>CAXHSG010000300.1:1200000-1755000 GCA_964019155.1 Osedax fenrisi | reverse complement strand
TAGAGTTAGCTAGAGTTAGCTAAATTTACCTAGAGTTAGCTAGAGTTAACTAGAGTTAGCTAGAGTTAGCTAGAGTTAGCTAGAGTTAGCTAGAGTTAGCTAGAGTTAGCTAGAGTTAGCTAGTGTTAGCTAGAGTTAGCTAGAGTTAGCTAGAGTTAGCTAGAGTTAGCTAGAGTTAGCTAGAGTTAGCTAAAGTTACCTAGAGTTAGCTAGAGTGACCTAGAGTTAGCTAAAGTTAGCTAGAATTACATAGAGTTACCTAAAGTTAGCTAGAGTTAGCTAAAGTTACCTAGAGTTACCTAGAGTTACCTAGAGTTAGCTAGAGTTAGCTAGAGTTACCTAGAGTTAGCTAAAGTTAGCTAGAATTACCTAGAGTTACCTAGAGTTACCTAGAGTTAGCTAGAGTTAGCTAGAGTTAGCTAGAGTTACCTAGAGTTAGCTAGAGTTACCTAGAGTTAGCTAGAGTTAGCTAAAGTTAGCTAGAGTTACCTAGAGTTAGCTAAAGTTAGCTAGAATTACCTAGAGTTAGCTAGAATTACCTAGAGTTAGCTAAAGTTAGCTAGAATTACCTAGAGTTACCTAGAGTTAGCTAGAGTTAGCTAGAGTTAGCTAGAGTTACCTAGAGTTAGCTAGAGTTAGCTAAAGTTAGCTAGAGTTACCTAGAGTTAGCTAGAGTTACCTAGAGTTACCTAGAGTTAGCTAAAGTAGGCTATAATTACCTAGAGTTACCTAGAGTTAGCTAAAGTTAGCTAGAGTTAGCTAAAGTTAGCTAAAGTTAGCTAGAATTAGCTAGAATTACCTAGAGTTAGCTAGAGTAACCTAGAGTTACCTAGAGTTAGCTAAAGTTAGCTAGAATTACCTAGAGTTACCTAGAGTTAGATAGAGTTAGCTAGAATTACCTAGAGTTAGCTAAAGTTAGCTAGAATTACCTAGAGTTACCTAGAGTTAGCTAGAGTTAGCTAAAGTTACCTAGAGTTACCTAGAGTTACCTAGAGTTAGCTAAAGTTACCTAGAGTTACCTAGAGTTAGCTAGAGTTAGCTAAAGTTAGCTAGAATTTCCTAGAGTTAGCTAGAGTTAGCTAAAGTTAGCTAGAATTACCTAGAGTTAGCTAGAGTTAGCTAAAGTTAGCTAGAGTTAGCTAAAGTTAGCTAGAGTTACCTAGAGTTAGCTAAAGTTAGCTAGAATTATCTAGAGTTAGCTAGAATTACCTAGAGTTAGCTAAAGTTAGCTAGAATTACCTAGAGTTACCTAGAGTTAGCTAGAGTTAGCTAGAGTTAGCTAGAGTTAGCTAAAGTTACCTAGAGTTAGCTAGAGTTACATAGAGTTAGCTAGAGTTAGCTAAAGTTAGCTAGAGTTACCTAGATTTAGCTAAAGTTAGCTAGAATTACCTAGAGTTAGCTAGAATTACCTAGAGTTAGCTAAAGTTAGCTAGAATTACCTAGAGTTACCTAGAGTTAGCTAAAATTACCTAGAGTTACCTAAAGTTAGCTAGAGTTAGCTAAAGTTACCTAGAGTTACCTAGAGTTACCTAGAGTTAGCTAGAGTTAGCTAAAGTTACCTAGAGTTAGCTAGAGTTACCTAGAGTTAGCTAGAGTTAGCTAAAGTTAGCTAGAGTTACCTAGAGTTAGCTAAAGTTAGCTAGAATTACCTAGAGTTAGCTAGAATTACCTAGAGTTAGCTAAAGTTAGCTAGAATTACCTAGAGGTACCTAGAGTTAGCTAGAGTTAGCTAGAGTTAGCTAGAGTTAGCTAGAGTTACCTAGAGTTAGCTAGAGTTAGCTAAAGTTAGCTAGAGTTACCTAGAGTTAGCTAAAGTTAGCTAGAATTACCTAGAGTTAGCTAGAATTACCTAGAGTTAGCTAAAGTTAGCTAGAATTACCTAGAGGTACCTAGAGTTAGCTAGAGTTAGCTAGAGTTAGCTAGAGTTAGCTAAAGTTAACTAGAGTTAGCTAGAGTTACCTAGAGTTAGCTAGAGTTAGCTAAAGTTAGCTAGAGTTACCTAGAGTTAGCTAAAGTTAACTAGAATTACCTAGAGTTAGCTAGAATTACCTAGAGTTAGCTAAAGTTAGCTAGAGTTACCTAGAGTTAGCTAAAGTTAACTAGAATTACCTAGAGTTAGCTAGAATTACCTAGAGTTAGCTAAAGTTAGCTAGAGTTAGCTAAAGTTACCTAGAGTTACCTAGATTTACCTAGAGTTACCTAGAGTTACCTAGAGTTAGCTAAAGTAGGCTAGAATTACCTAGAGTTACCTAGAGTTAGCTAAAGTTAGCTAGAGTTAGCTAAAGTTAGCTAAAGTTAGCTAGAATTAGCTAGAATTACCTAGAGTTAGCTAGAGTAACCTAGAGTTACCTAGAGTTAGCTAAAGTGAGCTAGAGTTAGCTAGAGTTAGCTAGAATTACCTAGAGTTACCTAGAATTAGCTAGAGTTAGCTAGAGTTAGCTAAAGTTACCTAGAATTAGCTAGAATTACCTAGAGTTACCTAGAGTTAGCTAGAGTTAGCTAAAGTTACCTAGAGTTAGCTAGAGTTAACTAGAGTTAGCTAGAGTTAGCTAGAGTTAGCTAGAGTTAGCTAGAGTTAGCTAGAGTTAGCTAGAGTTAGCTAGAGTTAGCTAGAGTTACCTAGAGTTACCTAGAGTTAGCTAGAGTTACCTAGAGTTACCTAGAGTTAGCTAGAGTTAGCTAAAGTTAGCTAGAGTTAGCAAGAGTTAGCTAGAGTTAGCTAGAGTTAGCTAGAGTTAGCTAGAGTTACCTAGAGTTAGCTAGAGTTAGCTAGATTTAGCTAAAGTTACCTAGAGTTAGCTAGAGTTAGCTAGAGTTACCTAGAGTTAGCTAAAGTTAGCTAGAGTTAGCTAAAGTTACCTAGAGTTACCTAGATTTACCTAGAGTTACCTAGAGTTACCTAGAGTTAGCTAAAGTAGGCTAGAATTACCTAGAGTTACCTAGAGTTAGCTAAAGTTAGCTAGAGTTAGCTAAAGTTAGCTAAAGTTAGCTAGAATTAGCTAGAGTTACCTAGAGTTACCTAGAGTTAGCTAAAGTAGGCTAGAATTACCTAGAGTTACCTAGAGTTAGCTAAAGTTAGCTAGAGTTAGCTAAAGTTAGCTAAAGTTAGCTAGAATTAGCTAGAATTACCTAGAGTTAGCTAGAGTAACCTAGAGTTACCTAGAGTTAGCTAAAGTTAGCTAGAATTACCTAGAGTTACCTAGAGTTAGCTAGAATTAGCTAGAATTACCTAGAGTTAGCTAGAGTTAGCTAAAGTTAGCTAGAATTACCTAGAGTTACCTAGAGTTAGCTAGAGTTAGCTAAAGTTACCTAGAGTTACCTAGAGTTACCTAGAGTTAGCTAAAGTTACCTAGAGTTACCTAGAGTTAGCTAGAGTTAGCTAAAGTTAGCTAGAATTACCTAGAGTTAGCTAGAGTTAGCTAAAGTTAGCTAGAATTACCTAGAGTTACCTAGAGTTAGCTAGAATTAGCTAGAGTTACTTAGAGTTAGCTAAAGTTAGCTAGAGTTACCTAGAGTTAGCTAAAGTTAGCTAGAATTACCTAGAGTTACCTAGAGTTAGCTAGAGTCAGCTAGAGTTACCTAGAGTTAGCTAAAGTTATCTAGAGTTATCTAGAGTTACCTAGAGTTAGCTAGAGTTAGCTAGAGTTACCTAGAGTTAGCTAAAGTTAGCTAGAATTACCTAGAGTTACCTAGAGTTACCTAGAGTTAGCTAGAATTAGCTAGAATTACCTAGAGTTACCTAGAGTTAGCTAGAGTTAGCTAGAGTTAGCTATAGTTAGCTAGAGTTACCAAGAGTTACCTAGAGTTAGCTAAAGTTAGCTAGAATTACCTAGAGTTACCTAGAGTTAGCTAGAGTTAGCTAGAGTTAGCTAGAGTTACCTAGAGTTAGCTAGAGTTAGCTAGAATTACCTAGAGTTACCTAGAATTAGCTAGAGTTAGCTAGAGTTAGCTAAAGTTACCTAGAATTAGCTAGAATTACCTAGAGTTACCTAGAGTTAGCTAGAGTTAGCTAAATTTACCTAGAGTTAGCTAGAGTTAACTAGAGTTAGCTAGAGTTAGCTAGAGTTAGCTAGAGTTAGCTAGAGTTAGCTAGAGTTAGCTAGAGTTAGCTAGTGTTAGCTAGAGTTAGCTAGAGTTAGCTAGAGTTAGCTAGAGTTAGCTAGAGTTAGCTAGAGTTAGCTAAAGTTACCTAGAGTTAGCTAGAGTGACCTAGAGTTAGCTAAAGTTAGCTAGAATTACCTAGAGTTACCTAGAGTTAGCTAGAGTTAGCTAGAGTTACCTAGAGTTAGCTAAAGTAGGCTAGAATTACCTAGAGTTACCTAGAGTTAGCTAAAGTTAGCTAGAGTTAGCTAAAGTTAGCTAAAGTTAGCTAGAATTAGCTAGAATTACCTAGAGTTAGCTAAAGTTAGATAAAATTACCTAGAGTTACCTAAAGTTAGCTAGAGTTAGCTAAAGTTACCTAGAGTTACCTAGAGTTACCCAGAGTTAGCTAGAGTTAGCTAGAGTTACCAAGAGTTAGCTAAAGTTAGCTAGAATTACCTAGAGTTACCTAGAGTTACCTAGAGTTAGCTAGAGTTAGCTAAATTTACCTAGAGTTAGCTAGAGTTAACTAGAGTTAGCTAGAGTTAGCTAGAGTTAGCTAGAGTTAGCTAGAGTTAGCTAGAGTTAGCTAGAGTTAGCTAGTGTTAGCTAGAGTTAGCTAGAGTTAGCTAGAGTTAGCTAGAGTTAGCTAGAGTTAGCTAGAGTTAGCTAAAGTTACCTAGAGTTAGCTAGAGTGACCTAGAGTTAGCTAAAGTTAGCTAGAATTACCTAGAGTTACCTAGAGTTAGCTAGAGTTAGCTAGAGTTAGCTAAAGTTAGCTAAAGTTAGCTAGAATTAGCTAGAATTACCTAGAGTTAGCTAAAGTTAGATAAAATTACCTAGAGTTACCTAAAGTTAGCTAGAGTTAGCTAAAGTTACCTAGAGTTACCTAGAGTTACCCAGAGTTAGCTAGAGTTAGCTAGAGTTACCAAGAGTTAGCTAAAGTTAGCTAGAATTACCTAGAGTTACCTAGAGTTAGCTAGAGTTAGCTAGAGTTAGATAGAGTTAGCTAAAGTTACCTAGAGTTAGCTAGAGTTACCTAGAGTTAGCTAGAGTTAGCTAAAGTTAGCTAGAGTTACCTAGAGTTAGCTAAAGTTAGCTAGAATTACCTAGAGTTAGCTAGAATTACCTAGAGTTAGCTAAAGTTAGCTAGAATTACCTAGAGTTACCTAGAGTTAGCTAGAGTTAGCTAGAGTTAGCTAGAGTTAGCTAAAGTTACCTAGAGTTAGCTAGTGTTACCTAGAGTTAGCTAGAGTTAGCTAAAGTTAGCTAGAGTTACCTAGAGTTAGCTAAAGTTAGCTAGAATTACCTAGAGTTAGCTAGAATTACCTAGAGTTAGCTAAAGTTAGCTAGAGTTAGCTAAAGTTACCTAGAGTTAGCTAGAGTTACCTAGAGTTAGCTAAAGTTAGCTAGAATTACCTAGAGTTACCTAGAGTTAGCTAGAGTTACCTAGAGTTACCTAGAGTTAGCTAAAGTAGGCTAGAATTACCTAGAGTTACCTAGAGTTAGCTAAAGTTAGCTAGAGTTAGCTAAAGTTAGCTAAAGTTAGCTAGAATTAGCTAGAATTACCTAGAGTTAGCTAGAGTAACCTAGAGTTACCTAGAGTTAGCTAAAGTTAGCTAGAATTACCTAGAGTTACCTAGAGTTAGATAGAGTTAGCTAGAATTACCTAGAGTTAGATAAAGTTAGCTAGAATTACCTAGAGTTACCTAGAGTTAGCTAGAGTTAGCTAAAGTTACCTAGAGTTACCTAGAGTTACCTAGAGTTAGCTAAAGTTACCTAGAGTTACCTAGAGTTAGCTAGAGTTAGCTAAAGTTAGCTAGAATTACCTAGAGTTAGCTAGAGTTAGCTAAAGTTAGCTAGAATTACCTAGAGTTAGCTAGAGTTAGCTAAAGTTAGCTAGAGTTAGCTAAAGTTAGCTAGAGTTACCTAGAGTTAGCTAAAGTTAGCTAGAATTACCTAGAGTTAGCTAGAATTACCTAGAGTTAGCTAAAGTTAGCTAGAATTACCTAGAGTTACCTAGAGTTAGCTAGAGTTAGCTAGAGTTAGCTAGAGTTAGCTAAAGTTACCTAGAGTTAGCTAGAGTTACCTAGAGTTAGCTAGAGTTAGCTAAAGTTAGCTAGAGTTACCTAGAGTTAGCTAAAGTTAGCTAGAATTACCTAGAGTTAGCTAGAATTACCTAGAGTTAGCTAAAGTTAGCTAGAGTTAGCTAAAGTTACCTAGAGTTAGCTAGAGTTACCTAGAGTTAGCTAAAGTTAGCTAGAATTACCTAGAGTTACCTAGAGTTAGCTAAAATTACCTAGAGTTACCTAAAGTTAGCTAGAGTTAGCTAAAGTTACCTAGAGTTACCTAGAGTTACCTAGAGTTAGCTAAAGTTAGCTAGAATTACCTAGAGTTACCTATAGTTACCTAGAGTTAGCTAGAGTTAGCTAAAGTTAGCTAGAATTACCTAGAGTTAGCTAGAGTTAGCTAGAATTACCTAGAGTTAGCTAGAGTTAGCTAAAGTTAGCTAGAGTTAGCTAAAGTTAGCTGGAGTTACCTAGAGTTAGCTAAAGTTAGCTAGAATTACCTAGAGTTAGCTAGAATTACCTAGAGTTAGCTAAAGTTAGCTAGAATTACCTAGAGTTACCTAGAGTTAGCTAGAGTTAGCTAGAGTTAGCTAGAGTTAGCTAAAGTTACCTAGAGTTAGCTAGAGTTACCTAGAGTTAGCTAGAGTTAGCTAAAGTTAGCTAGAGTTACCTAGAGTTAGCTAAAGTTAGCTAGAATATCTAGAGTTAGCTAGAATTACCTAGAGTTAGCTAGAGTTAGCTAAAGTTACCTAGAGTTAGCTAGAGTGACCTAGAGTTAGCTAAAGTTAGCTAGAATTACCTAGAGTTACCTAGAGTTAGCTAGAGTTAGCTAGAGTTACCTAGAGTTAGCTAAAGTAGGCTAGAATTACCTAGAGTTACCTAGAGTTAGCTAAAGTTAGCTAGAGTTAGCTAAAGTTAGCTAAAGTTAGCTAGAATTAGCTAGAATTACCTAGAGTTAGCTAAAGTTAGATAAAATTACCTAGAGTTACCTAAAGTTAGCTAGAGTTAGCTAAAGTTACCTAGAGTTACCTAGAGTTACCCAGAGTTAGCTAGAGTTAGCTAGAGTTACCTAGAGTTAGCTAAAGTTAGCTAGAATTACCTAGAGTTACCTAGAATTAGCTAGAGTTAGCTAGAGTTAGCTAGAGTAACCTAGAGTTACCTAGAGTTAGCTAAAGTTAGCTAGAGTTAGCTAGAGTTAGCTAGAATTACCTAGAGTTACCTAGAATTAGCTAGAGTTAGCTAGAGTTAGCTAAAGTTACCTAGAATTAGCTAGAATTACCTAGAGTTACCTAGAGTTAGCTAGAGTTAGCTAAAGTTACCTAGAGTTAGCTAGAGTTAACTAGAGTTAGCTAGAGTTAGCTAGAGTTAGCTAGAGTTAGCTAGAGTTAGCTAGAGTTAGCTAGAGTTAGCTAGAGTTAGCTAGAGTTACCTAGAGTTACCTAGAGTTAGCTAGAGTTACCTAGAGTTACCTAGAGTTAGCTAGAGTTAGCTAAAGTTAGCTAGAGTTAGCAAGAGTTAGCTAGAGTTAGCTAGAGTTAGCTAGAGTTAGCTAGAGTTACCTAGAGTTAGCTAGAGTTAGCTAGATTTAGCTAAAGTTACCTAGAGTTAGCTAGAGTTAGCTAGAGTTACCTAGAGTTAGCTAAAGTTAGCTAGAGTTAGCTAAAGTTACCTAGAGTTACCTAGATTTACCTAGAGTTACCTAGAGTTACCTAGAGTTAGCTAAAGTAGGCTAGAATTACCTAGAGTTACCTAGATTTAGCTAAAGTTAGCTAGAGTTAGCTAAAGTTAGCTAAAGTTAGCTAGAATTAGCTAGAGTTACCTAGAGTTACCTAGAGTTAGCTAAAGTAGGCTAGAATTACCTAGAGTTACCTAGAGTTAGCTAAAGTTAGCTAGAGTTAGCTAAAGTTAGCTAAAGTTAGCTAGAATTAGCTAGAATTACCTAGAGTTAGCTAGAGTAACCTAGAGTTACCTAGAGTTAGCTAAAGTTAGCTAGAATTACCTAGAGTTACCTAGAGTTAGCTAGAGTTAGCTAGAATTACCTAGAGTTAGCTAGAGTTAGCTAAAGTTAGCTAGAATTACCTAGAGTTACCTAGAGTTAGCTAGAGTTAGCTAAAGTTACCTAGAGTTACCTAGAGTTACCTAGAGTTAGCTAAAGTTACCTAGAGTTACCTAGAGTTAGCTAGAGTTAGCTAAAGTTAGCTAGAATTACCTAGAGTTAGCTAGAGTTAGCTAAAGTTAGCTAGAATTACCTAGAGTTACCTAGAGTTAGCTAGAATTAGCTAGAGTTACTTAGAGTTAGCTAAAGTTAGCTAGAGTTACCTAGAGTTAGCTAAAGTTAGCTAGAATTACCTAGAGTTACCTAGAGTTAGCTAGAGTTAGCTAGAGTTACCTAGAGTTAGCTAAAGTTATCTAGAGTTATCTAGAGTTACCTAGAGTTAGCTAGAGTTAGCTAGAGTTACCTAGAGTTAGCTAAAGTTAGCTAGAATTACCTAGAGTTACCTAGAGTTACCTAGAGTTAGCTAGAATTAGCTAGAATTACCTAGAGTTACCTAGAGTTAGCTAGAGTTAGCTAGAGTTAGCTATAGTTAGCTAGAGTTACCAAGAGTTACCTAGAGTTAGCTAAAGTTAGCTAGAATTACCTAGAGTTACCTAGAGTTAGCTAGAGTTAGCTAGAGTTACCTAGAGTTACCTAGAGTTAGCTAGAGTTAGCTAGAATTACCTAGAGTTACCTAGAATTAGCTAGAGTTAGCTAGAGTTAGCTAAAGTTACCTAGAATTAGCTAGAATTACCTAGAGTTAACTAGAGTTAGCTAGAGTTAGCTAGAGTTAGCTAGAGTTAGCTAGAGTTAGCTAGAGTTAGCTAGAGTTAGCTAGTGTTAGCTAGAGTTAGCTAGAGTTAGCTAGAGTTAGCTAGAGTTAGCTAGAGTTAGCTAGAGTTAGCTAAAGTTACCTAGAGTTAGCTAGAGTGACCTAGAGTTAGCTAAAGTTAGCTAGAATTACCTAGAGTTACCTAGAGTTAGCTAGAGTTAGCTAGAGTTAGCTAAAGTTAGCTAAAGTTAGCTAGAATTAGCTAGAATTACCTAGAGTTAGCTAAAGTTAGATAAAATTACCTAGAGTTACCTAAAGTTAGCTAGAGTTAGCTAAAGTTACCTAGAGTTACCTAGAGTTACCCAGAGTTAGCTAGAGTTAGCTAGAGTTACCAAGAGTTAGCTAAAGTTAGCTAGAATTACCTAGAGTTACCTAGAGTTAGCTAGAGTTAGCTAGAGTTAGATAGAGTTAGCTAAAGTTACCTAGAGTTAGCTAGAGTTACCTAGAGTTAGCTAGAGTTAGCTAAAGTTAGCTAGAGTTACCTAGAGTTAGCTAAAGTTAGCTAGAATTACCTAGAGTTAGCTAGAATTACCTAGAGTTAGCTAAAGTTAGCTAGAATTACCTAGAGTTACCTAGAGTTAGCTAGAGTTAGCTAGAGTTAGCTAGAGTTAGCTAAAGTTACCTAGAGTTAGCTAGTGTTACCTAGAGTTAGCTAGAGTTAGCTAAAGTTAGCTAGAGTTACCTAGAGTTAGCTAAAGTTAGCTAGAATTACCTAGAGTTAGCTAGAATTACCTAGAGTTAGCTAAAGTTAGCTAGAGTTAGCTAAAGTTACCTAGAGTTAGCTAGAGTTACCTAGAGTTAGCTAAAGTTAGCTAGAATTACCTAGAGTTACCTAGAGTTAGCTAGAGTTACCTAGAGTTACCTAGAGTTAGCTAAAGTAGGCTAGAATTACCTAGAGTTACCTAGAGTTAGCTAAAGTTAGCTAGAGTTAGCTAAAGTTAGCTAAAGTTAGCTAGAATTAGCTAGAATTACCTAGAGTTAGCTAGAGTAACCTAGAGTTACCTAGAGTTAGCTAAAGTTAGCTAGAATTACCTAGAGTTACCTAGAGTTAGATAGAGTTAGCTAGAATTACCTAGAGTTAGATAAAGTTAGCTAGAATTACCTAGAGTTACCTAGAGTTAGCTAGAGTTAGCTAAAGTTACCTAGAGTTACCTAGAGTTACCTAGAGTTAGCTAAAGTTACCTAGAGTTACCTAGAGTTAGCTAGAGTTAGCTAAAGTTAGCTAGAATTACCTAGAGTTAGCTAGAGTTAGCTAAAGTTAGCTAGAATTACCTAGAGTTAGCTAGAGTTAGCTAAAGTTAGCTAGAGTTAGCTAAAGTTAGCTAGAGTTACCTAGAGTTAGCTAAAGTTAGCTAGAATTACCTAGAGTTAGCTATAATTACCTAGAGTTAGCTAAAGTTAGCTAGAATTACCTAAAGTTACCTAGAGTTAGCTAGAGTTAGCTAGAGTTAGCTAGAGTTAGCTAAAGTTACCTAGAGTTAGCTAGAGTTACCTAGAGTTAGCTAGAGTTAGCTAAAGTTAGCTAGAGTTACCTAGAGTTAGCTAAAGTTAGCTAGAATTACCTAGAGTTAGCTAGAATTACCTAGAGTTAGCTAAAGTTAGCTAGAGTTAGCTAAAGTTACCTAGAGTTAGCTAGAGTTACCTAGAGTTAGCTAAAGTTAGCTAGAATTACCTAGAGTTACCTAGAGTTAGCTAAAATTACCTAGAGTTACCTAAAGTTAGCTAGAGTTAGCTAAAGTTACCTAGAGTTACCTAGAGTTACCTAGAGTTAGCTAAAGTTAGCTAGAATTACCTAGAGTTACCTATAGTTACCTAGAGTTAGCTAGAGTTAGCTAAAGTTAGCTAGAATTACCTAGAGTTAGCTAGAGTTAGCTAGAATTACCTAGAGTTAGCTAGAGTTAGCTAAAGTTAGCTAGAGTTAGCTAAAGTTAGCTGGAGTTACCTAGAGTTAGCTAAAGTTAGCTAGAATTACCTAGAGTTAGCTAGAATTACCTAGAGTTAGCTAAAGTTAGCTAGAATTACCTAGAGTTACCTAGAGTTAGCTAGAGTTAGCTAGAGTTAGCTAGAGTTAGCTAAAGTTACCTAGAGTTAGCTAGAGTTACCTAGAGTTAGCTAGAGTTAGCTAAAGTTAGCTAGAGTTACCTAGAGTTAGCTAAAGTTAGCTAGAATATCTAGAGTTAGCTAGAATTACCTAGAGTTAGCTAGAGTTAGCTAAAGTTACCTAGAGTTAGCTAGAGTGACCTAGAGTTAGCTAAAGTTAGCTAGAATTACCTAGAGTTACCTAGAGTTAGCTAGAGTTAGCTAGAGTTACCTAGAGTTAGCTAAAGTAGGCTAGAATTACCTAGAGTTACCTAGAGTTAGCTAAAGTTAGCTAGAGTTAGCTAAAGTTAGCTAAAGTTAGCTAGAATTAGCTAGAATTACCTAGAGTTAGCTAAAGTTAGATAAAATTACCTAGAGTTACCTAAAGTTAGCTAGAGTTAGCTAAAGTTACCTAGAGTTACCTAGAGTTACCCAGAGTTAGCTAGAGTTAGCTAGAGTTACCTAGAGTTAGCTAAAGTTAGCTAGAATTACCTAGAGTTACCTAGAGTTACCTAGAGTTAGCTAGAGTTAGCTAGAGTTAGCTAGAGTTAGCTAAAGTTACCTAGAGTTAGCTAGAGTTACCTAGAGTTAGCTAGAGTTAGCTAAAGTTAGCTAGAGTTACCTAGAGTTAGCTAAAGTTAGCTAGAATTACCTAGAGTTAGCTAGAATTACCTAGAGTTAGCTAAAGTTAGCTAGAATTACCTAGAGTTACCTAGAGTTAGCTAGAGTTAGCTAAAGTTAGCTAGAGTTAGCTAGAGTTAGCTAGAATTACCTAGAGTTACCTAGAATTAGCTAGAGTTAGCTAGAGTTAGCTAGAGTAACCTAGAGTTACCTAGAGTTAGCTAAAGTTAGCTAGAGTTAGCTAGAGTTAGCTAGAATTACCTAGAGTTACCTAGAATTAGCTAGAGTTAGCTAGAGTTAGCTAAAGTTACCTAGAATTAGCTAGAATTACCTAGAGTTACCTAGAGTTAGCTAGAGTTAGCTAAAGTTACCTAGAGTTAGCTAGAGTTAACTAGAGTTAGCTAGAGTTAGCTAGAGTTAGCTAGAGTTAGCTAGAGTTAGCTAGAGTTAGCTAGAGTTAGCTAGAGTTAGCTAGAGTTACCTAGAGTTACCTAGAGTTAGCTAGAGTTACCTAGAGTTACCTAGAGTTAGCTAGAGTTAGCTAAAGTTAGCTAGAGTTAGCAAGAGTTAGCTAGAGTTAGCTAGAGTTAGCTAGAGTTAGCTAGAGTTACCTAGAGTTAGCTAGAGTTAGCTAGATTTAGCTAAAGTTACCTAGAGTTAGCTAGAGTTAGCTAGAGTTACCTAGAGTTAGCTAAAGTTAGCTAGAGTTAGCTAAAGTTACCTAGAGTTACCTAGATTTACCTAGAGTTACATAGAGTTACCTAGAGTTAGCTAAAGTAGGCTAGAATTACCTAGAGTTACCTAGAGTTAGCTAAAGTTAGCTAGAGTTAGCTAAAGTTAGCTAAAGTTAGCTAGAATTAGCTAGAGTTACCTAGAGTTACCTAGAGTTAGCTAAAGTAGGCTATAATTACCTAGAGTTACCTAGAGTTAGCTAAAGTTAGCTAGAGTTAGCTAAAGTTAGCTAAAGTTAGCTAGAATTAGCTAGAATTACCTAGAGTTAGCTAGAGTAACCTAGAGTTACCTAGAGTTAGCTAAAGTTAGCTAGAATTACCTAGAGTTACCTAGAGTTAGCTAGAGTTAGCTAGAATTACCTAGAGTTAGCTAGAGTTAGCTAAAGTTAGCTAGAATTACCTAGAGTTACCTAGAGTTAGCTAGAGTTAGCTAAAGTTACATAGAGTTACCTAGAGTTACCTAGAGTTAGCTAAAGTTACCTAGAGTTACCTAGAGTTAGCTAGAGTTAGCTAAAGTTAGCTAGAATTACCTAGAGTTAGCTAGAGTTAGCTAAAGTTAGCTAGAATTACCTAGAGTTACCTAGAGTTAGCTAGAATTAGCTAGAGTTACTTAGAGTTAGCTAAAGTTAGCTAGAGTTACCTAGAGTTAGCTAAAGTTAGCTAGAATTACCTAGAGTTACCTAGAGTTAGCTAGAGTTAGCTAGAGTTACCTAGAGTTAGCTAAAGTTATCTAGAGTTATCTAGAGTTACCTAGAGTTAGCTAGAGTTAGCTAGAGTTACCTAGAGTTAGCTAAAGTTAGCTAGAATTACCTAGAGTTACCTAGAGTTACCTAGAGTTAGCTAGAATTAGCTAGAATTACCTAGAGTTACCTAGAGTTAGCTAGAGTTAGCTAGAGTTAGCTATAGTTAGCTAGAGTTACCAAGAGTTACCTAGAGTTAGCTAAAGTTAGCTAGAATTACCTAGAGTTACCTAGAGTTAGCTAGAGTTAGCTAGAGTTACCTAGAGTTACCTAGAGTTAGCTAGAGTTAGCTAGAATTACCTAGAGTTACCTAGAATTAGCTAGAGTTAGCTAGAGTTAGCTAAAGTTACCTAGAATTAGCTAGAATTACCTAGAGTTACCTAGAGTTAGCTAGAGTTAGCTAAATTTACCTAGAGTTAGCTAGAGTTAACTAGAGTTAGCTAGAGTTAGCTAGAGTTAGCTAGAGTTAGCTAGAGTTAGCTAGAGTTAGCTAGAGTTAGCTAGAGTTAGCTAGTGTTAGCTAGAGTTAGCTAGAGTTAGCTAGAGTTAGCTAGAGTTAGCTAGAGTTAGCTAGAGTTAGCTAAAGTTACCTAGAGTTAGCTAGAGTGACCTAGAGTTAGCTAAAGTTAGCTAGAATTACCTAGAGTTACCTAGAGTTAGCTAGAGTTAGCTAGAGTTACCTAGAGTTAGCTAAAGTAGGCTAGAATTACCTAGAGTTACCTAGAGTTAGCTAAAGTTAGCTAGAGTTAGCTAAAGTTAGCTAAAGTTAGCTAGAATTAGCTAGAATTACCTAGAGTTAGCTAAAGTTAGATAAAATTACCTAGAGTTACCTAAAGTTAGCTAGAGTTAGCTAAAGTTACCTAGAGTTACCTAGAGTTACCCAGAGTTAGCTAGAGTTAGCTAGAGTTACCAAGAGTTAGCTAAAGTTAGCTAGAATTACCTAGAGTTACCTAGAGTTAGCTAGAGTTAGCTAGAGTTAGATAGAGTTAGCTAAAGTTACCTAGAGTTAGCTAGAGTTACCTAGAGTTAGCTAGAGTTAGCTAAAGTTAGCTAGAGTTACCTAGAGTTAGCTAAAGTTAGCTAGAATTACCTAGAGTTAGCTAGAATTACCTAGAGTTAGCTAAAGTTAGCTAGAATTACCTAGAGTTACCTAGAGTTAGCTAGAGTTAGCTAGAGTTAGCTAGAGTTAGCTAAAGTTACCTAGAGTTAGCTAGTGTTACCTAGAGTTAGCTAGAGTTAGCTAAAGTTAGCTAGAGTTACCTAGAGTTAGCTAAAGTTAGCTAGAATTACCTAGAGTTACCTAGAGTTACCTAGAGTTAGCTAAAGTAGGCTAGAATTACCTAGAGTTACCTAGAGTTAGCTAAAGTTAGCTAGAGTTAGCTAAAGTTAGCTAAAGTTAGCTAGAATTAGCTAGAATTACCTAGAGTTAGCTAGAGTAACCTAGAGTTACCTAGAGTTAGCTAAAGTTAGCTAGAATTACCTAGAGTTACCTAGAGTTAGATAGAGTTAGCTAGAATTACCTAGAGTTAGCTAAAGTTAGCTAGAATTACCTAGAGTTACCTAGAGTTAGCTAGAGTTAGCTAAAGTTACCTAGAGTTACCTAGAGTTACCTAGAGTTAGCTAATGTTACCTAGAGTTACCTAGAGTTAGCTAGAGTTAGCTAAAGTTAGCTAGAATTACCTAGAGTTAGCTAGAGTTAGCTAAAGTTAGCTAGAATTACCTAGAGTTAGCTAGAGTTAGCTAAAGTTAGCTAGAGTTAGCTAAAGTTAGCTAGAGTTACCTAGAGTTAGCTAAAGTTAGCTAGAATTACCTAGAGTTAGCTAGAATTACCTAGAGTTAGCTAAAGTTAGCTAGAATTACCTAGAGTTACCTAGAGTTAGCTAGAGTTAGCTAGAGTTAGCTAGAGTTAGCTAAAGTTACCTAGAGTTAGCTAGAGTTACCTAGAGTTAGCTAGAGTTAGCTAAAGTTAGCTAGAGTTACCTAGAGTTAGCTAAAGTTAGCTAGAATTACCTAGAGTTAGCTAGAATTACTTAGAGTTAGCTAAAGTTAGCTAGAGTTAGCTAAAGTTACCTAGAGTTAGCTAGAGTTACCTAGAGTTAGCTAAAGTTAGCTAGAATTACCTAGAGTTACCTAGAGTTAGCTAAAATTACCTAGAGTTACCTAAAGTTAGCTAGAGTTAGCTAAAGTTACCTAGAGTTACCTAGAGTTACCTAGAGTTAGCTAAAGTTAGCTAGAATTACCTAGAGTTACCTATAGTTACCTAGAGTTAGCTAGAGTTAGCTAAAGTTAGCTAGAATTACCTAGAGTTAGCTAGAGTTAGCTAGAATTACCTAGAGTTAGCTAGAGTTAGCTAAAGTTAGCTAGAGTTAGCTAAAGTTAGCTAGAGTTACCTAGAGTTAGCTAAAGTTAGCTAGAATTACCTAGAGTTAGCTAGAATTACCTAGAGTTAGCTAAAGTTAGCTAGAATTACCTAGAGTTACCTAGAGTTAGCTAGAGTTAGCTAGAGTTAGCTAGAGTTAGCTAAAGTTACCTAGAGTTAGCTAGAGTTACCTAGAGTTAGCTAGAGTTAGCTAAAGTTAGCTAGAGTTACCTAGAGTTAGCTAAAGTTAGCTAGAATATCTAGAGTTAGCTAGAATTACCTAGAGTTAGCTAGAGTTAGCTAAAGTTACCTAGAGTTAGCTAGAGTGACCTAGAGTTAGCTAAAGTTAGCTAGAATTACCTAGAGTTACCTAGAGTTAGCTAGAGTTAGCTAGAGTTACCTAGAGTTAGCTAAAGTAGGCTAGAATTACCTAGAGTTACCTAGAGTTAGCTAAAGTTAGCTAGAGTTAGCTAAAGTTAGCTAAAGTTAGCTAGAATTAGCTAGAATTACCTAGAGTTAGCTAAAGTTAGATAAAATTACCTAGAGTTACCTAAAGTTAGCTAGAGTTAGCTAAAGTTACCTAGAGTTACCTAGAGTTACCCAGAGTTAGCTAGAGTTAGCTAGAGTTACCTAGAGTTAGCTAAAGTTAGCTAGAATTACCTAGAGTTACCTAGAGTTACCTAGAGTTAGCTAGAGTTAGCTAGAGTTAGCTAGAGTTAGCTAAAGTTACCTAGAGTTAGCTAGAGTTACCTAGAGTTAGCTAGAGTTAGCTAAAGTTAGCTAGAGTTACCTAGAGTTAGCTAAAGTTAGCTAGAATTACCTAGAGTTAGCTAGAATTACCTAGAGTTAGCTAAAGTTAGCTAGAATTACCTAGAGTTACCTAGAGTTAGCTAGAGTTAGCTAGAGTTAGCTAGAGTTAGCTAAAGTTACCTAGAGTTAGCTAGTGTTACCTAGAGTTAGCTAGAGTTAGCTAAAGTTAGCTAGAGTTACCTAGAGTTAGCTAAAGTTAGCTAGAATTACCTAGAGTTAGCTAGAATTACCTAGAGTTAGCTAAAGTTTGCTAGAGTTAGCTAAAGTTACCTAGAGTTAGCTAGAGTTACCTAGAGTTAGCTAAAGTTAGCTAGAATTACCTAGAGTTACCTAGAGTTAGCTAGAGTTAGCTAGAGTTACCTAGAGTTAGCTAAAGTAGGCTAGAATTACCTAGAGTTACCTAGAGTTAGCTAAAGTTAGCTAGAGTTAGCTAAAGTTAGCTAAAGTTAGCTAGAATTAGCTAGAATTACCTAGAGTTAGCTAGAGTAACCTAGAGTTACCTAGAGTTAGCTAAAGTTAGCTAGAATTACCTAGAGTTACCTAGAGTTAGATAGAGTTAGCTAGAATTACCTAGAGTTAGCTAAAGTTAGCTAGAATTACCTAGAGTTACCTAGATTTAGCTAGAGTTAGCTAAAGTTGCCTAGAGTTACCTAGAGTTACCTAGAGTTAGCTAAAGTTACCTAGAGTTACCTAGAGTTAGCTAGAGTTAGCTAAAGTTAGCTAGAATTACCTAGAGTTAGCTAGAGTTAGCTAAAGTTAGCTAGAATTACCTAGAGTTAGCTAGAGTTAGCTAAAGTTAGCTAGAGTTAGCTAAAGTTAGCTAGAGTTACCTAGAGTTAGCTAAAGTTAGCTAGAATTACCTAGAGTTAGCTAGAATTACCTAGAGTTAGCTAGAATTACCTAGAGTTACCTAGAGTTAGCTAAAATTATCTAGAGTTACCTAAAGTTAGCTAGAGTTAGCTAAAGTTACCTAGAGTTACCTAGAGTTACCTAGAGTTAGATAGAGTTAGCTAGAGTTACCTAGAGTTAGCTAAAGTTAGCTAGAATTACCTAGAGTTACCTATAGTTACCTAGAGTTAGCTAGAGTTAGCTAGAGTTAGCTAAAGTTACCTAGAGTTAGCTAGAGTTACCTAGAGTTAGCTAGAGTTAGCTAAAGTTAGCTAGAGTTACCTAGAGTTAGCTAAAGTTAGCTAGAATTACCTAGAGTTAGCTAAAGTTAGCTAGAATTACCTAGAGTTACCTAGAGTTAGCTAGAGTTAGCTAGAGTTAGCTAGAGTTAGCTAAAGTTAACTAGAGTTAGCTAGAGTTACCTAGAGTTAGCTAGAGTTAGCTAAAGTTAGCTAGAGTTACCTAGAGTTAGCTAAAGTTAGCTAGAATTACCTAGAGTTAGCTAGAATTACCTAGAGTTAGCTAAAGTTAGCTAGAGTTAGCTAAAGTTACCTAGAGTTAGCTAGAATTACCTAGAGTTAGCTAGAATTACCTAGAGTTAGCTAAAGTTAGCTAGAGTTAGCTAAAGTTACCTAGAGTTACCTAGATTTAGCTAGAGTTACCTAGAGTTACCTAGAGTTAGCTAAAGTAGGCTAGAATTACCTAGAGTTACCTAGAGTTAGCTAAAGTTAGCTAGAGTTAGCTAAAGTTAGCTAGAATTAGCTAGAATTACCTAGAGTTAGCTAGAGTAACCTAGAGTTACCTAGAGTTAGCTAAAGTTAGCTAGAGTTAGCTAGAGTTAGCTAGAATTACCTAGAGTTACCTAGAATTAGCTAGAGTTAGCTAGAGTTAGCTAAAGTTACCTAGAATTAGCTAGAATTACCTAGAGTTAGCTAGAGTAACCTAGAGTTACCTAGAGTTAGCTAGAGTTAACTAGAGTTAGCTAGAGTTAGCTAGAGTTAGCTAGAGTTAGCTAGAGTTAGCTAGAGTTAGCTAGAGTTAGCTAGAGTTAGCTAGAGTTACCTAGAGTTACCTAGAGTTAGCTAGAGTTACCTAGAGTTACCTAGAGTTACCTAGAGTTAGCTAAAGTTAGCTAGAGTTAGCAAGAGTTAGCTAGAGTTAGCTAGAGTTAGCTAGAGTTAGCTAGAGTTACCTAGAGTTAGCTAGAGTTAGCTAGATTTAGCTAAAGTTACCTAGAGTTAGCTAGAGTTACCTAGAGTTAGCTAGAGTTAGCTAAAGTAAGCTAGAGTTACCTAGAGTTAGCTAAAGTTAGCTAGAATTACCTAGAGTTAGCTAGAATTACCTAGAGTTAGCTAAAGTTAGCTAGAATTACCTAGAGTTACCTAGAGTTAGCTAGAGTTAGCTAGAGTTAGCTAGAGTTAGCTAAAGTTACCTAGAGTTAGCTAGAGTTACCTAGAGTTAGCTAGAGTTAGCTAAAGTTAGCTAGAGTTACCTAGAGTTAGCTAAAGTTAGCTAGAATTACCTAGAGTTAGCTAGAATTACCTAGAGTTAGCTAAAGTTAGCTAGAGTTAGCTAAAGTTACCTAGAGTTAGCTAGAGTTACCTAGAGTTAGCTAAAGTTAGCTAGAATTACCTAGAGTTACCTAGAGTTAGCTAGAGTTACCTAGAGTTACCTAGAGTTAGCTAAAGTAGGCTAGAATTACCTAGAGTTACCTAGAGTTAGCTAAAGTTAGCTAGAGTTAGCTAAAGTTAGCTAAAGTTAGCTAGAATTAGCTAGAATTACCTAGAGTTAGCTAGAGTAACCTAGAGTTACCTAGAGTTAGCTAAAGTTAGCTAGAATTACCTAGAGTTACCTAGAGTTAGCTAGAGTTAGCTAGAATTACCTAGAGTTAGCTAGAGTTAGCTAAAGTTAGCTAGAATTACCTAGAGTTACCTAGAGTTAGCTAGAGTTAGCTAAAGTTACCTAGAGTTACCTAGAGTTACCTAGAGTTAGCTAAAGTTACCTAGAGTTACCTAGAGTTAGCTAGAGTTAGCTAAAGTTAGCTAGAATTACCTAGAGTTAGCTAGAGTTAGCTAAAGTTAGCTAGAATTACCTAAAGTTACCTAGAGTTAGCTAGAATTAGCTAGAGTTACTTAGAGTTAGCTAAAGTTAGCTAGAGTTACCTAGAGTTAGCTAAAGTTAGCTAGAATTACCTAGAGTTACCTAGAGTTAGCTAGAGTTAGCTAGAGTTACCTAGAGTTAGCTAAAGTTAGCTAGAATTACCTAGAGTTACCTAGAGTTACCTAGAGTTAGCTAGAATTAGCTAGAATTACCTAGAGTTACCTAGAGTTAGCTAGAGTTAGCTAGAGTTAGCTATAGTTAGCTAGAGTTACCAAGAGTTACCTAGAGTTAGCTAAAGTTAGCTAGAATTACCTAGAGTTACCTAGAGTTAGCTAGAGTTAGCTAGAGTTACCTAGAGTTACCTAGAGTTAGCTAGAGTTAGCTAGAATTACCTAGAGTTACCTAGAATTAGCTAGAGTTAGCTAGAGTTAGCTAAAGTTACCTAGAATTAGCTAGAATTACCTAGAGTTACCTAGAGTTAGCTAGAGTTAGCTAAATTTACCTAGAGTTAGCTAGAGTTAACTAGAGTTAGCTAGAGTTAGCTAGAGTTAACTAGAGTTAGCTAGAGTTAGCTAGAGTTAGCTAGAGTTAGCTAGTGTTAGCTAGAGTTAGCTAGAGTTAGCTAGAGTTAGCTAGAGTTAGCTAGAGTTAGCTAGAGTTAGCTAAAGTTACCTAGAGTTAGCTAGAGTGACCTAGAGTTAGCTAAAGTTAGCTAGAATTACCTAGAGTTACCTAGAGTTAGCTAGAGTTAGCTAGAGTTACCTAGAGTTAGCTAAAGTAGGCTAGAATTACCTAGAGCTACCTAGAGTTAGCTAAAGTTAGCTAGAGTTAGCTAAAGTTAGCTAAAGTTAGCTAGAATTAGCTAGAATTACCTAGAGTTAGCTAAAGTTAGCTAAAATTACCTAGAGTTACCTAAAGTTAGCTAGAGTTAGCTAAAGTTACCTAGAGTTACCTAGAGTTACCCAGAGTTAGCTAGAGTTAGCTAGAGTTACCTAGAGTTAGCTAAAGTTAGCTAGAATTACCTAGAGTTACCTAGAGTTACCTAGAGTTAGCTAGAGTTAGCTAGAGTTAGCTAAAGTTACATAGAGTTAGCTAGAGTTACCTAGAGTTAGCTAGAGTTAGCTAAAGTTAGCTAGAGTTACCTAGAGTTAGCTAAAGTTAGCTAGAATTACCTAGAGTTAGCTAGAATTACCTAGAGTTAGCTAAAGTTAGCTAGAATTACCTAGAGTTACCTAGAGTTAGCTAGAGTTAGCTAGAGTTAGCTAGAGTTAGATAAAGTTACCTAGAGTTAGCTAGTGTTACCTAGAGTTAGCTAGAGTTAGCTAAAGTTAGCTAGAGTTACCTAGAGTTAGCTAAAGTTAGCTAGAATTACCTAGAGTTAGCTAGAATTACCTAGAGTTAGCTAAAGTTAGCTAGAGTTAGCTAAAGTTACCTAGAGTCAGCTAGAGTTACCTAGAGTTAGCTAAAGTTAGCTAGAATTACCTAGAGTTACCTAGAGTTAGCTAGAGTTACCTAGAGTTACCTAGAGTTAGCTAAAGTAGGCTAGAATTACCTAGAGTTACCTAGAGTTAGCTAAAGTTAGCTAGAGTTAGCTAAAGTTAGCTAAAGTTAGCTAGAATTAGCTAGAATTACCTAGAGTTAGCTAGAGTAACCTAGAGTTACCTAGAGTTAGCTAAAGTTAGCTAGAATTACCTAGAGTTACCTAGAGTTAGATAGAGTTAGCTAGAATTACCTAGAGTTAGCTAAAGTTAGCTAGAATTACCTAGAGTTACCTAGAGTTAGCTAGAGTTAGCTAAAGTTACCTAGAGTTACCTAGAGTTACCTAGAGTTAGCTAAAGTTACCTAGAGTTACCTAGAGTTAGCTAGAGTTAGCTAAAGTTAGCTAGAATTACCTAGAGTTAGCTAGAGTTAGCTAAAGTTAGCTAGAATTACCTAGAGTTAGCTAGAGTTAGCTAAAGTTAGCTAGAGTTAGCTAAAGTTAGCTAGAGTTACCTAGAGTTAGCTAAAGTTAGCTAGAATTACCTAGAGTTAGCTAGAATTACCTAGAGTTAGCTAAAGTTAGCTAGAGTTAGCTAGAGTTAGCTAGAGTTAGCTAAAGTTACCTAGAGTTAGCTAGAGTTACCTAGAGTTAGCTAGAGTTAGCTAAAGTTAGCTAGAGTTACCTAGAGTTAGCTAAAGTTAGCTAGAATTACCTAGAGTTAGCTAGAATTACCTAGAGTTAGCTAAAGTAAGCTAGAGTTAGCTAAAGTTACCTAGAGTTAGCTAGAGTTACCTAGAGTTAGCTAAAGTTAGCTAGAATTACCTAGAGTTACCTAGAGTTAGCTAAAATTACCTAGAGTTACCTAAAGTTAGCTAGAGTTAGCTAAAGTTACCTAGAGTTACCTAGAGTTACCTAGAGTTAGATAGAGTTAGCTAGAGTTACCTAGAGTTAGCTAAAGTTAGCTAGAATTACCTAGAGTTACCTATAGTTACCTAGAGTTAGCTAGAGTTAGCTAGAGTTAGCTAAAGTTACCTAGAGTTAGCTAGAGTTACCTAGAGTTAGCTAGAGTTAGCTAAAGTTAGCTAGAGTTACCTAGAGTTAGCTAAAGTTAGCTAGAATTACCTAGAGTTAGCTAGAATTACCTAGAGTTAGCTAAAGTTAGCTAGAATTACCTAGAGTTACCTAGAGTTAGCTAGAGTTAGCTAGAGTTAGCTAGAGTTAGCTAAAGTTAACTAGAGTTAGCTAGAGTTACCTAGAGTTAGCTAGAGTTAGCTAAAGTTAGCTAGAGTTACCTAGAGTTAGCTAAAATTAGCTAGAATTACCTAGAGTTAGCTAGAATTACCTAGAGTTAGCTAAAGTTAGCTAGAGTTAGCTAAAGTTACCTAGAGTTAGCTAGAGTTACCTAGAGTTAGCTAAAGTTAGCTAGAATTACCTAGAGTTACCTAGAGTTAGCTAGAGTTACATAGAGTTACCTAGAGTTAGCTAAAGTAGGCTAGAATTACCTAGAGTTACCTAGAGTTAGCTAAAGTTAGCTAGAGTTAGCTAAAGTTAGCTAAAGTTAGCTAGAATTAGCTAGAATTACCTAGAGTTAGCTAGAGTAACCTAGAGTTACCTAGAGTTAGCTAAAGTTAGCTAGAATTACCTAGAGTTACCTAGAGTTAGCTAGAGTTAGCTAGAATTACCTAGAGTTAGCTAAAGTTAGCTAGAATTACCTAGAGTTACCTAGAGTTAGCTAGAGTTAGCTAAAGTTACCTAGAGTTACCTAGAGTTACCTAGAGTTAGCTAAAGTTACCTATAGTTACCTAGAGTTAGCTAGAGTTAGCTAAAGTTAGCAAGAATTACCTAGAGTTAGCTAAAGTTAGCTAGAATTACCTAGAGTTACCTAGAGTTAGCTAAAATTACCTTGAGTTACCTAAAGTTAGCTAGAGTTAGCTAAAGTTACCTAGAGTTACCTAGGGTTACCTAGAGTTAGCTAGAGTTAGCTGGAGTTACCTAGAGTTAGCTAAAGTTAGCTAGAATTACCTAGAGTTAGCTAAAGTTAGCTAGAATTACCTAGAGTTAGCTAGAATTACCTAGAGTTAGCTAAAGTTAGCTAGAGTTAGCTAAAGTTACCTAGAGTTAGCTAGAGTTACCTAGAGTTAGCTAAAGTTAGCTAGAATTACCTAGAGTTACCTAGAGTTAGCTAAAGTTAGCTAGAATTACCTAGAGTTAGCTAGAATTACCTAGAGTTAGCTAAAGTTAGCTAGAGTTAGCTAGAGTTAGCTAGAGTTAGCTAAAGTTACCTAGAGTTAGCTAGAGTTACCTAGAGTTAGCTAGAGTTAGCTAAAGTTAGCTAGAGTTACCTAGAGTTAGCTAAAGTTAGCTAGAATTACCTAGAGTTAGCTAGAATTACCTAGAGTTAGCTAAAGTAAGCTAGAGTTAGCTAAAGTTACCTAGAGTTAGCTAGAGTTACCTAGAGTTAGCTAAAGTTAGCTAGAATTACCTAGAGTTACCTAGAGTTAGCTAAAATTACCTAGAGTTACCTAAAGTTAGCTAGAGTTAGCTAAAGTTACCTAGAGTTACCTAGAGTTACCTAGAGTTAGATAGAGTTAGCTAGAGTTACCTAGAGTTAGCTAAAGTTAGCTAGAATTACCTAGAGTTACCTATAGTTACCTAGAGTTAGCTAGAGTTAGCTAGAGTTAGCTAAAGTTACCTAGAGTTAGCTAGAGTTACCTAGAGTTAGCTAGAGTTAGCTAAAGTTAGCTAGAGTTACCTAGAGTTAGCTAAAGTTAGCTAGAATTACCTAGAGTTAGCTAGAATTACCTAGAGTTAGCTAAAGTTAGCTAGAATTACCTAGAGTTACCTAGAGTTAGCTAGAGTTAGCTAGAGTTAGCTAGAGTTAGCTAAAGTTAACTAGAGTTAGCTAGAGTTACCTAGAGTTAGCTAGAGTTAGCTAAAGTTAGCTAGAGTTACCTAGAGTTAGCTAAAATTAGCTAGAATTACCTAGAGTTAGCTAGAATTACCTAGAGTTAGCTAAAGTTAGCTAGAGTTAGCTAAAGTTACCTAGAGTTAGCTAGAGTTACCTAGAGTTAGCTAAAGTTAGCTAGAATTACCTAGAGTTACCTAGAGTTAGCTAGAGTTACATAGAGTTACCTAGAGTTAGCTAAAGTAGGCTAGAATTACCTAGAGTTACCTAGAGTTAGCTAAAGTTAGCTAGAGTTAGCTAAAGTTAGCTAAAGTTAGCTAGAATTAGCTAGAATTACCTAGAGTTAGCTAGAGTAACCTAGAGTTACCTAGAGTTAGCTAAAGTTAGCTAGAATTACCTAGAGTTACCTAGAGTTAGCTAGAGTTAGCTAGAATTACCTAGAGTTAGCTAAAGTTAGCTAGAATTACCTAGAGTTACCTAGAGTTAGCTAGAGTTAGCTAAAGTTACCTAGAGTTACCTAGAGTTACCTAGAGTTAGCTAAAGTTACCTATAGTTACCTAGAGTTAGCTAGAGTTAGCTAAAGTTAGCAAGAATTACCTAGAGTTAGCTAAAGTTAGCTAGAATTACCTAGAGTTACCTAGAGTTAGCTAAAATTACCTTGAGTTACCTAAAGTTAGCTAGAGTTAGCTAAAGTTACCTAGAGTTACCTAGGGTTACCTAGAGTTAGCTAGAGTTAGCTGGAGTTACCTAGAGTTAGCTAAAGTTAGCTAGAATTACCTAGAGTTACCTAGAGTTACCTAGAGTTACCTAGAGTTAGCTAGAGTTACCTAGAGTTAGCTAGAGTTAGCTAAAGTTAGCTAGAGTTACGTAGAGTTAGCTAAAGTTAGCTAGAATTACCTAGAGTTACCTAGAGTTAGCTAGAGTTACCTAGAGTTACCTAGAGTTAGCTAAAGTAGGCTAGAATTACCTAGAGTTACCTAGAGTTAGCTAAAGTTAGCTAGAGTTAGCTAAAGTTAGCTAAAGTTAGCTAGAGTTACCTAGAGTTAGCTAGAGTTAGCTAAAGTTAGCTAGAATTATCTAGAGTTACCTAGAGTTAGCTAGAGTTAGCTAGAGTTAGCTAAAGTTATCTAGAGTTATCTAGAGTTACCTAGAGTTAGCTAGAGTTAGCTAGAGTTAGCTAAAGTTAGCTAGAGTTACCTAGAGTTAGCTAAAGTTAGCTAGAATTACCTAGAGTTAGCTAGAATTACCTAGAGTTAGCTAAAGTTAGCTAGAGTTAGCTAAAGTTACCTAGAGTTAGCTAGAGTTACCTAGAGTTAGCTAAAGTTAGCTAGAATTACCTAGAGTTACCTAGAGTTAGCTAAAATTACCTAGAGTTACCTAAAGTTAGCTAGAGTTAGCTAAAGTTACCTAGAGTTACCTAGAGTTACCTAGAGTTAGCTAGAGTTAGCTAGAGTTACCTAGAGTTAGCTAAAGTTAGCTAGAATTACCTAGAGTTATCTAGAGTTACCTACAGTTAACTAGAGTTAGCTAGAGTTACCTAGAGTTAGCTAGAGTTAGCTAAAGTTAGCTAGAGTTACATAGAGTTAGCTAAAGTTAGCTAGAATTACCTAGAGTTAGCTAGAATTACCTAGAGTTAGCTAAAGTTAGCTAGAATTACCTAGAGTTACCTAGAGTTAGCTAAAGTTACCTAGAGTTAGCTAGAGTTATCTAGAGTTAGCTAGAGTTAGCTAAAGTTAGCTAGAGTTACCTAGAGTTAGCTAGAGTTATCTAAAGTTAGCTAGAGTTACCTAGAGTTAGCTAAAGTTAGCTAGAATTACCTAGAGTTAGCTAGAATTACCTAGAGTTAGCTAAAGTTAGCTAGAGTTAGCTAAAGTTACCTAGAGTTAGCTAGAGTTACCTAGAGTTAGCTAAAGTTAGCTAGAATTACCTAGAGTTACCTAGAGTTAGCTAAAATTACCTAGAGTTACCTAAAGTTAGCTAGAGTTAGCTAAAGTTACCTAGAGTTACCTAGAGTTACCTAGAGTTAGATAGAGTTAGCTAGAGTTACCTAGAGTTAGCTAAAGTTAGCTAGAATTACCTAGAGTTACCTATAGTTACCTAGAGTTAGCTAGAGTTAGCTAGAGTTAGCTAAAGTTACCTAGAGTTAGCTAGAGTTACCTAGAGTTACATAGAGTTACCTAGAGTTAGCTAAAGTAGGCTAGAATTACCTAGAGTTACCTAGAGTTAGCTAAAGTTAGCTAGAGTTACCTAGAGTTAGCTAAAGTTAGCTAGAATTACCTAGAGTTAGCTAGAATTACCTAGAGTTAGCTAAAGTTAGCTAGAATTACCTAGAGTTACCTAGAGTTAGCTAGAGTTAGCTAGAGTTAGCTAGAGTTAGCTAAAGTTAACTAGAGTTAGCTAGAGTTACCTAGAGTTAGCTAGAGTTAGCTAAAGTTAGCTAGAGTTACCTAGAGTTAGCTAAAGTTAGCTAGAATTACCTAGAGTTAGCTAGAATTACCTAGAGTTAGCTAAAGTTAGCTAGAGTTAGCTAAAGTTACCTAGAGTTAGCTAGAGTTACCTAGAGTTAGCTAAAGTTAGCTAGAATTACCTAGAGTTACCTAGAGTTAGCTAGAGTTACATAGAGTTACCTAGAGTTAGCTAAAGTAGGCTAGAATTACCTAGAGTTACCTAGAGTTAGCTAAAGTTAGCTAGAGTTAGCTAAAGTTAGCTAAAGTTAGCTAGAATTAGCTAGAATTACCTAGAGTTAGCTAGAGTAACCTAGAGTTAGCTAGAGTTAGCTAAATTTACCTAGAGTTAGCTAGAGTTAACTAGAGTTAGCTAGAGTTAGCTAGAGTTAACTAGAGTTAGCTAGAGTTAGCTAGAGTTAGCTAGAGTTAGCTAGTGTTAGCTAGAGTTAGCTAGAGTTAGCTAGAGTTAGCTAGAGTTAGCTAGAGTTAGCTAGAGTTAGCTAAAGTTACCTAGAGTTAGCTAGAGTGACCTAGAGTTAGCTAAAGTTAGCTAGAATTACCTAGAGTTACCTAGAGTTAGCTAGAGTTAGCTAGAGTTACCTAGAGTTAGCTAAAGTAGGCTAGAATTACCTAGAGTTACCTAGAGTTAGCTAAAGTTAGCTAGAGTTAGCTAAAGTTAGCTAAAGTTAGCTAGAATTAGCTAGAATTACCTAGAGTTAGCTAAAGTTAGCTAAAATTACCTATAGTTACCTAAAGTTAGCTAGAGTTAGCTAAAGTTACCTAGAGTTACCTAGAGTTACCCAGAGTTAGCTAGAGTTAGCTAGAGTTACCTAGAGTTAGCTAAAGTTAGCTAGAATTACCTAGAGTTACCTAGAGTTACCTAGAGTTAGCTAGAGTTAGCTAGAGTTAGCTAAAGTTACCTAGAGTTAGCTAGAGTTACCTAGAGTTAGCTAGAGTTAGCTAAAGTTAGCTAGAGTTACCTAGAGTTAGCTAAAGTTAGCTAGAATTACCTAGAGTTAGCTAGAATTACCTAGAGTTAGCTAAAGTTAGCTAGAATTACCTAGAGTTACCTAGAGTTAGCTAGAGTTAGCTAGAGTTAGCTAGAGTTAGCTAAAGTTACCTAGAGTTAGCTAGTGTTACCTAGAGTTAGCTAGAGTTAGCGAAAGTTAGCTAGAGTTACCTAGAGTTAGCTAAAGTTAGCTAGAATTACCTAGAGTTAGCTAGAATTACCTAGAGTTAGCTAAAGTTAGCTAGAGTTAGCTAAAGTTACCTAGAGTTAGCTAGAGTTACCTAGAGTTAGCTAAAGTTAGCTAGAATTACCTAGAGTTACCTAGAGTTAGCTAGAGTTACCTAGAGTTACCTAGAGTTAGCTAAAGTAGGCTAGAATTACCTAGAGTTACCTAGAGTTAGCTAAAGTTAGCTAGAGTTAGCTAAAGTTAGCTAAAGTTAGCTAGAATTAGCTAGAGTTAGCTAGAATTACCTAGAGTTAGCTAGAATTACCTAGAGTTAGCTAAAGTTAGCTAGAGTTAGCTAAAGTTACCTAGAATTAGCTAGAGTTACCTAGAGTTAGCTAAAGTTAGCTAGATTTACCTAGAGTTACCTAGAGTTAGCTAGAGTTACATAGAGTTACCTAGAGTTAGCTAAAGTAGGCTAGAATTACCTAGAGTTACCTAGAGTTAGCTAAAGTTAGCTAGAGTTAGCTAAAGTTAGCTAAAGTTAGCTAGAATTAGCTAGAATTACCTAGAGTTAGCTAGAGTAACCTAGAGTTAGCTAGAGTTAGCTAAATTTACCTAGAGTTAGCTAGAGTTAACTAGAGTTAGCTAGAGTTAGCTAGAGTTAACTAGAGTTAGCTAGAGTTAGCTAGAGTTAGCTAGAGTTAGCTAGTGTTAGCTAGAGTTAGCTAGAGTTAGCTAGAGTTAGCTAGAGTTAGCTAGAGTTAGCTAGAGTTAGCTAAAGTTACCTAGAGTTAGCTAGAGTGACCTAGAGTTAGCTAAAGTTAGCTAGAATTACCTAGAGTTACCTAGAGTTAGCTAGAGTTAGCTAGAGTTACCTAGAGTTAGCTAAAGTAGGCTAGAATTACCTAGAGTTACCTAGAGTTAGCTAAAGTTAGCTAGAGTTAGCTAAAGTTAGCTAAAGTTAGCTAGAATTAGCTAGAATTACCTAGAGTTAGCTAAAGTTAGCTAAAATTACCTAGAGTTACCTAAAGTTAGCTAGAGTTAGCTAAAGTTACCTAGAGTTACCTAGAGTTACCCAGAGTTAGCTAGAGTTAGCTAGAGTTACCTAGAGTTAGCTAAAGTTAGCTAGAATTACCTAGAGTTACCTAGAGTTACCTAGAGTTAGCTAGAGTTAGCTAGAGTTAGCTAAAGTTACCTAGAGTTAGCTAGAGTTACCTAGAGTTAGCTAGAGTTAGCTAAAGTTAGCTAGAGTTACCTAGAGTTAGCTAAAGTTAGCTAGAATTACCTAGAGTTAGCTAGAATTACCTAGAGTTAGCTAAAGTTAGCTAGAATTACCTAGAGTTACCTAGAGTTAGCTAGATTTAGCTAGAGTTAGCTAGAGTTAGCTAAAGTTACCTAGAGTTAGCTAGTGTTACCTAGAGTTAGCTAGAGTTAGCGAAAGTTAGCTAGAGTTACCTAGAGTTAGCTAAAGTTAGCTAGAATTACCTAGAGTTAGCTAGAATTACCTAGAGTTAGCTAAAGTTAGCTAGAGTTAGCTAAAGTTACCTAGAGTTAGCTAGAGTTACCTAGAGTTAGCTAAAGTTAGCTAGAGTTAGCTAAAGTTAGCTAAAGTTAGCTAGAATTAGCTAGAGTTAGCTAGAATTACCTAGAGTTAGCTAAAGTTAGCTAGAGTTAGCTAAAGTTACCTAGAGTTAGCTAGAGTTACCTAGAGTTAGCTAAAGTTAGCTAGAATTACCTAGAGTTACCTAGAGTTAGCTAAAATTACCTAGAGTTACCTAAAGTTAGCTAGAGTTAGCTAAAGTTACCTAGAGTTACCTAGAGTTACCTAGAGTTAGCTAGAGTTAGCTAGAGTTACCTAGAGTTAGCTAAAGTTAGCTAGAATTACCTAGAGTTATCTAGAGTTACCTACAGTTACCTAGAGTTAGCTAGAGTTACCTAGAGTTACATAGAGTTAGCTAAAGTTAGCTAGAATTACCTAGAGTTAGCTAGAATTACCTAGAGTTAGCTAAAGTTAGCTAGAATTACCTAGAGTTACCTAGAGTTAGCTAGAGTTAGCTAGAGTTAGCTAGAGTTAGCTAAAGTTACCTAGAGTTAGCTAGAGTTACCTAGAGTTAGCTAGAGTTAGCTAAAGTTAGCTAGAGTTACCTAGAGTTAGCTAGAGTTATCTAAAGTTAGCTAGAGTTACCTAGAGTTAGCTAAAGTTAGCTAGAATTACCTAGAGTTAGCTAGAATTACCTAGAGTTAGCTAAAGTTAGCTAGAGTTAGCTAAAGTTACCTAGAGTTAGCTAGAGTTACCTAGAGTTAGCTAAAGTTAGCTAGAATTACCTAGAGTTACCTAGAGTTAGCTAAAATTACCTAGAGTTACCTAAAGTTAGCTAGAGTTAGCTAAAGTTACCTAGAGTTACCTAGAGTTACCTAGAGTTAGATAGAGTTAGCTAGAGTTACCTAGAGTTAGCTAAAGTTAGCTAGAATTACCTAGAGTTACCTATAGTTACCTAGAGTTAGCTAGAGTTAGCTAGAGTTAGCTAAAGTTACCTAGAGTTAGCTAGAGTTACCTAGAGTTAGCTAGAGTTAGCTAAAGTTAGCTAGAGTTACCTAGAGTTAGCTAAAGTTAGCTAGAATTACCTAGAGTTAGCTAGAATTACCTAGAGTTAGCTAAAGTTAGCTAGAATTACCTAGAGTTACCTAGAGTTAGCTAGAATTAGCTAGAGTTAGCTAGAGTTAGCTAAAGTTAACTAGAGTTAGCTAGAGTTACCTAGAGTTAGCTAGAGTTAGCTAAAGTTAGCTAGAGTTACCTAGAGTTAGCTAAAGTTAGCTAGAATTACCTAGATTTAGCTAGAATTACCTAGAGTTAGCTAAAGTTAGCTAGAGTTAGCTAAAGTTACCTAGAGTTAGCTAGAGTTACCTAGAGTTAGCTAAAGTTAGCTAGAATTACCTAGAGTTACCTAGAGTTAGCTAGAGTTACATAGAGTTACCTAGAGTTAGCTAAAGTAGGCTAGAATTACCTAGAGTTACCTAGAGTTAGCTAAAGTTAGCTAGAGTTAGCTAAAGTTAGCTAAAGTTAGCTAGAATTAGCTAGAATTACCTAGAGTTAGCTAGAGTAACCTAGAGTTATCTAGAGTTAGCTAAAGTTAGCTAGAATTACCTAGAGTTACCTAGAGTTAGCTAGAGTTAGCTAGAATTACCTAGAGTTAGCTAAAGTTAGCTAGAATTACCTAGAGTTACCTAGAGTTAGCTAGAGTTAGCTAAAGTTACCTAGAGTTACCTAGAGTTACCTAGAGTTAGCTAAAGTTACCTAGAGTTACCTAGAGTTAGCTAGAGTTAACTAAAGTTAGCAAGAATTACCTAGAGTTAGCTAAAGTTAGCTAGAATTACCTAGAGTTACCTAGAGTTAGCTAAAATTACCTTGAGTTACCTAAAGTTAGCTAGAGTTAGCTAAAGTTACCTAGAGTTACCTAGAGTTACCTAGAGTTAGCTAGAGTTAGCTGGAGTTACCTAGATTTAGCTAAAGTTAGCTAGAATTACCTAGAGTTACCTAGAGTTAGCTAGAGTTACATAGAGTTACCTAGAGTTAGCTAAAGTAGGCTAGAATTACCTAGAGTTACCTAGAGTTAGCTAAAGTTAGCTAGAGTTAGCTAAAGTTAGCTAAAGTTAGCTAGAATTAGCTAGAATTACCTAGAGTTAGCTAGAGTAACCTAGAGTTAGCTAGAGTTAGCTAAATTTACCTAGAGTTAGCTAGAGTTAACTAGAGTTAGCTAGAGTTAGCTAGAGTTAACTAGAGTTAGTTAGAGTTAGCTAGAGTTATCTAGAGTTAGCTAGAGTTACCTAGAGTTAGCTAGAGTTAGCTAAAGTTAGCTAGAGTTACCTAGAGTTAGCTAAAGTTAGCTAGAATTACCTAGAGTTAGCTAGAATTACCTAGAGTTAGCTAAAGTTAGCTAGAATTACCTAGAGTTACCTAGAGTTAGCTAGAGTTAGCTAGAGTTAGCTAGAGTTAGCTAAAGTTACCTAGAGTTAGCTAGTGTTACCTAGAGTTAGCTAGAGTTAGCGAAAGTTAGCTAGAGTTACCTAGAGTTAGCTAAAGTTAGCTAGAATTACCTAGAGTTAGCTAGAATTACCTAGAGTTAGCTAAAGTTAGCTAGAGTTAGCTAAAGTTACCTAGAGTTAGCTAGAGTTACCTAGAGTTAGCTAAAGTTAGCTAGAATTACCTAGAGTTACCTAGAGTTAGCTAGAGTTACCTAGAGTTACCTAGAGTTAGCTAAAGTAGGCTAGAATTACCTAGAGTTACCTAGAGTTAGCTAAAGGTAGCTAGAGTTAGCTAAAGTTAGCTAAAGTTAGCTAGAATTAGCTAGAGTTAGATAGAATTACCTAGAGTTAGCTAGAATTACCTAGAGTTAGCTAAAGTTAGCTAGAGTTAGCTAAAGTTACCTAGAGTTAGCTAGAGTTACCTAGAGTTAGCTAAAGTTAGCTAGAATTACCTAGAGTTACCTAGAGTTAGCTAGAGTTACATAGAGTTACCTAGAGTTAGCTAAAGTAGGCTAGAATTACCTAGAGTTACCTAGAGTTAGCTAAAGTTAGCTAGAGTTAGCTAAAGTTAGCTAAAGTTAGCTAGAATTAGCTAGAATTACCTAGAGTTAGCTAGAGTAACCTAGAGTTAGCTAGAGTTAGCTAAATTTACCTAGAGTTAGCTAGAGTTAACTAGAGTTAGCTAGAGTTAGCTAGAGTTAACTAGAGTTAGCTAGAGTTAGCTAGAGTTAGCTAGAGTTAGCTAGTGTTAGCTAGAGTTAGCTAGAGTTAGCTAGAGTTAGCTAGAGTTAGCTAGAGTTAGCTAGAGTTAGCTAAAGTTACCTAGAGTTAGCTAGAGTGACCTAGAGTTAGCTAAAGTTAGCTAGAATTACCTAGAGTTACCTAGAGTTAGCTAGAGTTAGCTAGAGTTACCTAGAGTTAGCTAAAGTAGGCTAGAATTACCTAGAGTTACCTAGAGTTAGCTAAAGTTAGCTAGAGTTAGCTAAAGTTAGCTAAAGTTAGCTAGAATTAGCTAGAATTACCTAGAGTTAGCTAAAGTTAGCTAAAATTACCTAGAGTTACCTAAAGTTAGCTAGAGTTAGCTAAAGTTACCTAGAGTTACCTAGAGTTACCCAGAGTTAGCTAGAGTTAGCTAGAGTTACCTAGAGTTAGCTAAAGTTAGCTAGAATTACCTAGAGTTACCTAGAGTTACCTAGAGTTAGCTAGAGTTAGCTAGAGTTAGCTAAAGTTACCTAGAGTTAGCTAGAGTTACCTAGAGTTAGCTAGAGTTAGCTAAAGTTAGCTAGAGTTACCTAGAGTTAGCTAAAGTTAGCTAGAATTACCTAGAGTTAGCTAGAATTACCTAGAGTTAGCTAAAGTTAGCTAGAATTACCTAGAGTTACCTAGAGTTAGCTAGATTTAGCTAGAGTTAGCTAGAGTTAGCTAAAGTTACCTAGAGTTAGCTAGTGTTACCTAGAGTTAGCTAGAGTTAGCGAAAGTTAGCTAGAGTTACCTAGAGTTAGCTAAAGTTAGCTAGAATTACCTAGAGTTAGCTAGAATTACCTAGAGTTAGCTAAAGTTAGCTAGAGTTAGCTAAAGTTACCTAGAGTTAGCTAGAGTTACCTAGAGTTAGCTAAAGTTAGCTAGAGTTAGCTAAAGTTAGCTAAAGTTAGCTAGAATTAGCTAGAGTTAGCTAGAATTACCTAGAGTTAGCTAAAGTTAGCTAGAGTTAGCTAAAGTTACCTAGAGTTAGCTAGAGTTACCTAGAGTTAGCTAAAGTTAGCTAGAATTACCTAGAGTTACCTAGAGTTAGCTAAAATTACCTAGAGTTACCTAAAGTTAGCTAGAGTTAGCTAAAGTTACCTAGAGTTACCTAGAGTTACCTAGAGTTAGCTAGAGTTAGCTAGAGTTACCTAGAGTTAGCTAAAGTTAGCTAGAATTACCTAGAGTTATCTAGAGTTACCTACAGTTACCTAGAGTTAGCTAGAGTTACCTAGAGTTACATAGAGTTAGCTAAAGTTAGCTAGAATTACCTAGAGTTAGCTAGAATTACCTAGAGTTAGCTAAAGTTAGCTAGAATTACCTAGAGTTACCTAGAGTTAGCTAGAGTTAGCTAGAGTTAGCTAGAGTTAGCTAAAGTTACCTAGAGTTAGCTAGAGTTACCTAGAGTTAGCTAGAGTTAGCTAAAGTTAGCTAGAGTTACCTAGAGTTAGCTAGAGTTATCTAAAGTTAGCTAGAGTTACCTAGAGTTAGCTAAAGTTAGCTAGAATTACCTAGAGTTAGCTAGAATTACCTAGAGTTAGCTAAAGTTAGCTAGAGTTAGCTAAAGTTACCTAGAGTTAGCTAGAGTTACCTAGAGTTAGCTAAAGTTAGCTAGAATTACCTAGAGTTACCTAGAGTTAGCTAAAATTACCTAGAGTTACCTAAAGTTAGCTAGAGTTAGCTAAAGTTACCTAGAGTTACCTAGAGTTACCTAGAGTTAGATAGAGTTAGCTAGAGTTACCTAGAGTTAGCTAAAGTTAGCTAGAATTACCTAGAGTTACCTATAGTTACCTAGAGTTAGCTAGAGTTAGCTAGAGTTAGCTAAAGTTACCTAGAGTTAGCTAGAGTTACCTAGAGTTAGCTAGAGTTAGCTAAAGTTAGCTAGAGTTACCTAGAGTTAGCTAAAGTTAGCTAGAATTACCTAGAGTTAGCTAGAATTACCTAGAGTTAGCTAAAGTTAGCTAGAATTACCTAGAGTTACCTAGAGTTAGCTAGAGTTAGCTAGAGTTAGCTAGAGTTAGCTAAAGTTAACTAGAGTTAGCTAGAGTTACCTAGAGTTAGCTAGAGTTAGCTAAAGTTAGCTAGAGTTACCTAGAGTTAGCTAAAGTTAGCTAGAATTACCTAGATTTAGCTAGAATTACCTAGAGTTAGCTAAAGTTAGCTAGAGTTAGCTAAAGTTACCTAGAGTTAGCTAGAGTTACCTAGAGTTAGCTAAAGTTAGCTAGAATTACCTAGAGTTACCTAGAGTTAGCTAGAGTTACATAGAGTTACCTAGAGTTAGCTAAAGTAGGCTAGAATTACCTAGAGTTACCTAGAGTTAGCTAAAGTTAGCTAGAGTTAGCTAAAGTTAGCTAAAGTTAGCTAGAATTAGCTAGAATTACCTAGAGTTAGCTAGAGTAACCTAGAGTTACCTAGAGTTAGCTAAAGTTAGCTAGAATTACCTAGAGTTACCTAGAGTTAGCTAGAGTTAGCTAGAATTACCTAGAGTTAGCTAAAGTTAGCTAGAATTACCTAGAGTTACCTAGAGTTAGCTAGAGTTACATAGAGTTACCTAGAGTTAGCTAAAGTAGGCTAGAATTACCTAGAGTTACCTAGAGTTAGCTAAAGTTAGCTAGAGTTAGCTAAAGTTAGCTAGAGTTAGCTAAAGTTACCTAGAGTTAGCTAGAGTTACCTAGAGTTAGCTAAAGTTAGCTAGAATTACCTAGAGTTACCTAGAGTTAGCTAGAGTTACATAGAGTTACCTAGAGTTAGCTAAAGTAGGCTAGAATTACCTAGAGTTACCTAGAGTTAGCTAAAGTTAGCTAGAGTTAGCTAAAGTTAGCTAAAGTTAGCTAGAATTAGCTAGAATTACCTAGAGTTAGCTAGAGTAACCTAGAGTTACCTAGAGTTAGCTAAAGTTAGCTAGAATTACCTAGAGTTACCTAGAGTTAGCTAGAGTTAGCTAGAATTACCTAGAGTTAGCTAAAGTTAGCTAGAATTACCTAGAGTTACCTAGAGTTAGCTAGAGTTAGCTAAAGTTACCTAGAGTTACCTAGAGTTACCTAGAGTTAGCTAAAGTTACCTAGAGTTACCTAGAGTTAGCTAGAGTTAACTAAAGTTAGCAAGAATTACCTAGAGTTAGCTAAAGTTAGCTAGAATTACCTAGAGTTACCTAGAGTTAGCTAAAATTACCTTGAGTTACCTAAAGTTAGCTAGAGTTAGCTAAAGTTACCTAGAGTTACCTAGAGTTACCTAGAGTTAGCTAGAGTTAGCTGGAGTTACCTAGATTTAGCTAAAGTTAGCTAGAATTACCTAGAGTTACCTAGAGTTAGCTAGAGTTACATAGAGTTACCTAGAGTTAGCTAAAGTAGGCTAGAATTACCTAGAGTTACCTAGAGTTAGCTAAAGTTAGCTAGAGTTAGCTAAAGTTAGCTAAAGTTAGCTAGAGTTAACTAGAGTTAGCTAGAGTTAGCTAGAGTTAACTAGAGTTAGTTAGAGTTAGCTAGAGTTATCTAGAGTTAGCTAGAGTTACCTAGAGTTAGCTAGAGTTAGCTAAAGTTAGCTAGAGTTACCTAGAGTTAGCTAAAGTTAGCTAGAATTACCTAGAGTTAGCTAGAATTACCTAGAGTTAGCTAAAGTTAGCTAGAATTACCTAGAGTTACCTAGAGTTAGCTAGAGTTAGCTAGAGTTAGCTAGAGTTAGCTAAAGTTACCTAGAGTTAGCTAGTGTTACCTAGAGTTAGCTAGAGTTAGCGAAAGTTAGCTAGAGTTACCTAGAGTTAGCTAAAGTTAGCTAGAATTACCTAGAGTTAGCTAGAATTACCTAGAGTTAGCTAAAGTTAGCTAGAGTTAGCTAAAGTTACCTAGAGTTAGCTAGAGTTACCTAGAGTTAGCTAAAGTTAGCTAGAATTACCTAGAGTTACCTAGAGTTAGCTAGAGTTACCTAGAATTACCTAGAGTTAGCTAGAATTACCTAGAGTTAGCTAAAGTTAGCTAGAGTTAGCTAAAGTTACCTAGAGTTAGCTAGAGTTACCTAGAGTTAGCTAAAGTTAGCTAGAATTACCTAGAGTTACCTAGAGTTAGCTAGAGTTACATAGAGTTACCTAGAGTTAGCTAAAGTAGGCTAGAATTACCTAGAGTTACCTAGAGTTAGCTAAAGTTAGCTAGAGTTAGCTAAAGTTAGCTAAAGTTAGCTAGAATTAGCTAGAATTACCTAGAGTTAGCTAGAGTAACCTAGAGTTAGCTAGAGTTAGCTAAATTTACCTAGAGTTAGCTAGAGTTAACTAGAGTTAGCTAGAGTTAGCTAGAGTTAACTAGAGTTAGCTAGAGTTAGCTAGAGTTAGCTAGAGTTAGCTAGTGTTAGCTAGAGTTAGCTAGAGTTAGCTAGAGTTAGCTAGAGTTAGCTAGAGTTAGCTAGAGTTAGCTAAAGTTACCTAGAGTTAGCTAGAGTGACCTAGAGTTAGCTAAAGTTAGCTAGAATTACCTAGAGTTACCTAGAGTTAGCTAGAGTTAGCTAGAGTTACCTAGAGTTAGCTAAAGTAGGCTAGAATTACCTAGAGTTACCTAGAGTTAGCTAAAGTTAGCTAGAGTTAGCTAAAGTTAGCTAAAGTTAGCTAGAATTAGCTAGAATTACCTAGAGTTAGCTAAAGTTAGCTAAAATTACCTAGAGTTACCTAAAGTTAGCTAGAGTTAGCTAAAGTTACCTAGAGTTACCTAGAGTTACCCAGAGTTAGCTAGAGTTAGCTAGAGTTACCTAGAGTTAGCTAAAGTTAGCTAGAATTACCTAGAGTTACCTAGAGTTACCTAGAGTTAGCTAGAGTTAGCTAGAGTTAGCTAAAGTTACCTAGAGTTAGCTAGAGTTACCTAGAGTTAGCTAGAGTTAGCTAAAGTTAGCTAGAGTTACCTAGAGTTAGCTAAAGTTAGCTAGAATTACCTAGAGTTAGCTAGAATTACCTAGAGTTAGCTAAAGTTAGCTAGAATTACCTAGAGTTACCTAGAGTTAGCTAGATTTAGCTAGAGTTAGCTAGAGTTAGCTAAAGTTACCTAGAGTTAGCTAGTGTTACCTAGAGTTAGCTAGAGTTAGCGAAAGTTAGCTAGAGTTACCTAGAGTTAGCTAAAGTTAGCTAGAATTACCTAGAGTTAGCTAGAATTACCTAGAGTTAGCTAAAGTTAGCTAGAGTTAGCTAAAGTTACCTAGAGTTAGCTAGAGTTACCTAGAGTTAGCTAAAGTTAGCTAGAGTTAGCTAAAGTTAGCTAAAGTTAGCTAGAATTAGCTAGAGTTAGCTAGAATTACATAGAGTTAGCTAAAGTTAGCTAGAGTTAGCTAAAGTTACCTAGAGTTAGCTAGAGTTACCTAGAGTTAGCTAAAGTTAGCTAGAATTACCTAGAGTTACCTAGAGTTAGCTAAAATTACCTAGAGTTACCTAAAGTTAGCTAGAGTTAGCTAAAGTTACCTAGAGTTACCTAGAGTTACCTAGAGTTAGCTAGAGTTAGCTAGAGTTACCTAGAGTTAGCTAAAGTTAGCTAGAATTACCTAGAGTTATCTAGAGTTACCTACAGTTACCTAGAGTTAGCTAGAGTTACCTAGAGTTACATAGAGTTAGCTAAAGTTAGCTAGAATTACCTAGAGTTAGCTAGAATTACCTAGAGTTAGCTAAAGTTAGCTAGAATTACCTAGAGTTACCTAGAGTTAGCTAGAGTTAGCTAGAGTTAGCTAGAGTTAGCTAAAGTTACCTAGAGTTAGCTAGAGTTACCTAGAGTTAGCTAGAGTTAGCTAAAGTTAGCTAGAGTTACCTAGAGTTAGCTAGAGTTATCTAAAGTTAGCTAGAGTTACCTAGAGTTAGCTAAAGTTAGCTAGAATTACCTAGAGTTAGCTAGAATTACCTAGAGTTAGCTAAAGTTAGCTAGAGTTAGCTAAAGTTACCTAGAGTTAGCTAGAGTTACCTAGAGTTAGCTAAAGTTAGCTAGAATTACCTAGAGTTACCTAGAGTTAGCTAAAATTACCTAGAGTTACCTAAAGTTAGCTAGAGTTAGCTAAAGTTACCTAGAGTTACCTAGAGTTACCTAGAGTTAGATAGAGTTAGCTAGAGTTACCTAGAGTTAGCTAAAGTTAGCTAGAATTACCTAGAGTTACCTATAGTTACCTAGAGTTAGCTAGAGTTAGCTAGAGTTAGCTAAAGTTACCTAGAGTTAGCTAGAGTTACCTAGAGTTAGCTAGAGTTAGCTAAAGTTAGCTAGAGTTACCTAGAGTTAGCTAAAGTTAGCTAGAATTACCTAGAGTTAGCTAGAATTACCTAGAGTTAGCTAAAGTTAGCTAGAATTACCTAGAGTTACCTAGAGTTAGCTAGAGTTAGCTAGAGTTAGCTAGAGTTAGCTAAAGTTAACTAGAGTTAGCTAGAGTTACCTAGAGTTAGCTAGAGTTAGCTAAAGTTAGCTAGAGTTACCTAGAGTTAGCTAAAGTTAGCTAGAATTACCTAGATTTAGCTAGAATTACCTAGAGTTAGCTAAAGTTAGCTAGAGTTAGCTAAAGTTACCTAGAGTTAGCTAGAGTTACCTAGAGTTAGCTAAAGTTAGCTAGAATTACCTAAAGTTACCTAGAGTTAGCTAGAGTTACATAGAGTTACCTAGAGTTAGCTAAAGTAGGCTAGAATTACCTAGAGTTACCTAGAGTTAGCTAAAGTTAGCTAGAGTTAGCTAAAGTTAGCTAAAGTTAGCTAGAATTAGCTAGAATTACCTAGAGTTAGCTAGAGTAACCTAGAGTTACCTAGAGTTAGCTAAAGTTAGCTAGAATTACCTAGAGTTACCTAGAGTTAGCTAGAGTTAGCTAGAATTACCTAGAGTTAGCTAAAGTTAGCTAGAATTACCTAGAGTTACCTAGAGTTAGCTAGAGTTAGCTAAAGTTACCTAGAGTTACCTAGAGTTACCTAGAGTTAGCTAAAGTTACCTAGAGTTACCTAGAGTTAGCTAGAGTTAACTAAAGTTAGCAAGAATTACCTAGAGTTAGCTAAAGTTAGCTAGAATTACCTAGAGTTACCTAGAGTTAGCTAAAATTACCTTGAGTTACCTAAAGTTAGCTAGAGTTAGCTAAAGTTACCTAGAGTTACCTAGAGTTACCTAGAGTTAGCTAGAGTTAGCTGGAGTTACCTAGATTTAGCTAAAGTTAGCTAGAATTACCTAGAGTTACCTAGAGTTAGCTAGAGTTACATAGAGTTACCTAGAGTTAGCTAAAGTAGGCTAGAATTACCTAGAGTTACCTAGAGTTAGCTAAAGTTAGCTAGAGTTAGCTAAAGTTAGCTAAAGTTAGCTAGAATTAGCTAGAATTACCTAGAGTTAGCTAGAGTAACCTAGAGTTAGCTAGAGTTAGCTAAATTTACCTAGAGTTAGCTAGAGTTAACTAGAGTTAGCTAGAGTTAGCTAGAGTTAACTAGAGTTAGTTAGAGTTAGCTAGAGTTATCTAGAGTTAGCTAGTGTTAGCTAGAGTTAGCTAGAGTTAGCTAGAGTTAGCTAGAGTTAGCTAGAGTTAGCTAGAGTTAGCTAAAGTTACCTAGAGTTAGCTAGAGTGACCTAGAGTTAGCTAGAGTTAGCTAGAATTACCTAGAGTTACCTAGAGTTAGCTAGAGTTAGCTAGAGTTACCTAGAGTTAGCTAAAGTAGGCTAGAATTACCTAGAGTTACCTAGAGTTAGCTAAAGTTAGCTAGAGTTAGCTAAAGTTAGCTAAAGTTAGCTAGAATTAGCTAGAATTACCTAGAGTTAGCTAAAGTTAGCTAAAATTACCTAGAGTTACCTAAAGTTAGCTAGAGTTAGCTAAAGTTACCTAGAGTTACCTAGAGTTACCCAGAGTTAGCTAGAGTTAGCTAGAGTTACCTAGAGATAGCTAAAGTTAGCTAGAATTACCTAGAGTTACCTAGAGTTACCTAGAGTTAGATAGAGTTAGCTAGAGTTAGCTAAAGTTACCTAGAGTTAGCTAGAGTTACCTAGAGTTAGCTAGAGTTAGCTAAAGTTAGCTAGAGTTACCTAGAGTTAACTAAAGTTAGCAAGAATTACCTAGAGTTAGCTAAAGTTAGCTAGAATTACCTAGAGTTACCTAGAGTTAGCTAGAATTACCTAGATTTAGCTAGAATTACCTAGAGTTAGCTAAAGTTAGCTAGAGTTAGCTAAAGTTAACTAGAGTTAGCTAGAGTTACCTAGAGTTAGCTAGAGTTAGCTAAAGTTAGCTAGAGTTACCTTGAGTTACCTAAAGTTAGCTAGAATTACCTAGATTTAGCTAGAATTACCTAGAGTTAGCTAAAGTTAGCTAGAGTTAGCTAAAGTTACCTAGAGTTAGCTAGAGTTACCTAGAGTTAGCTAAAGTTAGCTAGAATTACCTAGAGTTACCTAGAGTTAGCTAGAGTTACATAGAGTTACCTAGAGTTAGCTAAAGTAGGCTAGAATTACCTAGAGTTACCTAGAGTTAGCTAAAGTTAGCTAGAGTTAGCTAAAGTTAGCTAAAGTTAGCTAGAATTAGCTAGAATTACCTAGAGTTAGCTAGAGTAACCTAGAGTTACCTAGAGTTAGCTAAAGTTAGCTAGAATTACCTAGAGTTACCTAGAGTTAGCTAGAGTTAGCTAGAATTACCTAGAGTTAGCTAAAGTTAGCTAGAATTACCTAGAGTTACCTAGAGTTAGCTAGAGTTAGCTAAAGTTACCTAGAGTTACCTAGAGTTACCTAGAGTTAGCTAAAGTTACCTAGAGTTACCTAGAGTTAGCTAGAGTTAACTAAAGTTAGCAAGAATTACCTAGAGTTAGCTAAAGTTAGCTAGAATTACCTAGAGTTACCTAGAGTTAGCTAAAATTACCTTGAGTTACCTAAAGTTAGCTAGAGTTAGCTAAAGTTACCTAGAGTTACCTAGAGTTACCTAGAGTTAGCTAGAGTTAGCTGGAGTTACCTAGATTTAGCTAAAGTTAGCTAGAATTACCTAGAGTTACCTAGAGTTAGCTAGAGTTACATAGAGTTACCTAGAGTTAGCTAAAGTAGGCTAGAATTACCTAGAGTTACCTAGAGTTAGCTAAAGTTAGCTAGAGTTAGCTAAAGTTAGCTAAAGTTAGCTAGAATTAGCTAGAATTACCTAGAGTTAGCTAGAGTAACCTAGAGTTAGCTAGAGTTAGCTAAATTTACCTAGAGTTAGCTAGAGTTAACTAGAGTTAGCTAGAGTTAGCTAGAGTTAACTAGAGTTAGTTAGAGTTAGCTAGAGTTATCTAGAGTTAGCTAGTGTTAGCTAGAGTTAGCTAGAGTTAGCTAGAGTTAGCTAGAGTTAGCTAGAGTTAGCTAGAGTTAGCTAAAGTTACCTAGAGTTAGCTAGAGTGACCTAGAGTTAGCTAGAGTTAGCTAGAATTACCTAGAGTTACCTAGAGTTAGCTAGAGTTAGCTAGAGTTACCTAGAGTTAGCTAAAGTAGGCTAGAATTACCTAGAGTTACCTAGAGTTAGCTAAAGTTAGCTAGAGTTAGCTAAAGTTAGCTAAAGTTAGCTAGAATTAGCTAGAATTACCTAGAGTTAGCTAAAGTTAGCTAAAATTACCTAGAGTTACCTAAAGTTAGCTAGAGTTAGCTAAAGTTACCTAGAGTTACCTAGAGTTACCCAGAGTTAGCTAGAGTTAGCTAGAGTTACCTAGAGTTAGCTAAAGTTAGCTAGAATTACCTAGAGTTACCTAGAGTTACCTAGAGTTAGATAGAGTTAGCTAGAGTTAGCTAAAGTTACCTAGAGTTAGCTAGAGTTACCTAGAGTTAGCTAGAGTTAGCTAAAGTTAGCTAGAGTTACCTAGAGTTAACTAAAGTTAGCAAGAATTACCTAGAGATAGCTAAAGTTAGCTAGAATTACCTAGAGTTACCTAGAGTTAGCTAAAATTACCTAGAGTTACCTAGAGTTAGCTAGAGTTAGCTAGAGTTACCTAGAGTTAGCTAAAGTAGGCTAGAATTACCTAGAGTTACCTAGAGTTAGCTAAAGTTAGCTAGAGTTAGCTAAAGTTAGCTAAAGTTAGCTAGAATTAGCTAGAATTACCTAGAGTTAGCTAAAGTTAGCTAAAATTACCTAGAGTTACCTAAAGTTAGCTAGAGTTAGCTAAAGTTACCTAGAGTTACCTAGAGTTACCCAGAGTTAGCTAGAGTTAGCTAGAGTTACCTAGAGTTAGCTAAAGTTAGCTAGAATTACCTAGAGTTACCTAGAGTTACCTAGAGTTAGATAGAGTTAGCTAGAGTTACCTAAAGTTAGCTAGAGTTAGCTAAAGTTACCTAGAGTTACCTAGAGTTACCTAGAGTTAGCTAGAGTTAGCTGGAGTTACCTAGATTTAGCTAAAGTTAGCTAGAATTACCTAGAGTTACCTAGAGTTAGCTAGAGTTACATAGAGTTACCTAGAGTTAGCTAAAGTAGGCTAGAATTACCTAGAGTTACCTAGAGTTAGCTAAAGTTAGCTAGAGTTAGCTAAAGTTAGCTAAAGTTAGCTAGAATTAGCTAGAATTACCTAGAGTTAGCTAGAGTAACCTAGAGTTAGCTAGAGTTAGCTAAATTTACCTAGAGTTAGCTAGAGTTAACTAGAGTTAGCTAGAGTTAGCTAGAGTTAACTAGAGTTAGTTAGAGTTAGCTAGAGTTATCTAGAGTTAGCTAGTGTTAGCTAGAGTTAGCTAGAGTTAGCTAGAGTTAGCTAGAGTTAGCTAGAGTTAGCTAGAGTTAGCTAAAGTTACCTAGAGTTAGCTAGAGTGACCTAGAGTTAGCTAGAGTTAGCTAGAATTACCTAGAGTTACCTAGAGTTAGCTAGAGTTAGCTAGAGTTACATAGAGTTAGCTAAAGTAGGCTAGAATTACCTAGAGTTACCTAGAGTTAGCTAAAGTTAGCTAGAGTTAGCTAAAGTTAGCTAAAGTTAGCTAGAATTAGCTAGAATTACCTAGAGTTAGCTAAAGTTAGCTAAAATTACCTAGAGTTACCTAAAGTTAGCTAGAGTTAGCTAAAGTTACCTAGAGTTACCTAGAGTTACCCAGAGTTAGCTAGAGTTAGCTAGAGTTACCTAGAGTTAGCTAAAGTTAGCTAGAATTACCTAGAGTTACCTAGAGTTACCTAGAGTTAGATAGAGTTAGCTAGAGTTAGCTAAAGTTACCTAGAGTTAGCTAGAGTTACCTAGAGTTAGCTAGAGTTAGCTAAAGTTAGCTAGAGTTACCTAGAGTTAGCTAAAGTTAGCTAGAATTACCTAGAGTTAGCTAGAATTACCTAGAGTTAGCTAAAGTTAGCTAGAATTACCTAGAGTTACCTAGAGTTAGCTAGAGTTAGCTAGAGTTAGCTAGAGTTAGCTAAAGTTACCTAGAGTTAGCTAGTGTTACCTAGAGTTAGCTAGAGTTAGCGAAAGTTAGCTAGAGTTACCTAGAGTTAGCTAAAGTTAGCTAGAATTACCTAGAGTTAGCTAGAATTACCTAGAGTTAGCTAAAGTTAGCTAGAGTTAGCTAAAGTTACCTAGAGTTAGCTAGAGTTACCTAGAGTTAGCTAAAGTTAGCTAGAATTACCTAGAGTTACCTAGAGTTAGCTAGAGTTACCTAGAGTTACCTAGAGTTAGCTAAAGTAGGCTAGAATTACCTAGAGTTACCTAGAGTTAGCTAAAGTTAGCTAGAGTTAGCTAAAGTTAGCTAAAGTTAGCTAGAATTAGCTAGAGTTAGCTAGAATTACCTAGAGTTAGCTAGAATTACCTAGAGTTAGCTAAAGTTAGCTAGAGTTAGCTAAAGTTACCTAGAGTTAGCTAGAGTTACCTAGAGTTAGCTAAAGTTAGCTAGAATTACCTAGAGTTACCTAGAGTTAGCTAGAGTTACATAGAGTTACCTAGAGTTAGCTAAAGTAGGCTAGAATTACCTAGAGTTACCTAGAGTTAGCTAAAGTTAGCTAGAGTTAGCTAAAGTTAGCTAAAGTTAGCTAGAATTAGCTAGAATTACCTAGAGTTAGCTAGAGTAACCTAGAGTTAGCTAGAGTTAGCTAAATTTACCTAGAGTTAGCTAGAGTTAACTAGAGTTAGCTAGAGTTAGCTAGAGTTAACTAGAGTTAGCTAGAGTTAGCTAGAGTTAGCTAAAGTTACCTAGAGTTAGCTAGAGTGACCTAGAGTTAGCTAAAGTTAGCTAGAATTACCTAGAGTTACCTAGAGTTAGCTAGAGTTAGCTAGAGTTACCTAGAGTTAGCTAAAGTAGGCTAGAATTACCTAGAGTTACCTAGAGTTAGCTAAAGTTAGCTAGAGTTAGCTAAAGTTAGCTAAAGTTAGCTAGAATTAGCTAGAATTACCTAGAGTTAGCTAAAGTTAGCTAAAATTACCTAGAGTTACCTAAAGTTAGCTAGAGTTAGCTAAAGTTACCTAGAGTTAACTAGAGTTACCCAGAGTTAGCTAGAGTTAGCTAGAGTTACCTAGAGTTAGCTAAAGTTAGCTAGAATTACCTAGAGTTACCTAGAGTTACCTAGAGTTAGCTAGAGTTAGCTAGAGTTAGCTAAAGTTACCTAGAGTTATCTAGAGTTAACTAGAGTTAGCTAGAGTTAGCTAAAGTTAGCTAGAGTTACCTAGAGTTAGCTAAAGGTAGCTAGAATTACCTAGAGTTAGCTAGAATTACCTAGAGTTAGCTAAAGTTAGCTAGAATTACCTAGAGTTACCTAAAGTTAGCTAGAGTTAGCTAGAGTTAGCTAGAGTTAGCTAAAGTTACCTAGAGTTAGCTAGTGTTACCTAGAGTTAGCTAGAGTTAGCGAAAGTTAGCTAGAGTTACCTAGAGTTAGCTAAAGTTAGCTAGAATTACCTAGAGTTAGCTAGAATTACCTAGAGTTAGCTAAAGTTAGCTAGAGTTAGCTAAAGTTACCTAGAGTTAGCTAGAGTTACCTAGAGTTAGCTAAAGTTAGCTAGAGTTAGCTAAAGTTAGCTAAAGTTAGATAGAATTAGCTAGAGTTAGCTAGAATTACCTAGAGTTAGCTAAAGTTAGCTAGAGTTAGCTAAAGTTACCTAGAGTTAGCTAGAGTTACCTAGAGTTAGCTAAAGTTAGCTAGAATTACCTAGAGTTACCTAGAGTTAGCTAAAATTACCTAGAGTTACCTAAAGTTAGCTAGAGTTAGCTAAAGTTACCTAGAATTACCTAGAGTTACCTAGAGTTAGCTAGAGTTAGCTAGAGTTACCTAGAGTTAGCTAAAGTTAGCTAGAATTACCTAGAGTTATCTAGAGTTACCTACAGTTACCTAGAGTTAGCTAGAGTTACCTAGAGTTACATAGAGTTAGCTAAAGTTAGCTAGAATTACCTAGAGTTAGCTAGAATTACCTAGAGTTAGCTAAAGTTAGCTAGAATTACCTAGAGTTACCTAGAGTTAGCTAGAGTTAGCTAGAGTTAGCTAGAGTTAGCTAAAGTTACCTAGAGTTAGCTAGAGTTACCTAGAGTTAGCTAGAGTTAGCTAAAGTTAGCTAGAGTTACCTAGAGTTAGCTAGAGTTATCTAAAGTTAGCTAGAGTTACCTAGAGTTAGCTAAAGTTAGCTAGAATTACCTAGAGTTAGCTAGAATTACCTAGAGTTAGCTAAAGTTAGCTAGAGTTAGCTAAAGTTACCTAGAGTTAGCTAGAGTTACCTAGAGTTAGCTAAAGTTAGCTAGAATTACCTAGAGTTACCTAGAGTTAGCTAAAATTACCTAGAGTTACCTAAAGTTAGCTAGAGTTAGCTAAAGTTACCTAGAGTTACCTAGAGTTACCTAGAGTTAGATAGAGTTAGCTAGAGTTACCTAGAGTTAGCTAAAGTTAGCTAGAATTACCTAGAGTTACCTATAGTTACCTAGAGTTAGCTAGAGTTACCTAGAGTTAGCTAGAGTTACCTAGAGTTACCTAGAGTTAGCTAAAGTAGGCTAGAATTACCTAGAGTTACCTAGAGTTAGCTAAAGTTAGCTAGAGTTAGCTAAAGTTAGCTAAAGTTAGCTAGAGTTACCTAGAGTTAGCTAGAGTTAGCTAAAGTTAGCTAGAATTACCTAGAGTTACCTAGAGTTAGCTAGAGTTAGCTAGAGTTAGCTAAAGTTATCTAGAGTTATCTAGAGTTACCTAGAGTTAGCTAGAGTTAGCTAAAGTTAGCTAGAGTTACCTAGAGTTAGCTAAAGTTAGCTAGAATTACCTAGAGTTAGCTAGAATTACCTAGAGTTAGCTAAAGTTAGCTAGAGTTAGCTAAAGTTACCTAGAGTTAGCTAGAGTTACCTAGAGTTAGCTAAAGTTAGCTAGAATTACCTAGAGTTACCTAGAGTTAGCTAGAGTTACATAGAGTTACCTAGAGTTAGCTAAAGTAGGCTAGAATTACCTAGAGTTACCTAGAGTTAGCTAAAGTTAGCTAGAGTTAGCTAAAGTTAGCTAAAGTTAGCTAGAATTAGCTAGAATTACCTAGAGTTAGCTAGAGTAACCTAGAGTTACCTAGAGTTAGCTAAAGTTAGCTAGAATTACCTAGAGTTACCTAGAGTTAGCTAGAGTTAGCTAGAATTACCTAGAGTTAGCTAAAGTTAGCTAGAATTACCTAGAGTTACCTAGAGTTAGCTAGAATTAGCTAAAGTTACCTAGAGTTACCTAGAGTTACCTAGAGTTAGCTAAAGTTACCTAGAGTTACCTAGAGTTAGCTAGAGTTAACTAAAGTTAGCAAGAATTACCTAGAGTTAGCTAAAGTTAGCTAGAATTACCTAGAGTTACCTAGAGTTAGCTAAAATTACCTTGAGTTACCTAAAGTTAGCTAGAGTTAGCTAAAGTTACCTAGAGTTACCTAGAGTTACCTAGAGTTAGCTAGAGTTAGCTGGAGTTACCTAGAGTTAGCTAAAGTTAGCTAGAATTACCTAGAGTTACCTAGAGTTACCTAGAGTTACCTAGAGTTAGCTAGAGTTACCTAGAGTTAGCTAGAGTTAGCTAAAGTTAGCTAGAGTTACCTAGAGTTAGCTAAAGTTAGCTAGAATTACCTAGAGTTACCTAGAGTTAGCTAGAGTTACCTAGAGTTACCTAGAGTTAGCTAAAGTAGGCTAGAATTACCTAGAGTTACCTAGAGTTAGCTAAAGTTAGCTAGAGTTATCTAAAGTTAGCTAAAGTTAGCTAGAGTTACCTAGAGTTAGCTAGAGTTAGCTAAAGTTAGCTAGAATTACCTAGAGTTACCTAGAGTTAGCTAGAGTTAGCTAGAGTTAGCTAAAGTTATCTAGAGTTATCTAGAGTTACCTAGAGTTAGCTAGAGTTAGCAAGAGTTAGCTAAAGTTAGCTAGAGTTACCTAGATTTAGCTAAAGTTAGCTAGAATTACCTAGAGTTAGCTAGAATTACCTAGAGTTAGCTAAAGTTAGCTAGAGTTAGCTAAAGTTACCTAGAGTTAGCTAGAGTTACCTAGAGTTAGCTAAAGTTAGCTAGAATTACCTAGAGTTACCTAGAGTTAGCTAAAATTACCTAGAGTTACCTAAAGTTAGCTAGAGTTAGCTAAAGTTACCTAGAGTTACCTAGAGTTACCTAGAGTTAGCTAGAGTTAGCTAGAGTTACCTAGAGTTAGCTAAAGTTAGCTAGAATTACCTAGAGTTATCTAGAGTTACCTACAGTTACCTAAAGTTAGCTAGAGTTACCTAGAGTTAGCTAGAGTTACCTAGAGTTAGCTAGAGTTAGCTAAAGTTAGCTAGAGTTACCTAGAGTTAGCTAGAGTTATCTAAAGTTAGCTAGAGTTACCTAGAGTTAGCTAAAGTTAGCTAGAATTACCTAGAGTTAGCTAGAATTACCTAGAGTTAGCTAAAGTTAGCTAGAGTTAGCTAGAGTTAGCTAGAGTTAACTAGAGTTAGCTAGAGTTAGCTAGAGTTAGCTAGAGTTAGCTAGTGTTAGCTAGAGTTAGCTAGAGTTACCTAGAGTTAGCTAAAGTAGGCTAGAATTACCTAGAGTTACCTAGAGTTAGCTAAAGTTAGCTAGAGTTAGCTAAAGTTAGCTAAAGTTAGCTAGAATTAGCTAGAATTACCTAGAGTTAGCTAAAGTTAGCTAAAATTACCTAGAGTTACCTAAAGTTAGCTAGAGTTAGCTAAAGTTACCTAGAGTTACCTAGAGTTACCCAGAGTTAGCTAGAGTTAGCTAGAGTTACCTAGAGTTAGCTAAAGTTAGCTAGAATTACCTAGAGTTACCTAGAGTTACCTAGAGTTAGCTAGAGTTAGCTAGAGTTAGCTAAAGTTACCTAGAGTTATCTAGAGTTAACTAGAGTTAGCTAGAGTTAGCTAAAGTTAGCTAGAGTTACCTAGAGTTAGCTAAAGGTAGCTAGAATTACCTAGAGTTAGCTAGAATTACCTAGAGTTAGCTAAAGTTAGCTAGAATTACCTAGAGTTACCTAGAGTTAGCTAGAGTTAGCTAGAGTTAGCTAGAGTTAGCTAAAGTTACCTAGAGTTAGCTAGTGTTACCTAGAGTTAGCTAGAGTTAGCGAAAGTTAGCTAGAGTTACCTAGAGTTAGCTAAAGTTAGCTAGAATTACCTAGAGTTAGCTAGAATTACCTAGAGTTAGCTAAAGTTAGCTAGAGTTAGCTAAAGTTACCTAGAGTTAGCTAGAGTTACCTAGAGTTAGCTAAAGTTAGCTAGAGTTAGCTAAAGTTAGCTAAAGTTAGCTAGAATTAGCTAGAGTTAGCTAGAATTACCTAGAGTTAGCTAAAGTTAGCTAGAGTTAGCTAAAGTTACCTAGAGTTAGCTAGAGTTACCTAGAGTTAGCTAAAGTTAGCTAGAATTACCTAGAGTTACCTAGAGTTAGCTAAAATTACCTAGAGTTACCTAAAGTTAGCTAGAGTTAGCTAAAGTTACCTAGAGTTACCTAGAGTTACCTAGAGTTAGCTAGAGTTAGCTAGAGTTACCTAGAGTTAGCTAAAGTTAGCTAGAATTACCTAGAGTTATCTAGAGTTACCTACAGTTACCTAGAGTTAGCTAGAGTTACCTAGAGTTACATAGAGTTAGCTAAAGTTAGCTAGAATTACCTAGAGTTAGCTAGAATTACCTAGAGTTAGCTAAAGTTAGCTAGAATTACCTAGAGTTACCTAGAGTTAGCTAGAGTTAGCTAGAGTTAGCTAGAGTTAGCTAAAGTTACCTAGAGTTAGCTAGAGTTACCTAGAGTTAGCTAGAGTTAGCTAAAGTTAGCTAGAGTTACCTAGAGTTAGCTAGAGTTATCTAAAGTTAGCTAGAGTTACCTAGAGTTAGCTAAAGTTAGCTAGAATTACCTAGAGTTAGCTAGAATTACCTAGAGTTAGCTAAAGTTAGCTAGAGTTAGCTAAAGTTACCTAGAGTTAGCTAGAGTTACCTAGAGTTAGCTAAAGTTAGCTAGAATTACCTAGAGTTACCTAGAGTTAGCTAAAATTACCTAGAGTTACCTAAAGTTAGCTAGAGTTAGCTAAAGTTACCTAGAGTTACCTAGAGTTACCTAGAGTTAGATAGAGTTAGCTAGAGTTACCTAGAGTTAGCTAAAGTTAGCTAGAATTACCTAGAGTTACCTATAGTTACCTAGAGTTAGCTAGAGTTACCTAGAGTTAGCTAGAGTTACCTAGAGTTACCTAGAGTTAGCTAAAGTAGGCTAGAATTACCTAGAGTTACCTAGAGTTAGCTAAAGTTAGCTAGAGTTAGCTAAAGTTAGCTAAAGTTAGCTAGAGTTACCTAGAGTTAGCTAGAGTTAGCTAAAGTTAGCTAGAATTACCTAGAGTTACCTAGAGTTAGCTAGAGTTAGCTAGAGTTAGCTAAAGTTATCTAGAGTTATCTAGAGTTACCTAGAGTTAGCTAGAGTTAGCTAAAGTTAGCTAGAGTTACCTAGAGTTAGCTAAAGTTAGCTAGAATTACCTAGAGTTAGCTAGAATTACCTAGAGTTAGCTAAAGTTAGCTAGAGTTAGCTAAAGTTACCTAGAGTTAGCTAGAGTTACCTAGAGTTAGCTAAAGTTAGCTAGAATTACCTAGAGTTACCTAGAGTTAGCTAGAGTTACATAGAGTTACCTAGAGTTAGCTAAAGTAGGCTAGAATTACCTAGAGTTACCTAGAGTTAGCTAAAGTTAGCTAGAGTTAGCTAAAGTTAGCTAAAGTTAGCTAGAATTAGCTAGAATTACCTAGAGTTAGCTAGAGTAACCTAGAGTTACCTAGAGTTAGCTAAAGTTAGCTAGAATTACCTAGAGTTACCTAGAGTTAGCTAGAGTTAGCTAGAATTACCTAGAGTTAGCTAAAGTTAGCTAGAATTACCTAGAGTTACCTAGAGTTAGCTAGAATTAGCTAAAGTTACCTAGAGTTACCTAGAGTTACCTAGAGTTAGCTAAAGTTACCTAGAGTTACCTAGAGTTAGCTAGAGTTAACTAAAGTTAGCAAGAATTACCTAGAGTTAGCTAAAGTTAGCTAGAATTACCTAGAGTTACCTAGAGTTAGCTAAAATTACCTTGAGTTACCTAAAGTTAGCTAGAGTTAGCTAAAGTTACCTAGAGTTACCTAGAGTTACCTAGAGTTAGCTAGAGTTAGCTGGAGTTACCTAGAGTTAGCTAAAGTTAGCTAGAATTACCTAGAGTTACCTAGAGTTACCTAGAGTTACCTAGAGTTAGCTAGAGTTACCTAGAGTTAGCTAGAGTTAGCTAAAGTTAGCTAGAGTTACCTAGAGTTAGCTAAAGTTAGCTAGAATTACCTAGAGTTACCTAGAGTTAGCTAGAGTTACCTAGAGTTACCTAGAGTTAGCTAAAGTAGGCTAGAATTACCTAGAGTTACCTAGAGTTAGCTAAAGTTAGCTAGAGTTAGCTAAAGTTAGCTAAAGTTAGCTAGAGTTACCTAGAGTTAGCTAGAGTTAGCTAAAGTTAGCTAGAATTACCTAGAGTTACCTAGAGTTAGCTAGAGTTAGCTAGAGTTAGCTAAAGTTATCTAGAGTTATCTAGAGTTACCTAGAGTTAGCTAGAGTTAGCAAGAGTTAGCTAAAGTTAGCTAGAGTTACCTAGATTTAGCTAAAGTTAGCTAGAATTACCTAGAGTTAGCTAGAATTACCTAGAGTTAGCTAAAGTTAGCTAGAGTTAGCTAAAGTTACCTAGAGTTAGCTAGAGTTACCTAGAGTTAGCTAAAGTTAGCTAGAATTACCTAGAGTTACCTAGAGTTAGCTAAAATTACCTAGAGTTACCTAAAGTTAGCTAGAGTTAGCTAAAGTTACCTAGAGTTACCTAGAGTTACCTAGAGTTAGCTAGAGTTAGCTAGAGTTACCTAGAGTTAGCTAAAGTTAGCTAGAATTACCTAGAGTTATCTAGAGTTACCTACAGTTACCTAGAGTTAGCTAGAGTTACCTAGAGTTAGCTAGAGTTACCTAGAGTTAGCTAGAGTTAGCTAAAGTTAGCTAGAGTTACCTAGAGTTAGCTAGAGTTATCTAAAGTTAGCTAGAGTTACCTAGAGTTAGCTAAAGTTAGCTAGAATTACCTAGAGTTAGCTAGAATTACCTAGAGTTAGCTAAAGTTAGCTAGAGTTAGCTAAAGTTACCTAGAGTTAGCTAGAGTTACCTAGAGTTAGCTAAAGTTAGCTAGAATTACCTAGAGTTACCTAGAGTTAGCTAAAATTACCTAGAGTTACCTAAAGTTAGCTAGAGTTAGCTAAAGTTACCTAGAGTTACCTAGAGTTACCTAGAGTTAGCTAGAGTTAGCTAGAGTTACCTAGAGTTAGCTAAAGTTAGCTAGAATTAGCTAGAGTTACCTATAGTTACCTAGAGTTAGCTAAAGTTAGCTAGAGTTACCTAGAGTTAGCTAAAGTTAACTAGAATTACCTAGAGTTAGCTAGAATTACCTAGAGTTAGCTAAAGTTAGCTAGAATTACCTAGAGTTACCTATAGTTAGCTAGAGTTAGCTAGAGTTAGCTAAAGTTAACTAGAGTTAGCTAGAGTTACCTAGAGTTAGCTAGAGTTAGCTAAAGTTAGCTAGAGTTACCTAGAGTTAGCTAAAGTTAGCTAGAATTACCTAGAGTTAGCTAGAATTACCTAGAGTTACCTAGAGTTAGCTAGAGTTAGCTAGAGTTACCTAGAGTTAGCTAAAGTTAGCTAGAATTACCTAGAGTTAGCTAGAATTACCTAGAGTTAGCTAAAGTTAGCTAGAATTACCTAGAGTTACCTAGAGTTAGCTAGAGTTAGCTAGAGTTAGCTAGAGTTAGCTAAAGTTAACTAGAGTTAGCTAGAGTTACCTAGAGTTAGCTAGAGTTAGCTAAAGTTAGCTAGAGTTACCTAGAGTTAGCTAAAGTTAGCTAGAATTACCTAGAGTTAGCTAGAATTACCTAGAGTTAGCTAAAGTTAGCTAGAGTTAGCTAAAGTTACCTAGAGTTAGCTAGAGTTACCTAGAGTTAGCTAAAGTTAGCTAGAATTACCTAGAGTTACCTAGAGTTAGCTAGAGTTACATAGAGTTACCTAGAGTTAGCTAAAGTAGGCTAGAATTACCTAGAGTTACCTAGAGTTAGCTAAAGTTAGCTAGAGTTAGCTAAAGTTAGCTAAAGTTAGCTAGAATTAGCTAGAATTACCTAGAGTTAGCTAGAGTAACCTAGAGTTACCTAGAGTTAGCTAAAGTTAGCTAGAATTACCTAGAGTTACCTAGAGTTAGCTAGAGTTAGCTAGAATTACCTAGAGTTAGCTAAAGTTAGCTAGAATTACCTAGAGTTACCTAGAGTTAGCTAGAGTTAGCTAAAGTTACCTAGAGTTACCTAGAGTTACCTAGAGTTAGCTAAAGTTACCTAGAGTTACCTAGAGTTAGCTAGAGTTAACTAAAGTTAGCAAGAATTACCTAGAGTTAGCTAAAGTTAGCTAGAATTACCTAGAGTTACCTAGAGTTAGCTAAAATTACCTTGAGTTACCTAAAGTTAGCTAGAGTTAGCTAAAGTTACCTAGAGTTACCTAGAGTTACCTAGAGTTAGCTAGAGTTAGCTGGAGTTACCTAGAGTTAGCTAAAGTTAGCTAGAATTACCTAGAGTTACCTAGAGTTACCTAGAGTTACCTAGAGTTAGCTAGAGTTACCTAGAGTTAGCTAGAGTTAGCTAAAGTTAGCTAGAGTTACCTAGAGTTAGCTAAAGTTAGCTAGAATTACCTAGAGTTACCTAGAGTTAGCTAGAGTTACCTAGAGTTACCTAAAGTTAGCTAGAGTTAGCTAAAGTTACCTAGAGTTACCTAGAGTTACCTAGAGTTAGCTAGAGTTAGCTAGAGTTACCTAGAGTTAGCTAAAGTTAGCTAGAATTAGCTAGAGTTACCTATAGTTACCTAGAGTTAGCTAAAGTTAACTAGAGTTACCTAGAGTTAGCTAAAGTTAACTAGAATTACCTAGAGTTAGCTAGAATTACCTAGAGTTAGCTAAAGTTAGCTAGAATTACCTAGAGTTACCTATAGTTAGCTAGAGTTAGCTAGAGTTAGCTAGAGTTAGCTAGAGTTAGCTAAAGTTAACTAGAGTTAGCTAGAGTTACCTAGAGTTAGCTAGAGTTAGCTAAAGTTAGCTAGAGTTACCTAGAGTTAGCTAAAGTTAGCTAGAATTACCTAGAGTTAGCTAGAATTACCTAGAGTTAGCTAAAGTTAGCTAGAGTTAGCTAAAGTTACTTAGAGTTAGCTAGAGTTACCTAGAGTTAGCTAAAGTTAGCTAGAATTACCTAGAGTTACCTAGAGTTAGCTAGAGTTACATAGAGTTACCTAGAGTTAGCTAAAGTAGGCTAGAATTACCTAGAGTTACCTAGAGTTAGCTAAAGTTAGCTAGAGTTAGCTAAAGTTAGCTAAAGTTAGCTAGAATTAGCTAGAATTACCTAGAGTTAGCTAGAGTAACCTAGAGTTACCTAGAGTTAGCTAAAGTTAGCTAGAATTACCTAGAGTTACCTAGAGTTAGCTAGAGTTAGCTAGAATTACCTAGAGTTAACTAAAGTTAGCTAGAATTACCTAGAGTTACCTAGAGTTAGCTAGAGTTAGCTAAAGTTACCTAGAGTTACCTAGAGTTACCTAGAGTTAGCTAAAGTTACCTAGAGTTACCTAGAGTTAGCTAGAGTTAACTAAAGTTAGCAAGAATTACCTAGAGTTAGCTAAAGTTAGCTAGAATTACCTAGAGTTACCTAGAGTTAGCTAAAATTACCTTGAGTTACCTAAAGTTAGCTAGAGTTAGCTAAAGTTACCTAGAGTTACCTAGAGTTACCTAGAGTTAGCTAGAGTTAGCTGGAGTTACCTAGAGTTAGCTAAAGTTAGCTAGAATTACCTAGAGTTACCTAGAGTTACCTAGAGTTACCTAGAGTTAGCTAGAGTTACCTAGAGTTAGCTAGAGTTAGCTAAAGTTAGCTAGAGTTACCTAGAGTTAGCTAAAGTTAGCTAGAATTACCTAGAGTTACCTAGAGTTAGCTAGAGTTACCTAGAGTTACCTAGAGTTAGCTAAAGTAGGCTAGAATTACCTAGAGTTACCTAGAGTTAGCTAAAGTTAGCTAGAGTTAGCTAAAGTTAGCTAAAGTTAGCTAGAGTTACCTAGAGTTAGCTAGAGTTAGCTAAAGTTAGCTAGAATTACCTAGAGTTACCTAGAGTTAGCTAGAGTTAGCTAGAGTTAGCTAAAGTTATCTAGAGTTATCTAGAGTTACCTAGAGTTAGCTAGAGTTAGCAAGAGTTAGCTAAAGTTAGCTAGAGTTACCTAGAGTTAGCTAAAGTTAGCTAGAATTACCTAGAGTTAGCTAGAATTACCTAGAGTTAGCTAAAGTTAGCTAGAGTTAGCTAAAGTTACCTAGAGTTAGCTAGAGTTACCTAGAGTTAGCTAAAGTTAGCTAGAATTACCTAGAGTTACATAGAGTTAGCTAAAATTACCTAGAGTTACCTAAAGTTAGCTAGAGTTAGCTAAAGTTACCTAGAGTTACCTAGAGTTAGCTAGAGTTACCTAGAGTTAGCTAAAGTTAGCTAGAATTACCTAGAGTTATCTAGAGTTACCTACAGTTACCTAGAGTTAGCTAGAGTTACCTAGAGTTAGCTAGAGTTACCTAGAGTTAGCTAGAGTTAGCTAAAGTTAGCTAGAGTTACCTAGAGTTAGCTAGAGTTATCTAAAGTTAGCTAGAGTTACCTAGAGTTAGCTAAAGTTAGCTAGAATTACCTAGAGTTAGCTAGAATTACCTAGAGTTAGCTAAAGTTAGCTAGAGTTAGCTAAAGTTACCTAGAGTTAGCTAGAGTTACCTAGAGTTAGCTAAAGTTAGCTAGAATTACCTAGAGTTACCTAGAGTTAGCTAAAATTACCTAGAGTTACCTAAAGTTAGCTAGAGTTAGGTAAAGTTACCTAGAGTTACCTAGAGTTACCTAGAGTTAGCTAGAGTTAGCTAGAGTTACCTAGAGTTAGCTAAAGTTAGCTAGAATTAGCTAGAGTTACCTATAGTTACCTAGAGTTAGCTAAAGTTAGCTAGAGTTACCTAGAGTTAGCTAAAGTTAGCTAGAATTACCTAGAGTTATCTAGAGTTACCTACAGTTACCTAGAGTTAGCTAGAGTTACCTAGAGTTAGCTAGAGTTACCTAGAGTTAGCTAGAGTTAGCTAAAGTTAGCTAGAGTTACCTAGAGTTAGCTAGAGTTATCTAAAGTTAGCTAGAGTTACCTAGAGTTAGCTAAAGTTAGCTAGAATTACCTAGAGTTAGCTAGAATTACCTAGAGTTAGCTAAAGTTAGCTAGAGTTAGCTAAAGTTACCTAGAGTTAGCTAGAGTTACCTAGAGTTAGCTAAAGTTAGCTAGAATTACCTAGAGTTACCTAGAGTTAGCTAAAATTACCTAGAGTTACCTAAAGTTAGCTAGAGTTAGCTAAAGTTACCTAGAATTACCTAGAGTTACCTAGAGTTAGATAGAGTTAGCTAGAGTTACCTAGAGTTAGCTAAAGTTAGCTAGAATTACCTAGAGTTACCTATAGTTACCTAGAGTTAGCTAGAGTTAGCTAGAGTTATCTAAAGTTACCTAGAGTTAGCTAGAGTTACCTAGAGTTAGCTAGAGTTAGCTAAAGTTAGCTAGAGTTACCTAGAGTTAGCTAAAGTTAGCTAGAATTACCTAGAGTTAGCTAGAATTACCTAGAGTTAGCTAAAGTTAGCTAGAATTACCTAGAGTTACCTAGAGTTAGCTAGAGTTAGCTAGAGTTAGCTAGAGTTAGCTAAAGTTAACTAGAGTTAGCTAGAGTTACCTAGAGTTAGCTAGAGTTAGCTAAAGTTAGCTAGAGTTACCTAGAGTTAGCTAAAGTTAGCTAGAATTACCTAGAGTTAGCTAGAATTACCTAGAGTTAGCTAAAGTTAGCTAGAGTTAGCTAAAGTTACCTAGAGTTAGCTAGAGTTACCTAGAGTTAGCTAAAGTTAGCTAGAATTACCTAGAGTTACCTAGAGTTAGCTAGAGTTACATAGAGTTACCTAGAGTTAGCTAAAGTAGGCTAGAATTACCTAGAGTTACCTAGAGTTAGCTAAAGTTAGCTAGAGTTAGCTAAAGTTAGCTAAAGTTAGCTAGAATTAGCTAGAATTACCTAGAGTTAGCTAGAGTAACCTAGAGTTACCTAGAGTTAGCTAAAGTTAGCTAGAATTACCTAGAGTTACCTAGAGTTAGCTAGAGTTAGCTAGAATTACCTAGAGTTAGCTAAAGTTAGCTAGAATTACCTAGAGTTACCTAGAGTTAGCTAGAGTTAGCTAAAGTTACCTAGAGTTACCTAGAGTTACCTAGAGTTAGCTAAAGTTACCTAGAGTTACCTAGAGTTAGCTAGAGTTAACTAAAGTTAGCAAGAATTACCTAGAGTTAGCTAAAGTTAGCTAGAATTACCTAGAGTTACCTAGAGTTAGCTAAAATTACCTTGAGTTACCTAAAGTTAGCTAGAGTTAGCTAAAGTTACCTAGAGTTACCTAGAGTTACCTAGAGTTAGCTAGAGTTAGCTGGAGTTACCTAGAGTTAGCTAAAGTTAGCTAGAATTACCTAGAGTTACCTAGAGTTACCTAGAGTTACCTAGAGTTAGCTAGAGTTACCTAGAGTTAGCTAGAGTTAGCTAAAGTTAGCTAGAGTTACCTAGAGTTAGCTAAAGTTAGCTAGAATTACCTAGAGTTACCTAGAGTTAGCTAGAGTTACCTAGAGTTACCTAGAGTTAGCTAAAGTAGGCTAGAATTACCTAGAGTTACCTAGAGTTAGCTAAAGTTAGCTAGAGTTAGCTAAAGTTAGCTAAAGTTAGCTAGAGTTACCTAGAGTTAGCTAGAGTTAGCTAAAGTTAGCTAGAATTACCTAGAGTTACCTAGAGTTAGCTAGAGTTAGCTAGAGTTAGCTAAAGTTATCTAGAGTTATCTAGAGTTACCTAGAGTTAGCTAGAGTTAGCAAGAGTTAGCTAAAGTTAGCTAGAGTTACCTAGAGTTAGCTAAAGTTAGCTAGAATTACCTAGAGTTAGCTAGAATTACCTAGAGTTAGCTAAAGTTAGCTAGAGTTAGCTAAAGTTACCTAGAGTTAGCTAGAGTTACCTAGAGTTAGTTAAAGTTAGCTAGAATTACCTAGAGTTACCTAGAGTTAGCTAAAATTACCTAGAGTTACCTAAAGTTAGCTAGAGTTAGCTAAAGTTACCTAGAGTTACCTAAAGTTAGCTAGAGTTAGCTAAAGTTACCTAGAGTTACCTAGAGTTACCTAGAGTTAGCTAGAGTTAGCTAGAGTTACCTAGAGTTAGCTAAAGTTAGCTAAAGTTAGCTAGAATTACCTAGAGTTATCTAGAGTTACCTACAGTTACCTAGAGTTAGCTAGAGTTACCTAAAGTTAGCTAGAGTTAGCTAAAGTTACCTAGAGTTACCTAGAGTTACCTAGAGTTAGCTAGAGTTAGCTAGAGTTACATAGAGTTAGCTAAAGTTAGCTAGAATTAGCTAGAGTTACCTATAGTTACCTAGAGTTAGCTAAAGTTAGCTAGAGTTACCTAGAGTTAGCTAAAGTTAACTAGAATTACCTAGAGTTAGCTAGAATTACCTAGAGTTAGCTAAAGTTAGCTAGAATTACCTAGAGTTACCTATAGTTAGCTAGAGTTAGCTAGAGTTAGCTAGAGTTAGCTAAAGTTAACTAGAGTTAGCTAGAGTTACCTAGAGTTAGCTAGAGTTAGCTAAAGTTAGCTAGAGTTACCTAGAGTTAGCTAAAGTTAGCTAGAATTACCTAGAGTTAGCTAGAATTACCTAGAGTTACCTAGAGTTAGCTAGAGTTAGCTAGAGTTACCTAGAGTTAGCTAAAGTTAGCTAGAATTACCTAGAGTTACCTAGAGTTAGCTAGAGTTACCTAGAGTTACCCAGAGTTAGCTAGAGTTAGCTAGAGTTACCTAGAGTTAGCTAAAGTTAGCTAGAATTACCTAGAGTTACCTAGAGTTACCTAGAGTTAGCTAGAGTTAGCTAGAGTTAGATAAAGTTACCTAGAGTTAGCTAGAGTTACCTAGAGTTAGCTAGAGTTAGCTAAAGTTAGCTAGAGTTACCTAGAGTTAGCTAAAGTTAGCTAGAATTACCTAGAGTTAGCTAGAATTACCTAGAGTTAGCTAAAGTTAGCTAGAATTACCTAGAGTTACCTAGAGTTAGCTAGAGTTAGCTAGAGTTAGCTAGAGTTAGCTAAAGTTACCTAGAGTTAGCTAGAGTTACCTAGAGTTAGCTAGAGTTAGCTAAAGTTAGCTAGAGTTACCTAGAGTTAGCTAAAGTTAGCTAGAATTACCTAGAGTTAGCTAGAATTACCTAGAGTTAGCTAAAGTTAGCTAGAGTTAGCTAAAGTTACCTAGAGTTAGCTAGAGTTACCTAGAGTTAGCTAAAGTTAGCTAGAATTACCTAGAGTTACCTAGAGTTAGCTAGAATTACCTAGAGTTACCTAGAGTTAGCTAAAGTTAGCTAGAGTTAGCTAAAGTTAGCTAAAGTTAGCTAGAATTAGCTAGAATTACCTAGAGTTAGCTAGAGTAACCTAGAGTTACCTAGAGTTAGCTAAAGTTAGCTAGAATTACCTAGAGTTACCTAGAGTTAGATAGAGTTAGCTAGAATTACCTAGAGTTAGCTAAAGTTAGCTAGAATTACCTAGAGTTACCTAGAGTTAGCTAGAGTTAGCTAAAGTTACCTAGAGTTACCTAGAGTTACCTAGAGTTAGCTAAAGTTACCTAGAGTTAGCTAGAGTTAGCTAGAGTTAGCTAAAGTTAGCTAGAATTACCTAGAGTTAGCTAGAGTTAGCTAAAGTTAGCTAGAATTACCTAGAGTTATCTAGAGTTAGCTAAAGTTAGCTAGAGTTAGCTAAAGTTAGCTAGAGTTACCTAGAGTTAGCTAAAGTTAGCTAGAATTACCTAGAGTTACCTAGAGTTAGCTAGAGTTAGCTAGAGTTAGCTAGAGTTAGCTAAAGTTACCTAGAGTTAGCTAGAGTTACCTAGAGTTAGCTAGAGTTAGCTAAAGTTAGCTAGAGTTACCTAGAGTTAGCTAAAGTTAGCTAGAATTACCTAGAGTTAGCTAGAATTACCTAGAGTTAGCTAAAGTTAGCTAGAGTTAGCTAAAGTTACCTAGAGTTAGCTAGAGTTACCTAGAGTTAGCTAGAGTTAGCTAAAGTTACCTAGAGTTACCTAGAGTTACCTAGAGTTAGATAGAGTTAGCTAGAGTTACCTAGAGTTAGCTAAAGTTAGCTAGAATTACTTAGAGTTACCTATAGTTACCTAGAGTTAGCTAGAGTTAGCTAGAGTTAGCTAAAGTTACCTAGAGTTAGCTAGAGTTACCTAGAGTTAGATAGAGTTAGCTAAAGTTAGCTAGAGTTACCTAGAGTTAGCTAAAGTTAGCTAGAATTACCTAGAGTTAGCTAGAATTACCTAGAGTTAGCTAAAGTTAGCTAGAATTACCTAGAGTTACCTAGAGTTAGCTAGAGTTAGCTAGAGTTAGCTAGAGTTAGCTAAAGTTAACTAGAGTTAGCTAGAGTTACCTAGAGTTAGCTAGAGATAGCTAAAGTTAGCTAGAGTTACCTAGAGTTAGCTAAAGTTAGCTAGAATTACCTAGAGTTAGCTAGAATTACCTAGAGTTAGCTAAAGTTAGCTAGAGTTAGCTAAAGTTAACTAGAGTTAGCTAGAGTTACCTAGAGTTAGCTAAAGTTAGCTAGAATTACCTAGAGTTACCTAGAGTTAGCTAGAGTTACATAGAGTTACCTAGAGTTAGCTAAAGTAGGCTAGAATTACCTAGAGTTACCTAGAGTTAGCTAGAGTTACCTAGAGTTAGCTAAAGTTAACTAGAATTACCTAGAGTTACCTAGAGTTAGCTAGAGTTACATAGAGTTACCTAGAGTTAGCTAAAGTAGGCTAGAATTACCTAGAGTTACCTAGAGTTAGCTAAAGTTAACTAGAGTTAGCTAAAGTTAGCTAAAGTTAGCTAGAATTAGCTAGAATTACCTAGAGTTAGCTAGAGTAACCTAGAGTTACCTAGAGTTAGCTAAAGTTAGCTAGAATTACCTAGAGTTACCTAGAATTACCTAGAGTTACCTAGAGTCAGCTAAAGTTAGCTAGAGTTACCTAGAGTTAGCTAAAGTTAACTAGAATTACCTAGAGTTAGCTAGAATTACCTAGAGTTAGCTAAAGTTAGCTAGAATTACCTAGAGTTACCTATAGTTAGCTAGAGTTACCTAGAGTTAGCTAGAGTTAGCTAAAGTTAGCTAGAGTTACCTAGAGTTAGCTAAAGTTAGCTAGAATTACCTAGAGTTAGCTAGAATTACCTAGAGTTAGCTAAAGTTAGCTAGAGTTAGCTAAAGTTACCTAGAGTTAGCTAGAGTTACCTAGAGTTAGCTAGAGTTAGCTAAAGTTACCTAGAGTTACCTAGAGTTACCTAGAGTTAGATAGAGTTAGCTAGAGTTACCTAGAGTTAGCTAAAGTTAGCTAGAATTACTTAGAGTTACCTATAGTTACCTAGAGTTAGCTAGAGTTAGCTAGAGTTAGCTAAAGTTACCTAGAGTTAGCTAGAGTTACCTAGAGTTAGATAGAGTTAGCTAAAGTTAGCTAGAGTTACCTAGAGTTAGCTAAAGTTAGCTAGAATTACCTAGAGTTAGCTAGAATTACCTAGAGTTAGCTAAAGTTAGCTAGAATTACCTAGAGTTACCTAGAGTTAGCTAGAGTTAGCTAGAGTTAGCTAGAGTTAGCTAAAGTTAACTAGAGTTAGCTAGAGTTACCTAGAGTTAGCTAGAGATAGCTAAAGTTAGCTAGAGTTACCTAGAGTTAGCTAAAGTTAGCTAGAATTACCTAGAGTTAGCTAGAATTACCTAGAGTTAGCTAAAGTTAGCTAGAGTTAGCTAAAGTTAACTAGAGTTAGCTAGAGTTACCTAGAGTTAGCTAAAGTTAGCTAGAATTACCTAGAGTTACCTAGAGTTAGCTAGAGTTACATAGAGTTACCTAGAGTTAGCTAAAGTAGGCTAGAATTACCTAGAGTTACCTAGAGTTAGCTAGAGTTACCTAGAGTTAGCTAAAGTTAACTAGAATTACCTAGAGTTACCTAGAGTTAGCTAGAGTTACATAGAGTTACCTAGAGTTAGCTAAAGTAGGCTAGAATTACCTAGAGTTACCTAGAGTTAGCTAAAGTTAACTAGAGTTAGCTAAAGTTAGCTAAAGTTAGCTAGAATTAGCTAGAATTACCTAGAGTTAGCTAGAGTAACCTAGAGTTACCTAGAGTTAGCTAAAGTTAGCTAGAATTACCTAGAGTTACCTAGAATTACCTATAGTTACCTAGAGTTAGCTAAAGTTAGCTAGAGTTACCTAGAGTTAGCTAAAGTTAACTAGAATTACCTAGAGTTAGCTAGAATTACCTAGAGTTAGCTAAAGTTAGCTAGAATTACCTAGAGTTACCTATAGTTAGCTAGAGTTAGCTATAGTTAGCTAGAGTTAGCTAAAGTAGGCTAGAATTACCTAGAGTTACCTAGAGTTAGCTAAAGTTAACTAGAGTTAGCTAAAGTTAGCTAAAGTTAGCTAGAATTAGCTAGAATAACCTAGAGTTAGCTAGAATTACCTAGAGTTACCTAGAGTTAGCTAGAGTTAGCTAGAGTTACCTAGAGTTAGCTAAAGTTAGCTAGAATTACCTAGAGTTACCTAGAGTTAGCTAGAGTTACCTAGAGTTACCCAGAGTTAGCTAGAGTTAGCTAGAGTTACCTAGAGTTAGCTAAAGTTAGCTAGAATTACCTAGAGTTACCTAGAGTTACCTAGAGTTAGCTAGAGTTAGCTAGAGTTAGATAAAGTAGGCTAGAATTACCTAGAGTTACCTAGAGTTAGCTAAAGTTAACTAGAGTTAGCTAAAGTTAGCTAAAGTTAGCTAGAATTAGCTAGAATAACCTAGAGTTAGCTAGAATTACCTAGAGTTACCTAGAGTTAGCTAGAGTTAGCTAGAGTTACCTAGAGTTAGCTAAAGTTAGCTAGAATTACCTAGAGTTACCTAGAGTTAGCTAGAGTTACCTAGAGTTACCCAGAGTTAGCTAGAGTTAGCTAGAGTTACCTAGAGTTAGCTAAAGTTAGCTAGAATTACCTAGAGTTACCTAGAGTTACCTAGAGTTAGCTAGAGTTAGCTAGAGTTAGATAAAGTTACCTAGAGTTAGCTAGAGTTACCTAGAGTTAGCTAGAGTTAGCTAAAGTTAGCTAGAGTTACCTAGAGTTAGCTAAAGTTAGCTAGAATTACCTAGAGTTAGCTAGAATTACCTAGAGTTAGCTAAAGTTAGCTAGAATTACCTAGAGTTACCTAGAGTTAGCTAGAGTTAGCTAGAGTTAGCTAGAGTTAGCTAAATTACCTAGAGTTAGCTAGAGTTACATAGAGTTAGCTAGAGTTAGCTAAAGTTAGCTAGAGTTACCTAGAGTTAGCTAAAGTTAGCTAGAATTACCTAGAGTTAGCTAGAATTACCTAGAGTTAGCTAAAGTTAGCTAGAGTTAGCTAAAGTTACCTAGAGTTAGCTAGAGTTACCTAGAGTTAGCTAAAGTTAGCTAGAATTACCTAGAGTTACCTAGAGTTAGCTAGAATTACCTAGAGTTACCTAGAGTTAGCTAAAGTTAGCTAGAGTTAGCTAAAGTTAGCTAAAGTTAGCTAGAATTAGCTAGAATTACCTAGAGTTAGCTAGAGTAACCTAGAGTTACCTAGAGTTAGCTAAAGTTAGCTAGAATTACCTAGAGTTACCTAGAGTTAGATAGAGTTAGCTAGAATTACCTAGAGTTAGCTAAAGTTAGCTAGAATTACCTAGAGTTACCTAGAGTTAGCTAGAGTTAGCTAAAGTTACCTAGAGTTACCTAGAGTTACCTAGAGTTAGCTAAAGTTACCTAGAGTTAGCTAGAGTTAGCTAGAGTTAGCTAAAGTTAGCTAGAATTACCTAGAGTTAGCTAGAGTTAGCTAAAGTTAGCTAGAATTACCTAGAGTTAGCTAGAGTTAGCTAAAGTTAGCTAGAGTTAGCTAAAGTTAGCTAGAGTTACCTAGAGTTAGCTAAAGTTAGCTAGAATTACCTAGAGTTACCTAGAGTTAGCTAGAGTTAGCTAGAGTTAGCTAGAGTTAGCTAAAGTTACCTAGAGTTAGCTAGAGTTACCTAGAGTTAGCTAGAGTTAGCTAAAGTTAGCTAGAGTTACCTAGAGTTAGCTAAAGTTAGCTAGAATTACCTAGAGTTAGCTAGAATTACCTAGAGTTAGCTAAAGTTAGCTAGAGTTAGCTAAAGTTACCTAGAGTTAGCTAGAGTTACCTAGAGTTAGCTAGAGTTAGCTAAAGTTACCTAGAGTTACCTAGAGTTACCTAGAGTTAGATAGAGTTAGCTAGAGTTACCTAGAGTTAGCTAAAGTTAGCTAGAATTACTTAGAGTTACCTATAGTTACCTAGAGTTAGCTAGAGTTAGCTAGAGTTAGCTAAAGTTACCTAGAGTTAGCTAGAGTTACCTAGAGTTAGATAGAGTTAGCTAAAGTTAGCTAGAGTTACCTAGAGTTAGCTAAAGTTAGCTAGAATTACCTAGAGTTAGCTAGAATTACCTAGAGTTAGCTAAAGTTAGCTAGAATTACCTAGAGTTACCTAGAGTTAGCTAGAGTTAGCTAGAGTTAGCTAGAGTTAGCTAAAGTTAACTAGAGTTAGCTAGAGTTACCTAGAGTTAGCTAGAGATAGCTAAAGTTAGCTAGAGTTACCTAGAGTTAGCTAAAGTTAGCTAGAATTACCTAGAGTTAGCTAGAATTACCTAGAGTTAGCTAAAGTTAGCTAGAGTTAGCTAAAGTTAACTAGAGTTAGCTAGAGTTACCTAGAGTTAGCTAAAGTTAGCTAGAATTACCTAGAGTTACCTAGAGTTAGCTAGAGTTACATAGAGTTACCTAGAGTTAGCTAAAGTAGGCTAGAATTACCTAGAGTTACCTAGAGTTAGCTAGAGTTACCTAGAGTTAGCTAAAGTTAACTAGAATTACCTAGAGTTACCTAGAGTTAGCTAGAGTTACATAGAGTTACCTAGAGTTAGCTAAAGTAGGCTAGAATTACCTAGAGTTACCTAGAGTTAGCTAAAGTTAACTAGAGTTAGCTAAAGTTAGCTAAAGTTAGCTAGAATTAGCTAGAATTACCTAGAGTTAGCTAGAGTAACCTAGAGTTACCTAGAGTTAGCTAAAGTTAGCTAGAATTACCTAGAGTTACCTAGAATTACCTAGAGTTACCTAGAGTTAGCTAGAGTTAGCTAAAGTTACCTAGAGTTACCTAGAGTTACCTAGAGTTAGCTAGAATTACCTAGAGTTACCTAGAGTTAGCTAGAGTTAGCTAAAGTTACCTAGAGTTACCTAGAGTTACCTAGAGTTAGCTAGAATTACCTAGAGTTACCTAGAGTTAGCTAGAGTTATCTAGAGTTACCTAGAGTTAGCTAGAGTTACCTAGAGTTACCTAGAGTTAGCTAGAATTACCTAGAGTTAGCTAGAATTACCTAGAGTTAGCTAAAGTTAGCTAGAGTTAGCTAAAGTTACCTAGAGTTAGCTAGAGTTACCTAGAGTTAGCTAAAGTTAGCTAGAATTACCTAGAGTTACCTAGAGTTAGCTAAAGTTAGCTAGAGTTAGCTAAAGTTACCTAGAGTTAGCTAGAGTTACCTAGAGTTAGCTAAAGTTAGCTAGAATTACCTAGAGTTACCTAGAGTTAGCTAAAATTACCTAGAGTTACCTAAAGTTAGCTAGAGTTAGCTAAAGTTACCTAGAGTTACCTAGAGTTACCTAGAGTTACCTAGAGTTAGCTAGAGTTACCTAGAGTTAGCTAAAGTTAGCTAGAATTACCTAGAGTTATCTAGAGTTACCTACAGTTACCTAGAGTTAGCTAGAGTTACCTAGAGTTAGCTAGAGTTAGCTAAAGTTAGCTAGAGTTACCTAGAGTTAGCTAGAGTTATCTAAAGTTAGCTAGAGTTACCTAGAGTTAGCTAAAGTTAGCTAGAATTACCTAGAGTTAGCTAGAATTACCTAGAGTTAGCTAAAGTTAGCTAGAGTTAGCTAAAGTTACCTAGAGTTAGCTAGAGTTACCTAGAGTTAGCTAAAGTTAGCTAGAATTACCTAGAGTTACCTAGAGTTAGCTAGAGTTAGCTAAAGTTAGCTAGAGTTACCTAGAGTTAGCTAAAGTCAGCTAGAATTACCTAGAGTTAGCTAGAATTACCTAGAGTTAGCTAAAGTTAGCTAGAGTTAGCTAAAGTTACCTAGAGTTAGCTAGAGTTACCTAGAGTTAGCTAAAGTTAGCTAGAATTACCTAGAGTTACTTAGAGTTAGCTAAAATTACCTAGAGTTACCTAAAGTTAGCTAGAGTTAGCTAAAGTTACCTAGAGTTACCTAGAGTTACCTAGAGTTAGCTAGAGTTAGCTAGAGTTACCTAGAGTTAGATAAAGTTAGCTAGAATTACCTAGAGTTATCTAGAGTTTCCTAGAGTTACCTAGAGTTAGCTAGAGTTACCTAGAGTTAGCTAGAGTTAGCTAAAGTTAGCTAGAGTTACCTAGAGTTAGCTAAAGTTAGCTAGAATTACCTAGAGTTAGCTAGAATTACCTAGAGTTAGCTAAAGTTAGCTAGAATTACCTAGAGTTACCTAGAGTTAGCTAGAGTTAGCTAGAGTTAGCTAGAGTTAGCTAAAGTTACCTAGAGTTAGCTAGAGTTACCTAGAGTTAGCTAGAGTTAGCTAAAGTTAGCTAGAGTTACCTAGAGTTAGCTAGAGTTATCTAAAGTTAGCTAGAGTTACCTAGAGTTAGCTAAAGTTAGCTAGAATTACCTAGAGTTAGCTAGAATTACCTAGAGTTAGCTAAAGTTAGCTAGAGTTAGCTAAAGTTACCTAGAGTTAGCTAGAGTTACCTAGAGTTAGCTAAAGTTAGCTAGAATTACCTAGAGTTACCTAGAGTTAGCTAGAGTTAGCTAAAGTTAGCTAGAGTTACCTAGAGTTAGCTAAAGTCAGCTAGAATTACCTAGAGTTAGCTAGAATTACCTAGAGTTAGCTAAAGTTAGCTAGAGTTAGCTAAAGTTACCTAGAGTTAGCTAGAGTTACCTAGAGTTAGCTAAAGTTAGCTAGAATTACCTAGAGTTACTTAGAGTTAGCTAAAATTACCTAGAGTTACCTAAAGTTAGCTAGAGTTAGCTAAAGTTACCTAGAGTTACCTAGAGTTACCTAGAGTTAGCTAGAGTTAGCTAGAGTTACCTAGAGTTAGATAAAGTTAGCTAGAATTACCTAGAGTTATCTAGAGTTTCCTAGAGTTACCTAGAGTTAGCTAGAGTTACCTAGAGTTAGCTAGAGTTAGCTAAAGTTAGCTAGAGTTACCTAGAGTTAGCTAAAGTTAGCTAGAATTACCTAGAGTTAGCTAGAATTACCTAGAGTTAGCTAAAGTTAGCTAGAATTACCTAGAGTTAGCTAGAATTACCTAGAGTTAGCTAAAGTTAGCTAGAATTACCTAGAGTTACCTATAGTTAGCTAGAGTTAGCTAGAGTTAGCTAGAGTTAGCTAAAGTTAACTAGAGTTAGCTAGAGTTATCTAGAGTTAGCTAGAGTTAGTTAAAGTTAGCTAGAGTTACCTAGAGTTAGCTAAAGTTAGCTAGAATTACCTAGAGTTAGCTAGAATTACCTAGAGTTAGCTAAAGTTAGCTAGAGTTAGCTAAAGTTACCTAGAGTTAGCTAGAGTTACCTAGAGTTAGCTAAAGTTAGCTAGAATTATCCAGAGTTACCTAGAGTTAGCTAGAGTTACCTAGAGTTACCTAGAGTTAGCTAAAGTAGGCTAGAATTACCTAGAGTTACCTAGAGTTAGCTAAAGTTAGCTAGAGTTAGCTAAAGTTAGCTAAAGTTAGCTAGAATTAGCTAGAATTACCTAGAGTTAGCTAGAGTAACCTAGAGTTACCTAGAGTTAGCTAAAGTTAGCTAGAATTACCTAGAGTTACCTAGAGTTAGCTAGAGTTAGCTAAAGTTAGCAAGAATTACCTAGAGTTAGCTAGAATTACCTAGAGTTAGCTAAAGTTAGCTAGAATTACCTAGAGTTACTTAGAGTTAGCTAGAGTTAGCTAAAGTTACCTAGAGTTACCTAGAGTTACCTAGAGTTAGCTAAAGTTACCTAGAGTTACCTAGAGTTAGCTAGAGTTAGCTAAAGTTAGCAAGAATTACCTAGAGTTAGCTAGAGTTACCTAGAGTTAGCTAAAGTTAGCTAGAGTTACCTAGAGTTAGCTAGAGTTAGCTAAAATTAGCTAGAATTACCTAGAGTTACCTAGAGTTAGCTAAAGTTATCTAGAGTTATCTAGAGTTACCTAGAGTTAGCTAGAGTTAGCTAGAGTTAGCTAAAGTTAGCTAGAGTTACCTAGAGTTAGCTAAAGTTAGCTAGAATTACCTAGAGTTAGCTAGAATTACCTAGAGTTAGCTAAAGTTAGCTAGAATTAGCTAAAGTTACCTAGAGTTACCTAGAGTTACCTAGAGTTAGCTAGAGTTAGCTAGAGTTACCTAGAGTTAGCTAAAGTTAGCTAGAATTACCTAGAGTTACCTAGAGTTACCTAGAGTTACCTAGAGTTAGCTAGAGTTACCTAGAGTTAGCTAAAGTTAGCTAGAATTACCTAGAGTTACCTAGAGTTAGCTAGAGTTAGCTAAAGTTACCTAGAGTTACCTAGAGTTACCTAGAGTTAGCTAAAGTTACCTAGAGTTACCTAGAGTTAGCTAGAGTTAGCTAAAGTTAGCTAGAATTACCTAGAGTTAGCTAGAGTTAGCTAAAGTTAGCTAGAATTACCTAGAGTTAGCTAGAGTTAGCTAAAGTTAGCTAGAGTTAGCTAAAGTTAGCTAGAGTTACCTAGAGTTAGCTAAAGTTAGCTAGAATTACCTAGAGTTAGCTAGAATTACCTAGAGTTAGCTAAAGTTAGCTAGAATTACCTAGAGTTACCTAGAGTTAGCTAGAGTTAGCTAGAGTTAGCTAGAGTTAGCTAAACTTACCTAGAGTTAGCTAGAGTTACCTAGAGTTAGCTAGAGTTAGCTAAAGTTAGCTAGAGTTACCTAGAGTTAGCTAAAGTTAGCTAGAATTACCTAGAGTTAGCTAGAATTACCTAGAGTTAGCTAAAGTTAGCTAGAGTTAGCTAAAGTTATCTAGAGTTAGCTAGAGTTACCTAGAGTTAGCTAAAGTTAGCTAGAATTACCTAGAGTTACCTAGAGTTAGCTAAAATTACCTAGAGTTACCTAAAGTTAGCTAGAGTTAGCTAAAGTTACCTAGAGTTACCTAGAGTTACTTAGAGTTAGATAGAGTTAGCTAGAGTTACCTAGAGTTAGCTAAAGTTAGCTAGAATTACCTAGAGTTACCTATAGTTACCTAGAGTTAGATAGAGTTAGCTAAAGTTAGCTAGAGTTACCTAGAGTTAGCTAAAGTTAGCTAGAATTACCTAGAGTTAGCTAGAATTACCTAGAGTTAGCTAAAGTTAGCTAGAATTACATAGAGTTACCTAGAGTTAGCTAGAGTTAGCTAGAGTTAGCTAGAGTTAGCTAAAGTTAACTAGAGTTAGCTAGAGTTACCTAGAGTTAGCTAGAGTTAGCTAAAGTTAGCTAGAGTTACCTAGAGTTAGCTAAAGTTAGCTAGAATTACCTAGAGTTAGCTAGAATTACCTAGAGTTAGCTAAAGTTAGCTAGAGTTAGCTAAAGTTACCTAGAGTTAGCTAGAGTTAGCTAGAGTTAGCTAGAGTTAGCTAAAGTTACCTAGAGTTAGCTAGAGTTACCTAGAGTTAGATAGAGTTAGCTAAAGTTAGCTAGAGTTACCTAGAGTTAGCTAAAGTTAGCTAGAATTACCTAGAGTTAGCTAGAATTACCTAGAGTTAGCTAAAGTTAGCTAGAATTACATAGAGTTACCTATAGTTACCTAGAGTTAGCTAAAGTTAGCTAGAGTTACCTAGAGTTAGCTAAAGTTAACTAGAATTACCTAGAGTTAGCTAGAATTACCTAGAGTTAGCTAAAGTTAGCTAGAATTACCTAGAGTTACCTATAGTTAGCTAGAGTTAGCTAGAGTTAGCTAGAGTTAGCTAAAGTTAACTAGAGTTAGCTAGAGTTACCTAGAGTTAGCTAGAGTTAGCTAAAGTTAGCTAGAGTTACCTAGAGTTAGCTAAAGTTAGCTAGAATTACCTAGAGTTAGCTAGAATTACCTAGAGTTAGCTAAAGTTAGCTAGAGTTAGCTAAAGTTACCTAGAGTTAGCTAGAGTTACCTAGAGTTAGCTAAAGTTAGCTAGAATTACCTAGAGTTACCTAGAGTTAGCTAGAGTTACCTAGAGTTACCCAGAGTTAGCTAGAGTTAGCTAGAGTTACCTAGAGTTAGCTAAAGTTAGCTAGAATTACCTAGAGTTACCTAGAGTTACCTAGAGTTAGCTAGAGTTAGCTAGAGTTAGATAAAGTTACCTAGAGTTAGCTAGAGTTACCTAGAGTTAGCTAGAGTTAGCTAAAGTTAGCTAGAGTTACCTAGAGTTAGCTAAAGTTAGCTAGAATTACCTAGAGTTAGCTAGAATTACCTAGAGTTAGCTAAAGTTAGCTAGAATTACCTAGAGTTACCTAGAGTTAGCTAGAGTTAGCTAGAGTTAGCTAGAGTTAGCTAAAGTTACCTAGAGTTAGCTAGAGTTACCTAGAGTTAGCTAGAGTTATCTAAAGTTAGCTAGAGTTACCTAGAGTTAGCTAAAGTTAGCTAGAATTACCTAGAGTTAGCTAGAATTACCTAGAGTTAGCTAAAGTTAGCTAGAGTTAGCTAAAGTTACCTAGAGTTAGCTAGAGTTACCTAGAGTTAGCTAAAGTTAGCTAGAATTACCTAGAGTTACCTAGAGTTAGCTAGAGTTACCTAGAGTTACCCAGAGTTAGCTAGAGTTAGCTAAAGTTAGCTAGAATTACCTAGAGTTACCTAGAGGTACCTAGAGTTAGCTAGAGTTAGCTAGAGTTAGATAAAGTTACCTAGAGTTAGCTAGAGTTAGCTAAAGTAGGCTAGAATTACCTAGAGTTACCTAGAGTTAGCTAAAGTTAGCTAGAGTTAGCTAAAGTTAGCTAAAGTTAGCTAGAATTAGCTAGAATTACCTAGAGTTAGCTAGAGTAACCTAGAATTACCTAGAGTTAGCTAAAGTTAGCTAGAATTACCTAGAGTTACCTAGAGTTAGATAGAGTTAGCTAGAATTACCTAGAGTTAGCTAAAGTTAGATAGAATTACCTAGAGTTACCTAGAGTTAGCTAGAGTTAGCTAAAGTTACCTAGAGTTACCTAGAGTTACCTAGAGTTAGCTAAAGTTACCTAGAGTTAGCTAGAGTTAGCTAGAGTTAGCTAAAGTTAGCTAGAATTACCTAGAGTTAGCTAGAGTTAGCTAAAGTTAGCTACAATTACCTAGAGTTAGCTAGAGTTAGCTAAAGTTAGCTAGAGTTAGCTAAAGTTAGCTAGAGTTACCTAGAGTTAGCTAAAGTTAGCTAGAATTACCTAGAGTTAGCTAGAATTACCTAGATTTAGCTAAAGTTAGCTAGAATTACCTAGAGTTACCTAGAGTTAGCTAGAGTTAGCTAGAGTTAGCTAGAGTTAGCTAAAGTTACATAGAGTTAGCTAGAGTTACCTAGAGTTAGCTAGAGTTAGCTAAAGTTAGCTAGAGTTACCTAGAGTTAGCTAAAGTTAGCTAGAATTACCTAGAGTTAGCTAGAATTACCTAGAGTTAGCTAAAGTTAGCTAGAGTTAGCTAAAGTTACCTAGAGTTAGCTAGAGTTACCTAGAGTTAGCTAGAGTTAGCTAAAGTTACCTAGAGTTACCTAGAGTTACCTAGAGTTAGATAGAGTTAGCTAGAGTTACCTAGAGTTAGCTAAAGTTAGCTAGAATTACCTAGAGTTACCTATAGTTACCTAGAGTTAGCTAGAGTTAGCTAGAGTTAGCTAAAGTTACCTAGAGTTAGCTAGAGTTACCTAGAGTTAGATAGAGTTAGCTAAAGTTAGCTAGAGTTACCTAGAGTTAGCTAAAGTTAGCTAGAATTACCTAGAGTTAGCTAGAATTACCTAGAGTTAGCTAAAGTTAGCTAGAATTACCTAGAGTTACCTAGAGTTAGCTAGAGTTAGCTAGAGTTAGCTAGAGTTACCTAGAGTTAGCTAGAATTACCTAGAGTTAGCTAAAGTTAGCTAGAATTACCTAGAGTTACCTAGAGTTAGCTAGAGTTAGCTAGAGTTAGCTAGAGTTAGCTAAACTTACCTAGAGTTAGCTAGAGTTACCTAGAGTTAGCTAGAGTTAGCTAAAGTTAGCTAGAGTTACCTAGAGTTAGCTAAAGTTAGCTAGAATTACCTAGAGTTAGCTAGAATTACCTAGAGTTAGCTAAAGTTAGCTAGAGTTAGCTAAAGTTATCTAGAGTTAGCTAGAGTTACCTAGAGTTAGCTAAAGTTAGCTAGAATTACCTAGAGTTACCTAGAGTTAGCTAAAATTACCTAGAGTTACCTAAAGTTAGCTAGAGTTAGCTAAAGTTACCTAGAGTTACCTAGAGTTACTTAGAGTTAGATAGAGTTAGCTAGAGTTACCTAGAGTTAGCTAAAGTTAGCTAGAATTACCTAGAGTTACCTATAGTTACCTAGAGTTAGCTAGAGTTAGCTAGAGTTAGCTAAAGTTACCTAGAGTTAGCTAGAGTTACCTAGAGTTAGATAGAGTTAGCTAAAGTTAGCTAGAGTTACCTAGAGTTAGCTAAAGTTAGCTAGAATTACCTAGAGTTAACTAGAATTACCTAGAGTTAGCTAAAGTTAGCTAGAATTACATAGAGTTACCTAGAGTTAGCTAGAGTTAGCTAGAGTTAGCTAGAGTTAGCTAAAGTTAACTAGAGTTAGCTAGAGTTACCTAGAGTTAGCTAGAGTTAGCTAAAGTTAGCTAGAGTTACCTAGAGTTAGCTAAAGTTAGCTAGAATTACCTAGAGTTAGCTAGAATTACCTAGAGTTAGCTAAAGTTAGCTAGAGTTAGCTAAAGTTACCTAGAGTTAGCTAGAGTTAGCTAGAGTTAGCTAGAGTTAGCTAAAGTTACCTAGAGTTAGCTAGAGTTACCTAGAGTTAGATAGAGTTAGCTAAAGTTAGCTAGAGTTACCTAGAGTTAGCTAAAGTTAGCTAGAATTACCTAGAGTTAGCTAGAATTACCTAGAGTTAGCTAAAGTTAGCTAGAATTACCTAGAGTTACCTATAGTTACCTAGAGTTAGCTAAAGTTAGCTAGAGTTACCTAGAGTTAGCTAAAGTTAACTAGAATTACCTAGAGTTAGCTAGAATTACCTAGAGTTAGCTAAAGTTAGCTAGAATTACCTAGAGTTACCTATAGTTAGCTAGAGTTAGCTAGAGTTAGCTAGAGTTAGCTAAAGTTAACTAGAGTTAGCTAGAGTTACCTAGAGTTAGCTAGAGTTAGCTAAAGTTAGCTAGAGTTACCTAGAGTTAGCTAAAGTTAGCTAGAATTACCTAGAGTTAGCTAGAATTACCTAGAGTTAGCTAAAGTTAGCTAGAGTTAGCTAAAGTTACCTAGAGTTAGCTAGAGTTACCTAGAGTTAGCTAAAGTTAGCTAGAATTACCTAGAGTTACCTAGAGTTAGCTAGAGTTACCTAGAGTTACCCAGAGTTAGCTAGAGTTAGCTAGAGTTACCTAGAGTTAGCTAAAGTTAGCTAGAATTACCTAGAGTTACCTAGAGTTACCTAGAGTTAGCTAGAGTTAGCTAGAGTTAGATAAAGTTACCTAGAGTTAGCTAGAGTTACCTAGAGTTAGCTAGAGTTAGCTAAAGTTAGCTAGAGTTACCTAGAGTTAGCTAAAGTTAGCTAGAATTACCTAGAGTTAGCTAGAATTACCTAGAGTTAGCTAAAGTTAGCTAGAATTACCTAGAGTTACCTAGAGTTAGCTAGAGTTAGCTAGAGTTAGCTAGAGTTAGCTAAAGTTACCTAGAGTTAGCTAGAGTTACCTAGAGTTAGCTAGAGTTATCTAAAGTTAGCTAGAGTTACCTAGAGTTAGCTAAAGTTAGCTAGAATTACCTAGAGTTAGCTAGAATTACCTAGAGTTAGCTAAAGTTAGCTAGAGTTAGCTAAAGTTACCTAGAGTTAGCTAGAGTTACCTAGAGTTAGCTAAAGTTAGCTAGAATTACCTAGAGTTACCTAGAGTTAGCTAGAGTTACCTAGAGTTACCCAGAGTTAGCTAGAGTTAGCTAAAGTTAGCTAGAATTACCTAGAGTTACCTAGAGTTACCTAGAGTTAGCTAGAGTTAGCTAGAGTTAGATAAAGTTACCTAGAGTTAGCTAGAGTTAGCTAAAGTAGGCTAGAATTACCTAGAGTTACCTAGAGTTAGCTAAAGTTAGCTAGAGTTAGCTAAAGTTAGCTAAAGTTAGCTAGAATTAGCTAGAATTACCTAGAGTTAGCTAGAGTAACCTAGAATTACCTAGAGTTAGCTAAAGTTAGCTAGAATTACCTAGAGTTACCTAGAGTTAGATAGAGTTAGCTAGAATTACCTAGAGTTAGCTAAAGTTAGATAGAATTACCTAGAGTTACCTAGAGTTAGCTAGAGTTAGCTAAAGTTACCTAGAGTTACCTAGAGTTACCTAGAGTTAGCTAAAGTTACCTAGAGTTAGCTAGAGTTAGCTAGAGTTAGCTAAAGTTAGCTAGAATTACCTAGAGTTAGCTAGAGTTAGCTAAAGTTAGCTACAATTACCTAGAGTTAGCTAGAGTTAGCTAAAGTTAGCTAGAGTTAGCTAAAGTTAGCTAGAGTTACCTAGAGTTAGCTAAAGTTAGCTAGAATTACCTAGAGTTAGCTAGAATTACCTAGATTTAGCTAAAGTTAGCTAGAATTACCTAGAGTTACCTAGAGTTAGCTAGAGTTAGCTAGAGTTAGCTAGAGTTAGCTAAAGTTACATAGAGTTAGCTAGAGTTACCTAGAGTTAGCTAGAGTTAGCTAAAGTTAGCTAGAGTTACCTAGAGTTAGCTAAAGTTAGCTAGAATTACCTAGAGTTAGCTAGAATTACCTAGAGTTAGCTAAAGTTAGCTAGAGTTAGCTAAAGTTACCTAGAGTTAGCTAGAGTTACCTAGAGTTAGCTAGAGTTAGCTAAAGTTACCTAGAGTTACCTAGAGTTACCTAGAGTTAGATAGAGTTAGCTAGAGTTACCTAGAGTTAGCTAAAGTTAGCTAGAATTACCTAGAGTTACCTATAGTTACCTAGAGTTAGCTAGAGTTAGCTAGAGTTAGCTAAAGTTACCTAGAGTTAGCTAGAGTTACCTAGAGTTAGATAGAGTTAGCTAAAGTTAGCTAGAGTTACCTAGAGTTAGCTAAAGTTAGCTAGAATTACCTAGAGTTAGCTAGAATTACCTAGAGTTAGCTAAAGTTAGCTAGAATTACCTAGAGTTACCTAGAGTTAGCTAGAGTTAGCTAGAGTTAGCTAGAGTTAGCTAAAGTTAACTAGAGTTAGCTAGAGTTACCTAGAGTTAGCTAGAGATAGCTAAAGTTAGCTAGAGTTACCTAGAGTTAGCTAAAGTTAGCTAGAATTACCTAGAGTTAGCTAGAATTACCTAGAGTTAGCTAAAGTTAGCTAGAGTTAGCTAAAGTTAACTAGAGTTAGCTAGAGTTACCTAGAGTTAGCTAAAGTTAGCTAGAATTACCTAGAGTTACCTAGAGTTAGCTAGAGTTACATAGAGTTACCTAGAGTTAGCTAAAGTAGGCTAGAATTACCTAGAGTTACCTAGAGTTAGCTAGAGTTACCTAGAGTTAGCTAAAGTTAGCTAGAATTACCTAGAGTTACCTAGAGTTAACTAGAGTTACATAGAGTTACCAGGAGTTAGCTAAAGTAGGCTAGAATTACCTAGAGTTACCTAGAGTTAGCTAAAGTTAACTAGAGTTAGCTAAAGTTAGCTACAGTTAGCTAGAATTAGCTAGAATTACCTAGAGTTAGCTAGAGTAACCTAGAGTTACCTAGAGTTAGCTAAAGTTAGCTAGAATTACCTAGAGTTACCTAGAGTTAGCTAGAGTTACCTAGAGTTACCTAGAGTTAGCTAGAATTACCTAGAGTTACCTAGAGTTAGCTAGAGTTAGCTAGAGTTACCTAGAGTTAGCTAAAGTTATCTAGAGTTATCTAGAGTTACCTAGAGTTAGCTAGAGTTACCTAGAGTTACCTAGAGTTAGCTAGAATTACCTAGAGTTAGCTAGAATTACCTAGAGTTAGCTAAAGTTAGCTAGAGTTAGCTAAAGTTACCTAGAGTTAGCTAGAGTTACCTAGAGTTAGCTAAAGTTAGCTAGAATTACCTAGAGTTACCTAGAGTTAGCTACAATTACCTAGAGTTACCTAAAGTTAGCTAGAGTTAGCTAAAGTTACCTAGAGTTACCTAGAGTTACCTAGAGTTAGCTAGAGTTAGCTAGAGTTACCTAGAGTTAGCTAAAGTTAGCTAGAATTACCTAGAGTTATCTAGAGTTACCTACAGTTACCTAGAGTTAGCTAGAGTTACCTAGAGTTAGCTAGAGTTACCTAGAGTTAGCTAGAGTTAGCTAAAGTTAGCTAGAGTTACCTAGAGTTAGCTAGAGTTATCTAAAGTTAGCTAGAGTTACCTAGAGTTAGCTAAAGTTAGCTAGAATTACCTAGAGTTAGCTAGAATTACCTAGAGTTAGCTAAAGTTAGCTAGAGTTAGCTAAAGTTACCTAGAGTTAGCTAGAGTTACCTAGAGTTAGCTAAAGTTAGCTATAATTACCTAGAGTTACCTAGAGTTAGCTAGAGTTAGCTAAAGTTAGCTAGAGTTACCTAGAGTTAGCTAAAGTCAGCTAGAATTACCTAGAGTTAGCTAGAATTACCTAGAGTTAGCTAAAGTTAGCTAGAGTTAGCTAAAGTTACCTAGAGTTAGCTAGAGTTACCTAGAGTTAGCTAAAGTTAGCTAGAATTACCTAGAGTTACTTAGAGTTAGCTAAAATTACCTAGAGTTACCTAAAGTTAGCTAGAGTTAGCTAAAGTTACCTAGAGTTACCTAGAGTTACCTAGAGTTAGCTAGAGTTAGCTAGAGTTACCTAGAGTTAGCTAAAGTTAGCTAGAATTACCTAGAGTTATCTAGAGTTACCTAGAGTTACCTAGAGTTAGCTAGAGTTACCTAGAGTTAGCTAGAGTTACCTAGAGTTAGCTAGAATTACCTAGAGTTAGCTAAAGTTAACTAGAATTACCTAGAGTTACCTAGAGTTAGCTAGAGTTAGCTAGAGTTAGCTAGAGTTAGCTAAAGTTACCTAGAGTTAGCTAGAGTTACCTAGAGTTAGCTAGAGTTAGCTAAAGTTAGCTAGAGTTACCTAGAGTTAGCTAGAGTTATCTAAAGTTAGCTAGAGTTACCTAGAGTTAGCTAAAGTTAGCTAGAATTACCTAGAGTTAGCTAGAATTACCTAGAGTTAGCTAAAGTTAGCTAGAGTTAGCTAAAGTTACCTAGAGTTAGCTAGAGTTACCTAGAGTTAGCTAAAGTTAGCTAGAATTACCTAGAGTTACCTAGAGTTAGCTAAAATTACCTAGAGTTACCTAAAGTTAGCTAGAGTTAGCTAAAGTTACCTAGAGTTACCTAGAGTTACCTAGAGTTAGCTAGAGTTAGCTAGAGTTACCTAGAGTTAGCTAAAGTTAGCTAGAATTACCTAGAGTTACCTATAGTTACCTAGAGTTAGCTAGAGTTAGCTAGAGTTAGCTAAAGTTACCTAGAGTTAGCTAGAGTTACCTAGAGTTAGCTAGAGTTAGCTAAAGTTAGCTAGAGTTACCTAGAGTTAGCTAAAGTTAGCTAGAATTACCTAGAGTTAGCTAGAATTGCCTAGAGTTAGCTAAAGTTAGCTAGAATTACCTAGAGTTACCTATAGTTAGCTAGAGTTAGCTAGAGTTAGCTAGAGTTAGCTAAAGTTACCTAGAGTTAGCCAGAGTTAGCTAAAGTTAGCTAGAGTTACCTAGAGTTAGCTAAAGTTAGCTAGAATTACCTAGAGTTAGCTAGAATTACCTAGAGTTAGCTAAAGTTAGCTAGAGTTAGCTAAAGTTACCTAGAGTTAGCTAGAGTTACCTAGAGTTAGCTAAAGTTAGCTAGAATTATCCAGAGTTACCTAGAGTTAGCTAGAGTTACCTAGAGTTACCTAGAGTTAGCTAAAGTAGGCTAGAATTACCTAGAGTTACCTAGAGTTAGCTAAAGTTAGCTAGAGTTAGCTAAAGTTAGCTAAAGTTAGCTAGAATTAGCTAGAATTACCTAGAGTTAGCTAGAGTAACCTAGAGTTACCTAGAGTTAGCTAAAGTTAGCTAGAATTACCTAGAGTTACCTAGAGTTAGCTAGAGTTAGCTAGAATTACCTAGAGTTAGCTAAAGTTAGCTAGAATTACCTAGAGTTACTTAGAGTTAGCTAGAGTTAGCTAAAGTTACCTAGAGTTACCTAGAGTTACCTAGAGTTAGCTAAAGTTACCTAGAGTTACCTAGAGTTAGCTAGAATTAGCTAAAGTTAGCAAGAATTACCTAGAGTTAGCTAGAGTTACCTAGAGTTAGCTAAAGTTAGCTAGAGTTACCTAGAGTTAGCTAGAGTTAGCTAAAATTAGCTAGAATTACCTAGAGTTACCTAGAGTTAGCTAGAGTTACATAGAGTTACCTAGAGTTAGCTAAAGTAGGCTAGAATTACCTAGAGTTACCTAGAGTTAGCTAGAGTTACCTAGAGTTAGCTAAAGTTAGCTAGAATTACCTAGAGTTACCTAGAGTTAACTAGAGTTACATAGAGTTACCAAGAGTTAGCTAAAGTATGCTAGAATTACCTAGAGTTACCTAGAGTTAGCTAAAGTTAACTAGAGTTAGCTAAAGTTAGCTACAGTTAGCTAGAATTAGCTAGAATTACCTAGAGTTAGCTAGAGTAACCTAGAGTTACCTAGAGTTAGCTAAAGTTAGCTAGAATTACCTAGAGTTACCTAGAGTTAGCTAGAGTTAGCTAGAATTACCTAGAGTTAGCTAAAGTTAGCTAGAATTACCTAGAGTTACCTAGAGTTAGCTAGAGTTAGCTAAAGTTACCTAGAGTTACCTAGAGTTACCTAGAGTTAGCTAGAATTACCTAGAGTTACCTAGAGTTAGCTAGAGTTAGCTAGAGTTACCTAGAGTTAGCTAAAGTTATCTAGAGTTATCTAGAGTTACCTAGAGTTAGCTAGAGTTACCTAGAGTTACCTAGAGTTAGCTAGAATTACCTAGAGTTAGCTAGAATTACCTAGAGTTAGCTAAAGTTAGCTAGAGTTAGCTAAAGTTACCTAGAGTTAGCTAGAGTTACCTAGAGTTAGCTAAAGTTAGCTAGAATTACCTAGAGTTACCTAGAGTTAGCTAAAATTACCTAGAGTTACCTAAAGTTAGCTAGAGTTAGCTAAAGTTACCTAGAGTTACCTAGAGTTACCTAGAGTTAGCTAGAGTTAGCTAGAGTTACCTAGAGTTAGCTAAAGTTAGCTAGAATTACCTAGAGTTATCTAGAGTTACCTACAGTTACCTAGAGTTAGCTAGAGTTACCTAGAGTTAGCTAGAGTTACCTAGAGTTAGCTAGAGTTAGCTAAAGTTAGCTAGAGTTACCTAGAGTTAGCTAGAGTTATCTAAAGTTAGCTAGAGTTACCTAGAGTTAGCTAAAGTTAGCTAGAATTACCTAGAGTTAGCTAGAATTACCTAGAGTTAGCTAAAGTTAGCTAGAGTTAGCTAAAGTTACCTAGAGTTAGCTAGAGTTACCTAGAGTTAGCTAAAGTTAGCTATAATTACCTAGAGTTACCTAGAGTTAGCTAGAGTTAGCTAAAGTTAGCTAGAGTTACCTAGAGTTAGCTAAAGTCAGCTAGAATTACCTAGAGTTAGCTAGAATTACCTAGAGTTAGCTAAAGTTAGCTAGAGTTAGCTAAAGTTACCTAGAGTTAGCTAGAGTTACCTAGAGTTAGCTAAAGTTAGCTAGAATTACCTAGAGTTACTTAGAGTTAGCTAAAATTACCTAGAGTTACCTAAAGTTAGCTAGAGTTAGCTAAAGTTACCTAGAGTTACCTAGAGTTACCTAGAGTTAGCTAGAGTTAGCTAGAGTTACCTAGAGTTAGCTAAAGTTAGCTAGAATTACCTAGAGTTATCTAGAGTTACCTAGAGTTACCTAGAGTTAGCTAGAGTTACCTAGAGTTAGCTAGAGTTAGCTAAAGTTAGCTAGAGTTACCTAGAGTTAGCTAAAGTTAGCTAGAATTACCTAGAGTTAGCTAGAATTACCTAGAGTTAGCTAAAGTTAGCTAGAATTACCTAGAGTTACCTAGAGTTAGCTAGAGTTAGCTAGAGTTAGCTAGAGTTAGCTAAAGTTACCTAGAGTTAGCTAGAGTTACCTAGAGTTAGCTAGAGTTAGCTAAAGTTAGCTAGAGTTACCTAGAGTTAGCTAGAGTTATCTAAAGTTAGCTAGAGTTACCTAGAGTTAGCTAAAGTTAGCTAGAATTACCTAGAGTTAGCTAGAATTACCTAGAGTTAGCTAAAGTTAGCTAGAGTTAGCTAAAGTTACCTAGAGTTAGCTAGAGTTACCTAGAGTTAGCTAAAGTTAGCTAGAATTACCTAGAGTTACCTAGAGTTAGCTAAAATTACCTAGAGTTACCTAAAGTTAGCTAGAGTTAGCTAAAGTTACCTAGAGTTACCTAGAGTTACCTAGAGTTAGCTAGAGTTAGCTAGAGTTACCTAGAGTTAGCTAAAGTTAGCTAGAATTACCTAGAGTTACCTATAGTTACCTAGAGTTAGCTAGAGTTAGCTAGAGTTAGCTAAAGTTACCTAGAGTTAGCTAGAGTTACCTAGAGTTAGCTAGAGTTAGCTAAAGTTAGCTAGAGTTACCTAGAGTTAGCTAAAGTTAGCTAGAATTACCTAGAGTTAGCTAGAATTGCCTAGAGTTAGCTAAAGTTAGCTAGAATTACCTAGAGTTACCTATAGTTAGCTAGAGTTAGCTAGAGTTAGCTAGAGTTAGCTAAAGTTACCTAGAGTTAGCTAGAGTTAGCTAAAGTTAGCTAGAGTTACCTAGAGTTAGCTAAAGTTAGCTAGAATTACCTAGAGTTAGCTAGAATTACCTAGAGTTAGCTAAAGTTAGCTAGAGTTAGCTAAAGTTACCTAGAGTTAGCTAGAGTTACCTAGAGTTAGCTAAAGTTAGCTAGAATTATCCAGAGTTACCTAGAGTTAGCTAGAGTTACCTAGAGTTACCTAGAGTTAGCTAAAGTAGGCTAGAATTACCTAGAGTTACCTAGAGTTAGCTAAAGTTAGCTAGAGTTAGCTAAAGTTAGCTAAAGTTAGCTAGAATTAGCTAGAATTACCTAGAGTTAGCTAGAGTAACCTAGAGTTACCTAGAGTTAGCTAAAGTTAGCTAGAATTACCTAGAGTTACCTAGAGTTAGCTAGAGTTAGCTAGAATTACCTAGAGTTAGCTAAAGTTAGCTAGAATTACCTAGAGTTACTTAGAGTTAGCTAGAGTTAGCTAAAGTTACCTAGAGTTACCTAGAGTTACCTAGAGTTAGCTAAAGTTACCTAGAGTTACCTAGAGTTAGCTAGAATTAGCTAAAGTTAGCAAGAATTACCTAGAGTTAGCTAGAGTTACCTAGAGTTAGCTAAAGTTAGCTAGAGTTACCTAGAGTTAGCTAGAGTTAGCTAAAATTAGCTAGAATTACCTAGAGTTACCTAGAGTTAGCTAAAGTTATCTAGAGTTATCTAGAGTTACCTAGAGTTAGCTAGAGTTAGCTAGAGTTAGCTAAAGTTAGCTAGAGTTACCTAGAGTTAGCTAAAGTTAGCTAGAATTACCTAGAGTTAGCTAGAATTACCTAGAGTTAGCTAAAGTTAGCTAGAGTTAGCTAAAGTTACCTAGAGTTAGATAGAGTTACCTAGAGTTAGCTAAAGTTAGCTAGAATTACCTAGAGTTACCTAGAGTTAGTTAAAATTACCTAGAGTTACCTAAAGTTAGCTAGAGTTAGCTAAAGTTACCTAGAGTTACCTAGAGTTACCTAGAGTTAGCTAGAGTTAGCTAGAGTTACCTAGAGTTAGCTAAAGTTAGCTAGAATTACCTAGAGTTACCTAGAGTTACCTAGAGTTACCTAGAGTTAGCTAGAGTTACCTAGAGTTAGCTAAAGTTAGCTAGAATTACCTAGAGTTACCTAGAGTTAGCTAGAGTTAGCTAAAGTTACCTAGAGTTACCTAGAGTTACCTATAGTTAGCTAAAGTTACCTAGAGTTACCTAGAGTTAGCTAGAGTTAGCTAAAGTTAGCTAGAATTACCTAGAGTTAGCTAGAGTTAGCTAAAGTTAGCTAGAATTACCTAGAGTTAGCTAGAGTTAGCTAAAGTTAGCTAGAGTTAGCTAAAGTTAGCTAGAGTTACCTAGAGTTAGCTAAAGTTAGCTAGAATTACCTAGAGTTAGCTAGAATTACCTAGAGTTAGCTAAAGTTAGCTAGAATTACCTAGAGTTACCTAGAGTTAGCTAGAGTTAGCTAGAGTTAGCTAGAGTTAGCTAAACTTACCTAGAGTTAGCTAGAGTTACCTAGAGTTAGCTAGAGTTAGCTAAAGTTAGCTAGAGTTACCTAGAGTTAGCTAAAGTTAGCTAGAATTACCTAGAGTTAGCTAGAATTACCTAGAGTTAGCTAAAGTTAGCTAGAGTTACCTAGAGTTACCTAGAGTTAGCTAAAGTAGGCTAGAATTACCTAGAGTTACCTAGAGTTAGCTAAAGTTAGCTAGAGTTAGCTAAAGTTAGCTAAAGTTAGCTAGAATTAGCTAGAATTACCTAGAGTTAGCTAGAGTAACCTAGAGTTACCTAGAGTTAGCTAAAGTTAGCTAGAATTACCTAGAGTTACCTAGAGTTAGCTAGAGTTAGCTAGAATTACCTAGAGTTAGCTAAAGTTAGCTAGAATTACCTAGAGTTACTTAGAGTTAGCTAGAGTTAGCTAAAGTTACCTAGAGTTACCTAGAGTTACCTAGAGTTAGCTAAAGTTACCTAGAGTTACCTAGAGTTAGCTAGAATTAGCTAAAGTTAGCAAGAATTACCTAGAGTTAGCTAGAGTTACCTAGAGTTAGCTAAAGTTAGCTAGAGTTACCTAGAGTTAGCTAGAGTTAGCTAAAATTAGCTAGAATTACCTAGAGTTACCTAGAGTTAGCTAAAGTTATCTAGAGTTATCTAGAGTTACCTAGAGTTAGCTAGAGTTAGCTAGAGTTAGCTAAAGTTAGCTAGAGTTACCTAGAGTTAGCTAAAGTTAGCTAGAATTACCTAGAGTTAGCTAGAATTACCTAGAGTTAGCTAAAGTTAGCTAGAGTTAGCTAAAGTTACCTAGAGTTAGATAGAGTTACCTAGAGTTAGCTAAAGTTAGCTAGAATTACCTAGAGTTACCTAGAGTTAGTTAAAATTACCTAGAGTTACCTAAAGTTAGCTAGAGTTAGCTAAAGTTACCTAGAGTTACCTAGAGTTACCTAGAGTTAGCTAGAGTTAGCTAGAGTTACCTAGAGTTAGCTAAAGTTAGCTAGAATTACCTAGAGTTACCTAGAGTTACCTAGAGTTACCTAGAGTTAGCTAGAGTTACCTAGAGTTAGCTAAAGTTAGCTAGAATTACCTAGAGTTACCTAGAGTTAGCTAGAGTTAGCTAAAGTTACCTAGAGTTACCTAGAGTTACCTAGAGTTAGCTAGAGTAACCTAGAGTTACCTAGAGTTAGCTAAAGTTAGCTAGAATTACCTAGAGTTAGCTAAAGTTAGCTAGAATTACCTAGAGTTACTTAGAGTTAGCTAGAGTTAGATAAAGTTACCTAGAGTTACCTAGAGTTAGCTAGAGTTAGCTAAAGTTAGCTAGAATTACCTAGAGTTAGCTAGAGTTAGCTAAAGTTAGCTAGAATTACCTAGAGTTAGCTAGAGTTAGCTAAAGTTAGCTAGAGTTAGCTAAAGTTAGCTAGAGTTACCTAGAGTTAGCTAAAGTTAGCTAGAATTACCTAGAGTTAGCTAGAATTACCTAGAGTTAGCTAAAGTTAGCTAGAATTACCTAGAGTTACCTAGAGTTAGCTAGAGTTAGCTAGAGTTAGCTAGAGTTAGCTAAACTTACCTAGAGTTAGCTAGAGTTACCTAGAGTTAGCTAGAGTTAGCTAAAGTTAGCTAGAGTTACCTAGAGTTAGCTAAAGTTAGCTAGAATTACCTAGAGTTAGCTAGAATTACCTAGAGTTAGCTAAAGTTAGCTAGAGTTAGCTAAAGTTACCTAGAGTTAGCTAGAGTTACCTAGAGTTAGCTAAAGTTAGCTAGAATTACCTAGAGTTACCTAGAGTTAGCTAAAATTACCTAGAGTTACCTAAAGTTAGCTAGAGTTAGCTAAAGTTACCTAGAGTTACCTAGAGTTACCTAGAGTTAGATAGAGTTAGCTAGAGTTACCTAGAGTTAGCTAAAGTTAGCTAGAATTACCTAGAGTTACCTATAGTTACCTAGAGTTAGCTAGAGTTAGCTAGAGTTAGCTAAAGTTACCTAGAGTTAGCTAGAGTTACCTAGAGTTAGATAGAGTTAGCTAAAGTTAGCTAGAGTTACCTAGAGTTAGCTAAAGTTAGCTAGAATTACCTAGAGTTAGCTAGAATTACCTAGAGTTAGCTAAAGTTAGCTAGAATTACATAGAGTTACCTAGAGTTAGCTAGAGTTAGCTAGAGTTAGCTAGAGTTAGCTAAAGTTAACTAGAGTTAGCTAGAGTTACCTAGAGTTAGCTAGAGTTAGCTAAAGTTAGCTAGAGTTACCTAGAGTTAGCTAAAGTTAGCTAGAATTACCTAGAGTTAGCTAGAATTACCTAGAGTTAGCTAAAGTTAGCTAGAGTTAGCTAAAGTTACCTAGAGTTAGCTAGAGTTACCTAGAGTTAGCTAAAGTTAGCTAGAATTACCTAGAGTTACCTAGAGTTAGCTAGAGTTACATAGAGTTACCTAGAGTTAGCTAAAGTAGGCTAGAATTACCTAGAGTTACCTAGAGTTAGCTAAAGTTAGCTAGAGTTAGCTAAAGTTAGCTAAAGTTAGCTAGAATTAGCTAGAATTACCTAGAGTTAGCTAGAGTAACCTAGAGTTACCTAGAGTTAGCTAAAGTTAGCTAGAATTACCTAGAGTTACCTAGAGTTAGCTAGAGTTAGCTAGAATTATCTAGAGTTAGCTAAAGTTAGCTAGAATTACCTAGAGTTACCTAGAGTTAGCTAGAGTTAGCTAAAGTTACCTAGAGTTACCTAGAGTTACCTAGAGTTAGCTAGAATTACCTAGAGTTACCTAGAGTTAGCTAGAGTTAGCTAGAGTTACCTAGAGTTAGCTAAAGTTATCTAGAGTTATCTAGAGTTACCTAGAGTTAGCTAGAGTTACCTAGAGTTACCTAGAGTTAGCTAGAGTTACCTAGAGTTAGCTAGAGTTAGCTAAAGTTAGCTAGAGTTACCTAGAGTTAGCTAAAGTTAGCTAGAATTACCTAGAGTTAGCTAGAATTACCTAGAGTTAGCTAAAGTTAGCTAGAGTTAGCTAAAGTTACCTAGAGTTAGCTAGAGTTACCTAGAGTTAGCTAAAGTTAGCTAGAATTACCTAGAGTTACCTAGAGTTAGCTAGAGTTACATAGAGTTACCTAGAGTTAGCTAAAGTAGGCTAGAATTACCTAGAGTTACCTAGAGTTAGCTAAAGTTAGCTAGAGTTAGCTAAAGTTAGCTAAAGTTAGCTAGAATTAGCTAGAATTACCTAGAGTTAGCTAGAGTAACCTAGAGTTACCTAGAGTTAGCTAAAGTTAGCTAGAATTACCTAGAGTTACCTAGAGTTAGCTAGAGTTAGCTAGAATTATCTAGAGTTAGCTAAAGTTAGCTAGAATTACCTAGAGTTACCTAGAGTTAGCTAGAGTTAGCTAAAGTTACCTAGAGTTACCTAGAGTTACCTAGAGTTAGCTAGAATTACCTAGAGTTACCTAGAGTTAGCTAGAGTTAGCTAGAGTTACCTAGAGTTAGCTAAAGTTATCTAGAGTTATCTAGAGTTACCTAGAGTTAGCTAGAGTTACCTAGAGTTACCTAGAGTTAGCTAGAGTTAGCTAAAGTTAGCAAGAATTACCTAGAGTTAGCTAAAGTTAGCTAGAATTACCTAGAGTTACCTAGAGTTAGCTAAAATTACCTTGAGTTACCTAAAGTTAGCTAGAGTTAGCTAAAGTTACCTAGAGTTACCTAGAGTTACCTAGAGTTAGCTAGAGTTAGCTAGAGTTACCTAGAGTTAGCTAAAGTTAGCTAGAATTACCTAGAGTTACCTAGAGTTACCTAGATTTAACTATAGTTAGCTAGAGTTACCAAGAGTTAGCTAGAGTTAGCTAAAGTTAGCTAGAGTTACCTAGAGTTAGCTAAAGTTAGCTAGAATTACCTAGAGTTACCTAGAGTTAGCTAGAGTTACCTAGAGTTACATAGAGTTAGCTAAAGTAGGCTAGAATTACCTAGAGTTACCTAGAGTTAGCTAAAGTTAGCTAGAGTTAGCTAAAGTTAGCTAAAGTTAGCTAGAGTTACCTAGAGTTAGCTAGAGTTAGCTAAAGTTAGCTAGAATTGCCTAGAGTTACCTAGAGTTACCTAGAGTTAGCTAGAGTTAGCTAAAGTTATCTAGAGTTATCTAGAGTTACCTAGAGTTAGCTAGAGTTACCTAGAGTTAGCTAGAGTTAGCTAAAGTTAGCTAGAGTTACCTAGAGTTAGCTAAAGTTAGCTAGAATTACCTAGAGTTAGCTAGAATTACCTAGAGTTAGCTAAAGTTAGCTAGAATTACCTAGAGTTACCTATAGTTAGCTAGAGTTAGCTAGAGTTAGCTAGAGTTAGCTAAAGTTAACTAGAGTTAGCTAGAGTTACCTAGAGTTAGCTAGAGTTAGCTAAAGTTAGCTAGAGTTACCTAGAGTTAGCTAAAGTTAGCTAGAATTACCTAGAGTTAGCTAGAATTACCTAGAGTTAGCTAAAGTTAGCTAGAGTTAGCTAAAGTTACCTAGAGTTAGCTAGAGTTAGCTAGAGTTACCTAGAGTTAGCTAAAGTTAGCTAGAATTACCTAGAGTTACCTATAGTTACCTAGAGTTAGCTAGAGTTAGCTAGAGTTAGCTAAAGTTACCTAGAGTTAGCTAGAGTTACCTAGAGTTAGCTAGAGTTAGCTAAAGTTAGCTAGAGTTACCTAGAGTTAGCTAAAGTTAGCTAGAATTACCTAGAGTTAGCTAGAATTACCTAGAGTTAGCTAAAGTTAGCTAGAGTTAGCTAGAGTTAGCTAAAGTTAGCTAGAGTTACCTAGAGTTAGCTAAAGTTAGCTAGAATTACCTAGAGTTAGCTATAATTACCTAGAGTTAGCTAAAGTTAGCTAGAGTTAGCTAAAGTTACCTAGAGTTAGCTAGAGTTACCTAGAGTTAGCTAAAGTTAGCTAGAATTATCCAGAGTTACCTAGAGTTAGCTAGAGTTACCTAGAGTTACCTAGAGTTAGCTAAAGTAGTCTAGAATTACCTAGAGTTACCTAGAGTTAGCTAAAGTTAGCTAGAGTTAGCTAAAGTTAGCTAAAGTTAGCTAGAATTAGCTAGAATTACCTAGAGTTAGCTAGAGTAACCTAGAGTTACCTAGAGTTAGCTAAAGTTAGCTAGAATTACCTAGAGTTACCTAGAGTTAGCTAGAGTTAGCTAGAATTACCTAGAGTTAGCTAAAGTTAGCTAGAATTACCTAGAGTTACCTAGAGTTAGCTAGAGTTAGCTAAAGTTACCTAGAGTTACCTAGAGTTACCTAGAGTTTGCTAAAGTTACCTAGAGTTACCTAGAGTTAGCTAGAGTTAGCTAAAGTTAGCAAGAATTACCTAGAGTTAGCTAGAGTTACCTAGAGTTAGCTAAAGTTAGCTAGAGTTACCTAGAGTTAGCTAGAGTTAGCTAAAGTTAGCTAGAATTACCTAGAGTTACCTAGAGTTAGCTAGAGTTAGCTAAAGTTAGCTAGAGTTACCTAGAGTTAGCTAAAGTTAGCTAGAATTACCTAGAGTTAGCTAGAATTACCTAGAGTTAGCTAAAGTTAGCTAGAGTTAGCTAAAGTTACCTAGAGTTAGCTAGAGTTAGCTAGAGTTAGCTAAAGTTAGCTAGAATTATCCAGAGTTACCTAGAGTTAGCTAGAGTTACCTAGAGTTACCTAGAGTTAGCTAAAGTAGTCTAGAATTACCTAGAGTTACCTAGAGTTAGCTAAAGTTAGCTAGAGTTAGCTAAAGTTAGCTAAAGTTAGCTAGAATTAGCTAGAATTACCTAGAGTTAGCTAGAGTAACCTAGAGTTACCTAGAGTTAGCTAAAGTTAGCTAGAATTACCTAGAGTTACCTAGAGTTAGCTAAAGTTAGCTAGAATTACCTAGAGTTACCTAGAGTTAGCTAGAGTTAGCTAAAGTTACCTAGAGTTACCTAGAGTTACCTAGAGTTTGCTAAAGTTACCTAGAGTTACCTAGAGTTAGCTAGAGTTAGCTAAAGTTAGCAAGAATTACCTAGAGTTAGCTAGAGTTACCTAGAGTTAGCTAAAGTTAGCTAGAGTTACCTAGAGTTAGCTAGAGTTAGCTAAAGTTAGCTAGAATTACCTAGAGTTACCTAGAGTTAGCTAAAGTTATCTAGAGTTATCTAGAGTTACCTAGAGTTAGCTAGAGTTAGCTAGAGTTAGCTAAAGTTAGCTAGAGTTACCTAGAGTTAGCTAAAGTTAGCTAGAATTACCTAGAGTTAGCTAGAATTACCTAGAGTTAGCTAAAGTTAGCTAGAGTTAGCTAAAGTTACCTAGAGTTAGATAGAGTTACCTAGAGTTAGCTAAAGTTAGCTAGAATTACCTAGAGTTACCTAGAGTTAGTTAAAATTACCTAGAGTTACCTAAAGTTAGCTAGAGTTAGCTAAAGTTACCTAGAGTTACCTAGAGTTACCTAGAGTTAGCTAAAGTTAGCTAAAGTTAGCTAGAATTAGCTAGAATTACCTAGAGTTAGCTAGAGTAACCTAGAGTTACCTAGAGTTAGCTAAAGTTAGCTAGAATTACCTAGAGTTACCTAGAGTTAGCTAGAGTTAGCTAGAATTACCTAGAGTTAGCTAAAGTTAGCTAGAATTACCTAGAGTTACCTAGAGTTAGCTAAAGTTAGCTAGAATTACCTAGAGTTACCTAGAGTTAGCTAGAGTTAGCTAGAATTACCTAGAGTTAGCTAAAGTTAGCTAGAATTACCTAGAGTTACCTAGAGTTAGCTAGAGTTAGCTAAAGTTACCTAGAGTTACCTAGAGTTACCTAGAGTTAGCTAAAGTTACCTAGAGTTACCTAGAGTTAGCTAGAGTTAGCTAAAGTTAGCAAGAATTACCTAGAGTTAGCTAGAGTTACCTAGAGTTAGCTAAAGTTAGCTAGAGTTACCTAGAGTTAGCTAGAGTTAGCTATAGTTAGCTAGAGTTACCAAGAGTTACCTAAAGTTAGCTAAAGTTAGCTAGAATTACCTAGAGTTACCTAGAGTTAGCTAGAGTTAGCTAGAGTTACCTAGATTTACCTAGAGTTAGCTAGAGTTAGCTAGAATTACCTAGAGTTACCTAGAATTAGCTAGAGTTAGCTAGAGTTAGCTAAAGTTACCTAGAATTAGCTAGAATTACCTAGAGTTACATAGAGTTAGCTAAAGTTACCTAGAGTTAGCTAGAGTTAACTAGAGTTAGCTAGAGTTAGCTAGAGTTAGCTAAAGTTAGCTAGAGTTACCAAGAGTTACCTAGAGTTAGCTAAAGTTAGCTAGAATTACCTAGAGTTACCTAGAGTTAGCTAGAGTTAGCTAGAGTTACCTAGAGTTACCTAGAGTTAGCTAGAGTTAGCTAGAATTACCTAGAGTTACCTAGAATTAGCTAGAGTTAGCTAGAGTTAGCTAAAATTACCTAGAATTAGCTAGAATTACCTAGAGTTACCTAGAGTTAGCTAGAGTTAGCTAAAGTTACCTAGAGTTAGCTAGAGTTAACTAGAGTTAGCTAGAGTTAGCTAGAGTTAGCTAGAGTTACCTAGAGTTACCTAGAGTTAGCTAGAGTTACCTAGAGTTACCTAGAGTTAGCTAGAGTTAGCTAAAGTTAGCTAGAGTTAGCAAGAGTTACCTAGAGTTAGCTAGAGTTAGCTAAAGTTAGCTAGAGTTAGCAAGAGTTAGCTAGAGTTAGCTAGAGTTACCTAGAGTTAGCTAGAGTTAGCTAAAGTTAGCTAGAGTTAGCAAGAGTTAGATAGAGTTAGCTAGAGTTAGATAGAGTTAGCTAGAGTTACCTAGAGTAGCTAGAGTTAGCTAGAGTTAGCTAAAGTTACCTAGAGTTAGCTAGAGTTACCTAGAGTTAGCTAGAGTTAGCTAAAGTTAACTAGAGTTACCTAGAGTTAGCAAAAGTTAGCTAGAATTACCTAGAGTTAGCTAAAGTTAGCTAGAATTACCTAGAGTTACCTAGAGTTAGCTAGAGTTAGCTAGAGTTAGCTAGAGTTAGCTAAAGTTACCTAGAGTTAGCTAGAGTTACCTAGAGTTAGCTAGAGTTAGCTAAAGTTAGCTAGAGTTACCTAGAGTTAGCTAAAGTTAGCTAGAATTACCTAGAGTTAGCTAGAATTACCTAGAGTTAGCTAAAGTTAGCTAGAGTTAGCTAAAGTTACCTAGAGTTAGATAGAGTTACCTAGAGTTAGCTAAAGTTAGCTAGAATTACCTAGAGTTACCTAGAGTTAGTTAAAATTACCTAGAGTTACCTAAAGTTAGCTAGAGTTAGCTAAAGTTACCTAGAGTTACCTAGAGTTACCTAGAGTTAGCTAGAGTTAGCTAGATTTACCTAGAGTTAGCTAAAGTTAGCTAGAATTACCTAGAGTTACCTAGAGTTACCTAGAGTTACCTAGAGTTAGCTAGAGTTAGCTAGAGTTAGCTAGAGTTAGCTAGAGTTACCTAGAGTTAGCTAGAGTTAGCTAAAGTTAGCTAGAGTTACCTAGAGTTAGCTAAAGTTAGCTAGAATTACCTAGAGTTATCTAGAATTACCTAGAGTTACCTAGAGTTAGCTAAAGTTAGCTAGAGTTAGCTAAAGTTAGCTAAAGTTAGCTAGAATTAGCTAGAATTACCTAGAGTTAGCTAGAGTAACCTAGAGTTACCTAGAGTTAGCTAAAGTTAGCTAGAATTACCTAGAGTTACCTAGAGTTAGCTAGAGTTAGCTAGAATTACCTAGAGTTAGCTAAAGTTAGCTAGAATTACCTAGAGTTACCTAGAGTTAGCTAAAGTTAGCTAGAATTACCTAGAGTTACCTAGAGTTAGCTAGAGTTAGCTAGAATTACCTAGAGTTAGCTAAAGTTAGCTAGAATTACCTAGAGTTACCTAGAGTTAGCTAGAGTTAGCTAAAGTTACCTAGAGTTACCTAGAGTTACCTAGAGTTAGCTAAAGTTACCTAGAGTTACCTAGAGTTAGCTAGAGTTAGCTAAAGTTAGCAAGAATTACCTAGAGTTAGCTAGAGTTACCTAGAGTTAGCTAAAGTTAGCTAGAGTTACCTAGAGTTAGCTAGAGTTAGCTATAGTTAGCTAGAGTTACCAAGAGTTACCTAAAGTTAGCTAAAGTTAGCTAGAATTACCTAGAGTTACCTAGAGTTAGCTAGAGTTAGCTAGAGTTACCTAGATTTACCTAGAGTTAGCTAGAGTTAGCTAGAATTACCTAGAGTTACCTAGAATTAGCTAGAGTTAGCTAGAGTTAGCTAAAGTTACCTAGAATTAGCTAGAATTACCTAGAGTTACCTAGAGTTACATAGAGTTAGCTAAAGTTACCTAGAGTTAGCTAGAGTTAACTAGAGTTAGCTAGAGTTAGCTAGAGTTAGCTAAAGTTAGCTAGAGTTACCAAGAGTTACCTAGAGTTAGCTAAAGTTAGCTAGAATTACCTAGAGTTACCTAGAGTTAGCTAGAGTTAGCTAGATTTACCTAGAGTTACCTAGAGTTAGCTAGAGTTAGCTAGAATTACCTAGAGTTACCTAGAATTAGCTAGAGTTAGCTAGAGTTAGCTAAAATTACCTAGAATTAGCTAGAATTACCTAGAGTTACCTAGAGTTAGCTAGAGTTAGCTAAAGTTACCTAGAGTTAGCTAGAGTTAACTAGAGTTAGCTAGAGTTAGCTAGAGTTAGCTAGAGTTACCTAGAGTTACCTAGAGTTAGCTAGAGTTACCTAGAGTTACCTAGAGTTAGCTAGAGTTAGCTAAAGTTAGCTAGAGTTAGCAAGAGTTAGCTAGAGTTAGCTAGAGTTACCTAGAGTTACCTAGAGTTAGCTAGAGTTACCTAGAGTTACCTAGAGTTAGCTAGAGTTAGCTAAAGTTAGCTAGAGTTAGCTAGAGTTACCTAGAGTTAGCTAGAGTTAGCTATAGTTAGCTAGAGTTACCAAGAGTTACCTAAAGTTAGCTAAAGTTAGCTAGAATTACCTAGAGTTACCTAGAGTTAGCTAGAGTTAGCTAGAGTTACCTAGATTTACCTAGAGTTAGCTAGAGTTAGCTAGAATTACCTAGAGTTACCTAGAATTAGCTAGAGTTAGCTAGAGTTAGCTAAAGTTACCTAGAATTAGCTAGAATTACCTAGAGTTACCTAGAGTTAGCTAGAGTTACCTAGAGTTACCTAGAGTTAGCTAGAGTTACCTAGAGTTAGCTAAAGTTAGCTAGAGTTACCTAGAGTTAGCTAGAGTTAGCTATAGTTAGCTAGAGTTACCAAGAGTTACCTAAAGTTAGCTAAAGTTAGCTAGAATTACCTAGAGTTACCTAGAGTTAGCTAGAGTTAGCTAGAGTTACCTAGATTTACCTAGAGTTAGCTAGAGTTAGCTAGAATTACCTAGAGTTACCTAGAATTAGCTAGAGTTAGCTAGAGTTAGCTAAAGTTACCTAGAATTAGCTAGAATTACCTAGAGTTACATAGAGTTAGCTAAAGTTACCTAGAGTTAGCTAGAGTTAACTAGAGTTAGCTAGAGTTAGCTAGAGTTAGCTAAAGTTAGCTAGAGTTACCAAGAGTTACCTAGAGTTAGCTAAAGTTAGCTAGAATTACCTAGAGTTACCTAGAGTTAGCTAGAGTTAGCTAGAGTTACCTAGAGTTACCTAGAGTTAGCTAGAGTTAGCTAGAATTACCTAGAGTTACCTAGAATTAGCTAGAGTTAGCTAGAGTTAGCTAAAATTACCTAGAATTAGCTAGAATTACCTAGAGTTACCTAGAGTTAGCTAGAGTTAGCTAAAGTTACCTAGAGTTAGCTAGAGTTAACTAGAGTTAGCTAGAGTTAGCTAGAGTTAGCTAGAGTTACCTAGAGTTACCTAGAGTTAGCTAGAGTTACCTAGAGTTACCTAGAGTTAGCTAGAGTTAGCTAAAGTTAGCTAGAGTTAGCAAGAGTTAGCTAGAGTTAGCTAGAGTTACCTAGAGTTACCTAGAGTTAGCTAGAGTTACCTAGAGTTACCTAGAGTTAGCTAGAGTTAGCTAAAGTTAGCTAGAGTTAGCAAGAGTTAGATAGAGTTAGCTAGAGTTAGATAGAGTTAGCTAGAGTTACCTAGAGTAGCTAGAGTTAGCTAGAGTTAGCTAAAGTTACCTAGAGTTAGCTAGAGTTACCTAGAGTTAGCTAGAGTTAGCTAAAGTTAACTAGAGTTACCTAGAGTTAGCAAAAGTTAGCTAGAATTACCTAGAGTTAGCTAAAGTTAGCTAGAATTACCTAGAGTTACCTAGAGTTAGCTAGAGTTAGCTAGAGTTAGCTAGAGTTAGCTAAAGTTACCTAGAGTTAGCTAGAGTTACCTAGAGTTAGCTAGAGTTAGCTAAAGTTAGCTAGAGTTACCTAGAGTTAGCTAAAGTTAGCTAGAATTACCTAGAGTTAGCTAGAATTACCTAGAGTTAGCTAAAGTTAGCTAGAGTTAGCTAAAGTTACCTAGAGTTAGATAGAGTTACCTAGAGTTAGCTAAAGTTAGCTAGAATTACCTAGAGTTACCTAGAGTTAGTTAAAATTACCTAGAGTTACCTAAAGTTAGCTAGAGTTAGCTAAAGTTACCTAGAGTTACCTAGAGTTACCTAGAGTTAGCTAGAGTTAGCTAGATTTACCTAGAGTTAGCTAAAGTTAGCTAGAATTACCTAGAGTTACCTAGAGTTACCTAGAGTTACCTAGAGTTAGCTAGAGTTAGCTAGAGTTAGCTAGAGTTAGCTAGAGTTACCTAGAGTTAGCTAGAGTTAGCTAAAGTTAGCTAGAGTTACCTAGAGTTAGCTAAAGTTAGCTAGAATTACCTAGAGTTATCTAGAATTACCTAGAGTTACCTAGAGTTAGCTAAAGTTAGCTAGAGTTAGCTAAAGTTAGCTAAAGTTAGCTAGAATTAGCTAGAATTACCTAGAGTTAGCTAGAGTAACCTAGAGTTACCTAGAGTTAGCTAAAGTTAGCTAGAATTACCTAGAGTTACCTAGAGTTAGCTAGAGTTAGCTAGAATTACCTAGAGTTAGCTAAAGTTAGCTAGAATTACCTAGAGTTACCTAGAGTTAGCTAAAGTTAGCTAGAATTACCTAGAGTTACCTAGAGTTAGCTAGAGTTAGCTAGAATTACCTAGAGTTAGCTAAAGTTAGCTAGAATTACCTAGAGTTACCTAGAGTTAGCTAGAGTTAGCTAAAGTTACCTAGAGTTACCTAGAGTTACCTAGAGTTAGCTAAAGTTACCTAGAGTTACCTAGAGTTAGCTAGAGTTAGCTAAAGTTAGCAAGAATTACCTAGAGTTAGCTAGAGTTACCTAGAGTTAGCTAAAGTTAGCTAGAGTTACCTAGAGTTAGCTAGAGTTAGCTATAGTTAGCTAGAGTTACCAAGAGTTACCTAAAGTTAGCTAAAGTTAGCTAGAATTACCTAGAGTTACCTAGAGTTAGCTAGAGTTAGCTAGAGTTACCTAGATTTACCTAGAGTTAGCTAGAGTTAGCTAGAATTACCTAGAGTTACCTAGAATTAGCTAGAGTTAGCTAGAGTTAGCTAAAGTTACCTAGAATTAGCTAGAATTACCTAGAGTTACCTAGAGTTACATAGAGTTAGCTAAAGTTACCTAGAGTTAGCTAGAGTTAACTAGAGTTAGCTAGAGTTAGCTAGAGTTAGCTAAAGTTAGCTAGAGTTACCAAGAGTTACCTAGAGTTAGCTAAAGTTAGCTAGAATTACCTAGAGTTACCTAGAGTTAGCTAGAGTTAGCTAGATTTACCTAGAGTTACCTAGAGTTAGCTAGAGTTAGCTAGAATTACCTAGAGTTACCTAGAATTAGCTAGAGTTAGCTAGAGTTAGCTAAAATTACCTAGAATTAGCTAGAATTACCTAGAGTTACCTAGAGTTAGCTAGAGTTAGCTAAAGTTACCTAGAGTTAGCTAGAGTTAACTAGAGTTAGCTAGAGTTAGCTAGAGTTAGCTAGAGTTACCTAGAGTTACCTAGAGTTAGCTAGAGTTACCTAGAGTTACCTAGAGTTAGCTAGAGTTAGCTAAAGTTAGCTAGAGTTAGCAAGAGTTAGCTAGAGTTAGCTAGAGTTACCTAGAGTTACCTAGAGTTAGCTAGAGTTACCTAGAGTTACCTAGAGTTAGCTAGAGTTAGCTAAAGTTAGCTAGAGTTAGCAAGAGTTAGATAGAGTTAGCTAGAGTTAGATAGAGTTAGCTAGAGTTACCTAGAGTAGCTAGAGTTAGCTAGAGTTAGCTAAAGTTACCTAGAGTTAGCTAGAGTTACCTAGAGTTAGCTAGAGTTAGCTAAAGTTAACTAGAGTTACCTAGAGTTAGCAAAAGTTAGCTAGAATTACCTAGAGTTAGCTAAAGTTAGCTAGAATTACCTAGAGTTACCTAGAGTTAGCTAGAGTTAGCTAGAGTTAGCTAGAGTTAGCTAAAGTTACCTAGAGTTAGCTAGAGTTACCTAGAGTTAGCTAGAGTTAGCTAAAGTTAGCTAGAGTTACCTAGAGTTAGCTAAAGTTAGCTAGAATTACCTAGAGTTAGCTAGAATTACCTAGAGTTAGCTAAAGTTAGCTAGAGTTAGCTAAAGTTACCTAGAGTTACCTAGAGTTAGCTAGAGTTAGCTAGAATTACCTAGAGTTACCTAGAATTAGCTAGAGTTAGCTAGAGTTAGCTAAAGTTACCTAGAGTTAGCTAGAGTTAACTAGAGTTAGCTAGAGTTAGCTAGAGTTAGCTAGAGTTAGCTAGAGTTAGCTAGAGTTAGCTAGAGTTAGCTAGAGTTAGCTAGAGTTACCTAGAGTTACCTAGAGTTAGCTAGAGTTACCTAGAGTTACCTAGAGTTAGCTAGAGTTAGCTAAAGTTAGCTAGAGTTAGCAAGAGTTAGCTAGAGTTAGCTAGAGTTAGCTAGAGTTAGCTAGAGTTACCTAGAGTTAGCTAGAGTTAGCTAAAGTTAGCTAAAGTTACCTAGAGTTAGCTAGAGTTACCTAGAGTTAGCTAGAGTTAGCTAAAGTTAACTAGAGTTACCTAGAGTTAGCTAAAGTTAGCTAGAATTACCTAGAGTTAGCTAGAATTACCTAGAGTTAGCTAAAGTTAGCTAGAATTACATAGAGTTACCTAGAGTTAGCTAGAGTTAGCTAGAGTTAGCTAGAGTTAGCTAAAGTTACCTAGAGTTAGCTAGAGTTACCTAGAGTTAGCTAGAGTTAGCTAAAGTTAGCTAGAGTTACCTAGAGTTAGCTAAAGTTAGCTAGAATTACCTAGAGTTAGCTAGAATTACCTAGAGTTAGCTAAAGTTAGCTAGAGTTAGCTAAAGTTACCTAGAGTTAGCTAGAGTTACCTAGAGTTAGCTAAAGTAGGCTAGAATTACCTAGAGTTACCTAGAGTTAGCTAAAGTTAACTAGAGTTAGCTAAAGTTAGCTAAAGTTAGCTAGAATTAGCTAGAATTACCTAGAGTTAGCTAGAGTAACCTAGAGTTACCTAGAGTTAGCTAAAGTTAGCTAGAATTACCTAGAGTTACCTAGAGTTAGCTAGAGTTAGCTAGAGTTACCTAGAGTTAGCTAGAGTTAGCTAAAGTTAGCTAGAATTACCTAGAGTTACCTAGAGTTAGCTAAAGTTACCTAGAGTTACCTAGAGTTACCTAGAGTTAGCTAAAGTTACCTAGAGTTACCTAGAGTTAGCTAGAGTTAGCTAAAGTTAGCTAGAATTACCTAGAGTTAGCTAGAGTTAGCTAAAGTTAGCTAGAATTACCTAAAGTTACCTAGAGTTAGCTAGAGTTAGCTAGAGTTACCTAGAGTTAGCTAGAGTTAGCTAGAGTTAGCTAAAGTTACCTAGAGTTAGCTAGAGTTAGCTAAAGTTAGCTAGAGTTACCTAGAGTTAGCTAAAGTTAGCTAGAATTACCTAGAGTTAGCTAGAATTACCTAGAGTTAGCTAAAGTTAGCTAGAATTACCTAGAGTTACCTAGAGTTAGCTAGAGTTAGCTAGAGTTAGCTAGAGTTAGCTAAAGTTACCTAGAGTTAGCTAGAGTTACCTAGAGTTAGCTAGAGTTAGCTAAAGTTAGCTAGAGTTACCTAGAGTTAGCTAAAGTTAGCTAGAGTTAGCTAGAGTTAGCTAGAGTTAGCTAGAGTTAGCTAGAATTAGCTAGAGTTAGCTAAAGTTACCTAGAGTTAGCTAGAGTGACCTAGAGTTAGCTAAAGTTAGCTAGAATTACCTAGACTTACCTAGAGTTAGCTAGAGTTAGCTAGAGTTACCTAGAGTTAGCTAAAGTTAGCTAGAATTACCTAGAGTTACCTAGAGTTAGCTAGAGTTAGCTAGAGTTACCTAGAGTTAGCTAGAGTTAGCTAAAGTTAGCTAGAATTACCTAGAGTTACCTAGAGTTAGCTAAAGTTACCTAGAGTTACCTAGAGTTACCTAGAGTTAGCTAAAGTTACCTAGAGTTACCTAGAGTTAGCTAGAGTTAGCTAAAGTTAGCTAGAATTACCTAGAGTTAGCTAGAGTTAGCTAAAGTTAGCTAGAATTACCTAAAGTTACCTAGAGTTAGCTAGAGTTAGCTAGAGTTACCTAGAGTTAGCTAGAGTTAGCTAGAGTTAGCTAAAGTTACCTAGAGTTAGCTAGAGTTAGCTAAAGTTAGCTAGAGTTACCTAGAGTTAGCTAAAGTTAGCTAGAATTACCTAGAGTTAGCTAGAATTACCTAGAGTTAGCTAAAGTTAGCTAGAATTACCTAGAGTTACCTAGAGTTAGCTAGAGTTAGCTAGAGTTAGCTAGAGTTAGCTAAAGTTACCTAGAGTTAGCTAGAGTTACCTAGAGTTAGCTAGAGTTAGCTAAAGTTAGCTAGAGTTACCTAGAGTTAGCTAAAGTTAGCTAGAGTTAGCTAGAGTTAGCTAGAGTTAGCTAGAGTTAGCTAGAATTAGCTAGAGTTAGCTAAAGTTACCTAGAGTTAGCTAGAGTGACCTAGAGTTAGCTAAAGTTAGCTAGAATTACCTAGACTTACCTAGAGTTAGCTAGAGTTAGCTAGAGTTACCTAGAGTTAGCTAAAGTAGGCTAGAATTACCTAGAGTTACCTAGAGTTACCTAGAGTTAGCTAAAGTTAGCTAAAGTTAGCTAAAGTTAGCTAAAGTTAGCTAGAATTAGCTAGAATTACCTAGAGTTAGCTAAAGTTAGCTAAAATTACCTAGAGTTACCTAAAGTTAGCTAGAGTTAGCTAAAGTTACCTAGAGTTACCTAGAGTTACCTTGAGTTAGCTAGAGTTAGCTAGAATTACCTAGAGTTACCTAGAATTAGCTAAAGTTAGCTAGAATTACCTAGAGTTAGCTAGAGTTACCTAGAGTTATCTAAAGTTAGCTATAGTTACCTAGAGTTAGCTAGAGTTAGCTAAAGTTAGCTAGAATTACCTAGAGTTACCTAGAGTTAGCTAGAGTTAGCTAGAGTTAGCTAAAATTAGCTAGAATTACCTAGAGTTACCTAGAGTTAGCTAAAGTTATCTAGAGTTATCTAGAGTTACCTAGAGTTAGCTAGAGTTAGCTAGAGTTAGCTAAAGTTAGCTAGAGTTACCTAGAGTTAGCTAAAGTTAGCTAGAATTACCTAGAGTTAGCTAGAGTTAGCTAGAGTTAGCTAAAGTTACCTAGAGTTAGCTAGAGTTACCTAGAGTTAGCTAGAGTTAGCTAAAGTTAGCTAGAGTTACCTAGAGTTAGCTAAAGTTAGCTAGAATTACCTAGAGTTAGCTAGAATTACCTAGAGTTAGCTAAAGTTAGCTAGAGTTAGCTAAAGTTACCTAGAGTTACCTAGAGTTAGCTAGAGTTAGCTAGAATTACCTAGAGTTACCTAGAATTAGCTAGAGTTAGCTAGAGTTAGCTAAAATTACCTAGAATTAGCTAGAATTACCTAGAGTTACCTAGAGTTAGCTAGAGTTAGCTAAAGTTACCTAGAGTTAGCTAGAGTTAACTAGAGTTAGCTAGAGTTAGCTAGAGTTAGCTAGAGTTAGCTAGAGTTAGCTAGAGTTAGCTAGAGTTAGCTAGAGTTAGCTAGAGTTACCTAGAGTTACCTAGAGTTAGCTAAAGTTAGCTAGAATTACCTAGAGTTAGCTAGAATTACCTAGAGTTAGCTAAAGTTAGCTAGAATTACCTAGAGTTACCTAGAGTTAGCTAGAGTTAGCTAGAGTTAGCTAGAGTTAGCTAAAGTTACCTAGAGTTAGCTAGAGTTACCTAGAGTTAGCTAGAGTTAGCTAAAGTTAGCTAGAGTTACCTAGAGTTAGCTAAAGTTAGCTAGAATTACCTAGAGTTAGCTAGAATTAACTAGAGTTAGCTAAAGTTAGCTAGAGTTAGCTAAAGTTACCTAGAGTTAGCTAGAGTTACCTAGAGTTAGCTAAAGTAGGCTAGAATTACCTAGAGTTACCTAGAGTTAGCTAAAGTTAGCTAGAGTTAGCTAAAGTTAGCTAGAGTTACCTAGAGTTAGCTAAAGTTAGCTATAATTACCTAGAGTTAGCTAGAATTACCTAGAGTTAGCTAAAGTTAGCTAGAGTTAGCTAAAGTTACTTAGAGTTAGCTAGAGTTACCTAGAGTTAGCTAAAGTAGGCTAGAATTACCTAGAGTTACCTAGAGTTAGCTAAAGTTAGCTAGAGTTAGCTAAAGTTAGCTAAAGTTAGCTAGAATTAGCTAGAATTACCTAGAGTTAGCTAGAGTAACCTAGAGTTACCTAGAGTTAGCTAAAGTTAGCTAGAATTACCTAGAGTTACCTAGAGTTAGCTAGAGTTAGCTAGAATTACCTAGAGTTAGCTAAAGTTAGCTAGAATTACCTAGAGTTAGCTAGAGTTAGCTAGAGTTAGCTATAGTTAGCTAGAGTTACCAAGAGTTACCTAGAGTTAGCTAAAGTTAGCTAGAATTACCTAGAGTTACCTAGAGTTAGCTAGAGTTAGCTAGAGTTACCTAGAGTTACCTAGAGTTAGCTAGAGTTAGCTAGAATTACCTAGAGTTACCTAGAATTAGCTAGAGTTAGCTAGAGTTAGCTAAAGTTACCTAGAATTAGCTAGAATTACCTAGAGTTACCTAGAGTTAGCTAGAGTTAGCTAAAGTTACCTAGAGTTAGCTAGAATTAACTAGAGTTAGCTAGAGTTAGCTAGAGTTAGCTAGAGTTAGCTAGAGTTAGCTAGAGTTAGCTAGAGTTAGCTAGAGTTAGCTAGAGTTAGCTAGAGTTAGCTAGAGTTAGCTAGAGTTAGCTAAAGTTACCTAGAGTTAGCTAGAGTGACCTAGAGTTAGCTAAAGTTAGCTAGAATTACCTAGACTTACCTAGAGTTAGCTAGAGTTAGTTAGAGTTACCTAGAGTTAGCTAAAGTAGGCTAGAATTACCTAGAGTTACCTAGAGTTACCTAGAGTTAGCTAAAGTTAGCTAGAGTTAGCTAAAGTTAGCTAAAGTTAGCTAGAATTAGCTAGAATTACCTAGAGTTAGCTAAAGTTAGCTAAAATTACCTAGAGTTACCTAAAGTTAGCTAGAGTTAGCTAAAGTTACCTAGAGTTACCTAGAGTTACCTTGAGTTAGCTAGAGTTAGCTAGAATTACCTAGAGTTACCTAGAATTAGCTAAAGTTAGCTAGAATTACCTAGAGTTAGCTAGAGTTACCTAGAGTTATCTAAAGTTAGCTATAGTTACCTAGAGTTAGCTAGAGTTAGCTAAAGTTAGCTAGAATTACCTAGAGTTACCTAGAGTTAGCTAGAGTTAGCTAGAGTTATCTAAAATTAGCTAGAATTACCTAGAGTTACCTAGAGTTAGCTAAAGTTATATAGAGTTATCTAGAGTTAGCTAGAGTTAGCTAGAGTTAGCTAAAGTTAGCTAGAGTTACCTAGAGTTAGCTAAAGTTAGCTAGAATTACCTAGAGTTAGCTAGAATTACCTAGAGTTAGATAGAGTTACCTAGAGTTAGCTAAAGTTAGCTAGAATTACCTAGAGTTACCTAGAGTTATTTAAAATTATCTAGAGTTGACTAAAGTTAGCTAGAGTTAGCTAAAGTTACCTAGAGTTACCTAGAGTTACCTAGAGTTAGCTAGAGTTAGCTAGAGTTACCTAGAGTTAGCTAAAGTTAGCTAGAATTACCTAGAGTTACCTAGAGTTACCTAGAGTTACCTAGAGTTAGCTAGAGTTAACTAGAGTTAGCTAAAGTTAGCTAGAATTACCTAGAGTTACCTAGAGTTAGCTAAAGTTACCTAGAGTTACCTAGAGTTAGCTAGAGTTAGCTAAAGTTAGCTAGAATTACCTAGAGTTAGCTAGAGTTAGCTAAAGTTAGCTAGAATTACCTAGAGTTAGCTAGAGTTTGCTAAAGTTAGCTAGAGTTAGCTAAAGTTAGCTAGAGTTTCCTAGAGTTAGCTAAAGTTAGCTAGAATTACCTAGAGTTAGCTAGAATTACCTAGAGTTAGCTAAAGTTAGCTAGAATTACCTAGAGTTACCTAGAGTTAGCTATAGTTAGCTAGAGTTAGCTAGAGTTAGCTAAAGTTACCTAGAGTTAGCTAGAGTTACCTAGAGTTAGCTAGAGTTAGCTAAAGTTAGCTAGAGTTACCTAGAGTTAGCTAAAGTTAGCTAGAATTACCTAGAGTTAGCTAGAATTACCTAGAGTTAGCTAAAGTTAGCTAGAGTTAGCTAAAGTTACCTAGAGTTAGCTAGAGTTACCTAGAGTTAGCTGAAGTTAGCTAGAATTACCTAGAGTTACCTAGAGTTAGCTAAAATTACCTAGAGTTACCTAAAGTTAGCTAGAGTTAGCTAAAGTTACATAGAGTTACCTAGAGTTACCTAGAGTTAGATAGAGTTAGCTAGAGTTACCTAGAGTTAGCTAAAGTTAGCTAGAATTACCTAGAGTTACCTATAGTTACCTAGAGTTAGCTAGAGTTAGCTAGAGTTAGCTAAAGTTACCTAGAGTTAGCTAGAGTTACCTAGAGTTAGATAGAGTTAGCTAAAGTTAGCTAGAGTTACCTAGAGTTAGCTAAAGTTAGCTAGAATTACCTAGAGTTAGCTAGAATTACCTAGAGTTAGCTAAAGTTAGCTAGAATTACATAGAGTTACCTAGAGTTAGCTAGAGTTAGCTAGAGTTAGCTAGAGTTAGCTAAAGTTAACTAGAGTTAGCTAGAGTTACCTAGAGTTAGCTAGAGTTAGCTAAAGTTAGCTAGAGTTACCTAGAGTTAGCTAAAGTTAGCTAGAATTACCTAGAGTTAGCTAGAATTACCTAGAGTTAGCTAAAGTTAGCTAGAGTTAGCTAAAGTTACCTAGAGTTAGCTAAAGTTAGCTAGAATTACCTAGAGTTACCTATAGTTACCTAGAGTTAGCTAGAGTTAGCTAGAGTTAGCTAAAGTTACCTAGAGTTAGCTAGAGTTACCTAGAGTTAGATAGAGTTAGCTAAAGTTAGCTAGAGTTAGCTAGAGTTAGCTAAAGTTACCTAGAATTAGCTAGAATTACCTAGAGTTACCTAGAGTTACATAGAGTTAGCTAAAGTTACCTAGAGTTAGCTAGAGTTAACTAGAGTTAGCTAGAGTTAGCTAGAGTTAGCTAAAGTTAGCTAGAGTTACCAAGAGTTACCTAGAGTTAGCTAAAGTTAGCTAGAATTACCTAGAGTTACCTAGAGTTAGCTAGAGTTAGCTAGAGTTACCTAGAGTTACCTAGAGTTAGCTAGAGTTAGCTAGAATTACCTAGAGTTACCTAGAATTAGCTAGAGTTAGCTAGAGTTAGCTAAAATTACCTAGAATTAGCTAGAATTACCTAGAGTTACCTAGAGTTAGCTAGAGTTAGCTAAAGTTACCTAGAGTTAGCTAGAGTTAACTAGAGTTAGCTAGAGTTAGCTAGAGTTAGCTAGAGTTACCTAGAGTTACCTAGAGTTAGCTAGAGTTACCTAGAGTTACCTAGAGTTAGCTAGAGTTAGCTAAAGTTAGCTAGAGTTAGCAAGAGTTAGCTAGAGTTAGCTAGAGTTACCTAGAGTTACCTAGAGTTAGCTAGAGTTACCTAGAGTTACCTAGAGTTAGCTAGAGTTAGCTAAAGTTAGCTAGAGTTAGCAAGAGTTAGATAGAGTTAGCTAGAGTTAGATAGAGTTAGCTAGAGTTACCTAGAGTAGCTAGAGTTAGCTAGAGTTAGCTAAAGTTACCTAGAGTTAGCTAGAGTTACCTAGAGTTAGCTAGAGTTAGCTAAAGTTAACTAGAGTTACCTAGAGTTAGCAAAAGTTAGCTAGAATTACCTAGAGTTAGCTAAAGTTAGCTAGAATTACCTAGAGTTACCTAGAGTTAGCTAGAGTTAGCTAGAGTTAGCTAGAGTTAGCTAAAGTTACCTAGAGTTAGCTAGAGTTACCTAGAGTTAGCTAGAGTTAGCTAAAGTTAGCTAGAGTTACCTAGAGTTAGCTAAAGTTAGCTAGAATTACCTAGAGTTAGCTAGAATTACCTAGAGTTAGCTAAAGTTAGCTAGAGTTAGCTAAAGTTACCTAGAGTTACCTAGAGTTAGCTAGAGTTAGCTAGAATTACCTAGAGTTACCTAGAATTAGCTAGAGTTAGCTAGAGTTAGCTAAAGTTACCTAGAGTTAGCTAGAGTTAACTAGAGTTAGCTAGAGTTAGCTAGAGTTAGCTAGAGTTAGCTAGAGTTAGCTAGAGTTAGCTAGAGTTAGCTAGAGTTAGCTAGAGTTACCTAGAGTTACCTAGAGTTAGCTAGAGTTACCTAGAGTTACCTAGAGTTAGCTAGAGTTAGCTAAAGTTAGCTAGAGTTAGCAAGAGTTAGCTAGAGTTAGCTAGAGTTAGCTAGAGTTAGCTAGAGTTACCTAGAGTTAGCTAGAGTTAGCTAAAGTTAGCTAAAGTTACCTAGAGTTAGCTAGAGTTACCTAGAGTTAGCTAGAGTTAGCTAAAGTTAACTAGAGTTACCTAGAGTTAGCTAAAGTTAGCTAGAATTACCTAGAGTTAGCTAGAATTACCTAGAGTTAGCTAAAGTTAGCTAGAATTACATAGAGTTACCTAGAGTTAGCTAGAGTTAGCTAGAGTTAGCTAGAGTTAGCTAAAGTTACCTAGAGTTAGCTAGAGTTACCTAGAGTTAGCTAGAGTTAGCTAAAGTTAGCTAGAGTTACCTAGAGTTAGCTAAAGTTAGCTAGAATTACCTAGAGTTAGCTAGAATTACCTAGAGTTAGCTAAAGTTAGCTAGAGTTAGCTAAAGTTACCTAGAGTTAGCTAGAGTTACCTAGAGTTAGCTAAAGTAGGCTAGAATTACCTAGAGTTACCTAGAGTTAGCTAACGTTAACTAGAGTTAGCTAAAGTTAGCTAAAGTTAGCTAGAATTAGCTAGAATTACCTAGAGTTAGCTAGAGTAACCTAGAGTTACCTAGAGTTAGCTAAAGTTAGCTAGAATTACCTAGAGTTACCTAGAGTTAGCTAGAGTTAGCTAGAGTTACCTAGAGTTAGCTAGAGTTAGCTAAAGTTAGCTAGAATTACCTAGAGTTACCTAGAGTTAGCTAAAGTTACCTAGAGTTACCTAGAGTTACCTAGAGTTAGCTAAAGTTACCTAGAGTTACCTAGAGTTAGCTAGAGTTAGCTAAAGTTAGCTAGAATTACCTAGAGTTAGCTAGAGTTAGCTAAAGTTAGCTAGAATTACCTAAAGTTACCTAGAGTTAGCTAGAGTTAGCTAGAGTTACCTAGAGTTAGCTAGAGTTAGCTAGAGTTAGCTAAAGTTACCTAGAGTTAGCTAGAGTTAGCTAAAGTTAGCTAGAGTTACCTAGAGTTAGCTAAAGTTAGCTAGAATTACCTAGAGTTAGCTAGAATTACCTAGAGTTAGCTAAAGTTAGCTAGAATTACCTAGAGTTACCTAGAGTTAGCTAGAGTTAGCTAGAGTTAGCTAGAGTTAGCTAAAGTTACCTAGAGTTAGCTAGAGTTACCTAGAGTTAGCTAGAGTTAGCTAAAGTTAGCTAGAGTTACCTAGAGTTAGCTAAAGTTAGCTAGAGTTAGCTAGAGTTAGCTAGAGTTAGCTAGAGTTAGCTAGAATTAGCTAGAGTTAGCTAAAGTTACCTAGAGTTAGCTAGAGTGACCTAGAGTTAGCTAAAGTTAGCTAGAATTACCTAGACTTACCTAGAGTTAGCTAGAGTTAGCTAGAGTTACCTAGAGTTAGCTAAAGTAGGCTAGAATTACCTAGAGTTACCTAGAGTTACCTAGAGTTAGCTAAAGTTAGCTAAAGTTAGCTAAAGTTAGCTAAAGTTAGCTAGAATTAGCTAGAATTACCTAGAGTTAGCTAAAGTTAGCTAAAATTACCTAGAGTTACCTAAAGTTAGCTAGAGTTAGCTAAAGTTACCTAGAGTTACCTAGAGTTACCTTGAGTTAGCTAGAGTTAGCTAGAATTACCTAGAGTTACCTAGAATTAGCTAAAGTTAGCTAGAATTACCTAGAGTTAGCTAGAGTTACCTAGAGTTATCTAAAGTTAGCTATAGTTACCTAGAGTTAGCTAGAGTTAGCTAAAGTTAGCTAGAATTACCTAGAGTTACCTAGAGTTAGCTAGAGTTAGCTAGAGTTAGCTAAAATTAGCTAGAATTACCTAGAGTTACCTAGAGTTAGCTAAAGTTATCTAGAGTTATCTAGAGTTACCTAGAGTTAGCTAGAGTTAGCTAGAGTTAGCTAAAGTTAGCTAGAGTTACCTAGAGTTAGCTAAAGTTAGCTAGAATTACCTAGAGTTAGCTAGAGTTAGCTAGAGTTAGCTAAAGTTACCTAGAGTTAGCTAGAGTTACCTAGAGTTAGCTAGAGTTAGCTAAAGTTAGCTAGAGTTACCTAGAGTTAGCTAAAGTTAGCTAGAATTACCTAGAGTTAGCTAGAATTACCTAGAGTTAGCTAAAGTTAGCTAGAGTTAGCTAAAGTTACCTAGAGTTACCTAGAGTTAGCTAGAGTTAGCTAGAGTTAGCTAAAATTAGCTAGAATTACCTAGAGTTACCTAGAGTTAGCTAGAGTTAACTAGAGTTAGCTAGAGTTAGCTAGAGTTAGCTAGAGTTAGCTAGAGTTAGCTAGAGTTAGCTAGAGTTAGCTAGAGTTAGCTAGAGTTACCTAGAGTTACCTAGAGTTAGCTAAAGTTAGCTAGAATTACCTAGAGTTAGCTAGAATTACCTAGAGTTAGCTAAAGTTAGCTAGAATTACCTAGAGTTACCTAGAGTTAGCTAGAGTTAGCTAGAGTTAGCTAGAGTTAGCTAAAGTTACCTAGAGTTAGCTAGAGTTACCTAGAGTTAGCTAGAGTTAGCTAAAGTTAGCTAGAGTTACCTAGAGTTAGCTAAAGTTAGCTAGAATTACCTAGAGTTAGCTAGAATTAACTAGAGTTAGCTAAAGTTAGCTAGAGTTAGCTAAAGTTACCTAGAGTTAGCTAGAGTTACCTAGAGTTAGCTAAAGTAGGCTAGAATTACCTAGAGTTACCTAGAGTTAGCTAAAGTTAGCTAGAGTTAGCTAAAGTTAGCTAGAGTTACCTAGAGTTAGCTAAAGTTAGCTATAATTACCTAGAGTTAGCTAGAATTACCTAGAGTTAGCTAAAGTTAGCTAGAGTTAGCTAAAGTTACTTAGAGTTAGCTAGAGTTACCTAGAGTTAGCTAAAGTAGGCTAGAATTACCTAGAGTTACCTAGAGTTAGCTAAAGTTAGCTAGAGTTAGCTAAAGTTAGCTAAAGTTAGCTAGAATTAGCTAGAATTACCTAGAGTTAGCTAGAGTAACCTAGAGTTACCTAGAGTTAGCTAAAGTTAGCTAGAATTACCTAGAGTTACCTAGAGTTAGCTAGAGTTAGCTAGAATTACCTAGAGTTAGCTAAAGTTAGCTAGAATTACCTAGAGTTAGCTAGAGTTAGCTAGAGTTAGCTATAGTTAGCTAGAGTTACCAAGAGTTACCTAGAGTTAGCTAAAGTTAGCTAGAATTACCTAGAGTTACCTAGAGTTAGCTAGAGTTAGCTAGAGTTACCTAGAGTTACCTAGAGTTAGCTAGAGTTAGCTAGAATTACCTAGAGTTACCTAGAATTAGCTAGAGTTAGCTAGAGTTAGCTAAAGTTACCTAGAATTAGCTAGAATTACCTAGAGTTACCTAGAGTTAGCTAGAGTTAGCTAAAGTTACCTAGAGTTAGCTAGAATTAACTAGAGTTAGCTAGAGTTAGCTAGAGTTAGCTAGAGTTAGCTAGAGTTAGCTAGAGTTAGCTAGAGTTAGCTAGAGTTAGCTAGAGTTAGCTAGAGTTAGCTAGAGTTAGCTAGAGTTAGCTAAAGTTACCTAGAGTTAGCTAGAGTGACCTAGAGTTAGCTAAAGTTAGCTAGAATTACCTAGACTTACCTAGAGTTAGCTAGAGTTAGTTAGAGTTACCTAGAGTTAGCTAAAGTAGGCTAGAATTACCTAGAGTTACCTAGAGTTACCTAGAGTTAGCTAAAGTTAGCTAGAGTTAGCTAAAGTTAGCTAAAGTTAGCTAGAATTAGCTAGAATTACCTAGAGTTAGCTAAAGTTAGCTAAAATTACCTAGAGTTACCTAAAGTTAGCTAGAGTTAGCTAAAGTTACCTAGAGTTACCTAGAGTTACCTTGAGTTAGCTAGAGTTAGCTAGAATTACCTAGAGTTACCTAGAATTAGCTAAAGTTAGCTAGAATTACCTAGAGTTAGCTAGAGTTACCTAGAGTTATCTAAAGTTAGCTATAGTTACCTAGAGTTAGCTAGAGTTAGCTAAAGTTAGCTAGAATTACCTAGAGTTACCTAGAGTTAGCTAGAGTTAGCTAGAGTTATCTAAAATTAGCTAGAATTACCTAGAGTTACCTAGAGTTAGCTAAAGTTATATAGAGTTATCTAGAGTTAGCTAGAGTTAGCTAGAGTTAGCTAAAGTTAGCTAGAGTTACCTAGAGTTAGCTAAAGTTAGCTAGAATTACCTAGAGTTAGCTAGAATTACCTAGAGTTAGATAGAGTTACCTAGAGTTAGCTAAAGTTAGCTAGAATTACCTAGAGTTACCTAGAGTTATTTAAAATTATCTAGAGTTGACTAAAGTTAGCTAGAGTTAGCTAAAGTTACCTAGAGTTACCTAGAGTTACCTAGAGTTAGCTAGAGTTAGCTAGAGTTACCTAGAGTTAGCTAAAGTTAGCTAGAATTACCTAGAGTTACCTAGAGTTACCTAGAGTTACCTAGAGTTAGCTAGAGTTAACTAGAGTTAGCTAAAGTTAGCTAGAATTACCTAGAGTTACCTAGAGTTAGCTAAAGTTACCTAGAGTTACCTAGAGTTAGCTAGAGTTAGCTAAAGTTAGCTAGAATTACCTAGAGTTAGCTAGAGTTAGCTAAAGTTAGCTAGAATTACCTAGAGTTAGCTAGAGTTTGCTAAAGTTAGCTAGAGTTAGCTAAAGTTAGCTAGAGTTTCCTAGAGTTAGCTAAAGTTAGCTAGAATTACCTAGAGTTAGCTAGAATTACCTAGAGTTAGCTAAAGTTAGCTAGAATTACCTAGAGTTACCTAGAGTTAGCTATAGTTAGCTAGAGTTAGCTAGAGTTAGCTAAAGTTACCTAGAGTTAGCTAGAGTTACCTAGAGTTAGCTAGAGTTAGCTAAAGTTAGCTAGAGTTACCTAGAGTTAGCTAAAGTTAGCTAGAATTACCTAGAGTTAGCTAGAATTACCTAGAGTTAGCTAAAGTTAGCTAGAGTTAGCTAAAGTTACCTAGAGTTAGCTAGAGTTACCTAGAGTTAGCTGAAGTTAGCTAGAATTACCTAGAGTTACCTAGAGTTAGCTAAAATTACCTAGAGTTACCTAAAGTTAGCTAGAGTTAGCTAAAGTTACATAGAGTTACCTAGAGTTACCTAGAGTTAGATAGAGTTAGCTAGAGTTACCTAGAGTTAGCTAAAGTTAGCTAGAATTATCTAGAGTTACCTATAGTTACCTAGAGTTAGCTAGAGTTAGCTAGAGTTAGCTAAAGTTACCTAGAGTTAGCTAGAGTTACCTAGAGTTAGATAGAGTTAGCTAAAGTTAGCTAGAGTTACCTAGAGTTAGCTAAAGTTAGCTAGAATTACCTAGAGTTAGCTAGAATTACCTAGAGTTAGCTAAAGTTAGCTAGAATTACATAGAGTTACCTAGAGTTAGCTAGAGTTAGCTAGAGTTAGCTAGAGTTAGCTAAAGTTAACTAGAGTTAGCTAGAGTTACCTAGAGTTAGCTAGAGTTAGCTAAAGTTAGCTAGAGTTACCTAGAGTTAGCTAAAGTTAGCTAGAATTACCTAGAGTTAGCTAGAATTACCTAGAGTTAGCTAAAGTTAGCTAGAGTTAGCTAAAGTTACCTAGAGTTAGCTAGAGTTACCTAGAGTTAGCTAAAGTTAGCTAGAATTACCTAGAGTTACCTAGAGTTAGCTAGAGTTACATAGAGTTACCTAGAGTTAGCTAAAGTAGGCTAGAATTACCTAGAGTTACCTAGAGTTAGCTAAAGTTAGCTAGAGTTAGCTAAAGTTAGCTAAAGTTAGCTAGAATTAGCTAGAATTACCTAGAGTTAGCTAGAGTAACCTAGAGTTACCTAGAGTTAGCTAAAGTTAGCTAGAATTACCTAGAGTTACCTAGAGTTAGCTAGAGTTAGCTAGAATTACCTAGAGTTAGCTAAAGTTAGCTAGAATTACCTAGAGTTACCTAGAGTTAGCTAGAGTTAGCTAAAGTTACCTAGAGTTACCTAGAGTTACCTAGAGTTAGCTAGAATTACCTAGAGTTACCTAGAGTTAGCTAGAGTTAGCTAGAGTTACCTAGAGTTAGCTAAAGTTATCTAGAGTTATCTAGAGTTACCTAGAGTTAGCTAGAGTTACCTAGAGTTACCTAGAGTTAGCTAGAGTTAGCTAAAGTTAGCAAGAATTACCTAGAGTTAGCTAAAGTTAGCTAGAATTACCTAGAGTTACCTAGAGTTAGCTAAAATTACCTTGAGTTACCTAAAGTTAGCTAGAGTTAGCTAAAGTTACCTAGAGTTACCTAGAGTTACCTAGAGTTAGCTAGAGTTAGCTAGAGTTACCTAGAGTTAGCTAAAGTTAGCTAGAATTACCTAGAGTTACCTAGAGTTACCTAGAGTTACCTAGAGTTAGCTAGAGTTACCTAGAGTTAGCTAGAGTTAGCTAAAGTTAGCTAGAGTTACCTAGAGTTAGCTAAAGTTAGCTAGAATTACCTAGAGTTACCTAGAGTTAGCTAAAGTTACCTAGAGTTACCTAGAGTTAGCTAGAGTTAGCTAAAGTTAGCTAGAATTACCTAGAGTTAGCTAGAGTTAGCTAAAGTTAGCTAGAATTACCTAGAGTTAGCTAGAGTTTGCTAAAGTTAGCTAGAGTTAGCTAAAGTTAGCTAGAGTTTCCTAGAGTTAGCTAAAGTTAGCTAGAATTACCTAGAGTTAGCTAGAATTACCTAGAGTTAGCTAAAGTTAGCTAGAATTACCTAGAGTTACCTAGAGTTAGCTATAGTTAGCTAGAGTTAGCTAGAGTTAGCTAAAGTTACCTAGAGTTAGCTAGAGTTACCTAGAGTTAGCTAGAGTTAGCTAAAGTTAGCTAGAGTTACCTAGAGTTAGCTAAAGTTAGCTAGAATTACCTAGAGTTAGCTAGAATTACCTAGAGTTAGCTAAAGTTAGCTAGAGTTAGCTAAAGTTACCTAGAGTTAGCTAGAGTTACCTAGAGTTAGCTGAAGTTAGCTAGAATTACCTAGAGTTACCTAGAGTTAGCTAAAATTACCTAGAGTTACCTAAAGTTAGCTAGAGTTAGCTAAAGTTACATAGAGTTACCTAGAGTTACCTAGAGTTAGATAGAGTTAGCTAGAGTTACCTAGAGTTAGCTAAAGTTAGCTAGAATTACCTAGAGTTACCTATAGTTACCTAGAGTTAGCTAGAGTTAGCTAGAGTTAGCTAAAGTTACCTAGAGTTAGCTAGAGTTACCTAGAGTTAGATAGAGTTAGCTAAAGTTAGCTAGAGTTACCTAGAGTTAGCTAAAGTTAGCTAGAATTACCTAGAGTTAGCTAGAATTACCTAGAGTTAGCTAAAGTTAGCTAGAATTACATAGAGTTACCTAGAGTTAGCTAGAGTTAGCTAGAGTTAGCTAGAGTTAGCTAAAGTTAACTAGAGTTAGCTAGAGTTACCTAGAGTTAGCTAGAGTTAGCTAAAGTTAGCTAGAGTTACCTAGAGTTAGCTAAAGTTAGCTAGAATTACCTAGAGTTAGCTAGAATTACCTAGAGTTAGCTAAAGTTAGCTAGAGTTAGCTAAAGTTACCTAGAGTTAGCTAGAGTTACCTAGAGTTAGCTAAAGTTAGCTAGAATTACCTAGAGTTACCTAGAGTTAGCTAGAGTTACATAGAGTTACCTAGAGTTAGCTAAAGTAGGCTAGAATTACCTAGAGTTACCTAGAGTTAGCTAAAGTTAGCTAGAGTTAGCTAAAGTTAGCTAAAGTTAGCTAGAATTAGCTAGAATTACCTAGAGTTAGCTAGAGTAACCTAGAGTTACCTAGAGTTAGCTAAAGTTAGCTAGAATTACCTAGAGTTACCTAGAGTTAGCTAGAGTTAGCTAGAATTACCTAGAGTTAGCTAAAGTTAGCTAGAATTACCTAGAGTTACCTAGAGTTAGCTAGAGTTAGCTAAAGTTACCTAGAGTTACCTAGAGTTACCTAGAGTTAGCTAGAATTACCTAGAGTTACCTAGAGTTAGCTAGAGTTAGCTAGAGTTACCTAGAGTTAGCTAAAGTTATCTAGAGTTATCTAGAGTTACCTAGAGTTAGCTAGAGTTACCTAGAGTTACCTAGAGTTAGCTAGAGTTAGCTAAAGTTAGCAAGAATTACCTAGAGTTAGCTAAAGTTAGCTAGAATTACCTAGAGTTACCTAGAGTTAGCTAAAATTACCTTGAGTTACCTAAAGTTAGCTAGAGTTAGCTAAAGTTACCTAGAGTTACCTAGAGTTACCTAGAGTTAGCTAGAGTTAGCTAGAGTTACCTAGAGTTAGCTAAAGTTAGCTAGAATTACCTAGAGTTACCTAGAGTTACCTAGAGTTACCTAGAGTTAGCTAGAGTTACCTAGAGTTAGCTAGAGTTAGCTAAAGTTAGCTAGAGTTACCTAGAGTTAGCTAAAGTTAGCTAGAATTACCTAGAGTTACCTAGAGTTAGCTAGAGTTACCTAGAGTTACCTAGAGTTAGCTAAAGTAGGCTAGAATTACCTAGAGTTACCTAGAGTTAGCTAAAGTTAGCTAGAGTTAGCTAAAGTTAGCTAAAGTTAGCTAGAGTTACCTAGAGTTAGCTAGAGTTAGCTAAAGTTAGCTAGAATTGCCTAGAGTTACCTAGAGTTACCTAGAGTTAGCTAGAGTTAGCTAAAGTTATCTAGAGTTATCTAGAGTTACCTAGAGTTAGCTAGAGTTACCTAGAGTTAGCTAGAGTTAGCTAAAGTTAGCTAGAGTTACCTAGAGTTAGCTAAAGTTAGCTAGAATTACCTAGAGTTAGCTAGAATTACATAGAGTTAGCTAAAGTTAGCTAGAATTACCTAGAGTTACCTATAGTTAGCTAGAGTTAGCTAGAATTAGCTAGAGTTAGCTAAAGTTAACTAGAGTTAGCTAGAGTTACCTAGAGTTAGCTAGAGTTAGCTAAAGTTAGCTAGAGTTACCTAGAGTTAGCTAAAGTTAGCTAGAATTACCTAGAGTTAGCTAGAATTACCTAGAGTTAGCTAAAGTTAGCTAGAGTTAGCTAAAGTTACCTAGAGTTAGCTAGAGTTAGCTAGAGTTACCTAGAGTTAGCTAAAGTTAGCTAGAATTACCTAGAGTTACCTATAGTTACCTAGAGTTAGCTAGAGTTAGCTAGAGTTAGCTAAAGTTACCTAGAGTTAGCTAGAGTTACCTAGAGTTAGCTAGAGTTAGCTAAAGTTAGCTAGAGTTACCTAGAGTTAGCTAAAATTAGCTAGAATTACCTAGAGTTAGCTAGAATTACCTAGAGTTAGCTAAAGTTAGCTAGAATTACCTAGAGTTACCTATAGTTAGCTAGAGTTAGCTAGAGTTAGCTAGAGTTAGCTAAAGTTAACTAGAGTTAGCTAGAGTTACCTAGAGTTAGCTAGAGTTAGCTAAAGTTAGCTAGAGTTAGCTAAAGTTAGCTAGAGTTAGCTAAAGTTACCTAGAGTTAGCTAGAGTTACCTAGAGTTACCTAGAGTTAGCTAAAGTAGTCTAGAATTACCTAGAGTTACCTAGAGTTAGCTAAAGTTAGCTAGAGTTAGCTAAAGTTAGCTAAAGTTAGCTAGAATTAGCTAGAATTACCTAGAGTTAGCTAGAGTAACCTAGAGTTACCTAGAGTTAGCTAAAGTTAGCTAGAATTACCTAGAGTTACCTAGAGTTAGCTAGAGTTAGCTAGAATTACCTAGAGTTAGCTAAAGTTAGCTAGAATTACCTAGAGTTACCTAGAGTTAGCTAGAGTTAGCTAAAGTTACCTAGAGTTACCTAGAGTTACCTAGAGTTAGCTAAAGTTACCTAGAGTTACCTAGAGTTAGCTAGAGTTAGCTAAAGTTAGCAAGAATTACCTAGAGTTAGCTAGAGTTACCTAGAGTTAGCTAAAGTTAGCTAGAGTTACCTAGAGTTAGCTAGAGTTAGCTAAAGTTAGCTAGAATTACCTAAAGTTACCTAGAGTTAGCTAAAGTTATCTAGAGTTATCTAGAGTTACCTAGAGTTAGCTAGAGTTAGCTAGAGTTAGCTAAAGTTAGCTAGAGTTACCTAGAGTTAGCTAAAGTTAGCTAGAATTACCTAGAGTTAGCTAGAATTACATAGAGTTAGCTAAAGTTAGCTAGAGTTAGCTAAAGTTACCTAGAGTTAGATAGAGTTACCTAGAGTTAGCTAAAGTTAGCTAGAATTACCTAGAGTTACCTAGAGTTAGTTAAAATTACCTAGAGTTACCTAAAGTTAGCTAGAGTTAGCTAAAGTTACCTAGAGTTACCTAGAGTTACCTAGAGTTAGCTAGAGTTAGCTAGAGTTACCTAGAGTTAGCTAAAGTTAGCTAGAATTACCTAGAGTTACCTAGAGTTACCTAGAGTTACCTAGAGTTACCTAGAGTTACCTAGAGTTAGCTAGAGTTAGCTAAAGTTAGCTAGAGTTACCTAGAGTTAGCTAAAGTTAGCTAGAATTACCTAGAGTTAGCTAGAATTACCTAGAGTTAGCTAAAGTTAGCTAGAATTACCTAGAGTTACCTAGAGTTAGCTAGAGTTAGCTAGAGTTAGCTAGAGTTAGCTAAAGTTAGCTAGAGTTAGCTAAAGTTACCTAGAGTTAGCTAGAGTTACCTAGAGTTAGCTAAAGTTAGCTAGAATTACCTAGAGTTACCTAGAGTTAGCTAGAGTTACATAGAGTTACCTAGAGTTAGCTAAAGTAGGCTAGAATTACCTAGAGTTACCTAGAGTTAGCTAAAGTTATCTAGAGTTATCTAGAGTTACCTAGAGTTAGCTAGAGTTACCTAGAGTTACCTAGAGTTAGCTAGAGTTAGCTAAAGTTAGCAAGAATTACCTAGAGTTAGCTAAAGTTAGCTAGAATTACCTAGAGTTACCTAGAGTTAGCTAAAATTACCTTGAGTTACCTAAAGTTAGCTAGAGTTAGCTAAAGTTACCTAGAGTTACCTAGAGTTACCTAGAGTTAGCTAGAGTTAGCTAGAGTTACCTAGAGTTAGCTAAAGTTAGCTAGAATTACCTAGAGTTACCTAGAGTTACCTAGAGTTACCTAGAGTTAGCTAGAGTTACCTAGAGTTAGCTAGAGTTAGCTAAAGTTAGCTAGAGTTACCTAGAGTTAGCTAAAGTTAGCTAGAATTACCTAGAGTTACCTAGAGTTAGCTAGAGTTACCTAGAGTTACCTAGAGTTAGCTAAAGTAGGCTAGAATTACCTAGAGTTACCTAGAGTTAGCTAAAGTTAGCTAGAGTTAGCTAAAGTTAGCTAAAGTTAGCTAGAGTTACCTAGAGTTAGCTAGAGTTAGCTAAAGTTAGCTAGAATTGCCTAGAGTTACCTAGAGTTACCTAGAGTTAGCTAGAGTTAGCTAAAGTTATCTAGAGTTATCTAGAGTTACCTAGAGTTAGCTAGAGTTACCTAGAGTTAGCTAGAGTTAGCTAAAGTTAGCTAGAGTTACCTAGAGTTAGCTAAAGTTAGCTAGAATTACCTAGAGTTAGCTAGAATTACATAGAATTAGCTAAAGTTAGCTAGAATTACCTAGAGTTACCTATAGTTAGCTAGAGTTAGCTAGAATTAGCTAGAGTTAGCTAAAGTTAACTAGAGTTAGCTAGAGTTACCTAGAGTTAGCTAGAGTTAGCTAAAGTTAGCTAGAGTTACCTAGAGTTAGCTAAAGTTAGCTAGAATTACCTAGAGTTAGCTAGAATTACCTAGAGTTAGCTAAAGTTAGCTAGAGTTAGCTAAAGTTACCTAGAGTTAGCTAGAGTTAGCTAGAGTTACCTAGAGTTAGCTAAAGTTAGCTAGAATTACCTAGAGTTACCTATAGTTACCTAGAGTTAGCTAGAGTTAGCTAGAGTTAGCTAAAGTTACCTAGAGTTAGCTAGAGTTACCTAGAGTTAGCTAGAGTTAGCTAAAGTTAGCTAGAGTTACCTAGAGTTAGCTAAAATTAGCTAGAATTACCTAGAGTTAGCTAGAATTACCTAGAGTTAGCTAAAGTTAGCTAGAATTACCTAGAGTTACCTATAGTTAGCTAGAGTTAGCTAGAGTTAGCTAGAGTTAGCTAAAGTTAACTAGAGTTAGCTAGAGTTACCTAGAGTTAGCTAGAGTTAGCTAAAGTTAGCTAGAGTTAGCTAAAGTTAGCTAGAGTTAGCTAAAGTTACCTAGAGTTAGCTAGAGTTACCTAGAGTTACCTAGAGTTAGCTAAAGTAGTCTAGAATTACCTAGAGTTACCTAGAGTTAGCTAAAGTTAGCTAAAGTTAGCTAAAGTTAGCTAGAATTAGCTAGAATTACCTAGAGTTAGCTAGAGTAACCTAGAGTTACCTAGAGTTAGCTAAAGTTAGCTAGAATTACCTAGAGTTACCTAGAGTTAGCTAGAGTTAGCTAGAATTACCTAGAGTTAGCTAAAGTTAGCTAGAATTACCTAGAGTTACCTAGAGTTAGCTAGAGTTAGCTAAAGTTACCTAGAGTTACCTAGAGTTACCTAGAGTTAGCTAAAGTTACCTAGAGTTACCTAGAGTTAGCTAGAGTTAGCTAAAGTTAGCAAGAATTACCTAGAGTTAGCTAGAGTTACCTAGAGTTAGCTAAAGTTAGCTAGAGTTACCTAGAGTTAGCTAGAGTTAGCTAAAGTTAGCTAGAATTACCTAAAGTTACCTAGAGTTAGCTAAAGTTATCTAGAGTTATCTAGAGTTACCTAGAGTTAGCTAGAGTTAGCTAGAGTTAGCTAAAGTTAGCTAGAGTTACCTAGAGTTAGCTAAAGTTAGCTAGAATTACCTAGAGTTAGCTAGAATTACATAGAGTTAGCTAAAGTTAGCTAGAGTTAGCTAAAGTTACCTAGAGTTAGATAGAGTTACCTAGAGTTAGCTAAAGTTAGCTAGAATTACCTAGAGTTACCTAGAGTTAGTTAAAATTACCTAGAGTTACCTAAAGTTAGCTAGAGTTAGCTAAAGTTACCTAGAGTTACCTAGAGTTAGCTAGAGTTACATAGAGTTAGCTAAAGTTAGCTAGAATTACCTAGAGTTACCTAGAGTTACCTAGAGTTACCTAGAGTTAGCTAGAGTTACCTAGAGTTAGCTAGAGTTAGCTAAAGTTAGCTAGAGTTACCTAGAGTTAGCTAAAGTTAGCTAGAATTACCTAGAGTTAGCTAGAATTACCTAGAGTTAGCTAAAGTTAGCTAGAATTACCTAGAGTTACCTAGAGTTAGCTAGAGTTAGCTAGAGTTAGCTAGAGTTAGCTAAAGTTAGCTAGAGTTAGCTAAAGTTACCTAGAGTTAGCTAGAGTTACCTAGAGTTAGCTAAAGTTAGCTAGAATTACCTAGAGTTACCTAGAGTTAGCTAGAGTTACATAGAGTTACCTAGAGTTAGCTAAAGTAGGCTAGAATTACCTAGAGTTACCTAGAGTTAGCTAAAGTTAGCTAGAGTTAGCTAAAGTTAGCTAAAGTTAGCTAGAATTAGCTAGAATTACCTAGAGTTAGCTAGAGTAACCTAGAGTTACCTAGAGTTAGCTAAAGTTAGCTAGAATTACCTAGAGTTACCTAGAGTTAGCTAGAGTTAGCTAGAATTACCTAGAGTTAGCTAAAGTTAGCTAGAATTACCTAGAGTTACCTAGAGTTAGCTAGAGTTAGCTAAAGTTACCTAGAGTTACCTAGAGTTACCTAGAGTTAGCTAGAATTACCTAGAGTTACCTAGAGTTAGCTAGAGTTAGCTAGAGTTACCTAGAGTTAGCTAAAGTTATCTAGAGTTATCTAGAGTTACCTAGAGTTAGCTAGAGTTACCTAGAGTTACCTAGAGTTAGCTAGAGTTAGCTAAAGTTAGCAAGAATTACCTAGAGTTAGCTAAAGTTAGCTAGAATTACCTAGAGTTACCTAGAGTTAGCTAAAATTACCTTGAGTTACCTAAAGTTAGCTAGAGTTAGCTAAAGTTACCTAGAGTTACCTAGAGTTACCTAGAGTTAGCTAGAGTTAGCTAGAGTTACCTAGAGTTAGCTAAAGTTAGCTAGAATTACCTAGAGTTACCTAGAGTTACCTAGAGTTACCTAGAGTTAGCTAGAGTTACCTAGAGTTAGCTAGAGTTAGCTAAAGTTAGCTAGAGTTACCTAGAGTTAGCTAAAGTTAGCTAGAATTACCTAGAGTTACCTAGAGTTAGCTAGAGTTACCTAGAGTTACCTAGAGTTAGCTAAAGTAGGCTAGAATTACCTAGAGTTACCTAGAGTTAGCTAAAGTTAGCTAGAGTTAGCTAAAGTTAGCTAAAGTTAGCTAGAGTTACCTAGAGTTAGCTAGAGTTAGCTAAAGTTAGCTAGAATTGCCTAGAGTTACCTAGAGTTACCTAGAGTTAGCTAGAGTTAGCTAAAGTTATCTAGAGTTATCTAGAGTTACCTAGAGTTAGCTAGAGTTACCTAGAGTTAGCTAGAGTTAGCTAAAGTTAGCTAGAGTTACCTAGAGTTAGCTAAAGTTAGCTAGAATTACCTAGAGTTAGCTAGAATTACATAGAGTTAGCTAAAGTTAGCTAGAATTACCTAGAGTTACCTATAGTTAGCTAGAGTTAGCTAGAGTTAGCTAGAGTTAGCTAAAGTTAACTAGAGTTAGCTAGAGTTACCTAGAGTTAGCTAGAGTTAGCTAAAGTTAGCTAGAGTTACCTAGAGTTAGCTAAAGTTAGCTAGAATTACCTAGAGTTAGCTAGAATTACCTAGAGTTAGCTAAAGTTAGCTAGAGTTAGCTAAAGTTACCTAGAGTTAGCTAGAGTTAGCTAGAGTTACCTAGAGTTAGCTAAAGTTAGCTAGAATTACCTAGAGTTACCTAGAGTTAGCTAGAGTTAGCTAAAGTTACCTAGAGTTACCTAGAGTTACCTAGAGTTAGCTAGAATTACCTAGAGTTACCTAGAGTTAGCTAGAGTTAGCTAGAGTTACCTAGAGTTAGCTAAAGTTATCTAGAGTTATCTAGAGTTACCTAGAGTTAGCTAGAGTTACCTAGAGTTACCTAGAGTTAGCTAGAGTTAGCTAAAGTTAGCAAGAATTACCTAGAGTTAGCTAAAGTTAGCTAGAATTACCTAGAGTTACCTAGAGTTAGCTAAAATTACCTTGAGTTACCTAAAGTTAGCTAGAGTTAGCTAAAGTTACCTAGAGTTACCTAGAGTTACCTAGAGTTAGCTAGAGTTAGCTAGAGTTACCTAGAGTTAGCTAAAGTTAGCTAGAATTACCTAGAGTTACCTAGAGTTACCTAGAGTTACCTAGAGTTAGCTAGAGTTACCTAGAGTTAGCTAGAGTTAGCTAAAGTTAGCTAGAGTTACCTAGAGTTAGCTAAAGTTAGCTAGAATTACCTAGAGTTACCTAGAGTTAGCTAGAGTTACCTAGAGTTACCTAGAGTTAGCTAAAGTAGGCTAGAATTACCTAGAGTTACCTAGAGTTAGCTAAAGTTAGCTAGAGTTAGCTAAAGTTAGCTAAAGTTAGCTAGAGTTACCTAGAGTTAGCTAGAGTTAGCTAAAGTTAGCTAGAATTGCCTAGAGTTACCTAGAGTTACCTAGAGTTAGCTAGAGTTAGCTAAAGTTATCTAGAGTTATCTAGAGTTACCTAGAGTTAGCTAGAGTTACCTAGAGTTAGCTAGAGTTAGCTAGAATTACCTAGAGTTACCTAGAGTTACCTAGAGTTACCTAGAGTTAGCTAGAGTTACCTAGAGTTAGCTAGAGTTAGCTAAAGTTAGCTAGAGTTACCTAGAGTTAGCTAAAGTTAGCTAGAATTACCTAGAGTTACCTAGAGTTAGCTAGAGTTACCTAGAGTTACCTAGAGTTAGCTAAAGTAGGCTAGAATTACCTAGAGTTACCTAGAGTTAGCTAAAGTTAGCTAGAGTTAGCTAAAGTTAGCTAAAGTTAGCTAGAGTTACCTAGAGTTAGCTAGAGTTAGCTAAAGTTAGCTAGAATTACCTAGAGTTAGCTAGAGTAACCTAGAGTTACCTAGAGTTAGCTAAAGTTAGCTAGAATTACCTAGAGTTACCTAGAGTTAGCTAGAGTTAGCTAGAATTACCTAGAGTTAGCTAAAGTTAGCTAGAATTACCTAGAGTTACCTAGAGTTAGCTAGAGTTAGCTAAAGTTACCTAGAGTTACCTAGAGTTACCTAGAGTTAGCTAGAATTACCTAGAGTTACCTAGAGTTAGCTAGAGTTAGCTAGAGTTACCTAGAGTTAGCTAAAGTTATCTAGAGTTATCTAGAGTTACCTAGAGTTAGCTAGAGTTACCTAGAGTTACCTAGAGTTAGCTAGAGTTAGCTAAAGTTAGCAAGAATTACCTAGAGTTAGCTAAAGTTAGCTAGAATTACCTAGAGTTACCTAGAGTTAGCTAAAATTACCTTGAGTTACCTAAAGTTAGCTAGAGTTAGCTAAAGTTACCTAGAGTTACCTAGAGTTACCTAGAGTTAGCTAGAGTTAGCTAGAGTTACCTAGAGTTAGCTAAAGTTAGCTAGAATTACCTAGAGTTACCTAGAGTTACCTAGAGTTACCTAGAGTTAGCTAGAGTTACCTAGAGTTAGCTAGAGTTAGCTAAAGTTAGCTAGAGTTACCTAGAGTTAGCTAAAGTTAGCTAGAATTACCTAGAGTTACCTAGAGTTAGCTAGAGTTACCTAGAGTTACCTAGAGTTAGCTAAAGTAGGCTAGAATTACCTAGAGTTACCTAGAGTTAGCTAAAGTTAGCTAGAGTTAGCTAAAGTTAGCTAAAGTTAGCTAGAGTTACCTAGAGTTAGCTAGAGTTAGCTAAAGTTAGCTAGAATTGCCTAGAGTTACCTAGAGTTACCTAGAGTTAGCTAGAGTTAGCTAAAGTTATCTAGAGTTATCTAGAGTTACCTAGAGTTAGCTAGAGTTACCTAGAGTTAGCTAGAGTTAGCTAAAGTTAGCTAGAGTTACCTAGAGTTAGCTAAAGTTAGCTAGAATTACCTAGAGTTAGCTAGAATTACATAGAGTTAGCTAAAGTTAGCTAGAATTACCTAGAGTTACCTATAGTTAGCTAGAGTTAGCTAGAGTTAGCTAGAGTTAGCTAAAGTTAACTAGAGTTAGCTAGAGTTACCTAGAGTTAGCTAGAGTTAGCTAAAGTTAGCTAGAGTTACCTAGAGTTAGCTAAAGTTAGCTAGAATTACCTAGAGTTAGCTAGAATTACCTAGAGTTAGCTAAAGTTAGCTAGAGTTAGCTAAAGTTACCTAGAGTTAGCTAGAGTTAGCTAGAGTTACCTAGAGTTAGCTAAAGTTAGCTAGAGTTACCTAGAGTTACCTAGAGTTAGCTAGAATTACCTAGAGTTACCTAGAGTTAGCTAGAGTTAGCTAGAGTTACCTAGAGTTAGCTAAAGTTATCTAGAGTTATCTAGAGTTACCTAGAGTTAGCTAGAGTTACCTAGAGTTACCTAGAGTTAGCTAGAGTTAGCTAAAGTTAGCAAGAATTACCTAGAGTTAGCTAAAGTTAGCTAGAATTACCTAGAGTTACCTAGAGTTAGCTAAAATTACCTTGAGTTACCTAAAGTTAGCTAGAGTTAGCTAAAGTTACCTAGAGTTACCTAGAGTTACCTAGAGTTAGCTAGAGTTAGCTAGAGTTACCTAGAGTTAGCTAAAGTTAGCTAAAGTTAGCTAGAGTTACCTAGAGTTAGCTAAAGTTAGCTAGAATTACCTAGAGTTACCTAGAGTTAGCTAGAGTTACCTAGAGTTACCTAGAGTTAGCTAAAGTAGGCTAGAATTACCTAGAGTTACCTAGAGTTAGCTAAAGTTAGCTAGAGTTAGCTAAAGTTAGCTAAAGTTAGCTAGAGTTACCTAGAGTTAGCTAGAGTTAGCTAAAGTTAGCTAGAATTGCCTAGAGTTACCTAGAGTTACCTAGAGTTAGCTAGAGTTAGCTAAAGTTATCTAGAGTTATCTAGAGTTACCTAGAGTTAGCTAGAGTTACCTAGAGTTAGCTAGAGTTAGCTAAAGTTAGCTAGAGTTACCTAGAGTTACCTAGAGTTAGCTAGAGTTAGCTAAAGTTAGCAAGAATTACCTAGAGTTAGCTAAAGTTAGCTAGAATTACCTAGAGTTACCTAGAGTTAGCTAAAATTACCTTGAGTTACCTAAAGTTAGCTAGAGTTAGCTAGAATTACCTAGAGTTACCTAGAGTTACCTATAGTTACCTAGAGTTAGCTAGAGTTACCTAGAGTTAGCTAGAGTTAGCTAAAGTTAGCTAGAGTTACCTAGAGTTAGCTAAAGTTAGCTAGAATTACCTAGAGTTACCTAGAGTTAGCTAGAGTTACCTAGAGTTACCTAGAGTTAGCTAAAGTAGGCTAGAATTACCTAGAGTTACCTAGAGTTAGCTAAAGTTAGCTAGAGTTAGCTAAAGTTAGCTAAAGTTAGCTAGAGTTACCTAGAGTTAGCTAGAGTTAGCTAAAGTTAGCTAGAATTGCCTAGAGTTACCTAGAGTTACCTAGAGTTAGCTAGAGTTAGCTAAAGTTATCTAGAGTTATCTAGAGTTACCTAGAGTTAGCTAGAGTTACCTAGAGTTAGCTAGAGTTAGCTAAAGTTAGCTAGAGTTACCTAGAGTTAGCTAAAGTTAGCTAGAATTACCTAGAGTTAGCTAGAATTACATAGAGTTAGCTAAAGTTAGCTAGAATTACCTAGAGTTACCTATAGTTAGCTAGAGTTAGCTAGAATTAGCTAGAGTTAGCTAAAGTTAACTAGAGTTAGCTAGAGTTACCTAGAGTTAGCTAGAGTTAGCTAAAGTTAGCTAGAGTTACCTAGAGTTAGCTAAAGTTAGCTAGAATTACCTAGAGTTAGCTAGAATTACCTAGAGTTAGCTAAAGTTAGCTAGAGTTAGCTAAAGTTACCTAGAGTTAGCTAGAGTTAGCTAGAGTTACCTAGAGTTAGCTAAAGTTAGCTAGAATTACCTAGAGTTACCTATAGTTACCTAGAGTTAGCTAGAGTTAGCTAGAGTTAGCTAAAGTTACCTAGAGTTAGCTAGAGTTACCTAGAGTTAGCTAGAGTTAGCTAAAGTTAGCTAGAGTTACCTAGAGTTAGCTAAAATTAGCTAGAATTACCTAGAGTTAGCTAGAATTACCTAGAGTTAGCTAAAGTTAGCTAGAATTACCTAGAGTTACCTATAGTTAGCTAGAGTTAGCTAGAGTTAGCTAGAGTTAGCTAAAGTTAACTAGAGTTAGCTAGAGTTACCTAGAGTTAGCTAGAGTTAGCTAAAGTTAGCTAGAGTTAGCTAAAGTTAGCTAGAGTTAGCTAAAGTTACCTAGAATTAGCTAGAGTTACCTAGAGTTACCTAGAGTTAGCTAAAGTAGTCTAGAATTACCTAGAGTTACCTAGAGTTAGCTAAAGTTAGCTAGAGTTAGCTAAAGTTAGCTAAAGTTAGCTAGAATTAGCTAGAATTACCTAGAGTTAGCTAGAGTAACCTAGAGTTACCTAGAGTTAGCTAAAGTTAGCTAGAATTACCTAGAGTTACCTAGAGTTAGCTAGAGTTAGCTAGAATTACCTAGAGTTAGCTAAAGTTAGCTAGAATTACCTAGAGTTACCTAGAGTTAGCTAGAGTTAGCTAAAGTTACCTAGAGTTACCTAGAGTTACCTAGAGTTAGCTAAAGTTACCTAGAGTTACCTAGAGTTAGCTAGAGTTAGCTAAAGTTAGCAAGAATTACCTAGAGTTAGCTAGAGTTACCTAGAGTTAGCTAAAGTTAGCTAGAGTTACCTAGAGTTAGCTAGAGTTAGCTAAAGTTAGCTAGAATTACCTAAAGTTACCTAGAGTTAGCTAAAGTTATCTAGAGTTATCTAGAGTTACCTAGAGTTAGCTAGAGTTAGCTAGAGTTAGCTAAAGTTAGCTAGAGTTACCTAGAGTTAGCTAAAGTTAGCTAGAATTACCTAGAGTTAGCTAGAATTACATAGAGTTAGCTAAAGTTAGCTAGAGTTAGCTAAAGTTACCTAGAGTTAGATAGAGTTACCTAGAGTTAGCTAAAGTTAGCTAGAATTACCTAGAGTTACCTAGAGTTAGTTAAAATTACCTAGAGTTACCTAAAGTTAGCTAGAGTTAGCTAAAGTTACCTAGAGTTACCTAGAGTTACCTAGAGTTAGCTAGAGTTAGCTAGAGTTACCTAGAGTTAGCTAAAGTTAGCTAGAATTACCTAGAGTTACCTAGAGTTACCTAGAGTTACCTAGAGTTAGCTAGAGTTACCTAGAGTTAGCTAGAGTTAGCTAAAGTTAGCTAGAGTTACCTAGAGTTAGCTAAAGTTAGCTAGAATTACCTAGAGTTAGCTAGAATTACCTAGAGTTAGCTAAAGTTAGCTAGAATTACCTAGAGTTACCTAGAGTTAGCTAGAGTTAGCTAGAGTTAGCTAGAGTTAGCTAAAGTTAGCTAGAGTTAGCTAAAGTTACCTAGAGTTAGCTAGAGTTACCTAGAGTTAGCTAAAGTTAGCTAGAATGACCTAGAGTTACCTAGAGTTAGCTAGAGTTACATAGAGTTACCTAGAGTTAGCTAAAGTAGGCTAGAATTACCTAGAGTTACCTAGAGTTAGCTAAAGTTAGCTAGAGTTAGCTAAAGTTAGCTAAAGTTAGCTAGAATTAGCTAGAATTACCTAGAGTTAGCTAGAGTAACCTAGAGTTACCTAGAGTTAGCTAAAGTTAGCTAGAATTACCTAGAATTACCTAGAGTTAGCTAGAGTTAGCTAGAATTACCTAGAGTTAGCTAAAGTTAGCTAGAATTACCTAGAGTTACCTAGAGTTAGCTAGAGTTAGCTAAAGTTACCTAGAGTTACCTAGAGTTACCTAGAGTTAGCTAGAATTACCTAGAGTTACCTAGAGTTAGCTAGAGTTAGCTAGAGTTACCTAGAGTTAGCTAAAGTTATCTAGAGTTATCTAGAGTTACCTAGAGTTAGCTAGAGTTACCTAGAGTTACCTAGAGTTAGCTAGAGTTAGCTAAAGTTAGCAAGAATTACCTAGAGTTAGCTAAAGTTAGTTAGAATTACCTAGAGTTACCTAGAGTTAGCTAAAATTACCTTGAGTTACCTAAAGTTAGCTAGAGTTAGCTAAAGTTACCTAGAGTTACCTAGAGTTACCTAGAGTTAGCTAGAGTTAGCTAGAGTTACCTAGAGTTAGCTAAAGTTAGCTAGAATTACCTAGAGTTACCTAGAGTTACCTAGAGTTACCTAGAGTTAGCTAGAGTTACCTAGAGTTAGCTAGAGTTAGCTAAAGTTAGCTAGAGTTACCTAGAGTTAGCTAAAGTTAGCTAGAATTACCTAGAGTTACCTAGAGTTAGCTAGAGTTACCTAGAGTTACCTAGAGTTAGCTAAAGTAGGCTAGAATTACCTAGAGTTACCTAGAGTTAGCTAAAGTTAGCTAGAGTTAGCTAAAGTTAGCTAAAGTTAGCTAGAGTTACCTAGAGTTAGCTAGAGTTAGCTAAAGTTAGCTAGAATTGCCTAGAGTTACCTAGAGTTACCTAGAGTTAGCTAGAGTTAGCTAAAGTTATCTAGAGTTATCTAGAGTTACCTAGAGTTAGCTAGAGTTACCTAGAGTTAGCTAGAGTTAGCTAAAGTTAGCTAGAGTTACCTAGAGTTAGCTAAAGTTAGCTAGAATTACCTAGAGTTAGCTAGAATTACATAGAGTTAGCTAAAGTTAGCTAGAATTACCTAGAGTTACCTATAGTTAGCTAGAGTTAGCTAGAGTTAGCTAGAGTTAGCTAAAGTTAACTAGAGTTAGCTAGAGTTACCTAGAGTTAGCTAGAGTTAGCTAAAGTTAGCTAGAGTTACCTAGAGTTAGCTAAAGTTAGCTAGAATTACCTAGAGTTAGCTAGAATTACCTAGAGTTAGCTAAAGTTAGCTAGAGTTAGCTAAAGTTACCTAGAGTTAGCTAGAGTTAGCTAGAGTTACCTAGAGTTAGCTAAAGTTAGCTAGAATTACCTAGAGTTACCTATAGTTACCTAGAGTTAGCTAGAGTTAGCTAGAGTTAGCTAAAGTTACCTAGAGTTAGCTAGAGTTACCTAGAGTTAGCTAGAGTTAGCTAAAGTTAGCTAGAGTTACCTAGAGTTAGCTAAAGTTAGCTAGAATTACCTAGAGTTAGCTAGAATTACCTAGAGTTAGCTAAAGTTAGCTAGAATTACCTAGAGTTACCTATAGTTAGCTAGAGTTAGCTAGAGTTAGCTAGAGTTAGCTAAAGTTAACTAGAGTTAGCTAGAGTTACCTAGAGTTAGCTAGAGTTAGCTAAAGTTAGCTAGAGTTAGCTAAAGTTAGCTAGAGTTAGCTAAAGTTACCTAGAGTTAGCTAGAGTTACCTAGAGTTACCTAGAGTTAGCTAAAGTAGTCTAGAATTACCTAGAGTTACCTAGAGTTAGCTAAAGTTAGCTAGAGTTAGCTAAAGTTAGCTAAAGTTAGCTAGAATTAGCTAGAATTACCTAGAGTTAGCTAGAGTAACCTAGAGTTACCTAGAGTTAGCTAAAGTTAGCTAGAATTACCTAGAGTTACCTAGAGTTAGCTAGAGTTAGCTAGAATTACCTAGAGTTAGCTAAAGTTAGCTAGAATTACCTAGAGTTACCTAGAGTTAGCTAGAGTTAGCTAAAGTTACCTAGAGTTACCTAGAGTTACCTAGAGTTAGCTAAAGTTACCTAGAGTTACCTAGAGTTAGCTAGAGTTAGCTAAAGTTAGCAAGAATTACCTAGAGTTAGCTAGAGTTACCTAGAGTTAGCTAAAGTTAGCTAGAGTTACCTAGAGTTAGCTAGAGTTAGCTAAAGTTAGCTAGAATTACCTAAAGTTACCTAGAGTTAGCTAAAGTTATCTAGAGTTATCTAGAGTTACCTAGAGTTAGCTAGAGTTAGCTAGAGTTAGCTAAAGTTAGCTAGAGTTACCTAGAGTTAGCTAAAGTTAGCTAGAATTACCTAGAGTTAGCTAGAATTACCTAGAGTTAGCTAAAGTTAGCTAGAGTTAGCTAAAGTTACCTAGAGTTAGATAGAGTTACCTAGAGTTAGCTAAAGTTAGCTAGAATTACCTAGAGTTACCTAGAGTTAGTTAAAATTACCTAGAGTTACCTAAAGTTAGCTAGAGTTAGCTAAAGTTACCTAGAGTTACCTAGAGTTACCTAGAGTTAGCTAGAGTTAGCTAGAGTTACCTAGAGTTAGCTAAAGTTAGCTAGAATTACCTAGAGTTACCTAGAGTTACCTAGAGTTACCTAGAGTTAGCTAGAGTTACCTAGAGTTAGCTAGAGTTAGCTAAAGTTAGCTAGAGTTACCTAGAGTTAGCTAAAGTTAGCTAGAATTACCTAGAGTTAGCTAGAATTACCTAGAGTTAGCTAAAGTTAGCTAGAATTACCTAGAGTTACCTAGAATTAGCTAGAGTTAGCTAGAGTTAGCTAGAGTTAGCTAAAGTTACCTAGAGTTAGCTAGAGTTACCTAGAGTTAGCTAGAGTTAGCTAAAGTTAGCTAGAGTTACCTAGAGTTAGCTAAAGTTAGCTAGAATTACCTAGAGTTAGCTAGAATTACGTAGAGTTAGCTAAAGTTAGCTAGAGTTAACTAAGGTTACCTAGAGTTAGCTAGAGTTACCTAAAGTTAGCTAAAGTTAGCTAGAATTACCTAGAGTTACCTAGAGTTAGCTAGAGTTACCTAGAGTTACCTAGAGTTAGCTAAAGTAGGCTAGAATTACCTAGAGTTACTTAGAGTTAGCTAAAGTTAGCTAGAGTTAGCTAAATTTAGCTAAAGTTAGCTAGAATTAGCTAGAATTACCTAGAGTTAGCTAGAGTAACCTAGAGTTACCTAGAGTTAGCTAAAGTTAGCTAGAATTACCTAGAGTTACCTAGAGTTAGCCAGAGTTAGCTAGAATTACCTAGAGTTAGCTAAAGTTAGCTAGAATTACCTAGAGTTACCTAGAGTTAGCTAGAGTTAGCTAAAGTTACCTAGAGTTACCTAGAGTTACCTAGAGTTAGCTAAAGTTACCTAGAGTTACCTAGAGTTAGCTAGAGTTAGCTAAAGTTAGCAAGAATTACCTAGAGTTAGCTAGAGTTACCTAGAGTTAGCTAAAGTTAGCTAGAGTTACCTAGAGTTAGCTAGAGTTAGCTATAGTTAGCTAGAGTTACCAAGAGTTACCTAAAGTTAGCTAAAGTTAGCTAGAATTACCTAGAGTTACCTAGAGTTAGCTAGAGTTAGCTAGAGTTACCTAGATTTACCTAGAGTTAGCTAGAGTTAGCTAGAATTACCTAGAGTTACCTAGAATTAGCTAGAGTTAGCTAGAGTTAGCTAAAGTTACCTAGAATTAGCTAGAATTACCTAGAGTTACCTAGAGTTACATAGAGTTAGCTAAAGTTACCTAGAGTTAGCTAGAGTTAACTAGAGTTAGCTAGAGTTAGCTAGAGTTAGCTAAAGTTAGCTAGAGTTACCAAGAGTTACCTAGAGTTAGCTAAAGTTAGCTAGAATTACCTAGAGTTACCTAGAGTTAGCTAGAGTTAGCTAGAGTTACCTAGAGTTACCTAGAGTTAGCTAGAGTTAGCTAGAATTACCTAGAGTTACCTAGAATTAGCTAGAGTTAGCTAGAGTTAGCTAAAATTACCTAGAATTAGCTAGAATTACCTAGAGTTACCTAGAGTTAGCTAGAGTTAGCTAAAGTTACCTAGAGTTAGCTAGAGTTAACTAGAGTTAGCTAGAGTTAGCTAGAGTTAGCTAGAGTTAGCTAGAGTTACCTAGAGTTAGCTAGAGTTACCTAGAGTTACCTAGAGTTAGCTAGAGTTAGCTAAAGTTAGCTAAAGTTAGCAAGAGTTAGCTAGAGTTAGCTAGAGTTAGATAGAGTTAGCTAGAGTTACCTAGAGTTACCTAGAGTTAGCTAGAGTTAGCTAAAGTTACCTAGAGTTAGCTAGAGTTACCTAGAGTTAGCTAGAGTTAGCTAAAGTTAACTAGAGTTACCTAGAGTTAGCAAAAGTTAGCTAGAATTACCTAGAGTTAGCTAAAGTTAGCTAGAATTACCTAGAGTTACCTAGAGTTAGCTAGAGTTAGCTAGAGTTAGCTAGAGTTAGCTAAAGTTACCTAGAGTTAGCTAGAGTTACCTAGAGTTAGCTAGAGTTAGCTAAAGTTAGCTAGAGTTACCTAGAGTTAGCTAAAGTTAGCTAGAATTACCTAGAGTTAGCTAGAATTACCTAGAGTTAGCTAAAGTTAGCTAGAGTTAGCTAAAGTTACCTAGAGTTACCTAGAGTTAGCTAGAGTTAGCTAGAATTACCTAGAGTTACCTAGAATTAGCTAGAGTTAGCTAGAGTTAGCTAAAATTACCTAGAATTAGCTAGAATTACCTAGAGTTACCTAGAGTTAGCTAGAGTTAGCTAAAGTTACCTAGAGTTAGCTAGAGTTAACTAGAGTTAGCTAGAGTTAGCTAGAGTTAGCTAGAGTTAGCTAGAGTTAGCTAGAGTTAGCTAGAGTTAGCTAGAGTTAGCTAGAGTTACCTAGAGTTACCTAGAGTTAGCTAGAGTTACCTAGAGTTACCTAGAGTTAGCTAGAGTTAGCTAAAGTTAGCTAGAGTTAGCAAGAGTTAGCTAGAGTTAGCTAGAGTTAGCTAGAGTTAGCTAGAGTTACCTAGAGTTAGCTAGAGTTAGCTAGAGTTAGCTAAAGTTACCTAGAGTTAGCTAGAGTTACCTAGAGTTAGCTAGAGTTAGCTAAAGTTAGCTAGAGTTACCTAGAGTTAGCTAAAGTTAGCTAGAATTACCTAGAGTTAGCTAGAATTACCTAGAGTTAGCTAAAGTTAGCTAGAATTACCTAGAGTTACCTAGAGTTAGCTAGAGTTAGCTAGAGTTAGCTAGAGTTAGCTAAAGTTACCTAGAGTTAGCTAGAGTTACCTAGAGTTAGCTAGAGTTAGCTAAAGTTAGATAGAGTTACCTAGAGTTAGCTAAAGTTAGCTAGAATTACCTAGAGTTAGCTAGAATTACCTAGAGTTAGCTAAAGTTAGCTAGAGTTAGCTAAAGTTACCTAGAGTTAGCTAGAGTTACCTAGAGTTAGCTAAAGTAGGCTAGAATTACCTAGAATTACCTAGAGTTAGCTAAAGTTAGCTAGAGTTAGCTAAAGTTAGCTAAAGTTAGCTAGAATTAGCTAGAATTACCTAGAGTTAGCTAGAGTAACCTAGAGTTACCTAGAGTTAGCTAGAGTTAGCTAGAGTTACCTAGAGTTAGCTAGAGTTAGCTAAAGTTAGCTAGAATTACCTAGAGTTACCTAGAGTTAGCTAAAGTTACCTAGAGTTACCTAGAGTTACCTAGAGTTAGCTAAAGTTACCTAGAGTTACCTAGAGTTAGCTAGAGTTAGCTAAAGTTAGCTAGAATTACCTAGAGTTAGCTAGAGTTAGCTAAAGTTGCTAGAATTACCTAAAGTTACCTAGAGTTAGCTAGAGTTAGCTAGAGTTACCTAGAGTTAGCTAAAGTTAGCTAGAATTAGCTAGAATTACCTAGAGTTAGCTAAAGTTAGCTAGAATTACCTAGAGTTACCTAGAGTTAGCTAGAGTTAGCTAAAGTTACCTAGAGTTACCTAGAGTTACCTAGAGTTAGCTAAAGTTACCTAGAGTTACCTAGAGTTAGCTAGAGTTAGCTAAAGTTAGCAAGAATTACCTAGAGTTAGCTAGAGTTACCTAGAGTTAGCTAAAGTTAGCTAGAGTTACCTAGAGTTAGCTAGAGTTAGCTAAAGTTAGCTAGAATTACCTAAAGTTACCTAGAGTTAGCTAAAGTTATCTAGAGTTATCTAGAGTTACCTAGAGTTAGCTAGAGTTAGCTAGAGTTAGCTAAAGTTAGCTAGAGTTACCTAGAGTTAGCTAAAGTTAGCTAGAATTACCTAGAGTTAGCTAGAATTACCTAGAGTTAGCTAAAGTTAGCTAGAGTTAGCTAAAGTTACCTAGAGTTAGATAGAGTTACCTAGAGTTAGCTAAAGTTAGCTAGAATTACCTAGAGTTACCTAGAGTTAGTTAAAATTACCTAGAGTTACCTAAAGTTAGCTAGAGTTAGCTAAAGTTACCTAGAGTTACCTAGAGTTACCTAGAGTTAGCTAGAGTTAGCTAGAGTTACCTAGAGTTAGCTAAAGTTAGCTAGAATTACCTATAGTTAGCTAGAGTTAGCTAGAGTTAGCTAGAGTTAGCTAAAGTTAACTAGAGTTAGCTAGAGTTACCTAGAGTTAGCTAGAGTTAGCTAAAGTTAGCTAGAGTTAGCTAAAGTTAGCTAGAGTTAGCTAAAGTTACCTAGAGTTAGCTAGAGTTACCTAGAGTTACCTAGAGTTAGCTAAAGTAGTCTAGAATTACCTAGAGTTACCTAGAGTTAGCTAAAGTTAGCTAGAGTTAGCTAAAGTTAGCTAAAGTTAGCTAGAATTAGCTAGAATTACCTAGAGTTAGCTAGAGTAACCTAGAGTTACCTAGAGTTAGCTAAAGTTAGCTAGAATTACCTAGAGTTACCTAGAGTTAGCTAGAGTTAGCTAGAATTACCTAGAGTTAGCTAAAGTTAGCTAGAATTACCTAGAGTTACCTAGAGTTAGCTAGAGTTAGCTAAAGTTACCTAGAGTTACCTAGAGTTACCTAGAGTTAGCTAAAGTTACCTAGAGTTACCTAGAGTTAGCTAGAGTTAGCTAAAGTTAGCAAGAATTACCTAGAGTTAGCTAGAGTTACCTAGAGTTAGCTAAAGTTAGCTAGAGTTACCTAGAGTTAGCTAGAGTTAGCTAAAGTTAGCTAGAATTACCTAAAGTTACCTAGAGTTAGCTAAAGTTATCTAGAGTTATCTAGAGTTACCTAGAGTTAGCTAGAGTTAGCTAGAGTTAGCTAAAGTTAGCTAGAGTTACCTAGAGTTAGCTAAAGTTAGCTAGAATTACCTAGAGTTAGCTAGAATTACCTAGAGTTAGCTAAAGTTAGCTAGAGTTAGCTAAAGTTACCTAGAGTTAGATAGAGTTACCTAGAGTTAGCTAAAGTTAGCTAGAATTACCTAGAGTTACCTAGAGTTAGTTAAAATTACCTAGAGTTACCTAAAGTTAGCTAGAGTTAGCTAAAGTTACCTAGAGTTACCTAGAGTTACCTAGAGTTAGCTAGAGTTAGCTAGAGTTACCTAGAGTTAGCTAAAGTTAGCTAGAATTACCTAGAGTTACCTAGAGTTACCTAGAGTTACCTAGAGTTAGCTAGAGTTACCTAGAGTTAGCTAGAGTTAGCTAAAGTTAGCTAGAGTTACCTAGAGTTAGCTAAAGTTAGCTAGAATTACCTAGAGTTAGCTAGAATTACCTAGAGTTAGCTAAAGTTAGCTAGAATTACCTAGAGTTACCTAGAATTAGCTAGAGTTAGCTAGAGTTAGCTAGAGTTAGCTAAAGTTACCTAGAGTTAGCTAGAGTTACCTAGAGTTAGCTAGAGTTAGCTAAAGTTAGCTAGAGTTACCTAGAGTTAGCTAAAGTTAGCTAGAATTACCTAGAGTTAGCTAGAATTACGTAGAGTTAGCTAAAGTTAGCTAGAGTTAACTAAGGTTACCTAGAGTTAGCTAGAGTTACCTAAAGTTAGCTAAAGTTAGCTAGAATTACCTAGAGTTACCTAGAGTTAGCTAGAGTTACCTAGAGTTACCTAGAGTTAGCTAAAGTAGGCTAGAATTACCTAGAGTTACTTAGAGTTAGCTAAAGTTAGCTAGAGTTAGCTAAAGTTAGCTAAAGTTAGCTAGAATTAGCTAGAATTACCTAGAGTTAGCTAGAGTAACCTAGAGTTACCTAGAGTTAGCTAAAGTTAGCTAGAATTACCTAGAGTTACCTAGAGTTAGCCAGAGTTAGCTAGAATTACCTAGAGTTAGCTAAAGTTAGCTAGAATTACCTAGAGTTACCTAGAGTTAGCTAGAGTTAGCTAAAGTTACCTAGAGTTACCTAGAGTTACCTAGAGTTAGCTAAAGTTACCTAGAGTTACCTAGAGTTAGCTAGAGTTAGCTAAAGTTAGCAAGAATTACCTAGAGTTAGCTAGAGTTACCTAGAGTTAGCTAAAGTTAGCTAGAGTTACCTAGAGTTAGCTAGAGTTAGCTATAGTTAGCTAGAGTTACCAAGAGTTACCTAAAGTTAGCTAAAGTTAGCTAGAATTACCTAGAGTTACCTAGAGTTAGCTAGAGTTAGCTAGAGTTACCTAGATTTACCTAGAGTTAGCTAGAGTTAGCTAGAATTACCTAGAGTTACCTAGAATTAGCTAGAGTTAGCTAGAGTTAGCTAAAGTTACCTAGAATTAGCTAGAATTACCTAGAGTTACCTAGAGTTACATAGAGTTAGCTAAAGTTACCTAGAGTTAGCTAGAGTTAACTAGAGTTAGCTAGAGTTAGCTAGAGTTAGCTAAAGTTAGCTAGAGTTACCAAGAGTTACCTAGAGTTAGCTAAAGTTAGCTAGAATTACCTAGAGTTACCTAGAGTTAGCTAGAGTTAGCTAGAGTTACCTAGAGTTACCTAGAGTTAGCTAGAGTTAGCTAGAATTACCTAGAGTTACCTAGAATTAGCTAGAGTTAGCTAGAGTTAGCTAAAATTACCTAGAATTAGCTAGAATTACCTAGAGTTACCTAGAGTTAGCTAGAGTTAGCTAAAGTTACCTAGAGTTAGCTAGAGTTAACTAGAGTTAGCTAGAGTTAGCTAGAGTTAGCTAGAGTTAGCTAGAGTTACCTAGAGTTAGCTAGAGTTACCTAGAGTTACCTAGAGTTAGCTAGAGTTAGCTAAAGTTAGCTAAAGTTAGCAAGAGTTAGCTAGAGTTAGCTAGAGTTAGATAGAGTTAGCTAGAGTTACCTAGAGTTACCTAGAGTTAGCTAGAGTTAGCTAAAGTTACCTAGAGTTAGCTAGAGTTACCTAGAGTTAGCTAGAGTTAGCTAAAGTTAACTAGAGTTACCTAGAGTTAGCAAAAGTTAGCTAGAATTACCTAGAGTTAGCTAAAGTTAGCTAGAATTACCTAGAGTTACCTAGAGTTAGCTAGAGTTAGCTAGAGTTAGCTAGAGTTAGCTAAAGTTACCTAGAGTTAGCTAGAGTTACCTAGAGTTAGCTAGAGTTAGCTAAAGTTAGCTAGAGTTACCTAGAGTTAGCTAAAGTTAGCTAGAATTACCTAGAGTTAGCTAGAATTACCTAGAGTTAGCTAAAGTTAGCTAGAGTTAGCTAAAGTTACCTAGAGTTACCTAGAGTTAGCTAGAGTTAGCTAGAATTACCTAGAGTTACCTAGAATTAGCTAGAGTTAGCTAGAGTTAGCTAAAATTACCTAGAATTAGCTAGAATTACCTAGAGTTACCTAGAGTTAGCTAGAGTTAGCTAAAGTTACCTAGAGTTAGCTAGAGTTAACTAGAGTTAGCTAGAGTTAGCTAGAGTTAGCTAGAGTTAGCTAGAGTTAGCTAGAGTTAGCTAGAGTTAGCTAGAGTTAGCTAGAGTTACCTAGAGTTACCTAGAGTTAGCTAGAGTTACCTAGAGTTACCTAGAGTTAGCTAGAGTTAGCTAAAGTTAGCTAGAGTTAGCAAGAGTTAGCTAGAGTTAGCTAGAGTTAGCTAGAGTTAGCTAGAGTTACCTAGAGTTAGCTAGAGTTAGCTAGAGTTAGCTAAAGTTACCTAGAGTTAGCTAGAGTTACCTAGAGTTAGCTAGAGTTAGCTAAAGTTAGCTAGAGTTACCTAGAGTTAGCTAAAGTTAGCTAGAATTACCTAGAGTTAGCTAGAATTACCTAGAGTTAGCTAAAGTTAGCTAGAATTACCTAGAGTTACCTAGAGTTAGCTAGAGTTAGCTAGAGTTAGCTAGAGTTAGCTAAAGTTACCTAGAGTTAGCTAGAGTTACCTAGAGTTAGCTAGAGTTAGCTAAAGTTAGATAGAGTTACCTAGAGTTAGCTAAAGTTAGCTAGAATTACCTAGAGTTAGCTAGAATTACCTAGAGTTAGCTAAAGTTAGCTAGAGTTAGCTAAAGTTACCTAGAGTTAGCTAGAGTTACCTAGAGTTAGCTAAAGTAGGCTAGAATTACCTAGAATTACCTAGAGTTAGCTAAAGTTAGCTAGAGTTAGCTAAAGTTAGCTAAAGTTAGCTAGAATTAGCTAGAATTACCTAGAGTTAGCTAGAGTAACCTAGAGTTACCTAGAGTTAGCTAGAGTTAGCTAGAGTTACCTAGAGTTAGCTAGAGTTAGCTAAAGTTAGCTAGAATTACCTAGAGTTACCTAGAGTTAGCTAAAGTTACCTAGAGTTACCTAGAGTTACCTAGAGTTAGCTAAAGTTACCTAGAGTTACCTAGAGTTAGCTAGAGTTAGCTAAAGTTAGCTAGAATTACCTAGAGTTAGCTAGAGTTAGCTAAAGTTGCTAGAATTACCTAAAGTTACCTAGAGTTAGCTAGAGTTAGCTAGAGTTACCTAGAGTTAGCTAAAGTTAGCTAGAATTAGCTAGAATTACCTAGAGTTAGCTAAAGTTAGCTAGAATTACCTAGAGTTACCTAGAGTTAGCTAGAGTTAGCTAAAGTTACCTAGAGTTACCTAGAGTTACCTAGAGTTAGCTAAAGTTACCTAGAGTTACCTAGAGTTAGCTAGAGTTAGCTAAAGTTAGCAAGAATTACCTAGAGTTAGCTAGAGTTACCTAGAGTTAGCTAAAGTTAGCTAGAGTTACCTAGAGTTAGCTAGAGTTAGCTAAAGTTAGCTAGAATTACCTAAAGTTACCTAGAGTTAGCTAAAGTTATCTAGAGTTATCTAGAGTTACCTAGAGTTAGCTAGAGTTAGCTAGAGTTAGCTAAAGTTAGCTAGAGTTACCTAGAGTTAGCTAAAGTTAGCTAGAATTACCTAGAGTTAGCTAGAATTACCTAGAGTTAGCTAAAGTTAGCTAGAGTTAGCTAAAGTTACCTAGAGTTAGATAGAGTTACCTAGAGTTAGCTAAAGTTAGCTAGAATTACCTAGAGTTACCTAGAGTTAGTTAAAATTACCTAGAGTTACCTAAAGTTAGCTAGAGTTAGCTAAAGTTACCTAGAGTTACCTAGAGTTACCTAGAGTTAGCTAGAGTTAGCTAGAGTTACCTAGAGTTAGCTAAAGTTAGCTAGAATTACCTAGAGTTACCTAGAGTTACCTAGAGTTACCTAGAGTTAGCTAGAGTTACCTAGAGTTAGCTAGAGTTAGCTAAAGTTAGCTAGAGTTACCTAGAGTTAGCTAAAGTTAGCTAGAATTACCTAGAGTTAGCTAGAATTACCTAGAGTTAGCTAAAGTTAGCTAGAATTACCTAGAGTTACCTAGAGTTAGCTAGAGTTAGCTAGAGTTAGCTAGAGTTAGCTAAAGTTACCTAGAGTTAGCTAGAGTTACCTAGAGTTAGCTAGAGTTAGCTAAAGTTAGCTAAAGTTAGCAAGAGTTAGCTAGAGTTAGCTAGAGTTAGATAGAGTTAGCTAGAGTTACCTAGAGTTACCTAGAGTTAGCTAGAGTTAGCTAAAGTTACCTAGAGTTAGCTAGAGTTACCTAGAGTTAGCTAGAGTTAGCTAAAGTTAACTAGAGTTACCTAGAGTTAGCAAAAGTTAGCTAGAATTACCTAGAGTTAGCTAAAGTTAGCTAGAATTACCTAGAGTTACCTAGAGTTAGCTAGAGTTAGCTAGAGTTAGCTAGAGTTAGCTAAAGTTACCTAGAGTTAGCTAGAGTTACCTAGAGTTAGCTAGAGTTAGCTAAAGTTAGCTAGAGTTACCTAGAGTTAGCTAAAGTTAGCTAGAATTACCTAGAGTTAGCTAGAATTACCTAGAGTTAGCTAAAGTTAGCTAGAGTTAGCTAAAGTTACCTAGAGTTACCTAGAGTTAGCTAGAGTTAGCTAGAATTACCTAGAGTTACCTAGAATTAGCTAGAGTTAGCTAGAGTTAGCTAAAATTACCTAGAATTAGCTAGAATTACCTAGAGTTACCTAGAGTTAGCTAGAGTTAGCTAAAGTTACCTAGAGTTAGCTAGAGTTAACTAGAGTTAGCTAGAGTTAGCTAGAGTTAGCTAGAGTTAGCTAGAGTTAGCTAGAGTTAGCTAGAGTTAGCTAGAGTTAGCTAGAGTTACCTAGAGTTACCTAGAGTTAGCTAGAGTTACCTAGAGTTACCTAGAGTTAGCTAGAGTTAGCTAAAGTTAGCTAGAGTTAGCAAGAGTTAGCTAGAGTTAGCTAGAGTTAGCTAGAGTTAGCTAGAGTTACCTAGAGTTAGCTAGAGTTAGCTAGAGTTAGCTAAAGTTACCTAGAGTTAGCTAGAGTTACCTAGAGTTAGCTAGAGTTAGCTAAAGTTAGCTAGAGTTACCTAGAGTTAGCTAAAGTTAGCTAGAATTACCTAGAGTTAGCTAGAATTACCTAGAGTTAGCTAAAGTTAGCTAGAATTACCTAGAGTTACCTAGAGTTAGCTAGAGTTAGCTAGAGTTAGCTAGAGTTAGCTAAAGTTACCTAGAGTTAGCTAGAGTTACCTAGAGTTAGCTAGAGTTAGCTAAAGTTAGATAGAGTTACCTAGAGTTAGCTAAAGTTAGCTAGAATTACCTAGAGTTAGCTAGAATTACCTAGAGTTAGCTAAAGTTAGCTAGAGTTAGCTAAAGTTACCTAGAGTTAGCTAGAGTTACCTAGAGTTAGCTAAAGTAGGCTAGAATTACCTAGAATTACCTAGAGTTAGCTAAAGTTAGCTAGAGTTAGCTAAAGTTAGCTAAAGTTAGCTAGAATTAGCTAGAATTACCTAGAGTTAGCTAGAGTAACCTAGAGTTACCTAGAGTTAGCTAGAGTTAGCTAGAGTTACCTAGAGTTAGCTAGAGTTAGCTAAAGTTAGCTAGAATTACCTAGAGTTACCTAGAGTTAGCTAAAGTTACCTAGAGTTACCTAGAGTTACCTAGAGTTAGCTAAAGTTACCTAGAGTTACCTAGAGTTAGCTAGAGTTAGCTAAAGTTAGCTAGAATTACCTAGAGTTAGCTAGAGTTAGCTAAAGTTGCTAGAATTACCTAAAGTTACCTAGAGTTAGCTAGAGTTAGCTAGAGTTACCTAGAGTTAGCTAAAGTTAGCTAGAATTAGCTAGAATTACCTAGAGTTAGCTAAAGTTAGCTAGAATTACCTAGAGTTACCTAGAGTTAGCTAGAGTTAGCTAAAGTTACCTAGAGTTACCTAGAGTTACCTAGAGTTAGCTAAAGTTACCTAGAGTTACCTAGAGTTAGCTAGAGTTAGCTAAAGTTAGCAAGAATTACCTAGAGTTAGCTAGAGTTACCTAGAGTTAGCTAAAGTTAGCTAGAGTTACCTAGAGTTAGCTAGAGTTAGCTAAAGTTAGCTAGAATTACCTAAAGTTACCTAGAGTTAGCTAAAGTTATCTAGAGTTATCTAGAGTTACCTAGAGTTAGCTAGAGTTAGCTAGAGTTAGCTAAAGTTAGCTAGAGTTACCTAGAGTTAGCTAAAGTTAGCTAGAATTACCTAGAGTTAGCTAGAATTACCTAGAGTTAGCTAAAGTTAGCTAGAGTTAGCTAAAGTTACCTAGAGTTAGATAGAGTTACCTAGAGTTAGCTAAAGTTAGCTAGAATTACCTAGAGTTACCTAGAGTTAGTTAAAATTACCTAGAGTTACCTAAAGTTAGCTAGAGTTAGCTAAAGTTACCTAGAGTTACCTAGAGTTACCTAGAGTTAGCTAGAGTTAGCTAGAGTTACCTAGAGTTAGCTAAAGTTAGCTAGAATTACCTAGAGTTACCTAGAGTTACCTAGAGTTACCTAGAGTTAGCTAGAGTTACCTAGAGTTAGCTAGAGTTAGCTAAAGTTAGCTAGAGTTACCTAGAGTTAGCTAAAGTTAGCTAGAATTACCTAGAGTTAGCTAGAATTACCTAGAGTTAGCTAAAGTTAGCTAGAATTACCTAGAGTTACCTAGAGTTAGCTAGAGTTAGCTAGAGTTAGCTAGAGTTAGCTAAAGTTACCTAGAGTTAGCTAGAGTTACCTAGAGTTAGCTAGAGTTAGCTAAAGTTAGCTAGAGTTACCTAGAGTTAGCTAAAGTTAGCTAGAATTACCTAGAGTTAGCTAGCATTACGTAGAGTTAGCTAAAGTTAGCTAGAGTTAACTAAGGTTACCTAGAGTTAGCTAGAGTTACCTAAAGTTAGCTAAAGTTAGCTAGAATTACCTAGAGTTACCTAGAGTTAGCTAGAGTTACCTAGAGTTACCTAGAGTTAGCTAAAGTAGGCTAGAATTACCTAGAGTTACTTAGAGTTAGCTAAAGTTAGCTAGAGTTAGCTAAAGTTAGCTAAAGTTAGCTAGAATTAGCTAGAATTACCTAGAGTTAGCTAGAGTAACCTAGAGTTACCTAGAGTTAGCTAAAGTTAGCTAGAATTACCTAGAGTTACCTAGAGTTAGCCAGAGTTAGCTAGAATTACCTAGAGTTAGCTAAAGTTAGCTAGAATTACCTAGAGTTACCTAGAGTTAGCTAGAGTTAGCTAAAGTTACCTAGAGTTACCTAGAGTTACCTAGAGTTAGCTAAAGTTACCTAGAGTTACCTAGAGTTAGCTAGAGTTAGCTAAAGTTAGCAAGAATTACCTAGAGTTAGCTAGAGTTACCTAGAGTTAGCTAAAGTTAGCTAGAGTTACCTAGAGTTAGCTAGAGTTAGCTATAGTTAGCTAGAGTTACCAAGAGTTACCTAAAGTTAGCTAAAGTTAGCTAGAATTACCTAGAGTTACCTAGAGTTAGCTAGAGTTAGCTAGAGTTACCTAGATTTACCTAGAGTTAGCTAGAGTTAGCTAGAATTACCTAGAGTTACCTAGAATTAGCTAGAGTTAGCTAGAGTTAGCTAAAGTTACCTAGAATTAGCTAGAATTACCTAGAGTTACCTAGAGTTACATAGAGTTAGCTAAAGTTACCTAGAGTTAGCTAGAGTTAACTAGAGTTAGCTAGAGTTAGCTAGAGTTAGCTAAAGTTAGCTAGAGTTACCAATAGTTACCTAGAGTTAGCTAAAGTTAGCTAGAATTACCTAGAGTTACCTAGAGTTAGCTAGAGTTAGCTAGAGTTACCTAGAGTTACCTAGAGTTAGCTAGAGTTAGCTAGAATTACCTAGAGTTACCTAGAATTAGCTAGAGTTAGCTAGAGTTAGCTAAAATTACCTAGAATTAGCTAGAATTACCTAGAGTTACCTAGAGTTAGCTAGAGTTAGCTAAAGTTACCTAGAGTTAGCTAGAGTTAACTAGAGTTAGCTAGAGTTAGCTAGAGTTAGCTAGAGTTAGCTAGAGTTACCTAGAGTTAGCTAGAGTTACCTAGAGTTACCTAGAGTTAGCTAGAGTTAGCTAAAGTTAGCTAAAGTTAGCAAGAGTTAGCTAGAGTTAGCTAGAGTTAGATAGAGTTAGCTAGAGTTACCTAGAGTTACCTAGAGTTAGCTAGAGTTAGCTAAAGTTACCTAGAGTTAGCTAGAGTTACCTAGAGTTAGCTAGAATTAGCTAAAGTTAACTAGAGTTACCTAGAGTTAGCAAAAGTTAGCTAGAATTACCTAGAGTTAGCTAAAGTTAGCTAGAATTACCTAGAGTTACCTAGAGTTAGCTAGAGTTAGCTAGAGTTAGCTAGAGTTAGCTAAAGTTACATAGAGTTAGCTAGAGTTACCTAGAGTTAGCTAGAGTTAGCTAAAGTTAGCTAGAGTTACCTAGAGTTAGCTAAAGTTAGCTAGAATTACCTAGAGTTAGCTAGAATTACCTAGAGTTAGCTAAAGTTAGCTAGAGTTAGCTAAAGTTACCTAGAGTTACCTAGAGTTAGCTAGAGTTAGCTAGAATTACCTAGAGTTACCTAGAATTAGCTAGAGTTAGCTAGAGTTAGCTAAAATTACCTAGAATTAGCTAGAATTACCTAGAGTTACCTAGAGTTAGCTAGAGTTAGCTAAAGTTACCTAGAGTTAGCTAGAGTTAACTAGAGTTAGCTAGAGTTAGCTAGAGTTAGCTAGAGTTAGCTAGAGTTAGCTAGAGTTAGCTAGAGTTAGCTAGAGTTAGCTAGAGTTACCTAGAGTTACCTAGAGTTAGCTAGAGTTACCTAGAGTTACCTAGAGTTAGCTAGAGTTAGCTAAAGTTAGCTAGAGTTAGCAAGAGTTAGCTAGAGTTAGCTAATGTTAGCTAGAGTTACCTAGAGTTAGCTAAAGTTAGCTAGAATTACCTAGAGTTAGCTAGAATTACCTAGAGTTAGCTAAAGTTAGCTAGAGTTAGCTAAAGTTACCTAGAGTTAGCTAGAGTTACCTAGAGTTAGCTAAAGTAGGCTAGAATTACCTAGAATTACCTAGAGTTAGCTAGAGTTAGCTAGAGTTAGCTAAAGTTACCTAGAGTTAGCTAGAGTTAGCTAAAGTTAGCTAGAGTTACCTAGAGTTAGCTAAAGTTAGCTAGAATTACCTAGAGTTAGCTAGAATTACCTAGAGTTAGCTAAAGTTAGCTAGAATTACCTAGAGTTAGCTAGAGTTACCTAGAGTTAGCTAAAGTTAGCTAGAATTACCTAGAGTTACCTAGAGTTAGCTAAAGTTACATAGAGTTACCTAGAGTTACCTAGAGTTAGCTAAAGTTACCTAGAGTTACCTAGAGTTAGCTAGAGTTAGCTAAAGTTAGCTAGAATTACCTAGAGTTACCTAGAGTTAGCTAAAGTTACATAGAGTTACCTAGAGTTACCTAGAGTTAGCTAAAGTTACCTAGAGTTACCTAGAGTTAGCTAGAGTTAGCTAAAGTTAGCTAGAATTACCTAGAGTTAGCTAGAGTTAGCTAAAGTTGCTAGAATTACCTAAAGTTACCTAGAGTTAGCTAGAGTTAGCTAGAGTTACCTAGAGTTAGCTAGAGTTAGCTAGAGTTAGCTAAAGTTACCTAGAGTTAGCTAGAGTTAGCTAAAGTTAGCTAGAGTTACCTAGAGTTAGCTAAAGTTAGCTAGAGTTACCTAGAGTTAGCTAGAGTTAGCTAAAGTTAGCTAGAGTTACCTAGAGTTAGCTAAAGTTAGCTATAATTACCTAGAGTTAGCTAGAATTACCTAGAGTTAGCTAAAGTTAGCTAGAGTTAGCTAAAGTTACTTAGAGTTAGCTAGAGTTACCTAGAGTTAGCTAAAGTAGGCTAGAATTACCTAGAGTTACCTAGAGTTAGCTAAAGTTAGCTAGAGTTAGCTAAAGTTAGCTAAAGTTAGCTAGAATTAGCTAGAATTACCTAGAGTTAGCTAGAGTAACCTAGAGTTACCTAGAGTTAGCTAAAGTTAGCTAAAATTACCTAGAGTTACCTAGAGTTAGCTAGAGTTAGCTAGAATTACCTAGAGTTAGCTAAAGTTAGCTAGAATTACCTAGAGTTAGCTAGAGTTAGCTAGAGTTAGCTATAGTTAGCTAGAGTTACCAAGAGTTACCTAGAGTTAGCTAAAGTTAGCTAGAATTACCTAGAGTTACCTAGAGTTAGCTAGAGTTAGCTAGAGTTACCTAGAGTTACCTAGAGTTAGCTAGAGTTAGCTAGAATTACCTAGAGTTACCTAGAATTAGCTAGAGTTAGCTAGAGTTAGCTAAAGTTACCTAGAATTAGCTAGAATTACCTAGAGTTACCTAGAGTTAGCTAGAGTTAGCTAAAGTTACCTAGAGTTAGCTAGAATTAACTAGAGTTAGCTAGAGTTAGCTAGAGTTAGCTAGAGTTAGCTAGAGTTAGCTAGAGTTAGCTAGAGTTAGCTAGAGTTAGCTAGAGTTAGCTAGAGTTAGCTAGAGTTAGCTAGAGTTAGCTAAAGTTACCTAGAGTTAGCTAGAGTGACCTAGAGTTAGCTAAAGTTAGCTAGAATTACCTAGAATTACCTAGAGTTAGCTAGAGTTAGCTAGAGTTACCTAGAGTTAGCTAAAGTAGGCTAGAATTACCTAGAGTTACCTAGAGTTACCTAGAGTTAGCTAAAGTTAGCTAAAGTTAGCTAGAATTAGCTAGAATTACCTAGAGTTAGCTAAAGTTAGCTAAAATTACCTAGAGTTACCTAAAGTTAGCTAGAGTTAGCTAAAGTTACCTAGAGTTACCTAGAGTTACCTTGAGTTAGCTAGAGTTAGCTAGAATTACCTAGAGTTACCTAGAATTAGCTAAAGTTAGCTAGAATTACCTAGAGTTAGCTAGAGTTACCTAGAGTTATCTAAAGTTAGCTATAGTTACCTAGAGTTAGCTAGAGTTAGCTAAAGTTAGCTAGAATTACCTAGAGTTAGCTAGAGTTACCTAGAGTTAGCTAGAGTTAGCTAGAGTTAGCTAAAGTTACCTAGAGTTAGCTAGAGTTAGCTAAAGTTAGCTAGAGTTACCTAGAGTTAGCTAAAGTTAGCTAGAATTACCTAGAGTTAGCTAGAATTACCTAGAGTTAGCTAAAGTTAGCTAGAATTACCTAGAGTTAGCTAGAGTTAGCTAGAGTTAGCTAGAGTTAGCTAGAGTTAGCTAAAGTTACCTAGAGTTAGCTAGAGTTACCTAGAGTTAGCTAGAGTTAGCTAAAGTTAGCTAGAGTTACCTAGAGTTAGCTAAAGTTAGCTATAATTACCTAGAGTTAGCTAGAATTACCTAGAGTTAGCTAAAGTTAGCTAGAGTTAGCTAAAGTTACTTAGAGTTAGCTAGAGTTACCTAGAGTTAGCTAAAGTAGGCTAGCATTACCTAGAGTTACCTAGAGTTAGCTAAAGTTAGCTAGAGTTAGCTAAAGTTAGCTAAAGTTAGCTAGAATTAGCTAGAATTACCTAGAGTTAGCTAGAGTAACCCAGAGTTACCTAGAGTTAGCTAAAGTTAGCTAGAATTACCTAGAGTTACCTAGAGTTAGCTAGAGTTAGCTAGAATTACCTAGAGTTAGCTAAAGTTAGCTAGAATTACCTAGAGTTAGCTAGAGTTAGCTAGAGTTAGCTATAGTTAGCTAGAGTTACCAAGAGTTACCTAGAGTTAGCTAAAGTTAGCTAGAATTACCTAGAGTTACCTAGAGTTAGCTAGAGTTAGCTAGAGTTACCTAGAGTTACCTAGAGTTAGCTAGAGTTAGCTAGAAATACCTAGAGTTACCTAGAATTAGCTAGAGTTAGCTAGAGTTAGCTAAAGTTACCTAGAATTAGCTAGAATTACCTAGAGTTACCTAGAGTTAGCTAGAGTTAGCTAAAGTTACCTAGAGTTAGCTAGAATTAACTAGAGTTAGCTAGAGTTAGCTAGAGTTAGCTAGAGTTAGCTAGAGTTAGCTAGAGTTAGCTAGAGTTAGCTAGAGTTAGCTAGAGTTAGCTAGAGTTAGCTAGAGTTAGCTAGAGTTAGCTAAAGTTACCTAGAGTTAGCTAGAGTGACCTAGAGTTAGCTAAAGTTAGCTAGAATTACCTAGACTTACCTAGAGTTAGCTAGAGTTAGCTAGAGTTACCTAGAGTTAGCTAAAGTAGGCTAGAATTACCTAGAGTTACCTAGAGTTACCTAGAGTTAGCTAAAGTTAGCTAGAGTTAGCTAAAGTTAGCTAAAGTTAGCTAGAATTAGCTAGAATTACCTAGAGTTAGCTAAAGTTAGCTAAAATTACCTAGAGTTACCTAAAGTTAGCTAGAGTTAGCTAAAGTTACCTAGAGTTACCTAGAGTTACCTTGAGTTAGCTAGAGTTAGCTAGAATTACCTAGAGTTACCTAGAATTAGCTAAAGTTAGCTAGAATTACCTAGAGTTAGCTAGAGTTACCTAGAGTTATCTAAAGTTAGCTATAGTTACCTAGAGTTAGCTAGAGTTAGCTAAAGTTAGCTAGAATTACCTAGAGTTACCTAGAGTTAGCTAGAGTTAGCTAGAGTTAGCTAAAGTTATCTAGAGTTATCTAGAGTTACCTAGAGTTAGCTAGAGTTAGCTAGAGTTACCTAGAGTTAGCTAAAGTTAGCTAGAATTACCTAGAGTTACCTAGAGTTACCTAGAGTTAGCTAGAATTAGCTAGAATTACCTAGAGTTACCTAGAGTTAGTTAGAGTTAGCTAGAGTTAGATATAGTTAGCTATAGTTACCAATAGTTACCTAGAGTTAGCTAAAGTTAGCTAGAATTACCTAGAGTTACCTAGAATTATCTAGAGTTAGCTAGAGTAACCTAGAGTTACCTAGAGTTAGCTAAAGTTAGCTATAATTACCTAGAGTTACCTAGAATTAGCTAGAGTTAGCTAGAATTACCTAGAGTTAGCTAAAGTTAGCTAGAATTACCTAGAGTTACCTAGAGTTAGCTAGAGTTAGCTAAAGTTACATAGAGTTACCTAGAGTTACCTAGAGTTAGCTAAAGTTAGCTAGAATTACCTAGAGTTAGCTAGAATTACCTAGAGTTAGCTAAAGTTAGCTAGAGTTAGCTAAAGTTACCTAGAGTTAGCTAGAGTTACCTAGAGTTAGCTAAAGTAGGCTAGAATTACCTAGAGTTACCTAGAGTTAGCTAAAGTTAGCTAGAGTTAGCTAAAGTTAGCTAAAGTTAGCTAGAATTAGCTAGAATTACCTAGAGTTAGCTAGAGTAACCTAGAGTTACCTAGAGTTAGATAAAGTTAGCTAGAATTACCTAGAGTTACCTAGAGTTAGCTAGAGTTAGCTAGAGTTACCTAGAGTTAGCTAGAGTTAGCTAAAGTTAGCTATAATTACCTAGAGTTACCTAGAGTTAGCTAGAATTACCTAGAGTTAGCTAGAGTTAGCTAAAGTTAGCTAGAATTACCTAAAGTTACCTAGAGTTACCTAGAGTTAGCTAGAGTTAGCTAGAGTTAGCTAGAGTTAGCTAAAGTTACCTAGAGTTAGCTAGAGTTACCTAGAGTTAGCTAAAGTTAGCTAGAATTACCTAGAGTTACCTAGAGTTAGCTAGAGTTAGCTAGAATTACCTAGAGTTAGCTAAAGTTAGCTAGAATTACCTAGAGTTAGCTAGAGTTAGCTAGAGTTAGCTATAGTTAGCTAGAGTTACCAAGAGTTACCTAGAGTTAGCTAAAGTTAGCTAGAATTACCTAGAGTTACCTAGAGTTAGCTAGAGTTAGCTAGAGTTACCTAGAGTTACCTAGAGTTAGCTAGAGTTAGCTAGAAATACCTAGAGTTACCTAGAATTAGCTAGAGTTAGCTAGAGTTAGCTAAAGTTACCTAGAATTAGCTAGAATTACCTAGAGTTACCTAGAGTTAGCTAGAGTTAGCTAAAGTTACCTAGAGTTAGCTAGAATTAACTAGAGTTAGCTAGAGTTAGCTAGAGTTAGCTAGAGTTAGCTAGAGTTAGCTAGAGTTAGCTAGAGTTAGCTAGAGTTAGCTAGAGTTAGCTAGAGTTAGCTAGAGTTAGCTAGAGTTAGCTAAAGTTACCTAGAGTTAGCTAGAGTGACCTAGAGTTAGCTAAAGTTAGCTAGAATTACCTAGACTTACCTAGAGTTAGCTAGAGTTAGCTAGAGTTACCTAGAGTTAGCTAAAGTAGGCTAGAATTACCTAGAGTTACCTAGAGTTACCTAGAGTTAGCTAAAGTTAGCTAGAGTTAGCTAAAGTTAGCTAAAGTTAGCTAGAATTAGCTAGAATTACCTAGAGTTAGCTAAAGTTAGCTAAAATTACCTAGAGTTACCTAAAGTTAGCTAGAGTTAGCTAAAGTTACCTAGAGTTACCTAGAGTTACCTTGAGTTAGCTAGAGTTAGCTAGAATTACCTAGAGTTACCTAGAATTAGCTAAAGTTAGCTAGAATTACCTAGAGTTAGCTAGAGTTACCTAGAGTTATCTAAAGTTAGCTATAGTTACCTAGAGTTAGCTAGAGTTAGCTAAAGTTAGCTAGAATTACCTAGAGTTACCTAGAGTTAGCTAGAGTTAGCTAGAGTTAGCTAAAGTTATCTAGAGTTATCTAGAGTTACCTAGAGTTAGCTAGAGTTAGCTAGAGTTACCTAGAGTTAGCTAAAGTTAGCTAGAATTACCTAGAGTTACCTAGAGTTACCTAGAGTTAGCTAGAATTAGCTAGAATTACCTAGAGTTACCTAGAGTTAGTTAGAGTTAGCTAGAGTTAGATATAGTTAGCTATAGTTACCAATAGTTACCTAGAGTTAGCTAAAGTTAGCTAGAATTACCTAGAGTTACCTAGAATTATCTAGAGTTAGCTAGAGTAACCTAGAGTTACCTAGAGTTAGCTAAAGTTAGCTATAATTACCTAGAGTTACCTAGAATTAGCTAGAGTTAGCTAGAATTACCTAGAGTTAGCTAAAGTTAGCTAGAATTACCTAGAGTTACCTAGAGTTAGCTAGAGTTAGCTAAAGTTACATAGAGTTACCTAGAGTTACCTAGAGTTAGCTAAAGTTAGCTAGAATTACCTAGAGTTAGCTAGAATTACCTAGAGTTAGCTAAAGTTAGCTAGAGTTAGCTAAAGTTACCTAGAGTTAGCTAGAGTTACCTAGAGTTAGCTAAAGTAGGCTAGAATTACCTAGAGTTACCTAGAGTTAGCTAAAGTTAGCTAGAGTTAGCTAAAGTTAGCTAAAGTTAGCTAGAATTAGCTAGAATTACCTAGAGTTAGCTAGAGTAACCTAGAGTTACCTAGAGTTAGATAAAGTTAGCTAGAATTACCTAGAGTTACCTAGAGTTAGCTAGAGTTAGCTAGAGTTACCTAGAGTTAGCTAGAGTTAGCTAAAGTTAGCTATAATTACCTAGAGTTACCTAGAGTTAGCTAGAATTACCTAGAGTTAGCTAGAGTTAGCTAAAGTTAGCTAGAATTACCTAAAGTTACCTAGAGTTACCTAGAGTTAGCTAGAGTTAGCTAGAGTTAGCTAGAGTTAGCTAAAGTTACCTAGAGTTAGCTAGAGTTACCTAGAGTTAGCTAGAGTTAGCTAAAGTTAGCTAGAGTTACCTAGAGTTAGCTAAAGTTAGCTATAATTACCTAGAGTTAGCTAGAATTACCTAGAGTTAGCTAAAGTTAGCTAGAGTTAGCTAAAGTTACTTAGAGTTAGCTAGAGTTACCTAGAGTTAGCTAAAGTAGGCTAGAATTACCTAGAGTTACCTAGAGTTAGCTAAAGTTAGCTAGAGTTAGCTAAAGTTAGCTAAAGTTAGCTAGAATTAGCTAGAATTACCTAGAGTTAGCTAGAGTAACCTAGAGTTACCTAGAGTTAGCTAAAGTTAGCTAGAATTACCTAGAGTTACCTAGAGTTAGCTAGAGTAACCTAGAGTTACCTAGAGTTAGCTAAAGTTAGCTAGAATTACCTAGAGTTACCTAGAGTTAGCTAGAGTTAGCTAGAATTACCTAGAGTTAGCTAGAGTTAGCTAGAGTTAGCTATAGTTAGCTAGAGTTACCAAGAGTTACCTAGAGTTAGCTAAAGTTAGCTAGAATTACCTAGAGTTACCTAGAGTTAGCTAGAGTTAGCTAGAGTTACCTAGAGTTACCTAGAGTTAGCTAGAGTTAGCTAGAATTACCTAGAGTTACCTAGAATTAGCTAGAGTTAGCTAGAGTTAGCTAAAGTTACCTAGAATTAGCTAGAATTACCTAGAGTTACCTAGAATTAGCTAGAGTTAGCTAAAGTTACCTAGAGTTAGCTAGAATTAACTAGAGTTAGCTAGAGTTAGCTAGAGTTAGCTAGAGTTAGCTAGAGTTAGCTAGAGTTAGCTAGAGTTAGCTAGAGTTAGCTAGAGTTAGCTAGAGTTAGCTAGAGTTAGCTAGAGTTAGCTAAAGTTACCTAGAGTTAGCTAGAGTGACCTAGAGTTAGCTAAAGTTAGCTAGAATTACCTAGACTTACCTAGAGTTAGCTAGAGTTAGCTAGAGTTACCTAGAGTTAGCTAAAGTAGGCTAGAATTACCTAGAGTTACCTAGAGTTACCTAGAGTTAGCTAAAGTTAGCTAGAGTTAGCTAAAGTTAGCTAAAGTTAGCTAGAATTAGCTAGAATTACCTAGAGTTAGCTAAAGTTAGCTAAAATTACCTAGAGTTACCTAAAGTTAGCTAGAGTTAGCTAAAGTTACCTAGAGTTACCTAGAGTTACCTTGAGTTAGCTAGAGTTAGATAGAATTACCTAGAGTTACCTAGAATTAGCTAAAGTTAGCTAGAATTACCTAGAGTTAGCTAGAGTTACCTAGAGTTATCTAAAGTTAGCTATAGTTACCTAGAGTTAGCTAGAGTTAGCTAAAGTTAGCTAGAATTACCTAGAGTTACCTAGAGTTAGCTAGAGTTAGCTAGAGTTAGCTAAAGTTATCTAGAGTTATCTAGAGTTACCTAGAGTTAGCTAGAGTTAGCTAGAGTTACCTAGAGTTAGCTAAAGTTAGCTAGAATTACCTAGAGTTACCTATAGTTACCTAGAGTTAGCTAGAATTAGCTAGAATTACCTAGAGTTACCTAGAGTTAGTTAGAGTTAGCTAGAGTTAGATATAGTTAGCTATAGTTACCTAGAGTTAGCTAAAGTTAGCTAGAATTACCTAGAGTTACCTAGAATTATCTAGAGTTAGCTAGAGTAACCTAGAGTTACCTAGAGTTAGCTAAAGTTAGCTATAATTACCTAGAGTTACCTAGAATTAGCTAGAGTTAGCTAGAATTACCTAGAGTTAGCTAAAGTTAGCTAGAATTACCTAGAGTTACCTAGAGTTAGCTAGAGTTAGCTAAAGTTACATAGAGTTACCTAGAGTTACCTAAAGTTACCTAGAGTTAGCTAGAGTTAGCTAGAGTTACCTAGAGTTAGCTAGAGTTAGCTAGAGTTAGCTAAAGTTACCTAGAGTTAGCTAGAGTTAGCTAGAGTGACCTAGAGTTAGCTAAAGTTAGCTAGAATTACCTAGACTTACCTAGAGTTAGCTAGAGTTAGCTAGAGTTACCTAGAGTTAGCTAAAGTAGGCTAGAATTACCTAGAGTTACCTAGAGTTACCTAGAGTTAGCTAAAGTTAGCTAGAGTTAGCTAAAGTTAGCTAAAGTTAGCTAGAATTAGCTAGAATTACCTAGAGTTAGCTAAAGTTAGCTAAAATTACCTAGAGTTACCTAAAGTTAGCTAGAGTTAGCTAAAGTTACCTAGAGTTACCTAGAGTTACCTTGAGTTAGCTAGAGTTAGATAGAATTACCTAGAGTTACCTAGAATTAGCTAAAGTTAGCTAGAATTACCTAGAGTTAGCTAGAGTTACCTAGAGTTATCTAAAGTTAGCTATAGTTACCTAGAGTTAGCTAGAGTTAGCTAAAGTTAGCTAGAATTACCTAGAGTTACCTAGAGTTACCTAGAATTAGCTAGAGTTAGCTAGAATTACCTAGAGTTAGCTAAAGTTAGCTAGAATTACCTAGAGTTACCTAGAGTTAGCTAGAGTTAGCTAAAGTTACATAGAGTTACCTAGAGTTACCTAGAGTTAGCTAAAGTTAGCTAGAATTACCTAGAGTTAGCTAGAATTACCTAGAGTTAGCTAAAGTTAGCTAGAGTTAGCTAAAGTTACCTAGAGTTAGCTAGAGTTACCTAGAGTTAGCTAAAGTAGGCTAGAATTACCTAGAGTTACCTAGAGTTAGCTAAAGTTAGCTAGAGTTAGCTAAAGTTAGCTAAAGTTAGCTAGAATTAGCTAGAATTACCTAGAGTTAGCTAGAGTAACCTAGAGTTACCTAGAGTTAGATAAAGTTAGCTAGAATTACCTAGAGTTACCTAGAGTTAGCTAGAGTTAGCTAGAGTTACCTAGAGTTAGCTAGAGTTAGCTAAAGTTAGCTATAATTACCTAGAGTTACCTAGAGTTAGCTAGAATTACCTAGAGTTAGCTAGAGTTAGCTAAAGTTAGCTAGAATTACCTAAAGTTACCTAGAGTTACCTAGAGTTAGCTAGAGTTAGCTAGAGTTAGCTAGAGTTAGCTAAAGTTACCTAGAGTTAGCTAGAGTTACCTAGAGTTAGCTAGAGTTAGCTAAAGTTAGCTAGAGTTACCTAGAGTTAGCTAAAGTTAGCTATAATTACCTAGAGTTAGCTAGAATTACCTAGAGTTAGCTAAAGTTAGCTAGAGTTAGCTAAAGTTACTTAGAGTTAGCTAGAGTTACCTAGAGTTAGCTAAAGTAGGCTAGAATTACCTAGAGTTACCTAGAGTTAGCTAAAGTTAGCTAGAGTTAGCTAAAGTTAGCTAAAGTTAGCTAGAATTAGCTAGAATTACCTAGAGTTAGCTAGAGTAACCTAGAGTTACCTAGAGTTAGCTAAAGTTAGCTAGAATTACCTAGAGTTACCTAGAGTTAGCTAGAGTAACCTAGAGTTACCTAGAGTTAGCTAAAGTTAGCTAGAATTACCTAGAGTTACCTAGAGTTAGCTAGAGTTAGCTAGAATTACCTAGAGTTAGCTAGAGTTAGCTAGAGTTAGCTATAGTTAGCTAGAGTTACCAAGAGTTACCTAGAGTTAGCTAAAGTTAGCTAGAATTACCTAGAGTTACCTAGAGTTAGCTAGAGTTAGCTAGAGTTACCTAGAGTTACCTAGAGTTAGCTAGAGTTAGCTAGAATTACCTAGAGTTACCTAGAATTAGCTAGAGTTAGCTAGAGTTAGCTAAAGTTACCTAGAATTAGCTAGAATTACCTAGAGTTACCTAGAATTAGCTAGAGTTAGCTAAAGTTACCTAGAGTTAGCTAGAATTAACTAGAGTTAGCTAGAGTTAGCTAGAGTTAGCTAGAGTTAGCTAGAGTTAGCTAGAGTTAGCTAGAGTTAGCTAGAGTTAGCTAGAGTTAGCTAGAGTTAGCTAGAGTTAGCTAGAGTTAGCTAAAGTTACCTAGAGTTAGCTAGAGTGACCTAGAGTTAGCTAAAGTTAGCTAGAATTACCTAGACTTACCTAGAGTTAGCTAGAGTTAGCTAGAGTTACCTAGAGTTAGCTAAAGTAGGCTAGAATTACCTAGAGTTACCTAGAGTTACCTAGAGTTAGCTAAAGTTAGCTAGAGTTAGCTAAAGTTAGCTAAAGTTAGCTAGAATTAGCTAGAATTACCTAGAGTTAGCTAAAGTTAGCTAAAATTACCTAGAGTTACCTAAAGTTAGCTAGAGTTAGCTAAAGTTACCTAGAGTTACCTAGAGTTACCTTGAGTTAGCTAGAGTTAGATAGAATTACCTAGAGTTACCTAGAATTAGCTAAAGTTAGCTAGAATTACCTAGAGTTAGCTAGAGTTACCTAGAGTTATCTAAAGTTAGCTATAGTTACCTAGAGTTAGCTAGAGTTAGCTAAAGTTAGCTAGAATTACCTAGAGTTACCTAGAGTTAGCTAGAGTTAGCTAGAGTTAGCTAAAGTTATCTAGAGTTATCTAGAGTTACCTAGAGTTAGCTAGAGTTAGCTAGAGTTACCTAGAGTTAGCTAAAGTTAGCTAGAATTACCTAGAGTTACCTATAGTTACCTAGAGTTAGCTAGAATTAGCTAGAATTACCTAGAGTTACCTAGAGTTAGTTAGAGTTAGCTAGAGTTAGATATAGTTAGCTATAGTTACCTAGAGTTAGCTAAAGTTAGCTAGAATTACCTAGAGTTACCTAGAATTATCTAGAGTTAGCTAGAGTAACCTAGAGTTACCTAGAGTTAGCTAAAGTTAGCTATAATTACCTAGAGTTACCTAGAATTAGCTAGAGTTAGCTAGAATTACCTAGAGTTAGCTAAAGTTAGCTAGAATTACCTAGAGTTACCTAGAGTTAGCTAGAGTTAGCTAAAGTTACATAGAGTTACCTAGAGTTACCTAGAGTTAGCTAAAGTTAGCTAGAGTTACCTAGAGTTAGCTAAAGTTAGCTAGAATTACCTAGAGTTACCTAGAGTTAGCTAGAGTTAGCTAAAGTTAGCTAGAATTACCTAGAGTTAGCTAGAGTTAGCTAAAGTTAGCTAGAGTTACTTAGAGTTAGCTAGAGTTAGCTAGAGTTACCTAGAGTTAGCTAAAGTTAGCTAGAATTACCTAGAGTTACCTAGAGTTACCTAGAGTTACCTAGAGTTAGCTAGAGTTAGCTAGAGATACCTAGAGTTAGCTAGAGTTACCTAGAGTTAGCTAAAGTTAGCTAGAATTACCTAGAGTTACCTAGAGTTAGCTAGAGTTACCTAGAGTTACCTAGAGTTAGCTAAAGTTAGCTAGAATTACCTAGAGTTACCTAGAGTTAGCTAGAGTTACATTGAGTTACCTAGAGTTAGCTAGAGTTACCTAGAGTTACCTAGAGTTACCTAGAGTTACCTAGAGTTAGCTAAAGTTAGCTAGAGATACCTAGAGTTAGCTAAAGTTAGCTAGAATTACCTAGAGTTAGCTAGAGTTAGCTAAAGTTAGCTAGAGTTACCTAGAGTTAGCTAGAGTTAGCTAGAGTTACCTAGAGTTAGCTAAAGTTAGCTAGAATTACCTAGAGTTACCTAGAGTTACCTAGAGTTACCTAGAATTAGCTAGAGTTACCTAGAGTTACCTAGAGTTAGCTAAAGTTAGCTAGAGTTACCTAGAATTAGCTAGAGTTACCTAGAGTTAGCTAGAGTTAGCTAGAATTACCTAGAGTTACCTAGAGTTAGCTAGAGTTAGATAGAGTTAGCCAGAGTTAGCTAGAGTTAGCTAGAGTTACTTAGAGTTACCTAGAGTTACCTAGAATTAGCTAGAATTACCTAGAGTTACCTAGAGTTAGCTAAAGTTAGCTAGAGTTAGCTAAAGTTAGCTAAAGTTAGCTAGAATTAGCTAGAATTACTTAGAGTTAGCTAGAGTAACCTAGAGTTACCTAGAGTTAGCTAAAGTTAGCTAGAATTACCTAGAGTTACCTAGAGTTAGCTAGAGTTAGCTAGAATTACCTAGAGTTAGCTAGAGTTAGCTAGAGTTAGCTATAGTTAGCTAGAGTTACCAAGAGTTACCTAGAGTTAGCTAAAGTTAGCTAGAATTACCTAGAGTTACCTAGAGTTAGCTAGAGTTAGCTAGAGTTACCTAGAGTTACCTAGAGTTAGCTAGAGTTAGCTAGAATTACCTAGAGTTACCTAGAATTAGCTAGAGTTAGCTAGAGTTAGCTAAAGTTACCTAGAATTAGCTAGAATTACCTAGAGTTACCTAGAGTTAGCTAGAGTTAGCTAAAGTTACCTAGAGTTAGCTAGAATTAACTAGAGTTAGCTAGAGTTAGCTAGAGTTAGCTAGAGTTAGCTAGAGTTAGCTAGAGTTAGCTAGAGTTAGCTAGAGTTAGCTAGAGTTAGCTAGAGTTAGCTAGAGTTAGCTAGAGTTACCTAGAGTTAGCTAAAGTAGGCTAGAATTACCTAGAGTTACCTAGAGTTACCTAGAGTTAGCTAAAGTTAGCTAGAGTTAGCTAAAGTTAGCTAAAGTTAGCTAGAATTAGCTAGAATTACCTAGAGTTAGCTAAAGTTAGCTAAAATTACCTAGAGTTACCTAAAGTTAGCTAGAGTTAGCTAAAGTTACCTAGAGTTACCTAGAGTTACCTTGAGTTAGCTAGAGTTAGATAGAATTACCTAGAGTTACCTAGAATTAGCTAAAGTTAGCTAGAATTACCTAGAGTTAGCTAGAGTTACCTAGAGTTATCTAAAGTTAGCTATAGTTACCTAGAGTTAGCTAGAGTTAGCTAAAGTTAGCTAGAATTACCTAGAGTTACCTAGAGTTAGCTAGAGTTAGCTAGAGTTAGCTAAAGTTATCTAGAGTTATCTAGAGTTACCTAGAGTTAGCTAGAGTTAGCTAGAGTTACCTAGAGTTAGCTAAAGTTAGCTAGAATTACCTAGAGTTACCTATAGTTACCTAGAGTTAGCTAGAATTAGCTAGAATTACCTAGAGTTACCTAGAGTTAGTTAGAGTTAGCTAGAGTTAGATATAGTTAGCTATAGTTACCTAGAGTTAGCTAAAGTTAGCTAGAATTACCTAGAGTTACCTAGAATTATCTAGAGTTAGCTAGAGTAACCTAGAGTTACCTAGAGTTAGCTAAAGTTAGCTATAATTACCTAGAGTTACCTAGAATTAGCTAGAGTTAGCTAGAATTACCTAGAGTTAGCTAAAGTTAGCTAGAATTACCTAGAGTTACCTAGAGTTAGCTAGAGTTAGCTAAAGTTACATAGAGTTACCTAGAGTTACCTAGAGTTAGCTAAAGTTAGCTAGAGTTACCTAGAGTTAGCTAAAGTTAGCTAGAATTACCTAGAGTTACCTAGAGTTAGCTAGAGTTAGCTAAAGTTAGCTAGAATTACCTAGAGTTAGCTAGAGTTAGCTAAAGTTAGCTAGAGTTACCTAGAGTTAGCTAGAGTTAGCTAGAGTTACCTAGAGTTAGCTAAAGTTAGCTAGAATTACCTAGAGTTACCTAGAGTTACCTAGAGTTACCTAGAGTTAGCTAGAGTTAGCTAGAGATACCTAGAGTTAGCTAGAGTTACCTAGAGTTAGCTAAAGTTAGCTAGAATTACCTAGAGTTACCTAGAGTTAGCTAGAGTTACCTAGAGTTACCTAGAGTTAGCTAAAGTTAGCTAGAATTACCTAGAGTTACCTAGAGTTAGCTAGAGTTAGCTAAAGTTAGCTAGAGATACCTAGAGTTAGCTAAAGTTAGCTAGAATTACCTAGAGTTAGCTAGAGTTAGCTAAAGTTAGCTAGAGTTACCTAGAGTTAGCTAGAGTTAGCTAGAGTTACCTAGAGTTAGCTAAAGTTAGCTAGAATTACCTAGAGTTACCTAGAGTTACCTAGAGTTACCTAGAATTAGCTAGAGTTACCTAGAGTTACCTAGAGTTAGCTAAAGTTAGCTAGAGTTACCTAGAATTAGCTAGAGTTACCTAGAGTTACCTAGAGTTACCTAGAGTTAGCTAAAGTTAGCTAGAGTTACCTAGAATTAGCTAGAGTTACCTAGAGTTAGCTAGAGTTAGCTAGAATTACCTAGAGTTACCTAGAGTTAGCTAGAGTTAGATAGAGTTAGCCAGAGTTAGCTAGAGTTAGCTAGAGTTACTTAGAGTTACCTAGAGTTACCTAGAATTAGCTAGAATTACCTAGAGTTACCTAGAGTTAGCTAAAGTTAGCTAGAGTTAGCTAAAGTTAGCTAAAGTTAGCTAGAATTAGCTAGAATTACTTAGAGTTAGCTAGAGTAACCTAGAGTTACCTAGAGTTAGCTAAAGTTAGCTAGAATTACCTAGAGTTACCTAGAGTTAGCTAGAGTTAGCTAGAATTACCTAGAGTTAGCTAGAGTTAGCTAGAGTTAGCTATAGTTAGCTAGAGTTACCAAGAGTTACCTAGAGTTAGCTAAAGTTAGCTAGAATTACCTAGAGTTACCTAGAGTTAGCTAGAGTTAGCTAGAGTTACCTAGAGTTACCTAGAGTTAGCTAGAGTTAGCTAGAATTACCTAGAGTTACCTAGAATTAGCTAGAGTTAGCTAGAGTTAGCTAAAGTTACCTAGAATTAGCTAGAATTACCTAGAGTTACCTAGAGTTAGCTAGAGTTAGCTAAAGTTACCTAGAGTTAGCTAGAATTAACTAGAGTTAGCTAGAGTTAGCTAGAGTTAGCTAGAGTTAGCTAGAGTTAGCTAGAGTTAGCTAGAGTTAGCTAGAGTTAGCTAGAGTTAGCTAGAGTTAGCTAGAGTTAGCTAAAGTTACCTAGAGTTAGCTAGAGTGACCTAGAGTTAGCTAAAGTTAGCTAGAATTACCTAGACTTACCTAGAGTTAGCTAGAGTTAGCTAGAGTTACCTAGAGTTAGCTAAAGTAGGCTAGAATTACCTAGAGTTACCTAGAGTTACCTAGAGTTAGCTAAAGTTAGCTAGAGTTAGCTAAAGTTAGCTAAAGTTAGCTAGAATTAGCTAGAATTACCTAGAGTTAGCTAAAGTTAGCTAAAATTACCTAGAGTTACCTAAAGTTAGCTAGAGTTAGCTAAAGTTACCTAGAGTTACCTAGAGTTACCTTGAGTTAGCTAGAGTTAGATAGAATTACCTAGAGTTACCTAGAATTAGCTAAAGTTAGCTAGAATTACCTAGAGTTAGCTAGAGTTACCTAGAGTTATCTAAAGTTAGCTATAGTTACCTAGAGTTAGCTAGAGTTAGCTAAAGTTAGCTAGAATTACCTAGAGTTATCTAGAGTTAGCTAGAGTTAGCTAGAGTTAGCTAAAGTTATCTAGAGTTATCTAGAGTTACCTAGAGTTAGCTAGAGTTAGCTAGAGTTACCTAGAGTTAGCTAAAGTTAGCTAGAATTACCTAGAGTTACCTAGAGTTACCTAGAGTTAGCTAGAATTAGCTAGAATTACCTAGAGTTACCTAGAGTTAGTTAGAGTTAGCTAGAGTTAGATATAGTTAGCTATAGTTACCAATAGTTACCTAGAGTTAGCTAGAGTTAGCTAGAGATACCTAGAGTTAGCTAGAGTTACCTAGAGTTAGCTAAAGTTAGCTAGAATTACCTAGAGTTACCTAGAGTTAGCTAGAGTTACCTAGAGTTACCTAGAGTTAGCTAAAGTTAGCTAGAATTACCTAGAGTTACCTAGAGTTAGCTAGAGTTACATTGAGTTACCTAGAGTTAGCTAGAGTTACCTAGAGTTACCTAGAGTTACCTAGAGTTACCTAGAGTTAGCTAAAGTTAGCTAGAGATACCTAGAGTTAGCTAAAGTTAGCTAGAATTACCTAGAGTTAGCTAGAGTTAGCTAAAGTTAGCTAGAGTTACCTAGAGTTAGCTAGAGTTAGCTAGAGTTACCTAGAGTTAGCTAAAGTTAGCTAGAATTACCTAGAGTTACCTAGAGTTACCTAGAGTTACCTAGAATTAGCTAGAGTTACCTAGAGTTACCTAGAGTTAGCTAAAGTTAGCTAGAGTTACCTAGAATTAGCTAGAGTTACCTAGAGTTAGCTAGAGTTAGCTAGAATTACCTAGAGTTACCTAGAGTTAGCTAGAGTTAGATAGAGTTAGCCAGAGTTAGCTAGAGTTAGCTAGAGTTACTTAGAGTTACCTAGAGTTACCTAGAATTAGCTAGAATTACCTAGAGTTACCTAGAGTTAGCTAAAGTTAGCTAGAGTTAGCTAAAGTTAGCTAAAGTTAGCTAGAATTAGCTAGAATTACCTAGAGTTAGCTAGAGTAACCTAGAGTTACCTAGAGTTAGCTAAAGTTAGCTAGAATTACCTAGAGTTACCTAGAGTTAGCTAGAGTTAGCTAGAATTACCTAGAGTTAGCTAGAGTTAGCTAGAGTTAGCTATAGTTAGCTAGAGTTACCAAGAGTTACCTAGAGTTAGCTAAAGTTAGCTAGAATTACCTAGAGTTACCTAGAGTTAGCTAGAGTTAGCTAGAGTTACCTAGAGTTACCTAGAGTTAGCTAGAGTTAGCTAGAATTACCTAGAGTTACCTAGAATTAGCTAGAGTTAGCTAGAGTTAGCTAAAGTTACCTAGAATTAGCTAGAATTACCTAGAGTTACCTAGAGTTAGCTAGAGTTAGCTAAAGTTACCTAGAGTTAGCTAGAATTAACTAGAGTTAGCTAGAGTTAGCTAGAGTTAGCTAGAGTTAGCTAGAGTTAGCTAGAGTTAGCTAGAGTTAGCTAGAGTTAGCTAGAGTTAGCTAGAGTTAGCTAGAGTTAGCTAAAGTTACCTAGAGTTAGCTAGAGTGACCTAGAGTTAGCTAAAGTTAGCTAGAATTACCTAGACTTACCTAGAGTTAGCTAGAGTTAGCTAGAGTTAACTAGAGTTAGCTAAAGTAGGCTAGAATTACCTAGAGTTACCTAGAGTTACCTAGAGTTAGCTAAAGTTAGCTAGAGTTAGCTAAAGTTAGCTAAAGTTAGCTAGAATTAGCTAGAATTACCTAGAGTTAGCTAAAGTTAGCTAAAATTACCTAGAGTTACCTAAAGTTAGCTAGAGTTAGCTAAAGTTACCTAGAGTTACCTAGAGTTACCTTGAGTTAGCTAGAGTTAGATAGAATTACCTAGAGTTACCTAGAATTAGCTAAAGTTAGCTAGAATTACCTAGAGTTAGCTAGAGTTACCTAGAGTTATCTAAAGTTAGCTATAGTTACCTAGAGTTAGCTAGAGTTAGCTAAAGTTAGCTAGAATTACCTAGAGTTATCTAGAGTTAGCTAGAGTTAGCTAGAGTTAGCTAAAGTTATCTAGAGTTATCTAGAGTTACCTAGAGTTAGCTAGAGTTAGCTAGAGTTACCTAGAGTTAGCTAAAGTTAGCTAGAATTACCTAGAGTTACCTAGAGTTACCTAGAGTTAGCTAGAATTAGCTAGAATTACCTAGAGTTACCTAGAGTTAGTTAGAGTTAGCTAGAGTTAGATATAGTTAGCTATAGTTACCAATAGTTACCTAGAGTTAGCTAAAGTTAGCTAGAATTACCTAGAGTTACCTAGAATTATCTAGAGTTACCTAGAGTTAGCTAGAGTTAGTTAGAATTACCTAGAGTTACCTAGAGTTAGCTAGAGTTAGATAGAGTTAGCCAGAGTTAGCTAGAGTTAGCTAGAGTTACTTAGAGTTACCTAGAGTTACCTAGAATTAGCTAGAATTACCTAGAGTTACCTAGAGTTAGCTAAAGTTAGCTAGAGTTAGCTAAAGTTAGCTAAAGTTAGCTAGAATTAGCTAGAATTACCTAGAGTTAGCTAGAGTAACCTAGAGTTACCTAGAGTTAGCTAAAGTTAGCTAGAATTACCTAGAGTTACCTAGAGTTAGCTAGAGTTTAGCTAGAATTACCTAGAGTTAGCTAGAGTTAGCTAGAGTTAGCTATAGTTAGCTAGAGTTACCAAGAGTTACCTAGAGTTAGCTAAAGTTAGCTAGAATTACCTAGAGTTACCTAGAGTTAGCTAGAGTTAGCTAGAGTTACCTAGAGTTACCTAGAGTTAGCTAGAGTTAGCTAGAATTACCTAGAGTTACCTAGAATTAGCTAGAGTTAGCTAGAGTTAGCTAAAGTTACCTAGAATTAGCTAGAATTACCTAGAGTTACCTAGAGTTAGCTAGAGTTAGCTAAAGTTACCTAGAGTTAGCTAGAATTAACTAGAGTTAGCTAGAGTTAGCTAGAGTTAGCTAGAGTTAGCTAGAGTTAGCTAGAGTTAGCTAGAGTTAGCTAGAGTTAGCTAGAATTACCTAGAGTTAGCTAGAGTTAGCTAGAGTTAGCTATAGTTAGCTAGAGTTACCAAGAGTTACCTAGAGTTAGCTAAAGTTAGCTAGAATTACCTAGAGTTACCTAGAGTTAGCTAGAGTTAGATAGAGTTAGCCAGAGTTAGCTAGAGTTAGCTAGAGTTACTTAGAGTTACCTAGAGTTACCTAGAATTAGCTAGAATTACCTAGAGTTACCTAGAGTTAGCTAAAGTTAGCTAGAGTTAGCTAAAGTTAGCTAAAGTTAGCTAGAATTAGCTAGAATTACCTAGAGTTAGCTAGAGTAACCTAGAGTTACCTAGAGTTAGCTAAAGTTAGCTAGAATTACCTAGAGTTACCTAGAGTTAGCTAGAGTTAGCTAGAATTACCTAGAGTTAGCTAGAGTTAGCTAGAGTTAGCTATAGTTAGCTAGAGTTACCAAGAGTTACCTAGAGTTAGCTAAAGTTAGCTAGAATTACCTAGAGTTACCTAGAGTTAGCTAGAGTTAGCTAGAGTTACCTAGAGTTACCTAGAGTTAGCTAGAGTTAGCTAGAATTACCTAGAGTTACCTAGAATTAGCTAGAGTTAGCTAGAGTTAGCTAAAGTTACCTAGAATTAGCTAGAATTACCTAGAGTTACCTAGAGTTAGCTAGAGTTAGCTAAAGTTACCTAGAGTTAGCTAGAATTAACTAGAGTTAGCTAGAGTTAGCTAGAGTTAGCTAGAGTTAGCTAGAGTTAGCTAGAGTTAGCTAGAGTTAGCTAGAGTTAGCTAGAGTTAGCTAGAGTTAGCTAGAGTTAGCTAAAGTTACCTAGAGTTAGCTAGAGTGACCTAGAGTTAGCTAAAGTTAGCTAGAATTACCTAGACTTACCTAGAGTTAGCTAGAGTTAGCTAGAGTTAACTAGAGTTAGCTAAAGTAGGCTAGAATTACCTAGAGTTACCTAGAGTTACCTAGAGTTAGCTAAAGTTAGCTAGAGTTAGCTAAAGTTAGCTAAAGTTAGCTAGAATTAGCTAGAATTACCTAGAGTTAGCTAAAGTTAGCTAAAATTACCTAGAGTTACCTAAAGTTAGCTAGAGTTAGCTAAAGTTACCTAGAGTTACCTAGAGTTACCTTGAGTTAGCTAGAGTTAGATAGAATTACCTAGAGTTACCTAGAATTAGCTAAAGTTAGCTAGAATTACCTAGAGTTAGCTAGAGTTACCTAGAGTTATCTAAAGTTAGCTATAGTTACCTAGAGTTAGCTAGAGTTAGCTAAAGTTAGCTAGAATTACCTAGAGTTATCTAGAGTTAGCTAGAGTTAGCTAGAGTTAGCTAAAGTTATCTAGAGTTATCTAGAGTTACCTAGAGTTAGCTAGAGTTAGCTAGAGTTACCTAGAGTTAGCTAAAGTTAGCTAGAATTACCTAGAGTTACCTAGAGTTACCTAGAGTTAGCTAGAATTAGCTAGAATTACCTAGAGTTACCTAGAGTTAGTTAGAGTTAGCTAGAGTTAGATATAGTTAGCTATAGTTACCAATAGTTACCTAGAGTTAGCTAAAGTTAGCTAGAATTACCTAGAGTTACCTAGAATTATCTAGAGTTACCTAGAGTTAGCTAGAGTTAGTTAGAATTACCTAGAGTTACCTAGAGTTAGCTAGAGTTAGATAGAGTTAGCCAGAGTTAGCTAGAGTTAGCTAGAGTTACTTAGAGTTACCTAGAGTTACCTAGAATTAGCTAGAATTACCTAGAGTTACCTAGAGTTAGCTAAAGTTAGCTAGAGTTAGCTAAAGTTAGCTAAAGTTAGCTAGAATTAGCTAGAATTACCTAGAGTTAGCTAGAGTAACCTAGAGTTACCTAGAGTTAGCTAAAGTTAGCTAGAATTACCTAGAGTTACCTAGAGTTAGCTAGAGTTAGCTAGAATTACCTAGAGTTAGCTAGAGTTAGCTAGAGTTAGCTATAGTTAGCTAGAGTTACCAAGAGTTACCTAGAGTTAGCTAAAGTTAGCTAGAATTACCTAGAGTTACCTAGAGTTAGCTAGAGTTAGCTAGAGTTACCTAGAGTTACCTAGAGTTAGCTAGAGTTAGCTAGAATTACCTAGAGTTACCTAGAATTAGCTAGAGTTAGCTAGAGTTAGCTAAAGTTACCTAGAATTAGCTAGAATTACCTAGAGTTACCTAGAGTTAGCTAGAGTTAGCTAAAGTTACCTAGAGTTAGCTAGAATTAACTAGAGTTAGCTAGAGTTAGCTAGAGTTAGCTAGAGTTAGCTAGAGTTAGCTAGAGTTAGCTAGAGTTAGCTAGAGTTAGCTAGAGTTAGCTAGAGTTAGCTAGAGTTAGCTAAAGTTACCTAGAGTTAGCTAGAGTGACCTAGAGTTAGCTAAAGTTAGCTAGAATTACCTAGACTTACCTAGAGTTAGCTAGAGTTAGCTAGAGTTACCTAGAGTTAGCTAAAGTAGGCTAGAATTACCTAGAGTTACCTAGAGTTACCTAGAGTTAGCTAAAGTTAGCTAGAGTTAGCTAAAGTTAGCTAAAGTTAGCTAGAATTAGCTAGAATTACCTAGAGTTAGCTAAAGTTAGCTAAAATTACCTAGAGTTACCTAAAGTTAGCTAGAGTTAGCTAAAGTTACCTAGAGTTACCTAGAGTTACCTTGAGTTAGCTAGAGTTAGATAGAATTACCTAGAGTTACCTAGAATTAGCTAAAGTTAGCTAGAATTACCTAGAGTTAGCTAGAGTTACCTAGAGTTATCTAAAGTTAGCTATAGTTACCTAGAGTTAGCTAGAGTTAGCTAAAGTTAGCTAGAATTACCTAGAGTTATCTAGAGTTAGCTAGAGTTAGCTAGAGTTAGCTAAAGTTATCTAGAGTTATCTAGAGTTACCTAGAGTTAGCTAGAGTTAGCTAGAGTTACCTAGAGTTAGCTAAAGTTAGCTAGAATTACCTAGAGTTACCTAGAGTTACCTAGAGTTAGCTAGAATTAGCTAGAATTACCTAGAGTTACCTAGAGTTAGTTAGAGTTAGCTAGAGTTAGATATAGTTAGCTATAGTTACCAATAGTTACCTAGAGTTAGCTAAAGTTAGCTAGAATTACCTAGAGTTACCTAGAATTATCTAGAGTTAGCTAGAGTAACCTAGATTTACCTAGAGTTAGCTAAAGTTAGCTATAATTACCTAGAGTTACCTAGAATTAGCTAGAGTTAGCTAGAATTACCTAGAGTTAGCTAAAGTTAGCTAGAATTACCTAGAGTTACCTAGAGTTAGCTAGAGTTAGCTAAAGTTACATAGAGTTACCTAGAGTTACCTAGAGTTAGCTAAAGTTAGCTAGAGTTACCTAGAGTTAGCTAAAGTTAGCTAGAATTACCTAGAGTTACCTAGAGTTAGCTAGAGTTAGCTAAAGTTAGCTAGAATTACCTAGAGTTAGCTAGAGTTAGCTAAAGTTAGCTAGAGTTACCTAGAATTAGCTAGAGTTAGCTAGAGTTACCTAGAGTTAGCTAAAGTTAGCTAGAATTACCTAGAGTTACCTAGAGTTACCTAGATTTACCTAGAGTTAGCTAGAGTTAGCTAGAGATACCTACAGTTAGCTAGAGTTACCTAGAGTTAGCTAAAGTTAGCTAGAATTACCTAGAGTTACCTAGAGTTAGCTAAAGTTAGCTAGAGTTACCTAGAATTAGCTAGAGTTAGCTAGAGTTACCTAGAGTTAGCTAAAGTTAGCTAGAATTACATAGAGTTACCTAGAGTTACCTAGAGTTACCTAGAGTTAGCTAGAGTTAGCTAAAGATACCTAGAGTTAGCTAGAGTTACCTAGAGTTAGCTAAAGTTAGCTAGAATTACCTAGAGTTACCTAGAGTTAGCTAGAGTTACCTAGAGTTACCTAGAGTTAGCTAAAGTTAGCTAGAATTACCTAGAGTTACCTAGAGTTAGCTAGAGTTACCTTGAGTTACCTAGAGTTAGCTAGAGTTACATTGAGTTACCTAGAGTTAGCTAGAGTTACCTAGAGTTACCTAGAGTTACCTAGAGTTACCTAGAGTTAGCTAAAGTTAGCTAGAGATACCTAGAGTTAGCTAAAGTTAGCTAGAATTACCTAGAGTTAGCTAGAGTTAGCTAAAGTTAGCTAGAGTTACCTAGAGTTAGCTAGAGTTAGCTAGAGTTACCTAGAGTTAGCTAAAGTTAGCTAGAATTACCTAGAGTTACCTAGAGTTACCTAGAGTTACCTAGAATTAGCTAGAGTTACCTAGAGTTACCTAGAGTTAGCTAGAGTTAGCTAGAGTTACCTAGAGTTAGCTAGAGTTACCTAGAGTTAGCTAAAGTTAGCTAGAATTACCTAGAGTTACCTAGAGTTAGCTAGAGTTAGCTAGAATTACCTAGAGTTAGCTAGAATTACCTAGAGTTACCTAGAGTTAGCTAAAGTTAGCTAGAGTTAGCTAAAGTTAGCTAAAGTTAGCTAGAATTAGCTAGAATTACCTAGAGTTAGCTAGAGTAACCTAGAGTTACCTAGAGTTAGCTAAAGTTAGCTAGAATTACCTAGAGTTACCTAGAGTTAGCTAGAGTTAGCTAGAATTACCTAGAGTTAGCTAGAGTTAGCTAGAGTTAGCTATAGTTAGCTAGAGTTACCAAGAGTTACCTAGAGTTAGCTAAAGTTAGCTAGAATTACCTAGAGTTACCTAGAGTTAGCTAGAGTTAGCTAGAGTTACCTAGAGTTACCTAGAGTTAGCTAGAGTTAGCTAAAGTTACCTAGAGTTAGCTAAAGTTAGCTAGAATTACCTAGAGTTACCTAGAGTTAGCTAGAGTTACCTAGAGTTACCTAGAGTTAGCTAGAGTTAGCTAGAGATACCTAGAGTTAGCTAGAGTTACCTAGAGTTAGCTAAAGTTAGCTAGAATTACCTAGAGTTACCTAGAGTTAGCTAGAGTTACTTAGAGTTACCTAGAGTTACCTAGAATTAGCTAGAATTACCTAGAGTTACCTAGAGTTAGCTAAAGTTAGCTAGAGTTATCTAAAGTTAGCTAAAGTTAGCTAGAATTAGCTAGAATTACCTAGAGTTAGCTAGAGTAACCTAGAGTTACCTAGAGTTAGCTAAAGTTAGCTAGAATTACCTAGAGTTACCTAGAGTTAGCTAGAGTTAGCTAGAATTACCTAGAGTTAGCTAGAGTTAGCTAAAGTTATCTAGAGTTATCTAGAGTTACCTAGAGTTAGCTAGAGTTAGCTAGAGTTACCTAGAGTTAGCTAAAGTTAGCTAGAATTACCTAGAGTTACCTATAGTTACCTAGAGTTAGCTAGAATTAGCTAGAATTACCTAGAGTTACCTAGAGTTAGTTAGAGTTAGCTAGAGTTAGATATAGTTAGCTATAGTTACCAATAGTTACCTAGAGTTAGCTAAAGTTAGCTAGAATTACCTAGAGTTACCTAGAATTATCTAGAGTTAGCTAGAGTAACCTAGAGTTACCTAGAGTTAGCTAAAGTTAGCTATAATTACCTAGAGTTACCTAGAATTAGCTAGAGTTAGCTAGAATTACCTAGAGTTAGCTAAAGTTAGCTAGAATTACCTAGAGTTACCTAGAGTTAGCTAGAGTTAGCTAAAGTTACATAGAGTTACCTAGAGTTACCTAGAGTTACCTAGAGTTAGCTAGAGTTAGCTAAAGTTAGCTAGAGTTACCTAGAGTTAGCTAGAGTTAGCTAGAGTTACCTAGAGTTAGCTAAAGTTAGCTAGAATTACCTAGAGTTACCTAGAGTTACCTAGAGTTACCTAGAATTAGCTAGAGTTACCTAGAGTTACCTAGAGTTAGCTAAAGTTAGCTAGAGTTACCTAGAGTTAGCTAAAGTTAGCTAGAATTACCTAGAGTTACCTAGAGTTAGCTAGAGTTAGCTAAAGTTAGCTAGAATTACCTAGAGTTAGCTAGAGTTAGCTAAAGTTAGCTAGAGTTACCTAGAGTTAGCTAGAGTTAGCTAGAGTTACCTAGAGTTAGCTAAAGTTAGCTAGAATTACCTAGAGTTACCTAGAGTTACCTAGAGTTACCTAGAGTTAGCTAGAGTTAGCTAGAGATACCTAGAGTTAGCTAGAGTTACCTAGAGTTAGCTAAAGTTAGCTAGAATTACCTAGAGTTACCTAGAGTTAGCTAGAGTTACCTAGAGTTACCTAGAGTTAGCTAGAGTTAGCTAGAGATACCTAGAGTTAGCTAGAGTTACCTAGAGTTAGCTAAAGTTAGCTAGAATTACCTAGAGTTACCTAGAGTTAGCTAGAGTTACTTAGAGTTACCTAGAGTTACCTAGAATTAGCTAGAATTACCTAGAGTTACCTAGAGTTAGCTAAAGTTAGCTAGAGTTAGCTAAAGTTAGCTAAAGTTAGCTAGAATTAGCTAGAGTTACCTAGAGTTACCTAGAGTTAGCTAAAGTTAGCTAGAGTTACCTAGAGTTAGCTAAAGTTAGCTAGAATTACCTAGAATTACCTAGAGTTAGCTAGAGTAACCTAGAGTTACCTAGAGTTAGCTAAAGTTAGCTAGAATTACCTAGAGTTACCTAGAGTTAGCTAGAGTTAGCTAGAATTACCTAGAGTTAGCTAGAGTTAGCTAAAGTTATCTAGAGTTATCTAGAGTTACCTAGAGTTAGCTAGAGTTAGCTAGAGTTACCTAGAGTTAGCTAAAGTTAGCTAGAATTACCTAGAGTTACCTATAGTTACCTAGAGTTAGCTAGAATTAGCTAGAATTACCTAGAGTTACCTAGAGTTAGTTAGAGTTAGCTAGAGTTAGATATAGTTAGCTATAGTTACCAATAGTTACCTAGAGTTAGCTAAAGTTAGCTAGAATTACCTAGAGTTACCTAGAATTATCTAGAGTTAGCTAGAGTAACCTAGAGTTACCTAGAGTTAGCTAAAGTTAGCTATAATTACCTAGAGTTACCTAGAATTAGCTAGAGTTAGCTAGAATTACCTAGAGTTAGCTAAAGTTAGCTAGAATTACCTAGAGTTACCTAGAGTTAGCTAGAGTTAGCTAAAGTTACATAGAGTTACCTAGAGTTACCTAGAGTTACCTAGAGTTAGCTAGAGTTAGCTAAAGTTAGCTAGAGTTACCTAGAGTTAGCTAGAGTTAGCTAGAGTTACCTAGAGTTAGCTAAAGTTAGCTAGAATTACCTAGAGTTACCTAGAGTTAGCTAGAGTTAGCTAAAGTTACCTAGAGTTAGCTAGAATTAACTAGAGTTAGCTAGAGTTAGCTAGAGTTAGCTAGAGTTAGCTAGAGTTAGCTAGAGTTAGCTAGAGTTAGCTAGAGTTAGCTAGAGTTAGCTAGAGTTAGCTAGAGTTAGCTAGAGTTAGCTAAAGTTACCTAGAGTTAGCTAGAGTGACCTAGAGTTAGCTAAAGTTAGCTAGAATTACCTAGACTTACCTAGAGTTAGCTAGAGTTAGCTAGAGTTACCTAGAGTTAGCTAAAGTAGGCTAGAATTACCTAGAGTTACCTAGAGTTACCTAGAGTTAGCTAAAGTTAGCTAGAGTTAGCTAAAGTTAGCTAAAGTTAGCTAGAATTAGCTAGAATTACCTAGAGTTAGCTAAAGTTAGCTAAAATTACCTAGAGTTACCTAAAGTTAGCTAGAGTTAGCTAAAGTTACCTAGAGTTACCTAGAGTTACCTTGAGTTAGCTAGAGTTAGATAGAATTACCTAGAGTTACCTAGAATTAGCTAAAGTTAGCTAGAATTACCTAGAGTTAGCTAGAGTTACCTAGAGTTATCTAAAGTTAGCTATAGTTACCTAGAGTTAGCTAGAGTTAGCTAAAGTTAGCTAGAATTACCTAGAGTTACCTAGAGTTAGCTAGAGTTAGCTAGAGTTAGCTAAAGTTATCTAGAGTTATCTAGAGTTACCTAGAGTTAGCTAGAGTTAGCTAGAGTTACCTAGAGTTAGCTAAAGTTAGCTAGAATTACCTAGAGTTACCTAGAGTTACCTAGAGTTAGCTAGAATTAGCTAGAATTACCTAGAGTTACCTAGAGTTAGTTAGAGTTAGCTAGAGTTAGATATAGTTAGCTATAGTTACCAATAGTTACCTAGAGTTAGCTAAAGTTAGCTAGAATTACCTAGAGTTACCTAGAGTTACCTAGAGTTACCAAGAGTTAGCTAGAGTTAGCTAGAGTTAGCTAGAGTTAGCTAAAGTTAGCTAGAGTTAGTTAGAGTTAGCTAGAGTTACCTAGAGTTAGCTAAAGTTAGCTAAAGTTAGCTAGAATTACCTAGAGTTACCTAGAGTTAGCTAGAGTTAGCTAGAATTACCTAGAGTTAGCTAAAGTTAGCTAGAATTACCTAGAGTTACCTAGAGTTAGCTAGAGTTAGCTAAATTTACCTAGAGTTACCTAGAGTTACCTAGAGTTAGCTAAAGTTAGCTAGAGTTACCTAGAGTTAGCTAAAGTTAGCTAGAATTACCTAGAGTTACCTAGAGTTAGCTAGAGTTAGCTAAAGTTAGCTAGAATTACCTAGAGTTAGCTAGAGTTAGCTAAAGTTAGCTAGAGTTACCTAGAGTTAGCTAGAGTTAGCTAGAGTTACCTAGAGTTAGCTAAAGTTAGCTAGAATTACCTAGAGTTACCTAGAGTTACCTAGAGTTACCTAGAGTTAGCTAGAGTTACCTAGAGTTACCTAGAGTTAGCTAAAGTTAGCTAGAGTTACCTATAGTTAGCTAGAGTTACCTAGAGTTAGCTAAAGTTAGCTAGAATTACCTAGAGTTACCTAGAGTTAGCTAGAGTTAGCTAGAATTACCTAGAGTTACCTAGAGTTGTCTAGAGTTAGCTAGAGTTAGCTAAAGTTACCTAGAGTTAGCTAGAGTTACTTAGAGTTAGCTAGAGTTAGCTAGAATTACCTAGAGTTACCTAGAGTTAGCTAGAGTTACCTTGAGTTACCTAGAGTTAGCTAGAATTACCTAGAGTTAGCTAGAGTTAGCTAAAGTTAGCTAGAATTACCTAGAGTTAGCTAGAGTTAGCTAAAGTTAGCTAGAATTACCTAGAGTTAGCTAGAGTTAGCTAAAGTTAGCTAGAGTTACCTAGAGTTAGCTAGAGTTAGCTAGAGTTACCTAGAGTTACCTAGAGTTAGCTAGAGTTAGCTATAATTACCTAGAGTTACCTAGAGTTAGATAGAGTTAGCTAGAGTTAGCTAGAGTTAGCTAGAGTTACTTAGAGTTAGCTAGAGTTAGCTAGAATTACCTAGAGTTAGCTAAAGTTAGCTAGAATTACCTAGAGTTAGCTAGAGTTAGCTAGAGTTAGCTAGAGTTACCTAGAGTTAGCTAGAGTTAACTAGAGTTAGCTAGAATTACCTAGAGTTACCTAGAGTTACCTAGAGTTACCAAGAGTTAGCTAGAGTTAGCTAGAGTTAGCTAGAGTTAGCTAAAGTTAGCTAGAGTTAGTTAGAGTTAACTAGAGTTACATAGAGTTAGCTAAAGTTAGCTAAAGTTAGCTAGAATTACCTAGAGTTACCTAGAGTTAGCTAGAGTTAGCTAGAATTACCTAGAGTTAGCTAAAGTTAGCTAGAATTACCTAGAGTTACCTAGAGTTAGCTAGAGTTAGCTAAAGTTACCTAGAGTTACCTAGAGTTACCTAGAGTTAGCTAAAGTTAGCTAGAGTTACCTAGAGTTAGCTAAAGTTAGCTAGAATTACCTAGAGTTACCTAGAGTTAGCTAGAGTTAGCTAAAGTTAGCTATAATTACCTAGAGTTAGCTAGAGTTAGCTAAAGTTAGCTAGAGTTAGCTAAAGTTAGCTAGAATTACCTAGAGTTAGCTAGAGTTAGCTAAAGTTAGCTAGAATTACCTAGAGTTAGCTAGAGTTAGCTAAAGTTAGCTAGAGTTACCTAGAATTAGCTAGAGTTAGCTAGAGTTACCTAGAGTTAGCTAAAGTTAGCTAGAATTACCTAGAGTTACCTAGAGTTATCTAGAGTTACCTAGAGTTAGCTAGAGTTAGCTAGAGTTAGCTATAATTACCTAGAGTTACCTAGAGTTACCTAGAGTTACCAAGAGTTAGCTAGAGTTAGCTAGAGTTAGATAGAGTTAGCTAGAGTTAGCTAGAGTTAGCTAGAGTTAGCTAGAGTTACCTAGAGTTAGCTAGAGTTAGCTAGAGTTACCTTGAGTTACCTAGAGTTAGCTAGAGTTACCTAGAGTTACCTAGAGTTAGCTAGAGTTAGCTAAAGTTAGCTAGAATTACCTAGAGTTACCTAGAGTTAGCTAGAGTTAGCTAGAGTTAGCTAAAGTTACCTAGAGTTAGCTAGAGTTACCTAGAGTTAGCTAGAGTTAGCTAGAATTACCTAGAGTTACCTAGAGTTAGCTAGAGTTACCTTGAGTTACCTAGAGTTAGCTAGAATTACCTAGAGTTAGCTAGAGTTACCTAGAGTTAGCTAAAGTTACCTAGAGTTAGCTAGAATTACCTATAGTTAGCTAGAGTTAGCTAGAATTACCTAGAGTTACCTAGAGTTAGCTAGAGTTACCTTGAGTTACCTAGAGTTAGCTAGAATTACATAGAGTTAGCTAGAGTTAGCTAAAGTTAGCTAGAATTACCTAGAGTTAGCTAGAGTTAGCTAAAGTTAGCTAGAATTACCTAGAGTTAGCTAGAGTTAGCTAAAGTTAGCTAGAGTTACCTAGAGTTAGCTAGAGTTAGCTAGAGTTATCTAGAATTAGCTAAAGTTAGCTAGAATTACCTAAAGTTAGCTAGAGTTACCTATAGTTAGCTAGAGTTACCTAGAGTTAGCTAAAGTTAGCTAGAATTACCTAGAGTTACCTAGAGTTAGCTAGAGTTAGCTAGAGTTAGCTAAAGTTACCTAGAGTTAGCTAGAGTTACTTAGAGTTAGCTAGAGTTAGCTAGAATTACATAGAGTTACCTAGAGTTAGCTAGAGTTACCTTGAGTTACCTAGAGTTAGCTAGAATTACCTAGAGTTAGCTAGAGTTAGCTAAAGTTAGCTAGAATTACCTAGAGTTAGCTAGAGTTAGCTAAAGTTAGCTAGAATTACCTAGAGTTAGCTAGAGTTAGCTAAAGTTAGCTAGAGTTACCTAGAGTTAGCTAGAGTTAGCTAGAGTTACCTAGAGTTACCTAGAGTTAGCTAGAGTTAGCTAGAATTACCTAGAGTTACCTAGAGTTAGCTAGAGTTAGATAGAGTTAGCTAGAGTTAGCTAGAGTTAGCTAGAGTTACTTAGAGTTAGCTAGAGTTAGCTAGAATTACTTAGAGTTAGCTAAAGTTAGCTAGAATTACCTAGAGTTAGCTAGAGTTAGCTAGAGTTAGCTAGAGTTACCTAGAGTTAGCTAGAGTTAACTAGAGTTAGCTAGAATTACCTAGAGTTACCTAGAGTTACCTAGAGTTACCAAGAGTTAGCTAGAGTTAGCTAGAGTTAGCTAGAGTTAGCTAAAGTTAGCTAGAGTTAGTTAGAGTTAGCTAGAGTTACCTAGAGTTAGCTAAAGTTAGCTAAAGTTAGCTAGAATTACCTAGAGTTAGCTAGAGTTAGCTAGAGTTACCTAGAGTTACCTAGAGTTACCTAGAGTTACCAAGAGTTAGCTAGAGTTAGCTAGAGTTAGCTAGAGTTAGCTAAAGTTAGCTAGAGTTAGTTAGAGTTAACTAGAGTTACATAGAGTTAGCTAAAGTTAGCTAAAGTTAGCTAGAATTACCTAGAGTTACCTAGAGTTAGCTAGAGTTAGCTAGAATTACCTAGAGTTAGCTAAAGTTAGCTAGAATTACCTAGAGTTACCTAGAGTTAGCTAGAGTTAGCTAAAGTTACCTAGAGTTACCTAGAGTTACCTAGAGTTAGCTAAAGTTAGCTAGAGTTACCTAGAGTTAGCTAAAGTTAGCTAGAATTACCTAGAGTTACCTAGAGTTAGCTAGAGTTAGCTAAAGTTAGCTATAATTACCTAGAGTTAGCTAGAGTTAGCTAAAGTTAGCTAGAGTTAGCTAAAGTTAGCTAGAATTACCTAGAGTTAGCTAGAGTTAGCTAAAGTTAGCTAGAATTACCTAGAGTTAGCTAGAGTTAGCTAAAGTTAGCTAGAGTTACCTAGAATTAGCTAGAGTTAGCTAGAGTTACCTAGAGTTAGCTAAAGTTAGCTAGAATTACCTAGAGTTACCTAGAGTTATCTAGAGTTACCTAGAGTTAGCTAGAGTTAGCTAGAGTTAGCTATAATTACCTAGAGTTACCTAGAGTTACCTAGAGTTACCAAGAGTTAGCTAGAGTTAGCTAGAGTTAGATAGAGTTAGCTAGAGTTAGCTAGAGTTAGCTAGAGTTAGCTAGAGTTACCTAGAGTTAGCTAGAGTTAGCTAGAGTTACCTTGATTTACCTAGAGTTAGCTAGAGTTACCTAGAGTTACCTAGAGTTAGCTAGAGTTAGCTAAAGTTAGCTAGAATTACCTAGAGTTACCTAGAGTTAGCTAGAGTTAGCTAGAGTTAGCTAAAGTTACCTAGAGTTAGCTAGAGTTACCTAGAGTTAGCTAGAGTTAGCTAGAATTACCTAGAGTTACCTAGAGTTAGCTAGAGTTACCTTGAGTTACCTAGAGTTAGCTAGAATTACCTAGAGTTAGCTAGAGTTACCTAGAGTTAGCTAAAGTTACCTAGAGTTAGCTAGAATTACCTATAGTTAGCTAGAGTTAGCTAGAATTACCTAGAGTTACCTAGAGTTAGCTAGAGTTACCTTGAGTTACCTAGAGTTAGCTAGAATTACATAGAGTTAGCTAGAGTTAGCTAAAGTTAGCTAGAATTACCTAGAGTTAGCTAGAGTTAGCTAAAGTTAGCTAGAATTACCTAGAGTTAGCTAGAGTTAGCTAAAGTTAGCTAGAGTTACCTAGAGTTAGCTAGAGTTAGCTAGAGTTATCTAGAATTAGCTAAAGTTAGCTAGAATTACCTAAAGTTAGCTAGAGTTACCTATAGTTAGCTAGAGTTACCTAGAGTTAGCTAAAGTTAGCTAGAATTACCTAGAGTTACCTAGAGTTAGCTAGAGTTAGCTAGAGTTAGCTAAAGTTACCTAGAGTTAGCTAGAGTTACTTAGAGTTAGCTAGAGTTAGCTAGAATTACATAGAGTTACCTAGAGTTAGCTAGAGTTACCTTGAGTTACCTAGAGTTAGCTAGAATTACCTAGAGTTAGCTAGAGTTAGCTAAAGTTAGCTAGAATTACCTAGAGTTAGCTAGAGTTAGCTAAAGTTAGCTAGAATTACCTAGAGTTAGCTAGAGTTAGCTAAAGTTAGCTAGAGTTACCTAGAGTTAGCTAGAGTTAGCTAGAGTTACCTAGAGTTACCTAGAGTTAGCTAGAGTTAGCTAGAATTACCTAGAGTTACCTAGAGTTAGCTAGAGTTAGATAGAGTTAGCTAGAGTTAGCTAGAGTTAGCTAGAGTTACTTAGAGTTAGCTAGAGTTAGCTAGAATTACTTAGAGTTAGCTAAAGTTAGCTAGAATTACCTAGAGTTAGCTAGAGTTAGCTAGAGTTAGCTAGAGTTACCTAGAGTTAGCTAGAGTTAACTAGAGTTAGCTAGAATTACCTAGAGTTACCTAGAGTTACCTAGAGTTACCAAGAGTTAGCTAGAGTTAGCTAGAGTTAGCTAGAGTTAGCTAAAGTTAGCTAGAGTTAGTTAGAGTTAGCTAGAGTTACCTAGAGTTAGCTAAAGTTAGCTAAAGTTAGCTAGAATTACCTAGAGTTAGCTAGAGTTAGCTAGAGTTACCTAGAGTTACCTAGAGTTAGCTAGAGTTAGCTATAATTACCTAGAGTTACCTAGAGTTAGATAGAGTTAGCTAGAGTTAGCTAGAGTTAGCTAGAGTTACTTAGAGTTAGCTAGAGTTAGCTAGAATTACCTAGAGTTAGCTAAAGTTAGCTAGAATTACCTAGAGTTAGCTAGAGTTAGCTAGAGTTAGCTAGAGTTACCTAGAGTTAGCTAGAGTTAACTAGAGTTAGCTAGAATTACCTAGAGTTACCTAGAGTTACCTAGAGTTACCAAGAGTTAGCTAGAGTTAGCTAGAGTTAGCTAGAGTTAGCTAAAGTTAGCTAGAGTTAGTTAGAGTTAACTAGAGTTACATAGAGTTAGCTAAAGTTAGCTAAAGTTAGCTAGAATTACCTAGAGTTACCTAGAGTTAGCTAGAGTTAGCTAGAATTACCTAGAGTTAGCTAAAGTTAGCTAGAATTACCTAGAGTTACCTAGAGTTAGCTAGAGTTAGCTAAAGTTACCTAGAGTTACCTAGAGTTACCTAGAGTTAGCTAAAGTTAGCTAGAGTTACCTAGAGTTAGCTAAAGTTAGCTAGAATTACCTAGAGTTACCTAGAGTTAGCTAGAGTTAGCTAAAGTTAGCTATAATTACCTAGAGTTAGCTAGAGTTAGCTAAAGTTAGCTAGAGTTAGCTAAAGTTAGCTAGAATTACCTAGAGTTAGCTAGAGTTAGCTAAAGTTAGCTAGAATTACCTAGAGTTAGCTAGAGTTAGCTAAAGTTAGCTAGAGTTACCTAGAATTAGCTAGAGTTAGCTAGAGTTACCTAGAGTTAGCTAAAGTTAGCTAGAATTACCTAGAGTTACCTAGAGTTATCTAGAGTTACCTAGAGTTAGCTAGAGTTAGCTAGAGTTAGCTATAATTACCTAGAGTTACCTAGAGTTACCTAGAGTTACCAAGAGTTAGCTAGAGTTAGCAAGAGTTAGATAGAGTTAGCTAGAGTTAGCTAGAGTTAGCTAGAGTTAGCTAGAGTTACCTAGAGTTAGCTAGAGTTAGCTAGAGTTACCTTGAGTTACCTAGAGTTAGCTAGAGTTACCTAGAGTTACCTAGAGTTAGCTAGAGTTAGCTAAAGTTAGCTAGAATTACCTAGAGTTACCTAGAGTTAGCTAGAGTTAGCTAGAGTTAGCTAAAGTTACCTAGAGTTAGCTAGAGTTACCTAGAGTTAGCTAGAGTTAGCTAGAATTACCTAGAGTTACCTAGAGTTAGCTAGAGTTACCTTGAGTTACCTAGAGTTAGCTAGAATTACCTAGAGTTAGCTAGAGTTACCTAGAGTTAGCTAAAGTTACCTAGAGTTAGCTAGAATTACCTATAGTTAGCTAGAGTTAGCTAGAATTACCTAGAGTTACCTAGAGTTAGCTAGAGTTACCTTGAGTTACCTAGAGTTAGCTAGAATTACATAGAGTTAGCTAGAGTTAGCTAAAGTTAGCTAGAATTACCTAGAGTTAGCTAGAGTTAGCTAAAGTTAGCTAGAATTACCTAGAGTTAGCTAGAGTTAGCTAAAGTTAGCTAGAGTTACCTAGAGTTAGCTAGAGTTAGCTAGAGTTATCTAGAATTAGCTAAAGTTAGCTAGAATTACCTAAAGTTAGCTAGAGTTACCTATAGTTAGCTAGAGTTACCTAGAGTTAGCTAAAGTTAGCTAGAATTACCTAGAGTTACCTAGAGTTAGCTAGAGTTAGCTAGAGTTAGCTAAAGTTACCTAGAGTTAGCTAGAGTTACTTAGAGTTAGCTAGAGTTAGCTAGAATTACATAGAGTTACCTAGAGTTAGCTAGAGTTACCTTGAGTTACCTAGAGTTAGCTAGAATTACCTAGAGTTAGCTAGAGTTAGCTAAAGTTAGCTAGAATTACCTAGAGTTAGCTAGAGTTAGCTAAAGTTAGCTAGAATTACCTAGAGTTAGCTAGAGTTAGCTAAAGTTAGCTAGAGTTACCTAGAGTTAGCTAGAGTTAGCTAGAGTTACCTAGAGTTACCTAGAGTTAGCTAGAGTTAGCTAGAATTACCTAGAGTTACCTAGAGTTAGCTAGAGTTAGATAGAGTTAGCTAGAGTTAGCTAGAGTTAGCTAGAGTTACTTAGAGTTAGCTAGAGTTAGCTAGAATTACTTAGAGTTAGCTAAAGTTAGCTAGAATTACCTAGAGTTAGCTAGAGTTAGCTAGAGTTAGCTAGAGTTACCTAGAGTTAGCTAGAGTTAACTAGAGTTAGCTAGAATTACCTAGAGTTACCTAGAGTTACCTAGAGTTACCAAGAGTTAGCTAGAGTTAGCTAGAGTTAGCTAGAGTTAGCTAAAGTTAGCTAGAGTTAGTTAGAGTTAGCTAGAGTTACCTAGAGTTAGCTAAAGTTAGCTAAAGTTAGCTAGAATTACCTAGAGTTACCTAGAGTTAGCTAGAGTTAGCTAGAATTACCTAGAGTTAGCTAAAGTTAGCTAGAATTACCTAGAGTTACCTAGAGTTAGCTAGAGTTAGCTAAAGTTACCTAGAGTTACCTAGAGTTACCTAGAGTTAGCTAAAGTTAGCTAGAGTTACCTAGAGTTAGCTAAAGTTAGCTAGAATTACCTAGAGTTACCTAGAGTTAGCTAGAGTTAGCTAAAGTTAGCTAGAATTACCTAGAGTTAGCTAGAGTTAGCTAAAGTTAGCTAGAGTTACCTAGAGTTAGCTAGAGTTAGCTAGAGTTACCTAGAGTTAGCTAAAGTTAGCTAGAATTACCCTAGAGTTACCTAGAGTTAGCTAGAGTTACCTAGAGTTACCTAGAGTTAGCTAAAGTTAGCTAGAGTTACCTAGAGTTAGCTAGAGTTACCTAGAGTTAGCTAAAGTTAGCTAGAATTACCTAGAGTTACCTAGAGTTAGCTAGAGTTAGCTAGAATTACCTAGAGTTACCTAGAGTTAGCTAGAGTTAGCTAGAGTTAGCTAGAATTACCTAGAGTTACCTAGAGTTAGCTAGAGTTACCTAGAGTTAGCTAGAGTTAGCTAGAGTTACCTTGAGTTACCTAGAGTTAGCTAGAATTACCTAGAGTTAGCTAGAGTTAGCTAAAGTTAGCTAGAATTACCTAGAGTTAGCTAGAGTTACCTAGAGTTACCTAGAGTTAGCTTGAGTTAGTTAGAGTTAGCTAAAGTTACCTAGAGTTAGCTAGAATTACCTATAATTAGCTAGAGTTAGCTAGAATTACATAGAGTTAGCTAGAGTTAGATAAAGTTAGCTAGAATTACCTAGAGTTAGCTAGAGTTAGCTAAAGTTAGCTAGAATTACCTAGAGTTAGCTAGAGTTAGCTAAAGTTAGCTAGAGTTACCTAGAGTTAGCTAGAGTTAGCTAGAGTTATCTAGAATTAGCTAAAGTTAGCTAGAATTACCTAGAGTTACTTAGAGTTAGCTAGAGTTAGCTAGAGATACCTAGAGTTAGCTAGAGTTACCTAGAGTTAGCTAAAGTTAGCTAGAATTACCTAGAGTTACCTAGAGTTAGCTAGAGTTACCTAGAGTTACCTAGAGTTAGCTAAAGTTAGCTAGAATTACCTAGAGTTACCTAGAGTTAGCTAGAGTTACCTTGAGTTACCTAGAGTTAGCTAGAGTTACCTAGAGTTACCTAGAGTTACCTAGAGTTACCTAGAGTTAGCTAAAGTTAGCTAGAGATACCTAGAGTTAGCTAAAGTTAGCTAGAATTACTTAGAGTTACCTAGAGTTAGCTAGAGTTAGATAGAGTTAGCTAGAGTTAGCTAGAGTTACCTAGAGTTAGATAGAGTTAGCTAGAGTTAGCTAGAGTTACCTAGAGTTAGCTAAAGTTAGTTAGAATTACCTAGAGTTAGCTAGAGTTAGCTAGAGTTAGCTAGAGTTACCTAGAGTTAGCTAGAGTTACCTAGAGTTAGCTAGAATTACCTAGAGTTACCTAGAGTTACCTAGAGTTACCAAGAGTTAGCTAGAGTTAGCTAGAGTTAGCTAGAGTTAGCTAAAGTTAGCTAGAGTTAGTTAGAGTTAGCTAGAGTTACCTAGAGTTAGCTAAAGTTAGCTAAAGTTAGCTAGAATTACCTAGAGTTACCTAGAGTTAGCTAGAGTTAGCTAAAGTTACCTAGAGTTACCTAGAGTTACCTAGAGTTAGCTAAAGTTAGCTAGAGTTACCTAGAGTTAGCTAAAGTTAGCTAGAATTACCTAGAGTTACCTAGAGTTAGCTAAAGTTAGCTAGAGTTACCTAGAGTTAGCTAGAGTTAGCTAAAGTTACCTAGAGTTACCTAGAGTTACCTAGAGTTAGCTAAAGTTAGCTAGAGTTACCTAGAGTTAGCTAAAGTTAGCTAGAATTACCTAGAGTTACCTAGAGTTAGCTAGAGTTAGCTAAAGTTAGCTAGAATTACCTAGAGTTAGCTAGAGTTAGCTAAAGTTAGCTAGAGTTACCTAGAGTTAGCTAGAGTTAGCTAGAGTTACCTAGAGTTAGCTAAAGTTAGCAAGAATTACCTAGAGTTACCTAGAGTTACCTAGAGTTACCTAGAATTAGCTAGAGTTACCTAGAGTTACCTAGAGTTAGCTAAAGTTAGCTATAGTTACCTAGAGTTAGCTAGAGTTACCTAGAGTTAGCTAAAGTTAGCTAGAATTACCTAGAGTTACCTAGAGTTAGCTAGAGTTACCTAGAGTTACCTAGAGTTAGCTAAAGTTACCTAGAGTTAGCTAAAGTTAGCTAGAATTACCTAGAGTTACCTAGAGTTACCTAGAGTTACCTAGAATTAGCTAGAGTTACCTAGAGTTACCTAGAGTTAGCTAAAGTTAGCTATAGTTACCTAGAGTTAGCTAGAGTTACCTAGAGTTAGCTAAAGTTAGCTAGAATTACCTAGAGTTACCTTGAGTTACCTAGAGTTAGCTAGAATTACCTAGAGTTAGCTAGAGTTAGCTAAAGTTAGCTAGAATTACCTAGAGTTAGCTAGAGTTACCTAGAGTTACCTAGAGTTAGCTTGAGTTAGTTAGAGTTAGCTAAAGTTACCTAGAGTTAGCTAGAATTACCTATAATTAGCTAGAGTTAGCTAGAATTACATAGAGTTAGCTAGAGTTAGCTAAAGTTAGCTAGAATTACCTAGAGTTAGCTAGAGTTAGCTAAAGTTAGCTAGAATTACCTAGAGTTAGCTAGAGTTAGCTAAAGTTAGCTAGAGTTACCTAGAGTTAGCTAGAGTTAGCTAGAGTTATCTAGAATTAGCTAAAGTTAGCTAGAATTACCTAGAGTTACCTTGAGTTACCTAGAGTTAGCTAGAGTTACCTAGAGTTACCTAGAGTTACCTAAAGTTACCTAGAGTTAGCTAAAGTTAGCTAGAGATACCTAGAGTTAGCTAAAGTTAGCTAGAATTACTTAGAGTTACCTAGAGTTAGCTAGAGTTAGATAGAGTTAGCTAGAGTTAGCTAGAGTTACCTAGAGTTAGCTAGAGTTAGCTAGAGTTACCTAGAGTTAGCTAAAGTTAGCTAGAATTACCTAGAGTTAGCTAGAGTTAGCTAGAGTTAGCTAGAGTTACCTAGAGTTAGCTAGAGTTACCTAGAGTTAGCTAGAATTACCTAGAGTTACCTAGAGTTACCTAGAGTTACCAAGAGTTAGCTAGAATTAGCTAGAGTTAGCTAGAGTTAGCTAAAGTTAGCTAGAGTTAGTTAGAGTTAGCTAGAGTTACCTAGAGTTAGCTAAAGTTAGCTAAAGTTAGCTAGAATTACCTAGAGTTACCTAGAGTTAGCTAGAGTTAGTTAAAGTTACCTAGAGTTACCTAGAGTTACCTAGAGTTAGCTAAAGTTAGCTAGAGTTACCTAGAGTTAGCTAAAGTTAGCTAGAATTACCTAGAGTTACCTAGAGTTAGCTAAAGTTAGCTAGAGTTACCTAGAGTTAGCTAAAGTTAGCTAAAGTTAGCTAGAATTACCTAGAGTTACCTAGAGTTAGCTAGAGTTAGCTAAAGTTACCTAGAGTTACCTAGAGTTACCTAGAGTTAGCTAAAGTTAGCTAGAGTTACCTAGAGTTAGCTAAAGTTACCTAGAGTTACCTAGAGTTACCTAGAGTTAGCTAGAGTTAGCTAGAGTTACCTAGAGTTAGCTAGAGTTAGCTAGAATTATCTAGAGTTAGCTAAAGTTAGCTAGAATTACCTAGAGTTACCTAGAGTTAGCTAGAGTTAGCTAAAGTTACCTAGAGTTACCTAGAGTTACCTAGAGTTAGCTAAAGTTAGCTAGAGTTACCTAGAGTTAGCTAAAGTTAGCTAGAATTACCTAGAGTTACCTAGAGTTAGCTAGAGTTAGCTAAAGTTAGCTAGAATTACCTAGAGTTAGCTAGAGTTAGCTAAAGTTAGCTAGAGTTACCTAGAGTTAGCTAGAGTTAGCTAGAGTTACCTAGAGTTAGCTAAAGTTAGCTAGAATTACCTAGAGTTACCTAGAGTTACCTAGAGTTACCTAGAATTAGCTAGAGTTACCTAGAGTTACCTAGAGTTAGCTAAAGTTAGCTATAGTTACCTAGAGTTAGCTAGAGTTACCTAGAGTTAGCTAAAGTTAGCTAGAATTACCTAGAGTTACCTAGAGTTAGCTAAAGTTAGCTAGAATTACCTAGAGTTACCTAGAGTTACCTAGAGTTAGCTAGAGTTAGCTAGAGTTACCTAGAGTTAGCTAAAGTTAGCTAGAATTACCTAGAGTTACCTAGAGTTACCTAGAGTTACCTAGAATTAGCTAGAGTTACCTAGAGTTACCTAGAGTTAGCTAGAGTTAGCTAGAGTTAGCTAAAGTTACCTAGAGTTACCTAGAGTTACCTAGAGTTAGCTAAAGTTAGCTAGAGTTACCTAGAGTTAGCTAAAGTTAGCTAGAATTACCTAGAGTTACCTAGAGTTAGCTAAAGTTAGCTAGAGTTACCTAGAGTTAGCTAAAGTTAGCTAAAGTTAGCTAGAATTACCTAGAGTTACCTAGAGTTAGCTAGAATTAGCTAAAGTTACCTAGAGTTAGCTAGAGTTAGCTAAAGTTAGCTAGAATTACCTAGAGTTACCTAGAGTTAGCTAAAGTTAGCTAGAATTACCTAGAGTTACCTAGAGTTACCTAGAGTTAGCTAGAGTTAGCTAGAGTTACCTAGAGTTAGCTAAAGTTAGCTAGAATTACCTAGAGTTACCTAGAGTTACCTAGAGTTACCTAGAATTAGCTAGAGTTAACTAGAGTTACCTAGAGTTAGCTAGAGTTAGCTAGAGTTAGCTAAAGTTACCTAGAGTTACCTAGAGTTAGCTAAAGTTAGCTATAGTTACCTAGAGTTAGCTAGAGTTACCTAGAGTTAGCTAAAGTTAGCTAGAATTACCTAGAGTTACCTAGAGTTAGCTAGAGTTACCTAGAGTTACCTAGAGTTAGCTAAAGTTACCTAGAGTTAGCTAAAGTTAGCTAGAATTACCTAGAGTTACCTAGAGTTACCTAGAGTTACCTAGAATTAGCTAGAGTTACCTAGAGTTACCTAGAGTTAGCTAAAGTTAGCTATAGTTACCTAGAGTTAGCTAGAGTTACCTAGAGTTAGCTAAAGTTAGCTAGAATTACCTAGAGTTACCTTGAGTTACCTAGAGTTAGCTAGAATTACCTAGAGTTAGCTAGAGTTAGCTAAAGTTAGCTAGAATTACCTAGAGTTAGCTAGAGTTACCTAGAGTTACCTAGAGTTAGCTTGAGTTAGTTAGAGTTAGCTAAAGTTACCTAGAGTTAGCTAGAATTACCTATAATTAGCTAGAGTTAGCTAGAATTACATAGAGTTAGCTAGAGTTAGCTAAAGTTAGCTAGAATTACCTAGAGTTAGCTAGAGTTAGCTAAAGTTAGCTAGAATTACCTAGAGTTAGCTAGAGTTAGCTAAAGTTAGCTAGAGTTACCTAGAGTTAGCTAGAGTTAGCTAGAGTTATCTAGAATTAGCTAAAGTTAGCTAGAATTACCTAGAGTTACCTTGAGTTACCTAGAGTTAGCTAGAGTTACCTAGAGTTACCTAGAGTTACCTAAAGTTACCTAGAGTTAGCTAAAGTTAGCTAGAGATACCTAGAGTTAGCTAAAGTTAGCTAGAATTACTTAGAGTTACCTAGAGTTAGCTAGAGTTAGATAGAGTTAGCTAGAGTTAGCTAGAGTTACCTAGAGTTAGCTAGAGTTAGCTAGAGTTACCTAGAGTTAGCTAAAGTTAGCTAGAATTACCTAGAGTTAGCTAGAGTTAGCTAGAGTTAGCTAGAGTTACCTAGAGTTAGCTAGAGTTACCTAGAGTTAGCTAGAATTACCTAGAGTTACCTAGAGTTACCTAGAGTTACCAAGAGTTAGCTAGAATTAGCTAGAGTTAGCTAGAGTTAGCTAAAGTTAGCTAGAGTTAGTTAGAGTTAGCTAGAGTTACCTAGAGTTAGCTAAAGTTAGCTAAAGTTAGCTAGAATTACCTAGAGTTACCTAGAGTTAGCTAGAGTTAGTTAAAGTTACCTAGAGTTACCTAGAGTTACCTAGAGTTAGCTAAAGTTAGCTAGAGTTACCTAGAGTTAGCTAAAGTTAGCTAGAATTACCTAGAGTTACCTAGAGTTAGCTAAAGTTAGCTAGAGTTACCTAGAGTTAGCTAAAGTTAGCTAAAGTTAGCTAGAATTACCTAGAGTTACCTAGAGTTAGCTAGAGTTAGCTAAAGTTACCTAGAGTTACCTAGAGTTACCTAGAGTTAGCTAAAGTTAGCTAGAGTTACCTAGAGTTAGCTAAAGTTACCTAGAGTTACCTAGAGTTACCTAGAGTTAGCTAGAGTTAGCTAGAGTTACCTAGAGTTAGCTAGAGTTAGCTAGAATTATCTAGAGTTAGCTAAAGTTAGCTAGAATTACCTAGAGTTACCTAGAGTTAGCTAGAGTTAGCTAAAGTTACCTAGAGTTACCTAGAGTTACCTAGAGTTAGCTAAAGTTAGCTAGAGTTACCTAGAGTTAGCTAAAGTTAGCTAGAATTACCTAGAGTTACCTAGAGTTAGCTAGAGTTAGCTAAAGTTAGCTAGAATTACCTAGAGTTAGCTAGAGTTAGCTAAAGTTAGCTAGAGTTACCTAGAGTTAGCTAGAGTTAGCTAGAGTTACCTAGAGTTAGCTAAAGTTAGCTAGAATTACCTAGAGTTACCTAGAGTTACCTAGAGTTACCTAGAATTAGCTAGAGTTACCTAGAGTTACCTAGAGTTAGCTAAAGTTAGCTATAGTTACCTAGAGTTAGCTAGAGTTACCTAGAGTTAGCTAAAGTTAGCTAGAATTACCTAGAGTTACCTAGAGTTAGCTAAAGTTAGCTAGAATTACCTAGAGTTACCTAGAGTTACCTAGAGTTAGCTAGAGTTAGCTAGAGTTACCTAGAGTTAGCTAAAGTTAGCTAGAATTACCTAGAGTTACCTAGAGTTACCTAGAGTTACCTAGAATTAGCTAGAGTTACCTAGAGTTACCTAGAGTTAGCTAGAGTTAGCTAGAGTTAGCTAAAGTTACCTAGAGTTACCTAGAGTTACCTAGAGTTAGCTAAAGTTAGCTAGAGTTACCTAGAGTTAGCTAAAGTTAGCTAGAATTACCTAGAGTTACCTAGAGTTAGCTAAAGTTAGCTAGAGTTACCTAGAGTTAGCTAAAGTTAGCTAAAGTTAGCTAGAATTACCTAGAGTTACCTAGAGTTAGCTAGAATTAGCTAAAGTTACCTAGAGTTAGCTAGAGTTAGCTAAAGTTAGCTAGAGTTACCTAGAGTTAGCTAGAGTTAGCTAGAGTTACCTAGAGTTAGCTAAAGTTAGCTAGAATTACCTAGAGTTACCTAGAGTTACCTAGAGTTACCTAGAATTAGCTAGAGTTACCTAGAGTTACCTAGAGTTAGCTAAAGTTAGCTATAGTTACCTAGAGTTAGCTAGAGTTACCTAGAGTTAGCTAAAGTTAGCTAGAATTACCTAGAGTTACCTAGAGTTAGCTAGAGTTACCTAGAGTTACCTAGAGTTAGCTAAAGTTAGCTAGAATTACCTAGAGTTACCTAGAGTTAGCTAGAGTTACCTTGAGTTACCTAGAGTTAGCTAGAGTTACGTAGAGTTACCTAGAGTTACCTAGAGTTACCTAGAGTTAGCTAAAGTTAGCTAGAGATACCTAGAGTTAGCTAAAGTTAGCTAGAATTACTTAGAGTTACCTAGAGTTAGCTAGAGTTAGATAGAGTTAGCTAGAGTTAGCTAGAGTTACCTAGAGTTAGCTAGAGTTAGCTAGAGTTAGCTAGAGTTACCTAGAGTTAGCTAAAGTTAGCTAGAATTACCTAGAGTTACCTAGAGTTACCTAGAGTTACCAAGAGTTAGCTAGAATTAGCTAGAGTTAGCTGGAGTTAGCTAAAGTTAGCTAGAGTTAGTTAGAGTTAGCTAGAGTTACCTAGAGTTAGCTAAAGTTAGCTAAAGTTAGCTAGAATTACCTAGAGTTACCTAGAGTTAGCTAGAGTTAGCTAAAGTTACCTAGAGTTACCTAGAGTTACCTAGAGTTAGCTAAAGTTAGCTAGAGTTACCTAGAGTTAGCTAAAGTTAGCTAGAATTACCTAGAGTTACCTAGAGTTAGCTAAAGTTAGCTAGAGTTACCTAGAGTTAGCTAAAGTTAGCTAAAGTTAGCTAGAATTACCTAGAGTTACCTAGAGTTAGCTAGAGTTAGCTAAAGTTACCTAGAGTTACCTAGAGTTACCTAGAGTTAGCTAAAGTTAGCTAGAGTTACCTAGAGTTAGCTAAAGTTACCTAGAGTTACCTAGAGTTACCTAGAGTTAGCTAGAGTTAGCTAGAGTTACCTAGAGTTAGCTAGAGTTAGCTAGAATTATCTAGAGTTAGCTAAAGTTAGCTAGAATTACCTAGAGTTACCTAGAGTTAGCTAGAGTTAGCTAAAGTTACCTAGAGTTACCTAGAGTTACCTAGAGTTAGCTAAAGTTAGCTAGAGTTACCTAGAGTTAGCTAAAGTTAGCTAGAATTACCTAGAGTTACCTAGAGTTAGCTAGAGTTAGCTAAAGTTAGCTAGAATTACCTAGAGTTAGCTAGAGTTAGCTAAAGTTAGCTAGAGTTACCTAGAGTTAGCTAGAGTTAGCTAGAGTTACCTAGAGTTAGCTAAAGTTAGCTAGAATTACCTAGAGTTACCTAGAGTTACCTAGAGTTACCTAGAATTAGCTAGAGTTACCTAGAGTTACCTAGAGTTAGCTAAAGTTAGCTATAGTTACCTAGAGTTAGCTAGAGTTACCTAGAGTTAGCTAAAGTTAGCTAGAATTACCTAGAGTTACCTAGAGTTAGCTAAAGTTAGCTAGAATTACCTAGAGTTACCTAGAGTTACCTAGAGTTAGCTAGAGTTAGCTAGAGTTACCTAGAGTTAGCTAAAGTTAGCTAGAATTACCTAGAGTTACCTAGAGTTACCTAGAGTTACCTAGAATTAGCTAGAGTTACCTAGAGTTACCTAGAGTTAGCTAAAGTTAGCTATAGTTACCTAGAGTTAGCTAGAGTTACCTAGAGTTAGCTAAAGTTAGCTAGAATTACCTAGAGTTACCTAGAGTTACCTAGAATTAGCTAGAGTTACCTAGAGTTACCTAGAGTTAGCTAAAGTTAGCTATAGTTACCTAGAGTTAGCTAGAGTTACCTAGAGTTAGCTAAAGTTAGCTAGAATTACCTAGAGTTACCTAGAGTTAGCTAAAGTTAGCTAGAATTACCTAGAGTTACCTAGAGTTACCTAGAGTTAGCTAGAGTTAGCTAGAGTTAGCTAGAGTTAGCTAGAGTTAGCTAGAGTTACCTAGAGTTAGCTAGAGTTACCTAGAGTTAGCTAGAATTACCTAGAGTTACCTAGAGTTACCTAGAGTTACCAAGAGTTAGCTAGAGTTAGCTAGAGTTAGCTAGAGTTAGCTAAAGTTAGCTAGAGTTAGTTAGAGTTAGCTAGAGTTACCTAGAGTTAGCTAAAGTTAGCTAAAGTTAGCTAGAATTACCTAGAGTTACCTAGAGTTAGCTAGAGTTAGCTAAAGTTACCTAGAGTTACCTAGAGTTACCTAGAGTTAGCTAAAGTTAGCTAGAGTTACCTAGAGTTAGCTAAAGTTAGCTAGAATTACCTAGAGTTACCTAGAGTTAGCTAAAGTTAGCTAGAGTTACCTAGAGTTAGCTAGAGTTAGCTAAAGTTACCTAGAGTTACCTAGAGTTACCTAGAGTTAGCTAAAGTTAGCTAGAGTTACCTAGAGTTAGCTAAAGTTAGCTAGAATTACCTAGAGTTACCTAGAGTTAGCTAGAGTTAGCTAAAGTTAGCTAGAATTACCTAGAGTTAGCTAGAGTTAGCTAAAGTTAGCTAGAGTTACCTAGAGTTAGCTAGAGTTAGCTAGAGTTACCTAGAGTTAGCTAAAGTTAGCTAGAATTACCTAGAGTTACCTAGAGTTACCTAGAGTTACCTAGAATTAGCTAGAGTTACCTAGAGTTACCTAGAGTTAGCTAAAGTTAGCTATAGTTACCTAGAGTTAGCTAGAGTTACCTAGAGTTAGCTAAAGTTAGCTAGAATTACCTAGAGTTACCTAGAGTTAGCTAGAGTTACCTAGAGTTACCTAGAGTTAGCTAAAGTTAGCTAGAATTACCTAGAGTTACCTAGAGTTAGCTAGAGTTACCTTGAGTTACCTAGAGTTAGCTAGAGTTACCTAGAGTTACCTAGAGTTACCTAAAGTTACCTAGAGTTAGCTAAAGTTAGCTAGAGATACCTAGAGTTAGCTAAAGTTAGCTAGAATTACTTAGAGTTACCTAGAGTTAGCTAGAGTTAGATAGAGTTAGCTAGAGTTAGCTAGAGTTACCTAGAGTTAGCTAGAGTTAGCTAGAGTTACCTAGAGTTAGCTAAAGTTAGCTAGAATTACCTAGAGTTAGCTATAGTTAGCTAGAGTTAGCTAGAGTTACCTAGAGTTAGCTAGAGTTACCTAGAGTTAGCTAGAATTACCTAGAGTTACCTAGAGTTACCTAGAGTTACCAAGAGTTAGCTAGAATTAGCTAGAGTTAGCTAGAGTTAGCTAAAGTTAGCTAGAGTTAGTTAGAGTTAGCTAGAGTTACCTAGAGTTAGCTAAAGTTAGCTAAAGTTAGCTAGAATTACCTAGAGTTACCTAGAGTTAGCTAGAGTTAGTTAAAGTTACCTAGAGTTACCTAGAGTTACCTAGAGTTAGTTAAAGTTAGCTAGAGTTACCTAGAGTTAGCTAAAGTTAGCTAGAATTACCTAGAGTTACCTAGAGTTAGCTAAAGTTAGCTAGAGTTACCTAGAGTTAGCTAAAGTTAGCTAAAGTTAGCTAGAATTACCTAGAGTTACCTAGAGTTAGCTAGAGTTAGCTAAAGTTACCTAGAGTTACCTAGAGTTACCTAGAGTTAGCTAAAGTTAGCTAGAGTTACCTAGAGTTAGCTAAAGTTACCTAGAGTTACCTAGAGTTACCTAGAGTTAGCTAGAGTTAGCTAGAGTTACCTAGAGTTAGCTAGAGTTAGCTAGAATTATCTAGAGTTAGCTAAAGTTAGCTAGAATTACCTAGAGTTACCTAGAGTTAGCTAGAGTTAGCTAAAGTTACCTAGAGTTACCTAGAGTTACCTAGAGTTAGCTAAAGTTAGCTAGAGTTACCTAGAGTTAGCTAAAGTTAGCTAGAATTACCTAGAGTTACCTAGAGTTAGCTAGAGTTAGCTAAAGTTAGCTAGAATTACCTAGAGTTAGCTAGAGTTAGCTAAAGTTAGCTAGAGTTACCTAGAGTTAGCTAGAGTTAGCTAGAGTTACCTAGAGTTAGCTAAAGTTAGCTAGAATTACCTAGAGTTACCTAGAGTTACCTAGAGTTACCTAGAATTAGCTAGAGTTACCTAGAGTTACCTAGAGTTAGCTAAAGTTAGCTATAGTTACCTAGAGTTAGCTAGAGTTACCTAGAGTTAGATAAAGTTAGCTAGAATTACCTAGAGTTACCTAGAGTTAGCTAAAGTTAGCTAGAATTACCTAGAGTTACCTAGAGTTACCTAGAGTTAGCTAGAGTTAGCTAGAGTTACCTAGAGTTAGCTAAAGTTAGCTAGAATTACCTAGAGTTACCTAGAGTTACCTAGAGTTACCTAGAATTAGCTAGAGTTACCTAGAGTTACCTAGAGTTAGCTAGAGTTAGCTAGAGTTAGCTAAAGTTACCTAGAGTTACCTAGAGTTACCTAGAGTTAGCTAAAGTTAGCTAGAGTTACCTAGAGTTAGCTAAAGTTAGCTAGAATTACCTAGAGTTACCTAGAGTTAGCTAAAGTTAGCTAGAGTTACCTAGAGTTAGCTAAAGTTAGCTAAAGTTAGCTAGAATTACCTAGAGTTACCTAGAGTTAGCTAGAATTAGCTAAAGTTACCTAGAGTTACCTAGAATTAGCTAGAGTTACCTAGAGTTACCTAGAGTTAGCTAAAGTTAGCTATAGTTACCTAGAGTTAGCTAGAGTTACCTAGAGTTAGCTAAAGTTAGCTAGAATTACCTAGAGTTACCTAGAGTTAGCTAGAGTTACCTAGAGTTACCTAGAGTTAGCTAAAGTTAGCTAGAATTACCTAGAGTTACCTAGAGTTAGCTAGAGTTACCTTGAGTTACCTAGAGTTAGCTAGAGTTACGTAGAGTTACCTAGAGTTACCTAGAGTTACCTAGAGTTAGCTAAAGTTAGCTAGAGATACCTAGAGTTAGCTAAAGTTAGCTAGAATTACCTAGAGTTACCTAGAGTTACCTAGAGTTACCAAGAGTTAGCTAGAATTAGCTAGAGTTAGCTGGAGTTAGCTAAAGTTAGCTAGAGTTAGTTAGAGTTAGCTAGAGTTACCTAGAGTTAGCTAAAGTTAGCTAAAGTTAGCTAGAATTACCTAGAGTTACCTAGAGTTAGCTAGAGTTAGCTAAAGTTACCTAGAGTTACCTAGAGTTACCTAGAGTTAGCTAAAGTTAGCTAGAGTTACCTAGAGTTAGCTAAAGTTAGCTAGAATTACCTAGAGTTACCTAGAGTTAGCTAAAGTTAGCTAGAGTTACCTAGAGTTAGCTAAAGTTAGCTAAAGTTAGCTAGAATTACCTAGAGTTACCTAGAGTTAGCTAGAGTTAGCTAAAGTTACCTAGAGTTACCTAGAGTTACCTAGAGTTAGCTAAAGTTAGCTAGAGTTACCTAGAGTTAGCTAAAGTTACCTAGAGTTACCTAGAGTTACCTAGAGTTAGCTAGAGTTAGCTAGAGTTACCTAGAGTTAGCTAGAGTTAGCTAGAATTATCTAGAGTTAGCTAAAGTTAGCTAGAATTACCTAGAGTTACCTAGAGTTAGCTAGAGTTAGCTAAAGTTACCTAGAGTTACCTAGAGTTACCTAGAGTTAGCTAAAGTTAGCTAGAGTTACCTAGAGTTAGCTAAAGTTAGCTAGAATTACCTAGAGTTACCTAGAGTTAGCTAGAGTTAGCTAAAGTTAGCTAGAATTACCTAGAGTTAGCTAGAGTTAGCTAAAGTTAGCTAGAGTTACCTAGAGTTAGCTAGAGTTAGCTAGAGTTACCTAGAGTTAGCTAAAGTTAGCTAGAATTACCTAGAGTTACCTAGAGTTACCTAGAGTTACCTAGAATTAGCTAGAGTTACCTAGAGTTACCTAGAGTTAGCTAAAGTTAGCTATAGTTACCTAGAGTTAGCTAGAGTTACCTAGAGTTAGCTAAAGTTAGCTAGAATTACCTAGAGTTACCTAGAGTTAGCTAAAGTTAGCTAGAATTACCTAGAGTTACCTAGAGTTACCTAGAGTTAGCTAGAGTTAGCTAGAGTTACCTAGAGTTAGCTAAAGTTAGCTAGAATTACCTAGAGTTACCTAGAGTTACCTAGAGTTACCTAGAATTAGCTAGAGTTACCTAGAGTTACCTAGAGTTAGCTAAAGTTAGCTATAGTTACCTAGAGTTAGCTAGAGTTACCTAGAGTTAGCTAAAGTTAGCTAGAATTACCTAGAGTTACCTAGAGTTAGCTAAAGTTAGCTAGAATTACCTAGAGTTAGCTAGAGTTACCTAGAGTTAGCTAGAGTTAGCTAGAGTTACCTAGAGTTAGCTAAAGTTAGCTAGAATTACCTAGAGTTACCTAGAGTTACCTAGAGTTACCTAGAATTAGCTAGAGTTACCTAGAGTTACCTAGAGTTAGCTAAAGTTAGCTATAGTTACCTAGAGTTAGCTAGAGTTACCTAGAGTTAGCTAAAGTTAGCTAGAATTACCTAGAGTTACCTAGAGTTAGCTAAAGTTAGCTAGAATTACCTAGAGTTACCTAGAGTTACCTAGAGTTAGCTAGAGTTAGCTAGAGTTAGCTAGAGTTAGCTAGAGTTAGCTAGAGTTACCTAGAGTTAGCTAGAGTTACCTAGAGTTAGCTAGAATTACCTAGAGTTACCTAGAGTTACCTAGAGTTACCAAGAGTTAGCTAGAGTTAGCTAGAGTTAGCTAGAGTTAGCTAAAGTTAGCTAGAGTTAGTTAGAGTTAGCTAGAGTTACCTAGAGTTAGCTAAAGTTAGCTAAAGTTAGCTAGAATTACCTAGAGTTACCTAGAGTTAGCTAGAGTTAGCTAAAGTTACCTAGAGTTACCTAGAGTTACCTAGAGTTAGCTAAAGTTAGCTAGAGTTACCTAGAGTTAGCTAAAGTTAGCTAGAATTACCTAGAGTTACCTAGAGTTAGCTAAAGTTAGCTAGAGTTACCTAGAGTTAGCTAGAGTTAGCTAAAGTTACCTAGAGTTACCTAGAGTTACCTAGAGTTAGCTAAAGTTAGCTAGAGTTACCTAGAGTTAGCTAAAGTTAGCTAGAATTACCTAGAGTTACCTAGAGTTAGCTAGAGTTAGCTAAAGTTAGCTAGAATTACCTAGAGTTAGCTAGAGTTAGCTAAAGTTAGCTAGAGTTACCTAGAGTTAGCTAGAGTTAGCTAGAGTTACCTAGAGTTAGCTAAAGTTAGCTAGAATTACCTAGAGTTACCTAGAGTTACCTAGAGTTACCTAGAATTAGCTAGAGTTACCTAGAGTTACCTAGAGTTAGCTAAAGTTAGCTATAGTTACCTAGAGTTAGCTAGAGTTACCTAGAGTTAGCTAAAGTTAGCTAGAATTACCTAGAGTTACCTAGAGTTAGCTAGAGTTACCTAGAGTTACCTAGAGTTAGCTAAAGTTAGCTAGAATTACCTAGAGTTACCTAGAGTTAGCTAGAGTTACCTTGAGTTACCTAGAGTTAGCTAGAGTTACCTAGAGTTACCTAGAGTTACCTAAAGTTACCTAGAGTTAGCTAAAGTTAGCTAGAGATACCTAGAGTTAGCTAAAGTTAGCTAGAATTACTTAGAGTTACCTAGAGTTAGCTAGAGTTAGATAGAGTTAGCTAGAGTTAGCTAGAGTTACCTAGAGTTAGCTAGAGTTAGCTAGAGTTACCTAGAGTTAGCTAAAGTTAGCTAGAATTACCTAGAGTTAGCTATAGTTAGCTAGAGTTAGCTAGAGTTACCTAGAGTTAGCTAGAGTTACCTAGAGTTAGCTAGAATTACCTAGAGTTACCTAGAGTTACCTAGAGTTACCAAGAGTTAGCTAGAATTAGCTAGAGTTAGCTAGAGTTAGCTAAAGTTAGCTAGAGTTAGTTAGAGTTAGCTAGAGTTACCTAGAGTTAGCTAAAGTTAGCTAAAGTTAGCTAGAATTACCTAGAGTTACCTAGAGTTAGCTAGAGTTAGTTAAAGTTACCTAGAGTTACCTAGAGTTACCTAGAGTTAGTTAAAGTTAGCTAGAGTTACCTAGAGTTAGCTAAAGTTAGCTAGAATTACCTAGAGTTACCTAGAGTTAGCTAAAGTTAGCTAGAGTTACCTAGAGTTAGCTAAAGTTAGCTAAAGTTAGCTAGAATTACCTAGAGTTACCTAGAGTTAGCTAGAGTTAGCTAAAGTTACCTAGAGTTACCTAGAGTTACCTAGAGTTAGCTAAAGTTAGCTAGAGTTACCTAGAGTTAGCTAAAGTTACCTAGAGTTACCTAGAGTTACCTAGAGTTAGCTAGAGTTAGCTAGAGTTACCTAGAGTTAGCTAGAGTTAGCTAGAATTATCTAGAGTTAGCTAAAGTTAGCTAGAATTACCTAGAGTTACCTAGAGTTAGCTAGAGTTAGCTAAAGTTACCTAGAGTTACCTAGAGTTACCTAGAGTTAGCTAAAGTTAGCTAGAGTTACCTAGAGTTAGCTAAAGTTAGCTAGAATTACCTAGAGTTACCTAGAGTTAGCTAGAGTTAGCTAAAGTTAGCTAGAATTACCTAGAGTTAGCTAGAGTTAGCTAAAGTTAGCTAGAGTTACCTAGAGTTAGCTAGAGTTAGCTAGAGTTACCTAGAGTTAGCTAAAGTTAGCTAGAATTACCTAGAGTTACCTAGAGTTACCTAGAGTTACCTAGAATTAGCTAGAGTTACCTAGAGTTACCTAGAGTTAGCTAAAGTTAGCTATAGTTACCTAGAGTTAGCTAGAGTTACCTAGAGTTAGATAAAGTTAGCTAGAATTACCTAGAGTTACCTAGAGTTAGCTAAAGTTAGCTAGAATTACCTAGAGTTACCTAGAGTTACCTAGAGTTAGCTAGAGTTAGCTAGAGTTACCTAGAGTTAGCTAAAGTTAGCTAGAATTACCTAGAGTTACCTAGAGTTACCTAGAGTTACCTAGAATTAGCTAGAGTTACCTAGAGTTACCTAGAGTTAGCTAGAGTTAGCTAGAGTTAGCTAAAGTTACCTAGAGTTACCTAGAGTTACCTAGAGTTAGCTAAAGTTAGCTAGAGTTACCTAGAGTTAGCTAAAGTTAGCTAGAATTACCTAGAGTTACCTAGAGTTAGCTAAAGTTAGCTAGAGTTACCTAGAGTTAGCTAAAGTTAGCTAAAGTTAGCTAGAATTACCTAGAGTTACCTAGAGTTAGCTAGAATTAGCTAAAGTTACCTAGAGTTACCTAGAATTAGCTAGAGTTACCTAGAGTTACCTAGAGTTAGCTAAAGTTAGCTATAGTTACCTAGAGTTAGCTAGAGTTACCTAGAGTTAGCTAAAGTTAGCTAGAATTACCTAGAGTTACCTAGAGTTAGCTAGAGTTACCTAGAGTTACCTAGAGTTAGCTAAAGTTAGCTAGAATTACCTAGAGTTACCTAGAGTTAGCTAGAGTTACCTTGAGTTACCTAGAGTTAGCTAGAGTTACGTAGAGTTACCTAGAGTTACCTAGAGTTACCTAGAGTTAGCTAAAGTTAGCTAGAGATACCTAGAGTTAGCTAAAGTTAGCTAGAATTACTTAGAGTTACCTAGAGTTAGCTAGAGTTAGATAGAGTTAGCTAGAGTTAGCTAGAGTTACCTAGAGTTAGCTAGAGTTAGCTAGAGTTAGCTAGAGTTACCTAGAGTTAGCTAAAGTTAGCTAGAATTACCTAGAGTTAGCTAGAGTTAGCTAGAGTTAGCTAGAGTTACCTAGAGTTAGCTAGAGTTACCTAGAGTTAGCTAGAATTACCTAGAGTTACCTAGAGTTACCTAGAGTTACCAAGAGTTAGCTAGAATTAGCTAGAGTTAGCTAGAGTTAGCTAAAGTTAGCTAGAGTTAGTTAGAGTTAGCTAGAGTTACCTAGAGTTAGCTAAAGTTAGCTAAAGTTAGCTAGAATTACCTAGAGTTACCTAGAGTTAGCTAGAGTTAGCTAAAGTTACCTAGAGTTACCTAGAGTTACCTAGAGTTAGCTAAAGTTAGCTAGAGTTACCTAGAGTTAGCTAAAGTTAGCTAGAATTACCTAGAGTTACCTAGAGTTAGCTAAAGTTAGCTAGAGTTACCTAGAGTTAGCTAAAGTTAGCTAAAGTTAGCTAGAATTACCTAGAGTTACCTAGAGTTAGCTAGAGTTAGCTAAAGTTACCTAGAGTTACCTAGAGTTACCTAGAGTTAGCTAAAGTTAGCTAGAGTTACCTAGAGTTAGCTAAAGTTACCTAGAGTTACCTAGAGTTACCTAGAGTTAGCTAGAGTTAGCTAGAGTTACCTAGAGTTAGCTAGAGTTAGCTAGAATTATCTAGAGTTAGCTAAAGTTAGCTAGAATTACCTAGAGTTACCTAGAGTTAGCTAGAGTTAGCTAAAGTTACCTAGAGTTACCTAGAGTTACCTAGAGTTAGCTAAAGTTAGCTAGAGTTACCTAGAGTTAGCTAAAGTTAGCTAGAATTACCTAGAGTTACCTAGAGTTAGCTAGAGTTAGCTAAAGTTAGCTAGAATTACCTAGAGTTAGCTAGAGTTAGCTAAAGTTAGCTAGAGTTACCTAGAGTTAGCTAGAGTTAGCTAGAGTTACCTAGAGTTAGCTAAAGTTAGCTAGAATTACCTAGAGTTACCTAGAGTTACCTAGAGTTACCTAGAATTAGCTAGAGTTACCTAGAGTTACCTAGAGTTAGCTAAAGTTAGCTATAGTTACCTAGAGTTAGCTAGAGTTACCTAGAGTTAGCTAAAGTTAGCTAGAATTACCTAGAGTTACCTAGAGTTAGCTAAAGTTAGCTAGAATTACCTAGAGTTACCTAGAGTTACCTAGAGTTAGCTAGAGTTAGCTAGAGTTACCTAGAGTTAGCTAAAGTTAGCTAGAATTACCTAGAGTTACCTAGAGTTACCTAGAGTTACCTAGAATTAGCTAGAGTTACCTAGAGTTACCTAGAGTTAGCTAGAGTTAGCTAGAGTTAGCTAAAGTTACCTAGAGTTACCTAGAGTTACCTAGAGTTAGCTAAAGTTAGCTAGAGTTACCTAGAGTTAGCTAAAGTTAGCTAGAATTACCTAGAGTTACCTAGAGTTAGCTAAAGTTAGCTAGAGTTACCTAGAGTTAGCTAAAGTTAGCTAAAGTTAGCTAGAATTACCTAGAGTTACCTAGAGTTAGCTAGAGTTAGCTAAAGTTACCTAGAGTTACCTAGAGTTACCTAGAGTTAGCTAAAGTTAGCTAGAGTTACCTAGAGTTAGCTAAAGTTACCTAGAGTTACCTAGAGTTACCTAGAGTTAGCTAGAGTTAGCTAGAGTTACCTAGAGTTAGCTAGAGTTAGCTAGAATTATCTAGAGTTAGCTAAAGTTAGCTAGAATTACCTAGAGTTACCTAGAGTTAGCTAGAGTTAGCTAAAGTTACCTAGAGTTACCTAGAGTTACCTAGAGTTAGCTAAAGTTAGCTAGAGTTAACTAGAGTTAGCTAAAGTTAGCTAGAATTACCTAGAGTTACCTAGAGTTAGCTAGAGTTAGCTAAAGTTAGCTAGAATTACCTAGAGTTAGCTAGAGTTAGCTAAAGTTAGCTAGAGTTACCTAGAGTTAGCTAGAGTTAGCTAGAGTTACCTAGAGTTAGCTAAAGTTAGCTAGAATTACCTAGAGTTACCTAGAGTTACCTAGAGTTACCTAGAATTAGCTAGAGTTACCTAGAGTTACCTAGAGTTAGCTAAAGTTAGCTAGAGTTACCTAGAGTTAGCTAGAGTTACCTAGAGTTAGCTAAAGTTAGCTAGAATTACCTAGAGTTACCTAGAGTTAGCTAGAGTTAGCTAGAATTACCTAGAGTTACCTAGAGTTAGCTAGAGTTAGATAGAGTTAGCCAGAGTTAGCTAGAGTTAGCTAGAGTTACTTAGAGTTAGCTAGAGTTAGCTAGAATTACCTAGAGTTAGCTAAAGTTAGCTAGAATTACCTAGAGTTATCTAGAGTTAGCTAGAGTTAGCTAGAGTTACCTAGAGTTAGCTAGAGTTAACTAGAGTTAGCTAGAATTACCTAGAGTTACCTAGAGTTACCTAGAGTTACCAAGAGTTAGCTAGAGTTAGCTAGAGTTAGCTAGAGTTACCTAGAGTTAGCTAGAGTTAGCTAAAGTTAGCTAGAGTTACCTAGAGTTAGCTAGAGTTAGCTAGAGTTACCTAGAGTTAGCTAAAGTTAGCTAGAATTACCTAGAGTTACCTAGAGTTACCTAGAGTTACCTAGAATTAGCTAGAGTTACCTAGAGTTACCTAGAGTTAGCTAGAGTTAGCTAGAATTACCTAGAGTTACCTAGAGTTAGCTAGAGTTAGATAGAGTTAGCCAGAGTTAGCTAGAGTTAGCTAGAGTTACTTAGAGTTAGCTAGAGTTAGCTAGAATTACCTAGAGTTAGCTAAAGTTAGCTAGAATTACCTAGATTTATCTAGAGTTAGCTAGAGTTAGCTAGAGTTACCTAGAGTTAGCTAGAGTTAACTAGAGTTAGCTAGAATTACCTAGAGTTACCTAGAGTTACCTAGAGTTACCAAGAGTTAGCTAGAGTTAGCTAGAGTTACCTAGAGTTACCTAGAGTTAGCTAAAGTTAGCTAGAATTACCTAGAGTTACCTAGAGTTAGCTAGAGTTAGCTAAAGTTAGCTAGAATTACCTAGAGTTAGCTAGAGTTAGCTAAAGTTAGCTAGAGTTACCTAGAGTTAGCTAGAGTTAGCTAGAGTTACCTAGAGTTAGCTAAAGTTAGCTAGAATTACCTAGAGTTACCTAGAGTTACCTAGAGTTACCTAGAATTAGCTAGAGTTACCTAGAGTTACCTAGAGTTAGCTAAAGTTAGCTAGAGTTACCTAGAGTTAGCTAGAGTTACCTAGAGTTAGCTAAAGTTAGCTAGAATTACCTAGAGTTACCTAGAGTTAGCTAAAGTTAGCTAGAATTACCTAGAGTTACATAGAGTTACCTAGAGTTAGCTAGAGTTAGCTAGAGTTACCTAGAGTTAGCTAAAGTTAGCTAGAATTACCTAGAGTTACCTAGAGTTACCTAGAGTTACCTAGAATTAGCTAGAGTTACCTAGAGTTACCTAGAGTTAGCTAGAGTTAGCTAGAGTTAGCTAAAGTTACCTAGAGTTACCTAGAGTTACCTAGAGTTAGCTAGAATTACCTAGAGTTACCTAGAGTTAGCTAAAGTTAGCTAGAGTTACCTAGAGTTAGCTAAAGTTAGCTAAAGTTAGCTAGAATTACCTAGAGTTACCTAGAGTTAGCTAGAGTTAGCTAAAGTTACCTAGAGTTACCTAGAGTTACCTAGAGTTAGCTAAAGTTAGCTAGAGTTACCTAGAGTTAGCTAAAGTTACCTAGAGTTACCTAGAGTTACCTAGAGTTAGCTAGAGTTAGCTAGAGTTACCTATAGTTAGCTAGAGTTAGCTAGAATTATCTAGAGTTAGCTAAAGTTAGCTAGAATTACCTAGAGTTACCTAGAGTTAGCTAGAGTTAGCTAAAGTTACCTAGAGTTACCTAGAGTTCCCTAGAGTTAGCTAAAGTTAGCTAGAGTTACCTAGAGTTAGCTAAAGTTAGCTAGAATTACCTAGAGTTACCTAGAGTTAGCTAGAGTTAGCTAAAGTTAGCTAGAATTACCTAGAGTTAGCTAGAGTTAGCTAAAGTTAGCTAGAGTTACCTAGAGTTAGCTAGAGTTAGCTAGAGTTACCTAGAGTTAGCTAAAGTTAGCTAGAATTACCTAGAGTTACCTAGAGTTACCTAGAGTTACCTAGAATTAGCTAGAGTTACCTAGAGTTACCTAGAGTTAGCTAAAGTTAGCTAGAGTTACCTAGAGTTAGCTAGAGTTACCTAGAGTTAGCTAAAGTTAGCTAGAATTACCTAGAGTTACCTAGAGTTAGCTAGAGATAGCTAGAATTACCTAGAGTTACCTAGAGTTAGCTAGAGTTAGATAGAGTTAGCCAGAGTTAGCTAGAGTTAGCTAGAGTTACTTAGAGTTAGCTAGAATTAGCTAGAATTACCTAGAGTTAGCTAAAGTTAGCTAGAATTACCTAGAGTTATCTAGAGTTAGCTAGAGTTAGCTAGAGTTACCTAGAGTTAGCTAGAGTTAACTAGAGTTAGCTAGAATTACCTAGAGTTACCTAGAGTTACCTAGAGTTAACAAGAGTTAGCTAGAGTTAGCTAGAGTTACCTAGAGTTACCTAGAGTTAGCTAAAGTTAGCTAAAGTTAGCTAGAATTACCTAGAGTTACCTAGAGTTAGCTAGAGTTAGCTAAAGTTACCTAGAGTTACCTAGAGTTACCTAGAGTTAGCTAAAGTTAGCTAGAGTTACCTAGAGTTAGCTAAAGTTAGCTAGAATTACCTAGAGTTACCTAGAGTTAGCTAAAGTTAGCTAGAGTTACCTAGAGTTAGCTAAAGTTAGCTAAAGTTAGCTAGAATTACCTAGAGTTACCTAGAGTTAGCTAGAGTTAGCTAAAGTTACCTAGAATTACCTAGAGTTACCTAGAGTTAGCTAAAGTTAGCTAGAGTTACCTAGAGTTAGCTAAAGTTACCTAGAGTTACCTAGAGTTACCTAGAGTTAGCTAGAGTTAGCTAGAGTTACCTAGAGTTAGCTAGAGTTAGCTAGAATTATCTAGAGTTAGCTAAAGTTAGCTAGAATTACCTAGAGTTACCTAGAGTTAGCTAGAGTTAGCTAAAGTTACCTAGAGTTACCTAGAGTTACCTAGAGTTAGCTAAAGTTAGCTAGAGTTACCTATAGTTAGCTAAAGTTAGCTAGAATTACCTAGAGTTACCTAGAGTTAGCTAGAGTTAGCTAAAGTTAGCTAGAATTACCTAGAGTTAGCTAGAGTTAGCTAAAGTTAGCTAGAGTTACCTAGAGTTAGCTAGAGTTAGCTAGAGTTACCTAGAGTTAGCTAAAGTTAGCTAGAATTACCTAGAGTTACCTAGAGTTACCTAGAGTTACCTAGAATTAGCTAGAGTTACCTAGAGTTACCTAGAGTTAGCTAAAGTTAGCTATAGTTACCTAGAGTTAGCTAGAGTTACCTAGAGTTAGCTAAAGTTAGCTAGAATTACCTAGAGTTACCTAGAGTTAGCTAGAGTTACCTAGAGTTACCTAGAGTTAGCTAAAGTTAGCTAGAATTACCTAGAGTTACCTAGAGTTAGCTAGAGTTACCTTGAGTTACCTAGAGTTAGCTAGAGTTACCTAGAGTTACCTAGAGTTACCTAGAGTTACCTAGAGTTAGCTAAAGTTAGCTAGAGATACCTAGAGTTAGCTAAAGTTAGCTAGAATTACTTAGAGTTACCTAGAGTTAGCTAGAGTTAGATAGAGTTAGCTAGAGTTAGCTAGGGTTACCTAGAGTTAGCTAGAGTTAGCTAGAGTTAGCTAGAGTTACCTAGAGTTAGCTAAAGTTAGCTAGAATTACCTAGAGTTAGCTAGAGTTAGCTAGAGTTAGCTAGAGTTACCTAGAGTTAGCTAGAGTTACCTAGAGTTAGCTAGAATTACCTAGAGTTACCTAGAGTTACCTAGAGTTACCAAGAGTTAGCTAGAGTTACCTAGAGTTACCTAGAGTTAGCTAGAGTTAGCTAGAGTTAGCTAAAGTTACCTAGAGTTACCTAGAGTTACCTAGAGTTAGCTAAAGTTAGCTAGAGTTACCTAGAGTTAGCTAAAGTTAGCTAGAATTACCTAGAGTTACCTAGAGTTAGCTAAAGTTAGCTAGAGTTACCTAGAGTTAGCTAAAGTTAGCTAAAGTTAGCTAGAATTACCTAGAGTTACCTAGAGTTAGCTAGAGTTAGCTAAAGTTACCTAGAGTTACCTAGAGTTACCTAGAGTTAGCTAAAGTTAGCTAGAGTTACCTAGAGTTAGCTAAAGTTACCTAGAGTTACCTAGAGTTACCTAGAGTTAGCTAGAGTTAGCTAGAGTTACCTATAGTTAGCTAGAGTTAGCTAGAATTATCTAGAGTTAGCTAAAGTTAGCTAGAATTACCTAGAGTTACCTAGAGTTAGCTAGAGTTAGCTAAAGTTACCTAGAGTTACCTAGAGTTCCCTAGAGTTAGCTAAAGTTAGCTAGAGTTACCTAGAGTTAGCTAAAGTTAGCTAGAATTACCTAGAGTTACCTAGAGTTAGCTAGAGTTAGCTAAAGTTAGCTAGAATTACCTAGAGTTAGCTAGAGTTAGCTAAAGTTAGCTAGAGTTACCTAGAGTTAGCTAGAGTTAGCTAGAGTTACCTAGAGTTAGCTAAAGTTAGCTAGAATTACCTAGAGTTACCTAGAGTTACCTAGAGTTACCTAGAATTAGCTAGAGTTACCTAGAGTTACCTAGAGTTAGCTAAAGTTAGCTAGAGTTACCTAGAGTTAGCTAGAGTTACCTAGAGTTAGCTAAAGTTAGCTAGAATTACCTAGAGTTACCTAGAGTTAGCTAGAGATAGCTAGAATTACCTAGAGTTACCTAGAGTTAGCTAGAGTTAGATAGAGTTAGCCAGAGTTAGCTAGAGTTAGCTAGAGTTACTTAGAGTTAGCTAGAATTAGCTAGAATTACCTAGAGTTAGCTAAAGTTAGCTAGAATTACCTAGAGTTATCTAGAGTTAGCTAGAGTTAGCTAGAGTTACCTAGAGTTAGCTAGAGTTAACTAGAGTTAGCTAGAATTACCTAGAGTTACCTAGAGTTACCTAGAGTTAACAAGAGTTAGCTAGAGTTAGCTAGAGTTACCTAGAGTTACCTAGAGTTAGCTAAAGTTAGCTAAAGTTAGCTAGAATTACCTAGAGTTACCTAGAGTTAGCTAGAGTTAGCTAAAGTTACCTAGAGTTACCTAGAGTTACCTAGAGTTAGCTAAAGTTAGCTAGAGTTACCTAGAGTTAGCTAAAGTTAGCTAGAATTACCTAGAGTTACCTAGAGTTAGCTAAAGTTAGCTAGAGTTACCTAGAGTTAGCTAAAGTTAGCTAAAGTTAGCTAGAATTACCTAGAGTTACCTAGAGTTAGCTAGAGTTAGCTAAAGTTACCTAGAGTTACCTAGAGTTACCTAGAGTTAGCTAAAGTTAGCTAGAGTTACCTAGAGTTAGCTAAAGTTACCTAGAGTTACCTAGAGTTACCTAGAGTTAGCTAGAGTTAGCTAGAGTTACCTAGAGTTAGCTAGAGTTAGCTAGAATTATCTAGAGTTAGCTAAAGTTAGCTAGAATTACCTAGAGTTACCTAGAGTTAGCTAGAGTTAGCTAAAGTTACCTAGAGTTACCTAGAGTTACCTAGAGTTAGCTAAAGTTAGCTAGAGTTACCTATAGTTAGCTAAAGTTAGCTAGAATTACCTAGAGTTACCTAGAGTTAGCTAGAGTTAGCTAAAGTTAGCTAGAATTACCTAGAGTTAGCTAGAGTTAGCTAAAGTTAGCTAGAGTTACCTAGAGTTAGCTAGAGTTAGCTAGAGTTACCTAGAGTTAGCTAAGTTAGCTAGAATTACCTTGAGTTACCTAGAGTTACCTAGAGTTACCTAGAATTAGCTAGAGTTACCTAGAGTTACCTAGAGTTAGCTAAAGTTAGCTATAGTTACCTAGAGTTAGCTAGAGTTACCTAGAGTTAGCTAAAGTTAGCTAGAATTACCTAGAGTTACCTAGAGTTAGCTAGAGTTACCTAGAGTTACCTAGAGTTAGCTAAAGTTAGCTAGAATTACCTAGAGTTACCTAGAGTTAGCTAGAGTTACCTTGAGTTACCTAGAGTTAGCTAGAGTTACCTAGAGTTACCTAGAGTTACCTAGAGTTACCTAGAGTTAGCTAAAGTTAGCTAGAGATACCTAGAGTTAGCTAAAGTTAGCTAGAATTACTTAGAGTTACCTAGAGTTAGCTAGAGTTAGATAGAGTTAGCTAGAGTTAGCTAGAGTTACCTAGAGTTAGCTAGAGTTAGCTAGAGTTAGCTAGAGTTACCTAGAGTTAGCTAAAGTTAGCTAGAATTACCTAGAGTTAGCTAGAGTTAGCTAGAGTTAGCTAGAGTTACCTAGAGTTAGCTAGAGTTACCTAGAGTTAGCTAGAATTACCTAGAGTTACCTAGAGTTACCTAGAGTTACCAAGAGTTAGCTAGAGTTAGCTAGAGTTAGCTAGAGTTAGCTAAAGTTAGCTAGAGTTAGTTAGAGTTACCTAGAGTTACCTAGAGTTAGCTAAAGTTAGCTAAAGTTAGCTAGAATTACCTAGAGTTACCTAGAGTTAGCTAGAGTTAGCTAAAGTTACCTAGAGTTACCTAGAGTTACCTAGAGTTAGCTAAAGTTAGCTAGAGTTACCTAGAGTTAGCTAAAGTTAGCTAGAATTACCTAGAGTTACCTAGAGTTAGCTAAAGTTAGCTAGAGTTACCTAGAGTTAGCTAAAGTTAGCTAAAGTTAGCTAGAATTACCTAGAGTTACCTAGAGTTAGCTAGAGTTAGCTAAAGTTAGCTAGAGTTACCTAGAGTTAGCTAAAGTTACCTAGAGTTACCTAGAGTTACCTAGAGTTAGCTAGAGTTAGCTAGAGTTACCTAGAATTAGCTAGAGTTAGCTAGAATTATCTAGAGTTAGCTAAAGTTAGCTAGAATTACCTAGAGTTACCTAGAGTTAGCTAGAGTTAGCTAAAGTTACCTAGAGTTACCTAGAGTTACCTAGAGTTAGCTAAAGTTAGCTAGAGTTACCTAGAGTTAGCTAAAGTTAGCTAGAATTACCTAGAGTTACCTAGAGTTAGCTAGAGTTAGCTAAAGTTAGCTAGAATTACCTAGAGTTAGCTAGAGTTAGCTAAAGTTAGCTAGAGTTACCTAGAGTTAGCTAGAGTTAGCTAGAGTTACCTAGAGTTAGCTAAAGTTAGCTAGAATTACCTAGAGTTACCTAGAGTTACCTAGAGTTACCTAGAATTAGCTAGAGTTACCTAGAGTTACCTAGAGTTAGCTAAAGTTAGCTATAGTTACCTAGAGTTAGCTAGAGTTACCTAGAGTTAGCTAAAGTTAGCTAGAATTACCTAGAGTTACCTAGAGTTAGCTAAAGTTAGCTAGAATTACCTAGAGTTACCTAGAGTTACCTAGAGTTAGCTAGAGTTAGCTAGAGTTACCTAGAGTTAGCTAAAGTTAGCTAGAATTGCCTAGAGTTACCTAGAGTTACCTAGAGTTACCTAGAATTAGCTAGAGTTACCTAGAGTTACCTAGAGTTAGCTAGAGTTAGCTAGAGTTAGCTAAAGTTACCTAGAGTTACCTAGAGTTACCTAGAGTTAGCTAAAGTTAGCTAGAGTTACCTAGAGTTAGCTAAAGTTAGCTAGAATTACCTAGAGTTACCTAGAGTTAGCTAAAGTTAGCTAGAGTTACCTAGAGTTAGCTAAAGTTAGCTAAAGTTAGCTAGAATTACCTAGAGTTACCTAGAGTTAGCTAGAGTTAGCTAAAGTTACCTAGAGTTACCTAGAGTTACCTAGAGTTAGCTAAAGTTAGCTAGAGTTACCTAGAGTTAGCTAAAGTTACCTAGAGTTACCTAGAGTTACCTAGAGTTAGCTAGAGTTAGCTAGAGTTACCTAGAGTTAGCTAGAGTTAGCTAGAATTATCTAGAGTTAGCTAAAGTTAGCTAGAATTACCTAGAGTTACCTAGAGTTAGCTAGAGTTAGCTAAAGTTACCTAGAGTTACCTAGAGTTATCTAGAGTTAGCTAAAGTTAGCTAGAGTTACCTAGAGTTAGCTAAAGTTAGCTAGAATTACCTAGAGTTACCTAGAGTTAGCTAGAGTTAGCTAAAGTTAGCTAGAATTACCTAGAGTTAGCTAGAGTTAGCTAAAGTTAGCTAGAGTTACCTAGAGTTAGCTAGAGTTAGCTAGAGTTACCTAGAGTTAGCTAAAGTTAGCTAGAATTACCTAGAGTTACCTAGAGTTACCTAGAGTTACCTAGAATTAGCTAGAGTTACCTAGAGTTACCTAGAGTTAGCTAAAGTTAGCTAGAGTTACCTAGAGTCAGCTAGAGTTACCTAGAGTTAGCTAAAGTTAGCTAGAATTACCTAGAGTTACCTAGAGTTAGCTAGAGTTAGCTAGAATTACCTAGAGTTACCTAGAGTTAGCTAGAGTTAGATAGAGTTAGCCAGAGTTAGCTAGAGTTAGCTAGAGTTACTTAGAGTTAGCTAGAGTTAGCTAGAATTACCTAGAGTTAGCTAAAGTTAGCTAGAATTACCTAGAGTTATCTAGAGTTAGCTAGAGTTAGCTAGAGTTACCTAGAGTTAGCTAGAGTTAACTAGAGTTAGCTAGAATTACCTAGAGTTACCTAGAGTTACCTAGAGTTACCAAGAGTTAGCTAGAGTTAGCTAGAGTTAGCTAGAGTTAGCTAAAGTTAGCTAGAGTTAGTTAGAGTTAGCTAGAGTTACCTAGAGTTAGCTAGAGTTAGCTAAAGTTAGCTAGAATTACCTAGAGTTAGCTAGAGTTAGCTAAAGTTAGCTAGAGTTACCTAGAGTTACCTAGAGTTAGCTAGAGTTACCTAGAGTTAGCTAAAGTTAGCTAGAATTACCTAGAGTTACCTAGAGTTACCTAGAGTTACCTAGAATTAGCTAGAGTTACCTAGAGTTACCTAGAGTTAGCTAAAGTTAGCTAGAGTTACCTAGAGTTAGCTAGAGTTACCTAGAGTTAGCTAAAGTTAGCTAGAATTACCTAGAGTTACCTAGAGTTAGCTAAAGTTAGCTAGAATTACCTAGAGTTACCTAGAGTTACCTAGAGTTAGCTAGAGTTAGCTAGATTTACCTAGAGTTAGCTAAAGTTAGCTAGAATTACCTAGAGTTACCTAGAGTTACCTAGAGTTACCTAGAATTAGCTAGAGTTACCTAGAGTTACCTAGAGTTAGCTAGAGTTAGCTAGAGTTAGCTAAAGTTACCTAGAGTTACCTAGAGTTACCTAGAGTTAGCTAAAGTTAGCTAGAGTTACCTAGAGTTAGCTAAAGTTAGCTAGAATTACCTAGAGTTACCTAGAGTTAGCTAAAGTTAGCTAGAGTTACCTAGAGTTAGCTAAAGTTAGCTAAAGTTAGCTAGAATTACCTAGAGTTACCTAGAGTTAGCTAGAGTTAGCTAAAGTTACCTAGAGTTACCTAGAGTTACCTAGAGTTAGCTAAAGTTAGCTAGAGTTACCTAGAGTTAGCTAAAGTTACCTAGAGTTACCTAGAGTTACCTAGAGTTAGCTAGAGTTAGCTAGAGTTACCTATAGTTAGCTAGAGTTAGCTAGAATTATCTAGAGTTAGCTAAAGTTAGCTAGAATTACCTAGAGTTACCTAGAGTTAGCTAGAGTTAGCTAAAGTTACCTAGAGTTACCTAGAGTTACCTAGAGTTAGCTAAAGTTAGCTAGAGTTACCTAGAGTTAGCTAAAGTTAGCTAGAATTACCTAGAGTTACCTAGAGTTAGCTAGAGTTAGCTAAAGTTAGCTAGAATTACCTAGAGTTAGCTAGAGTTAGCTAAAGTTAGCTAGAGTTACCTAGAGTTAGCTAGAGTTAGCTAGAGTTACCTAGAGTTAGCTAAAGTTAGCTAGAATTACCTAGAGTTACCTAGAGTTACCTAGAGTTACCTAGAATTAGCTAGAGTTACCTAGAGTTACCTAGAGTTAGCTAAAGTTAGCTAGAGTTACCTAGAGTTAGCTAGAGTTACCTAGAGTTAGCTAAAGTTAGCTAGAATTACCTAGAGTTACCTAGAGTTAGCTAGAGTTAGCTAGAATTACCTAGAGTTACCTAGAGTTAGCTAGAGTTAGATAGAGTTAGCCAGAGTTAGCTAGAGTTAGCTAGAGTAACTTAGAGTTAGCTAGAGTTAGCTAGAATTACCTAGAGTTAGCTAAAGTTAGCTAGAATTACCTAGAGTTATCTAGAGTTAGCTAGAGTTAGCTAGAGTTACCTAGAGTTAGCTAGAGTTAACTAGAGTTAGCTAGAATTACCTAGAGTTACCTAGAGTTACCTAGAGTTAACAAGAGTTAGCTAGAGTTAGCTAGAGTTACCTAGAGTTACCTAGAGTTAGCTAAAGTTAGCTAGAATTACCTAGAGTTACCTAGAGGTAGCTAGAGTTACCTTGAGTTACCTAGAGTTAGCTAGAGTTACCTAGAGTTACCTAGAGTTACCTAGAGTTACCTAGAGTTAGCTAAAGTTAGCTAGAGATACCTAGAGTTAGCTAAAGTTAGCTAGAATTACTTAGAGTTACCTAGAGTTAGCTAGAGTTAGATAGAGTTAGCTAGAGTTAGCTAGAGTTACCTAGAGTTAGCTAGAGTTAGCTAGAGTTAGCTAGAGTTACCTAGAGTTAGCTAAAGTTAGCTAGAATTACCTAGAGTTAGCTAGAGTTAGCTAGAGTTAGCTAGAGTTACCTAGAGTTAGCTAGAGTTACCTAGAGTTAGCTAGAGTTAGCTAGAGTTACCTAGAGTTAGCTAGAGTTAGCTAGAGTTAGCTAGAGTTACCTAGAGTTAGCTAGAGTTACCTAGAGTTAGCTAGAGTTAGCTAGAGTTAGCTAGAGTTACCTAGAGTTAGCTAAAGTTAGCTAGAATTACCTAGAGTTAGCTAGAGTTAGCTAGAGTTACCTAGAGTTACCTAGAGTTAGCAAGAGTTACCTAGAGTTAGCTAGAATTACCTAGAGTTACCTAGAGTTACCTAGAGTTACCAAGAGTTAGCTAGAGTTAGCTAGAGTTAGCTAGAGTTAGCTAAAGTTAGCTAGAGTTAGTTAGAGTTAGCTAGAGTTACCTAGAGTTAGCTAAAGTTAGCTAAAGTTAGCTAGAATTACCTAGAGTTACCTAGAGTTAGCTAGAGTTAGCTAAAGTTACCTAGAGTTACCTAGAGTTACCTAGAGTTAGCTAAAGTTAGCTAGAGTTACCTAGAGTTAGCTAAAGTTAGCTAGAATTACCTAGAGTTACCTAGAGTTAGCTAAAGTTAGCTAGAGTTACCTAGAGTTAGCTAAAGTTAGCTAAAGTTAGCTAGAATTACCTAGAGTTACCTAGAGTTAGCTAGAGTTAGCTAAAGTTAGCTAGAGTTACCTAGAGTTAGCTAAAGTTACCTAGAGTTACCTAGAGTTACCTAGAGTTAGCTAGAGTTAGCTAGAGTTACCTAGAGTTAGCTAGAGTTAGCTAGAATTATCTAGAGTTAGCTAAAGTTAGCTAGAATTACCTAGAGTTACCTAGAGTTAGCTAGAGTTAGCTAAAGTTACCTAGAGTTACCTAGAGTTACCTAGAGTTAGCTAAAGTTAGCTAGAGTTACCTAGAGTTAGCTAAAGTTAGCTAGAATTACCTAGAGTTACCTAGAGTTAGCTAGAGTTAGCTAAAGTTAGCTAGAATTACCTAGAGTTAGCTAGAGTTAGCTAAAGTTAGCTAGAGTTACCTAGAGTTAGCTAGAGTTAGCTAGAGTTACCTAGAGTTAGCTAAAGTTAGCTAGAATTACCTAGAGTTACCTAGAGTTACCTAGAGTTACCTAGAATTAGCTAGAGTTACCTAGAGTTACCTAGAGTTAGCTAAAGTTAGCTATAGTTACCTAGAGTTAGCTAGAGTTACCTAGAGTTAGCTAAAGTTAGCTAGAATTACCTAGAGTTACCTAGAGTTAGCTAAAGTTAGCTAGAATTACCTAGAGTTACCTAGAGTTACCTAGAGTTAGCTAGAGTTAGCTAGAGTTACCTAGAGTTAGCTAAAGTTAGCTAGAATTACCTAGAGTTACCTAGAGTTACCTAGAGTTACCTAGAATTAGCTAGAGTTACCTAGAGTTACCTAGAGTTAGCTAGAGTTAGCTAGAGTTAGCTAGAGTTACCTAGAGTTAGCTAGAGTTAGCTAGAATTATCTAGAGTTAGCTAAAGTTAGCTAGAATTAGCTAGAGTTACCTAGAGTTACCTAGAGTTAGCTAAAGTTAGCTAGAGTTACCTAGAGTTAGCTAAAGTTAGCTAGAATTACCTAGAGTTACCTAGAGTTAGCTAAAGTTAGCTAGAGTTACCTAGAGTTAGCTAAAGTTAGCTAAAGTTAGCTAGAATTACCTAGAGTTAGCTAGAGTTAGCTAGAGTTACCTAGAGTTACCTAGAGTTAGCTAGAGTTACCTAGAGTTAGCTAGAATTACCTAGAGTTACCTAGAGTTACCAAGAGTTAGCTAGAGTTAGCTAGAGTTAGCTAGAGTTAGCTAAAGTTAGCTAGAGTTAGTTAGAGTTAGCTAGAGTTACCTAGAGTTAGCTAAAGTTAGCTAAAGTTAGCTAGAATTACCTAGAGTTACCTAGAGTTAGCTAGAGTTAGCTAAAGTTACCTAGAGTTACCTAGAGTTACCTAGAGTTAGCTAAAGTTAGCTAGAGTTACCTAGAGTTAGCTAAAGTTAGCTAGAATTACCTAGAGTTACCTAGAGTTAGCTAAAGTTAGCTAGAGTTACCTAGAGTTAGCTAAAGTTAGCTAAAGTTAGCTAGAATTACCTAGAGTTACCTAGAGTTAGCTAGAGTTAGCTAAAGTTAGCTAGAGTTACCTAGAGTTAGCTAAAGTTACCTAGAGTTACCTAGAGTTACCTAGAGTTAGCTAGAGTTAGCTAGAGTTACCTAGAGTTACCTAGAGTTACCTAGAGTTAGCTAGAGTTACCTAGAGTTAGCTAGAGTTAGCTAAAGTTAGCTAGAGTTACCTAGAGTTAGCTAAAGTTAGCTAGAATTACCTAGAGTTACCTAGAGTTAGCTAGAGTTACCTAGAGTTACCTAGAGTTAGCTAAAGTAGGCTAGAATTACCTAGAGTTACCTAGAGTTAGCTAAAGTTAGCTAGAGTTAGCTAAAGTTAGCTAAAGTTAGCTAGAGTTACCTAGAGTTAGCTAAAGTTAGCTAAAGTTAGCTAGAGTTACCTAGAGTCAGCTAGAGTTACCTAGAGTTAGCTAAAGTTAGCTAGAATTACCTAGAGTTACCTAGAGTTAGCTAGAGTTAGCTAGAATTACCTAGAGTTACCTAGAGTTAGCTAGAGTTAGATAGAGTTAGCCAGAGTTAGCTAGAGTTAGCTAGAGTTACTTAGAGTTAGCTAGAGTTAGCTAGAATTACCTAGAGTTAGCTAAAGTTAGCTAGAATTACCTAGAGTTATCTAGAGTTAGCTAGAGTTAGCTAGAGTTACCTAGAGTTAGCTAGAGTTAACTAGAGTTAGCTAGAATTACCTAGAGTTACCTAGAGTTACCTAGAGTTACCAAGAGTTAGCTAGAGTTAGCTAGAGTTAGCTAGAGTTAGCTAAAGTTAGCTAGAGTTAGTTAGAGTTAGCTAGAGTTACCTAGAGTTAGCTAGAGTTAGCTAAAGTTAGCTAGAATTACCTAGAGTTAGCTAGAGTTAGCTAAAGTTAGCTAGAGTTACCTAGAGTTACCTAGAGTTAGCTAGAGTTACCTAGAGTTAGCTAAAGTTAGCTAGAATTACCTAGAGTTACCTAGAGTTACCTAGAGTTACCTAGAATTAGCTAGAGTTACCTAGAGTTACCTAGAGTTAGCTAAAGTTAGCTAGAGTTACCTAGAGTTAGCTAGAGTTACCTAGAGTTAGCTAAAGTTAGCTAGAATTACCTAGAGTTACCTAGAGTTAGCTAAAGTTAGCTAGAATTACCTAGAGTTACCTAGAGTTACCTAGAGTTAGCTAGAGTTAGCTAGATTTACCTAGAGTTAGCTAAAGTTAGCTAGAATTACCTAGAGTTACCTAGAGTTACCTAGAGTTACCTAGAATTAGCTAGAGTTACCTAGAGTTACCTAGAGTTAGCTAGAGTTAGCTAGAGTTAGCTAAAGTTACCTAGAGTTACCTAGAGTTACCTAGAGTTAGCTAAAGTTAGCTAGAGTTACCTAGAGTTAGCTAAAGTTAGCTAGAATTACCTAGAGTTACCTAGAGTTAGCTAAAGTTAGCTAGAGTTACCTAGAGTTAGCTAAAGTTAGCTAAAGTTAGCTAGAATTACCTAGAGTTACCTAGAGTTAGCTAGAGTTAGCTAAAGTTACCTAGAGTTACCTAGAGTTACCTAGAGTTAGCTAAAGTTAGCTAGAGTTACCTAGAGTTAGCTAAAGTTACCTAGAGTTACCTAGAGTTACCTAGAGTTAGCTAGAGTTAGCTAGAGTTACCTATAGTTAGCTAGAGTTAGCTAGAATTATCTAGAGTTAGCTAAAGTTAGCTAGAATTACCTAGAGTTACCTAGAGTTAGCTAGAGTTAGCTAAAGTTACCTAGAGTTACCTAGAGTTACCTAGAGTTAGCTAAAGTTAGCTAGAGTTACCTAGAGTTAGCTAAAGTTAGCTAGAATTACCTAGAGTTACCTAGAGTTAGCTAGAGTTAGCTAAAGTTAGCTAGAATTACCTAGAGTTAGCTAGAGTTAGCTAAAGTTAGCTAGAGTTACCTAGAGTTAGCTAGAGTTAGCTAGAGTTACCTAGAGTTAGCTAAAGTTAGCTAGAATTACCTAGAGTTACCTAGAGTTACCTAGAGTTACCTAGAATTAGCTAGAGTTACCTAGAGTTACCTAGAGTTAGCTAAAGTTAGCTAGAGTTACCTAGAGTTAGCTAGAGTTACCTAGAGTTAGCTAAAGTTAGCTAGAATTACCTAGAGTTACCTAGAGTTAGCTAGAGTTAGCTAGAATTACCTAGAGTTACCTAGAGTTAGCTAGAGTTAGATAGAGTTAGCCAGAGTTAGCTAGAGTTAGCTAGAGTAACTTAGAGTTAGCTAGAGTTAGCTAGAATTACCTAGAGTTAGCTAAAGTTAGCTAGAATTACCTAGAGTTATCTAGAGTTAGCTAGAGTTAGCTAGAGTTACCTAGAGTTAGCTAGAGTTAACTAGAGTTAGCTAGAATTACCTAGAGTTACCTAGAGTTACCTAGAGTTAACAAGAGTTAGCTAGAGTTAGCTAGAGTTACCTAGAGTTACCTAGAGTTAGCTAAAGTTAGCTAGAATTACCTAGAGTTACCTAGAGGTAGCTAGAGTTACCTTGAGTTACCTAGAGTTAGCTAGAGTTACCTAGAGTTACCTAGAGTTACCTAGAGTTACCTAGAGTTAGCTAAAGTTAGCTAGAGATACCTAGAGTTAGCTAAAGTTAGCTAGAATTACTTAGAGTTACCTAGAGTTAGCTAGAGTTAGATAGAGTTAGCTAGAGTTAGCTAGAGTTACCTAGAGTTAGCTAGAGTTAGCTAGAGTTAGCTAGAGTTACCTAGAGTTAGCTAAAGTTAGCTAGAATTACCTAGAGTTAGCTAGAGTTAGCTAGAGTTAGCTAGAGTTACCTAGAGTTAGCTAGAGTTACCTAGAGTTAGCTAGAGTTAGCTAGAGTTACCTAGAGTTAGCTAGAGTTAGCTAGAGTTAGCTAGAGTTACCTAGAGTTAGCTAGAGTTACCTAGAGTTAGCTAGAGTTAGCTAGAGTTAGCTAGAGTTACCTAGAGTTAGCTAAAGTTAGCTAGAATTACCTAGAGTTAGCTAGAGTTAGCTAGAGTTACCTAGAGTTACCTAGAGTTAGCAAGAGTTACCTAGAGTTAGCTAGAATTACCTAGAGTTACCTAGAGTTACCTAGAGTTACCAAGAGTTAGCTAGAGTTAGCTAGAGTTAGCTAGAGTTAGCTAAAGTTAGCTAGAGTTAGTTAGAGTTAGCTAGAGTTACCTAGAGTTAGCTAAAGTTAGCTAAAGTTAGCTAGAATTACCTAGAGTTACCTAGAGTTAGCTAGAGTTAGCTAAAGTTACCTAGAGTTACCTAGAGTTACCTAGAGTTAGCTAAAGTTAGCTAGAGTTACCTAGAGTTAGCTAAAGTTAGCTAGAATTACCTAGAGTTACCTAGAGTTAGCTAAAGTTAGCTAGAGTTACCTAGAGTTAGCTAAAGTTAGCTAAAGTTAGCTAGAATTACCTAGAGTTACCTAGAGTTAGCTAGAGTTAGCTAAAGTTAGCTAGAGTTACCTAGAGTTAGCTAAAGTTACCTAGAGTTACCTAGAGTTACCTAGAGTTAGCTAGAGTTAGCTAGAGTTACCTAGAGTTAGCTAGAGTTAGCTAGAATTATCTAGAGTTAGCTAAAGTTAGCTAGAATTACCTAGAGTTACCTAGAGTTAGCTAGAGTTAGCTAAAGTTACCTAGAGTTACCTAGAGTTACCTAGAGTTAGCTAAAGTTAGCTAGAGTTACCTAGAGTTAGCTAAAGTTAGCTAGAATTACCTAGAGTTACCTAGAGTTAGCTAGAGTTAGCTAAAGTTAGCTAGAATTACCTAGAGTTAGCTAGAGTTAGCTAAAGTTAGCTAGAGTTACCTAGAGTTAGCTAGAGTTAGCTAGAGTTACCTAGAGTTAGCTAAAGTTAGCTAGAATTACCTAGAGTTACCTAGAGTTACCTAGAGTTACCTAGAATTAGCTAGAGTTACCTAGAGTTACCTAGAGTTAGCTAAAGTTAGCTATAGTTACCTAGAGTTAGCTAGAGTTACCTAGAGTTAGCTAAAGTTAGCTAGAATTACCTAGAGTTACCTAGAGTTAGCTAAAGTTAGCTAGAATTACCTAGAGTTACCTAGAGTTACCTAGAGTTAGCTAGAGTTAGCTAGAGTTACCTAGAGTTAGCTAAAGTTAGCTAGAATTACCTAGAGTTACCTAGAGTTACCTAGAGTTACCTAGAATTAGCTAGAGTTACCTAGAGTTACCTAGAGTTAGCTAGAGTTAGCTAGAGTTAGCTAGAGTTACCTAGAGTTAGCTAGAGTTAGCTAGAATTATCTAGAGTTAGCTAAAGTTAGCTAGAATTAGCTAGAGTTACCTAGAGTTACCTAGAGTTAGCTAAAGTTAGCTAGAGTTACCTAGAGTTAGCTAAAGTTAGCTAGAATTACCTAGAGTTACCTAGAGTTAGCTAAAGTTAGCTAGAGTTACCTAGAGTTAGCTAAAGTTAGCTAAAGTTAGCTAGAATTACCTAGAGTTAGCTAGAGTTAGCTAGAGTTACCTAGAGTTACCTAGAGTTAGCTAGAGTTACCTAGAGTTAGCTAGAATTACCTAGAGTTACCTAGAGTTACCAAGAGTTAGCTAGAGTTAGCTAGAGTTAGCTAGAGTTAGCTAAAGTTAGCTAGAGTTAGTTAGAGTTAGCTAGAGTTACCTAGAGTTAGCTAAAGTTAGCTAAAGTTAGCTAGAATTACCTAGAGTTACCTAGAGTTAGCTAGAGTTAGCTAAAGTTACCTAGAGTTACCTAGAGTTACCTAGAGTTAGCTAAAGTTAGCTAGAGTTACCTAGAGTTAGCTAAAGTTAGCTAGAATTACCTAGAGTTACCTAGAGTTAGCTAAAGTTAGCTAGAGTTACCTAGAGTTAGCTAAAGTTAGCTAAAGTTAGCTAGAATTACCTAGAGTTACCTAGAGTTAGCTAGAGTTAGCTAAAGTTAGCTAGAGTTACCTAGAGTTAGCTAAAGTTACCTAGAGTTACCTAGAGTTACCTAGAGTTAGCTAGAGTTAGCTAGAGTTACCTAGAGTTAGCTAGAGTTAGCTAGAATTATCTAGAGTTAGCTAAAGTTAGCTAGAATTACCTAGAGTTACCTAGAGTTAGCTAGAGTTAGCTAAAGTTACCTAGAGTTACCTAGAGTTACCTAGAGTTAGCTAAAGTTAGCTAGAGTTACCTAGAGTTAGCTAAAGTTAGCTAGAATTACCTAGAGTTACCTAGAGTTAGCTAGAGTTAGCTAAAGTTAGCTAGAATTACCTAGAGTTAGCTAGAGTTAGCTAAAGTTAGCTAGAGTTACCTAGAGTTAGCTAGAGTTAGCTAGAGTTACCTAGAGTTAGCTAAAGTTAGCTAGAATTACCTAGAGTTACCTAGAGTTACCTAGAGTTACCTAGAATTAGCTAGAGTTACCTAGAGTTACCTAGAGTTAGCTAAAGTTAGCTATAGTTACCTAGAGTTAGCTAGAGTTACCTAGAGTTAGCTAAAGTTAGCTAGAATTACCTAGAGTTACCTAGAGTTAGCTAAAGTTAGCTAGAATTACCTAGAGTTACCTAGAGTTACCTAGAGTTAGCTAGAGTTAGCTAGAGTTACCTAGAGTTAGCTAAAGTTAGCTAGAATTACCTAGAGTTACCTAGAGTTACCTAGAGTTACCTAGAATTAGATAGAGTTACCTAGAGTTACCTAGAGTTAGCTAGAGTTAGCTAGAGTTAGCTAGAGTTACCTAGAGTTAGCTAGAGTTAGCTAGAATTATCTAGAGTTAGCTAAAGTTAGCTAGAATTAGCTAGAGTTACCTAGAGTTACCTAGAGTTAGCTAAAGTTAGCTAGAGTTACCTAGAGTTAGCTAAAGTTAGCTAGAATTACCTAGAGTTACCTAGAGTTAGCTAAAGTTAGCTAGAGTTACCTAGAGTTAGCTAAAGTTAGCTAAAGTTAGCTAGAATTACCTAGAGTTACCTAGAGTTAGCTAGAGTTAGCTAAAGTTACCTAGAGTTACCTAGAGTTACCTAGAGTTAGCTAAAGTTAGCTAGAGTTACCTAGAGTTAGCTAAAGTTACCTAGAGTTACCTAGAGTTACCTAGAGTTAGCTAGAGTTAGCTAGAGTTACCTAGAGTTAGCTAGAGTTAGCTAGAATTATCTAGAGTTAGCTAAAGTTAGCTAGAATTACCTAGAGTTACCTAGAGTTAGCTAGAGTTAGCTAAAGTTACCTAGAGTTACCTAGAGTTACCTAGAGTTAGCTAAAGTTAGCTAGAGTTACCTAGAGTTAGCTAAAGTTAGCTAGAATTACCTAGAGTTACCTAGAGTTAGCTAGAGTTAGCTAAAGTTAGCTAGAATTACCTAGAGTTAGCTAGAGTTAGCTAAAGTTAGCTAGAGTTACCTAGAGTTAGCTAGAGTTAGCTAGAGTTACCTAGAGTTAGCTAAAGTTAGCTAGAATTACCTAGAGTTACCTAGAGTTACCTAGAGTTACCTAGAATTAGCTAGAGTTACCTAGAGTTACCTAGAGTTAGCTAAAGTTAGCTAGAGTTACCTAGAGTCAGCTAGAGTTACCTAGAGTTAGCTAAAGTTAGCTAGAATTACCTAGAGTTACCTAGAGTTAGCTAGAGTTAGCTAGAATTACCTAGAGTTACCTAGAGTTAGCTAGAGTTAGATAGAGTTAGCCAGAGTTAGCTAGAGTTAGCTAGAGTTACTTAGAGTTAGCTAGAGTTAGCTAGAATTACCTAGAGTTAGCTAAAGTTAGCTAGAATTACCTAGAGTTATCTAGAGTTAGCTAGAGTTAGCTAGAGTTACCTAGAGTTAGCTAGAGTTAACTAGAGTTAGCTAGAATTACCTAGAGTTACCTAGAGTTACCTAGAGTTACCAAGAGTTAGCTAGAGTTAGCTAGAGTTAGCTAGAGTTAGCTAAAGTTAGCTAGAGTTAGTTAGAGTTAGCTAGAGTTACCTAGAGTTAGCTAGAGTTAGCTAAAGTTAGCTAGAATTACCTAGAGTTAGCTAGAGTTAGCTAAAGTTAGCTAGAGTTACCTAGAGTTACCTAGAGTTAGCTAGAGTTACCTAGAGTTAGCTAAAGTTAGCTAGAATTACCTAGAGTTACCTAGAGTTACCTAGAGTTACCTAGAATTAGCTAGAGTTACCTAGAGTTACCTAGAGTTAGCTAAAGTTAGCTAGAGTTACCTAGAGTTAGCTAGAGTTACCTAGAGTTAGCTAAAGTTAGCTAGAATTACCTAGAGTTACCTAGAGTTAGCTAAAGTTAGCTAGAATTACCTAGAGTTACCTAGAGTTACCTAGAGTTAGCTAGAGTTAGCTAGAGTTACCTAGAGTTAGCTAAAGTTAGCTAGAATTACCTAGAGTTACCTAGAGTTACCTAGAGTTACCTAGAATTAGCTAGAGTTACCTAGAGTTACCTAGAGTTAGCTAAAGTTAGCTAGAGTTACCTAGAGTTAGCTAGAGTTACCTAGAGTTAGCTAAAGTTAGCTAGAATTACCTAGAGTTACCTAGAGTTAGCTAGAGTTAGCTAGAATTACCTAGAGTTACCTAGAGTTAGCTAGAGTTAGATAGAGTTAGCCAGAGTTAGCTAGAGTTAGCTAGAGTTACTTAGAGTTAGCTAGAGTTAGCTAGAATTACCTAGAGTTAGCTAAAGTTAGCTAGAATTACCTAGAGTTATCTAGAGTTAGCTAGAGTTAGCTAGAGTTACCTAGAGTTAGCTAGAGTTAACTAGAGTTAGCTAGAATTACCTAGAGTTACCTAGAGTTACCTAGAGTTAACAAGAGTTAGCTAGAGTTAGCTAGAGTTACCTAGAGTTACCTAGAGTTAGCTAAAGTTAGCTAGAATTACCTAGAGTTACCTAGAGTTAGCTAGAGTTACCTTGAGTTACCTAGAGTTAGCTAGAGTTACCTAGAGTTACCTAGAGTTACCTAGAGTTACCTAGAGTTAGCTAAAGTTAGCTAGAGATACCTAGAGTTAGCTAAAGTTAGCTAGAATTACTTAGAGTTACCTAGAGTTAGCTAGAGTTAGATAGAGTTAGCTAGAGTTAGCTAGAGTTACCTAGAGTTAGCTAGAGTTAACTAGAGTTAGCTAGAGTTACCTAGAGTTAGCTAAAGTTAGCTAGAATTACCTAGAGTTAGCTAGAGTTAGCTAGAGTTAGCTAGAGTTACCTAGAGTTAGCTAGAGTTACCTAGAGTTAGCTAGAGTTAGCTAGAGTTAGCTAGAGTTACCTAGAGTTAGCTAGAGTTAGCTAGAGTTAGCTAGAGTTACCTAGAGTTAGCTAGAGTTACCTAGAGTTAGCTAGAGTTACCAAGAGTTAGCTAGAGTTAGCTAGAGTTAGCTAGAGTTAGCTAAAGTTAGCTAGAGTTAGTTAGAGTTAGCTAGAGTTACCTAGAGTTAGCTAAAGTTAGCTAAAGTTAGCTAGAATTACCTAGAGTTACCTAGAGTTAGCTAGAGTTAGCTAAAGTTACCTAGAGTTACCTAGAGTTACCTAGAGTTAGCTAAAGTTAGCTAGAGTTACCTAGAGTTAGCTAAAGTTAGCTAGAATTACCTAGAGTTACCTAGAGTTAGCTAAAGTTAGCTAGAGTTACCTAGAGTTAGCTAAAGTTAGCTAAAGTTAGCTAGAATTACCTAGAGTTACCTAGAGTTAGCTAGAGTTAGCTAAAGTTAGCTAGAGTTACCTAGAGTTAGCTAAAGTTACCTAGAGTTACCTAGAGTTACCTAGAGTTAGCTAGAGTTAGCTAGAGTTACCTAGAGTTAGCTAGAGTTAGCTAGAATTATCTAGAGTTAGCTAAAGTTAGCTAGAATTACCTAGAGTTACCTAGAGTTAGCTAGAGTTAGCTAAAGTTACCTAGAGTTACCTAGAGTTAGCTAAAGTTAGCTAGAGTTACCTAGAGTTAGCTAAAGTTAGCTAGAATTACCTAGAGTTACCTAGAGTTAGCTAGAGTTAGCTAAAGTTAGCTAGAATTACCTAGAGTTAGCTAGAGTTAGCTAAAGTTAGCTAGAGTTACCTAGAGTTAGCTAGAGTTAGCTAGAGTTACCTAGAGTTAGCTAAAGTTAGCTAGAATTACCTAGAGTTACCTAGAGTTACCTAGAGTTACCTAGAATTAGCTAGAGTTACCTAGAGTTACCTAGAGTTAGCTAAAGTTAGCTATAGTTACCTAGAGTTAGCTAGAGTTACCTAGAGTTAGCTAAAGTTAGCTAGAATTACCTAGAGTTACCTAGAGTTAGCTAAAGTTAGCTAGAATTACCTAGAGTTACCTAGAGTTACCTAGAGTTAGCTAGAGTTAGCTAGAGTTACCTAGAGTTAGCTAAAGTTAGCTAGAATTACCTAGAGTTACCTAGAGTTACCTAGAGTTACCTAGAATTAGCTAGAGTTACCTAGAGTTACCTAGAGTTAGCTAGAGTTAGCTAGAGTTAGCTAAAGTTACCTAGAGTTACCTAGAGTTACCTAGAGTTAGCTAAAGTTAGCTAGAGTTACCTAGAGTTAGCTAAAGTTAGCTAGAATTACCTAGAGTTACCTAGAGTTAGCTAAAGTTAGCTAGAGTTACCTAGAGTTAGCTAAAGTTAGCTAAAGTTAGCTAGAATTACCTAGAGTTACCTAGAGTTAGCTAGAGTTAGCTAAAGTTACCTAGAGTTACCTAGAGTTACCTAGAGTTAGCTAAAGTTAGCTAGAGTTACCTAGAGTTAGCTAAAGTTACCTAGAGTTACCTAGAGTTACCTAGAGTTAGCTAGAGTTAGCTAGAGTTACCTAGAGTTAGCTAGAGTTAGCTAGAATTATCTAGAGTTAGCTAAAGTTAGCTAGAATTACCTAGAGTTACCTAGAGTTAGCTAGAGTTAGCTAAAGTTACCTAGAGTTACCTAGAGTTACCTAGAGTTAGCTAAAGTTAGCTAGAGTTACCTAGAGTTAGCTAAAGTTAGCTAGAATTACCTAGAGTTACCTAGAGTTAGCTAGAGTTAGCTAAAGTTAGCTAGAATTACCTAGAGTTAGCTAGAGTTAGCTAAAGTTAGCTAGAGTTACCTAGAGTTAGGTAAAGTTAGCTAGAATTACCTAGAGTTACCTAGAGTTACCTAGAGTTACCTAGAATTAGCTAGAGTTACCTAGAGTTACCTAGAGTTAGCTAAAGTTAGCTAGAGTTACCTAGAGTCAGCTAGAGTTACCTAGAGTTAGCTAAAGTTAGCTAGAATTACCTAGAGTTACCTAGAGTTAGCTAGAGTTAGCTAGAATTACCTAGAGTTACCTAGAGTTAGCTAGAGTTAGATAGAGTTAGCCAGAGTTAGCTAGAGTTAGCTAGAGTTACTTAGAGTTAGCTAGTGTTAGCTAGAATTACCTAGAGTTAGCTAAAGTTAGCTAGAATTACCTAGAGTTATCTAGAGTTAGCTAGAGTTAGCTAGAGTTACCTAGAGTTAGCTAGAGTTAACTAGAGTTAGCTAGAATTACCTAGAGTTACCTAGAGTTACCTAGAGTTACCAAGAGTTAGCTAGAGTTAGCTAGAGTTAGCTAGAGTTAGCTAAAGTTAGCTAGAGTTAGTTAGAGTTAGCTAGAGTTACCTAGAGTTAGCTAGAGTTAGCTAAAGTTAGCTAGAATTACCTAGAGTTAGCTAGAGTTATCTAAAGTTAGCTAGAGTTACCTAGAGTTACCTAGAGTTAGCTAGAGTTACCTAGAGTTAGCTAAAGTTAGCTAGAATTACCTAGAGTTACCTAGAGTTACCTAGAGTTACCTAGAATTAGCTAGAGTTACCTAGAGTTACCTAGAGTTAGCTAAAGTTAGCTAGAGTTACCTAGAGTTAGCTAGAGTTACCTAGAGTTAGCTAGAGTTACCTAGAGTTAGCTAAAGTTAGCTAGAATTAGCTAAAGTTAGCTAGAATTACCTAGAGTTACCTAGAGTTACCTAGAGTTACCTAGATTTAGCTAGAGTTACCTAGAGTTACCTAGAGTTAGCTAGAGTTAGCTAGAGTTAGCTAAAGTTACCTAGAGTTACCTAGAGTTACCTAGAGTTAGCTAAAGTTAGCTAGAGTTACCTAGAGTTAGCTAAAGTTAGCTAGAATTACCTAGAGTTACCTAGAGTTAGCTAAAGTTAGCTAGAGTTACCTAGAGTTAGCTAAAGTTAGCTAAAGTTAGCTAGAATTACCTAGAGTTACCTAGAGTTAGCTAGAGTTAGCTAAAGTTACCTAGAGTTACCTAGAGTTACCTAGAGTTAGCTAAAGTTAGCTAGAGTTACCTAGAGTTAGCTAAAGTTACCTAGAGTTACCTAGAGTTACCTAGAGTTAGCTAGAGTTAGCTAGAGTTACCTATAGTTAGCTAGAGTTAGCTAGAATTATCTAGAGTTAGCTAAAGTTAGCTAGAATTACCTAGAGTTACCTAGAGTTAGCTAGAGTTAGCTAAAGTTACCTAGAGTTACCTAGAGTTACCTAGAGTTAGCTAAAGTTAGCTAGAGTTACCTAGAGTTAGCTAAAGTTAGCTAGAATTACCTAGAGTTACCTAGAGTTAGCTAGAGTTAGCTAAAGTTAGCTAGAATTACCTAGAGTTAGCTAGAGTTAGCTAAAGTTAGCTAGAGTTACCTAGAGTTAGCTAGAGTTAGCTAGAGTTACCTAGAGTTAGCTAAAGTTAGCTAGAATTACCTAGAGTTACCTAGAGTTACCTAGAGTTACCTAGAATTAGCTAGAGTTACCTAGAGTTACCTAGAGTTAGCTAAAGTTAGCTAGAGTTACCTAGAGTTAGCTAGAGTTACCTAGAGTTAGCTAAAGTTAGCTAGAATTACCTAGAGTTACCTAGAGTTAGCTAGAGTTAGCTAGAATTACCTAGAGTTACCTAGAGTTAGCTAGAGTTAGATAGAGTTAGCCAGAGTTAGCTAGAGTTAGCTAGAGTTACTTAGAGTTAGCTAGAGTTAGCTAGAATTACCTAGAGTTAGCTAAAGTTAGCTAGAATTACCTAGAGTTATCTAGAGTTAGCTAGAGTTAGCTAGAGTTACCTAGAGTTAGCTAGAGTTAACTAGAGTTAGCTAGAATTACCTAGAGTTACCTAGAGTTACCTAGAGTTAACAAGAGTTAGCTAGAGTTAGCTAGAGTTACCTAGAGTTACCTAGAGTTAGCTAAAGTTAGCTAGAATTACCTAGAGTTACCTAGAGTTAGCTAGAGTTACCTTGAGTTACCTAGAGTTAGCTAGAGTTACCTAGAGTTACCTAGAGTTACCTAGAGTTACCTAGAGTTAGCTAAAGTTAGCTAGAGATACCTAGAGTTAGCTAAAGTTAGCTAGAATTACTTAGAGTTACCTAGAATTAGCTAGAGTTAGATAGAGTTAGCTAGAGTTAGCTAGAGTTACCTAGAGTTAACTAGAGTTAGCTAGAGTTAGCTAGAGTTACCTAGAGTTAGCTAAAGTTAGCTAGAATTACCTAGAGTTAGCTAGAGTTAGCTAGAGTTAGCTAGAGTTACCTAGAGTTAGCTAGAGTTACCTAGAGTTAGCTAGAGTTAGCTAGAGTTACCTAGAGTTAGCTAGAGTTAGCTAGAATTATCTAGAGTTAGCTAAAGTTAGCTAGAATTACCTAGAGTTACCTAGAGTTAGCTAGAGTTAGCTAAAGTTACCTAGAGTTACCTAGAGTTACCTAGAGTTAGCTAAAGTTAGCTAGAGTTAACTAGAGTTAGCTAGAGTTACCTAGAGTTAGCTAAAGTTAGCTAGAATTACCTAGAGTTACCTAGAGTTAGCTAGAGTTAGCTAGAATTACCTAGAGTTACCTAGAGTTAGCTAGAGTTAGATAGAGTTAGCCAGAGTTAGCTAGAGTTAGCTAGAGTTACTTAGAGTTAGCTAGAGTTAGCTAGAATTACCTAGAGTTAGCTAAAGTTAGCTAGAATTACCTAGAGTTATCTAGAGTTAGCTAGAGTTAGCTAGAGTTACCTAGAGTTACCTAGAATTAGCTAGAGTTACCTAGAGTTACCTAGAGTTAGTTAAAGTTAGCTAGAGTTACCTAGAGTTAGCTAGAGTTACCTAGAGTTAGCTAAAGTTAGCTAGAATTACCTAGAGTTACCTAGAGTTAGCTAGAGTTAGCTAGAATTACCTAGAGTTACCTAGAGTTAGCTAGAGTTAGATAGAGTTAGCCATAGTTAGCTAGAGTTAGCTAGAGTTACTTAGAGTTAGCTAGAGTTAGCTAGAATTAACTAGAGTTAGCTAAAGTTAGCTAGAATTACCTAGAGTTATCTAGAGTTAGCTAGAGTTAGCTAGAGTTAGCTAGAGTTAGCTAGAGTTAACTAGAGTTAGCTAGAATTACCTAGAGTTACCTAGAGTTACCTAGAGTTACCAAGAGTTAGCTAGAGTTAGCTAGAGTTACCTAGAGTTACCTAGAGTTAGCTAAAGTTAGCTAGAATTACCTAGAGTTACCTAGAGTTAGCTAGAGTTAGCTAAAGTTAGCTAGAATTACCTAGAGTTAGCTAGAGTTAGCTAAAGTTAGCTAGAGTTACCTAGAGTTAGCTAGAGTTAGCTAGAGTTACCTAGAGTTAGCTAAAGTTAGCTAGAATTACCTAGAGTTACCTAGAGTTACCTAGAGTTACCTAGAATTAGCTAGAGTTACCTAGAGTTACCTAGAGTTAGCTAAAGTTAGCTAGAATTACCTAGAGTTACCTAGAGTTAGCTAAAGTTAGCTAGAATTACCTAGAGTTACCTAGAGTTACCTAGAGTTAGCTAGAGTTAGCTAGAGTTACCTAGAGTTAGCTAAAGTTAGCTAGAATTACCTAGAGTTACCTAGAGTTACCTAGAGTTACCTAGAATTAGCTAGAGTTACCTAGAGTTACCTAGAGTTAGCTAGAGTTAGCTAGAGTTAGCTAAAGTTACCTAGAGTTACCTAGAGTTACCTAGAGTTAGCTAAAGTTAGCTAGAGTTACCTAGAGTTAGCTAAAGTTAGCTAGAATTACCTAGAGTTACCTAGAGTTAGCTAAAGTTAGCTAGAGTTACCTAGAGTTAGCTAAAGTTAGCTAAAGTTAGCTAGAATTACCTAGAGTTACCTAGAGTTAGCTAGAGTTAGCTAAAGTTACCTAGAGTTACCTAGAGTTACCTAGAGTTAGCTAAAGTTAGCTAGAGTTACCTAGAGTTAGCTAAAGTTACCTAGAGTTACCTAGAGTTACTTAGAGTTAGCTAGAGTTAGCTAGAGTTACCTATAGTTAGCTAGAGTTAGCTAGAATTATCTAGAGTTAGCTAAAGTTAGCTAGAATTACCTAGAGTTACCTAGAGTTAGCTAGAGTTAGCTAAAGTTACCTAGAGTTACCTAGAGTTACCTAGAGTTAGCTAAAGTTAGCTAGAGTTACCTAGAGTTAGCTAAAGTTAGCTAGAATTACCTAGAGTTACCTAGAGTTAGCTAGAGTTAGCTAAAGTTAGCTAGAATTACCTAGAGTTAGCTAGAGTTAGCTAAAGTTAGCTAGAGTTACCTAGAGTTAGCTAGAGTTAGCTAGAGTTACCTAGAGTTAGCTAAAGTTAGCTAGAATTACCTAGAGTTACCTAGAGTTACCTAGAGTTACCTAGAATTAGCTAGAGTTACCTAGAGTTACCTAGAGTTAGCTAAAGTTAGCTAGAGTTACCTAGAGTTAGCTAGAGTTACCTAGAGTTAGCTAAAGTTAGCTAGAATTACCTAGAGTTACCTAAAGTTAGCTAGAGTTAGCTAGAATTACATAGAGTTACCTAGAGTTAGCTAGAGTTAGATAGAGTTAGCCAGAGTTTGCTAGAGTTAGCTAGAGTTACTTAGAGTTAGCTAGAGTTAGCTAGAATTACCTAGAGTTAGCTAAAGTTAGCTAGAATTACCTAGAGTTATCTAGAGTTAGCTAGAGTTAGCTAGAGTTACCTAGAGTTAGCTAGAGTTAACTAGAGTTAGCTAGAATTACCTAGAGTTACCTAGAGTTACCTAGAGTTACCAAGAGTTAGCTAGAGTTAGCTAGAGTTAGCTAGAGTTAGCTAAAGTTAGCTAGAGTTAGTTAGAGTTAGCTAGAGTTACCTAGAGTTAGCTAAAGTTAGCTAAAGTTAGCTAGAATTACCTAGAGTTACCTAGAGTTAGCTAGAGTTAGCTAGAATTATCTAGAGTTAGCTAAAGTTAGCTAGAATTACCTAGAGTTACCTAGAGTTAGCTAGAGTTAGCTAAAGTTACCTAGAGTTACCTAGAGTTACCTAGAGTTAGCTAAAGTTAGCTAGAGTTACCTAGAGTTAGCTAAAGTTAGCTAGAATTACCTAGAGTTACCTAGAGTTAGCTAGAGTTAGCTAAAGTTAGCTAGAATTACCTAGAGTTAGCTAGAGTTAGCTAAAGTTAGCTAGAGTTACCTAGAGTTAGCTATAGTTAGCTAGAGTTACCTAGAGTTAGCTAAAGTTAGCTAGAATTACCTAGAGTTACCTAGAGTTACCTAGAGTTACCTAGAGTTAGCTAGAGTTACCTAGAGTTACCTAGAGTTAGCTAAAGTTAGCTAGAGTTACCTATAGTTAGCTAGAGTTACCTAGAGTTAGCTAAAGTTAGCTAGAATTACCTAGAGTTACCTAGAGTTAGCTAGAGTTAGCTAGAATTACCTAGAGTTACCTAGAGTTAGCTAGAGTTAGCTAGAGTTAGCTAAAGTTACCTAGAGTTAGCTAGAGTTACTTAGAGTTAGCTAGAGTTAGCTAGAGTTACCTAGAGTTAGCTAGAGTTACCTAGAGTTACCTAGAGTTAGCTAAAGTTAGCTAGAATTACCTAGAGTTAGCTAGAGTTAGCTAGAATTACCTAGAGTTACCTAGAGTTAGCTAAAGTTAGCTAGAGTTACCTAGAGTTAGCTAAAGTTAGCTAAAGTTAGCTAGAATTACCTAGAGTTACCTAGAGTTAGCTAGAGTTAGCTAAAGTTACCTACAGTTACCTAGAGTTATCTAGAGTTAGCTAAAGTTAGCTAGAGTTACCTAGAGTTAGCTAAAGTTACATAGAGTTACCTAGAGTTACCTAGAGTTATCTAGAGTTAGCTAGAGTTACCTAGAGTTAGCTAGAGTTAGCTAGAATTATCTAGAGTTAGCTAAAGTTAGCTAGAATTACCTAGAGTTACCTAGAGTTAGCTAGAGTTAGCTAAAGTTACCTAGAGTTACCTAGAGTTACCTAGAGTTAGCTAAAGTTAGCTAGAGTTACCTAGAGTTAGCTAAAGTTAGCTAGAATTACCTAGAGTTACCTAGAGTTAGCTAGAGTTAGCTAAAGTTAGCTAGAATTACCTAGAGTTAGCTAGAGTTAGCTAAAGTTAGCTAGAGTTACCTAGAGTTAGCTAGAGTTAGCTAGAGTTACCTAGAGTTAGCTAAAGTTAGCTAGAATTACCTAGAGTTACCTAGAGTTACCTAGAGTTACCTAGAATTAGCTAGAGTTACCTAGAGTTACCTAGAGTTAGCTAAAGTTAGCTAGAGTTACCTAGAGTTAGCTAGAGTTACCTAGAGTTAGCTAAAGTTAGCTAGAATTACCTAGAGTTACCTAGAGTTAGCTAAAGTTAGCTAGAATTACCTAGAGTTACCTAGAGTTACCTAGAGTTAGCTAGAGTTAGCTAGAGTTACCTAGAGTTAGCTAAAGTTAGCTAGAATTACCTAGAGTTACCTAGAGTTACCTAGAGTTACCTAGAATTAGCTAGAGTTACCTAGAGTTACCTAGAGTTAGCTAGAGTTAGCTAGAGTTAGCTAAAGTTACCTAGAGTTACCTAGAGTTACCTAGAGTTAGCTAAAGTTAGCTAGAGTTACCTAGAGTTAGCTAAAGTTAGCTAGAATTACCTAGAGTTACCTAGAGTTAGCTAAAGTTAACTAGAGTTAGCTAGAATTACCTAGAGTTACCTAGAGTTACCTAGAGTTACCAAGAGTTAGCTAGAGTTAGCTAGAGTTAGCTAGAGTTAGCTAAAGTTAGCTAGAGTTAGTTAGAGTTAGCTAGAGTTACCTAGAGTTAGCTAAAGTTAGCTAAAGTTAGCTAGAATTACCTAGAGTTACCTAGAGTTAGCTAGAGTTAGCTAGAATTACCTAGAGTTAGCTAAAGTTAGCTAGAATTACCTAGAGTTACCTAGAGTTAGCTAGAGTTAGCTAAAGTTACCTAGAGTTACCTAGAGTTACCTAGAGTTAGCTAAAGTTAGCTAGAGTTACCTAGAGTTAGCTAAAGTTAGCTAGAATTACCTAGAGTTACCTAGAGTTAGCTAGAGTTAGCTAAAGTTAGCTAGAATTACCTAGAGTTAGCTAGAGTTAGCTAAAGTTAGCTAGAGTTACCTAGAGTTAGCTATAGTTAGCTAGAGTTACCTAGAGTTAGCTAAAGTTAGCTAGAATTACCTAGAGTTACCTAGAGTTACCTAGAGTTACCTAGAGTTAGCTAGAGTTACCTAGAGTTACCTAGAGTTAGCTAAAGTTAGCTAGAGTTACCTATAGTTAGCTAGAGTTACCTAGAGTTAGCTAAAGTTAGCTAGAATTACCTAGAGTTACCTAGAGTTAGCTAGAGTTAGCTAGAATTACCTAGAGTTACCTAGAGTTAGCTAGAGTTAGCTAGAGTTAGCTAAAGTTACCTAGAGTTAGCTAGAGTTACTTAGAGTTAGCTAGAGTTAGCTAGAGTTACCTAGAGTTAGCTAGAGTTACCTAGAGTTACCTAGAGTTAGCTAAAGTTAGCTAGAATTACCTAGAGTTAGCTAGAGTTAGCTAGAATTACCTAGAGTTACCTAGAGTTAGCTAAAGTTAGCTAGAGTTACCTAGAGTTAGCTAAAGTTAGCTAAAGTTAGCTAGAATTACCTAGAGTTACCTAGAGTTAGCTAGAGTTAGCTAAAGTTACCTACAGTTACCTAGAGTTATCTAGAGTTAGCTAAAGTTAGCTAGAGTTACCTAGAGTTAGCTAACGTTACATAGAGTTACCTAGAGTTACCTAGAGTTATCTAGAGTTAGCTAGAGTTACCTAGAGTTAGCTAGAGTTAGCTAGAATTATCTAGAGTTAGCTAAAGTTAGCTAGAATTACCTAGAGTTACCTAGAGTTAGCTAGAGTTAGCTAAAGTTACCTAGAGTTACCTAGAGTTACCTAGAGTTAGCTAAAGTTAGCTAGAGTTACCTAGAGTTAGCTAAAGTTAGCTAGAATTACCTAGAGTTACCTAGAGTTAGCTAGAGTTAGCTAAAGTTAGCTAGAATTACCTAGAGTTAGCTAGAGTTAGCTAAAGTTAGCTAGAGTTACCTAGAGTTAGCTAGAGTTAGCTAGAGTTACCTAGAGTTAGCTAAAGTTAGCTAGAATTACCTAGAGTTACCTAGAGTTACCTAGAGTTACCTAGAATTAGCTAGAGTTACCTAGAGTTACCTAGAGTTAGCTAAAGTTAGCTAGAGTTACCTAGAGTTAGCTAGAGTTACCTAGAGTTAGCTAAAGTTAGCTAGAATTACCTAGAGTTACCTAGAGTTAGCTAAAGTTAGCTAGAATTACCTAGAGTTACCTAGAGTTACCTAGAGTTAGCTAGAGTTAGCTAGAGTTACCTAGAGTTAGCTAAAGTTAGCTAGAATTACCTAGAGTTACCTAGAGTTACCTAGAGTTACCTAGAATTAGCTAGAGTTACCTAGAGTTACCTAGAGTTAGCTAGAGTTAGCTAGAGTTAGCTAAAGTTACCTAGAGTTACCTAGAGTTACCTAGAGTTAGCTAAAGTTAGCTAGAGTTACCTAGAGTTAGCTAAAGTTAGCTAGAATTACCTAGAGTTACCTAGAGTTAGCTAAAGTTAGCTAGAGTTACCTAGAGTTAGCTAAAGTTAGCTAAAGTTAGCTAGAATTACCTAGAGTTACCTAGAGTTAGCTAGAGTTAGCTAAAGTTACCTAGAGTTACCTAGAGTTACCTAGAGTTAGCTAAAGTTAGCTAGAGTTACCTAGAGTTAGCTAAAGTTACCTAGAGTTACCTAGAGTTACCTAGAGTTAGCTAGAGTTAGCTAGAGTTACCTAGAGTTAGCTAGAGTTAGCTAGAATTATCTAGAGTTAGCTAAAGTTAGCTAGAATTACCTAGAGTTACCTAGAGTTAGCTAGAGTTAGCTAAAGTTACCTAGAGTTACCTAGAGTTACCTAGAGTTAGCTAAAGTTAGCTAGAATTACCTAGAGTTAGCTAAAGTTAGCTAGAATTACCTAGAGTTACCTAGAGTTAGCTAGAGTTAGCTAAAGTTAGCTAGAATTACCTAGAGTTAGCTAGAGTTAGCTAAAGTTAGCTAGAGTTACCTAGAGTTAGCTAGAGTTAGCTAGAGTTACCTAGAGTTAGCTAAAGTTAGCTAGAATTACCTAGAGTTACCTAGAGTTACCTAGAGTTACCTAGAATTAGCTAGAGTTACCTAGAGTTACCTAGAGTTAGCTAAAGTTAGCTAGAGTTACCTAGAGTTAGCTAAAGTTACCTAGAGTTAGCTAAAGTTAGCTAGAATTACCTAGAGTTACCTAGAGTTAGCTAGAGTTAGCTAGAATTACCTAGAGTTACCTAGAGTTAGCTAGAGTTAGATAGAGTTAGCCAGAGTTAGCTAGAGTTAGCTAGAGTTACTTAGAGTTAGCTAGAGTTAGCTAGAATTACCTAGAGTTAGCTAAAGTTAGCTAGAATTACCTAGAGTTATCTAGAGTTAGCTAGAGTTAGCTAGAGTTACCTAGAGTTAGCTAGAGTTAACTAGAGTTAGCTAGAATTACCTAGAGTTACCTAGAGTTACCTAGAGTTACCAAGAGTTAGCTAGAGTTAGCTAGAGTTAGCTAGAGTTAGCTAAAGTTAGCTAGAGTTAGTTAGAGTTAGCTAGAGTTACCTAGAGTTAGCTAAAGTTAGCTAAAATTAGCTAGAATTACCTAGAGTTAGCTAGAGTTAGCTAGAGTTACCTAGAGTTAGCTAAAGTTAGCTAGAATTACCTAGAGTTACCTAGAGTTACCTAGAGTTACCTAGAATTGGCTAGAGTTACCTAGAGTTACCTAGAGTTAGCTAAAGTTAGCTAGAGTTACCTAGAGTTAGCTAGAGTTACCTAGAGTTAGCTAAAGTTAGCTAGAATTACCTAGAGTTACCTAGAGTTAGCTAGAGTTAGCTAGAATTATCTAGAGTTACCTAGAGTTATCTAGAGTTAGATAGAGTTAGCTAGAGTTAGCTAGAGTTAGCTAGAGTATGCTAGAGTTACCTAGAGTTAGCTAGAGTTAGCTAGAATTACCTAGAGTTAGCTAAAGTTAGCTAGAATTACCTAGAGTTAGCTAGAGTTAGCTAGAGTTAGCTAGAGTTACCTAGAGTTAGCTAGAGTTAACTAGAGTTAGCTAGAATTACCTAGAGTTACCTAGAGTTACCTAGAGTTAGCTAGAGTTAGCTAAAGTTACCTAGAGTTACCTAGAGTTACCTAGAGTTAGCTAAAGTTAGCTAGAGTTACCTAGAGTTAGCTAAAGTTAGCTAGAATTACCTAGAGTTACCTAGAGTTAGCTAGAGTTAGCTAGAGTTAGCTAGAATTACATAGAGTTACCTAGAGTTAGCTAGAGTATGCTAGAGTTACCTAGAGTTAGCTAGAGTTAGCTAGAGTTACTTAGAGTTAGCTAGAGTTAGCTAGAATTACCTAGAGTTACCTAGAGTTAGCTAGAGTTAACTTGAGTTACCTAGAGTTAGTTAGAATTACCTAGAGTTAGCTAGAGTTAGCTAAAGTTAGATAGAATTACCTAGAGTTAGCTAGAGCTAGCTAAAGTTAGCTAGAGTTAGCTAGAGTTACCTAGAGTTAGCTAAAGTTAGCTAGAATTACCTAGAGTTACCTAGAGTTATCTAGAGTTACCTAGAGTTAGCTAGAGTTAGCTAGAGTTACCTAGAGTTAGCTAAAGTTAGCTAGAGTTACCTAGAGTTAGCTAGAGTTACCTAGAGTTAGATAAAGTTAGCTAGAATTACCTAGAGTTAGCTAGAGTTAGCTAGAGTTACCTAGAGTTAGCTAAAGTTAGCTAGAATTACCTACAGTTAGCTAGAGTTAGCTAGAGTTAGCTAGAGTTACCTAGAGTTAGCTAGAGTTACCTAGAGTTAGCTAGAATTACCTAGAGTTACCTAGAGTTACCTAGAGTTACCAAGAGTTAGCTAGAGTTAGCTAGAGTTAGCTAGAGTTAGCTAAAGTTAGCTAGAGTTAGTTAGAGTTAGCTAGAGTTACCTAGAGTTAGCTAAAGTTAGCTAAAGTTAGCTAGAATTACCTAGAGTTAGCTAAAGTTAGCTAGAATTACCTAGAGTTACCTAGAGTTAGCTAGAGTTAGCTAAAGTTACCTAGAGTTACCTAGAGTTACCTAGAGTTAGCTAAAGTTAGCTAGAGTTACCTAGAGTTAGCTAAAGTTAGCTAGAATTACCTAGAGTTACCTAGAGTTAGCTAGAGTTAGCTAAAGTTAGCTAGAATTACCTAGAGTTAGCTAGAGTTAGCTAAAGTTAGCTAGAGTTACCTAGAGTTAGCTAGAGTTAGCTAGAGTTACCTAGAGTTAGCTAAAGTTAGCTAGAATTACCTAGAGTTACCTAGAGTTACCTAGAGTTACCTAGAATTAGCTAGAGTTACCTAGAGTTACCTATAGTTAGCTAAAGTTAGCTAGAGTTATCTAGAGTTAGCTAGAGTTACCTAGAGTTAGCTAAAGTTAGCTAGAATTACCTAGAGTTACCTAGAGTTAGCTAGAGTTAGCTAGAGTTAGCTAGAGTTAGCTAGAGTTACCTAGAGTTAGCTAAAGTTAGCTAAAGTTAGCTAGAATTACCTAGAGTTAGCTAAAGTTAGCTAGAATTACCTAGAGTTACCTAGAGTTAGCTAGAGTTAGCTAAAGTTACCTAGAGTTACCTAGAGTTACCTAGAGTTAGCTAAAGTTAGCTAGAGTTACCTAGAGTTAGCTAAAGTTAGCTAGAATTACCTAGAGTTACCTAGAGTTAGCTAGAGTTAGCTAAAGTTAGCTAGAATTACCTAGAGTTAGCTAGAGTTAGCTAAAGTTAGCTAGAGTTACCTAGAGTTAGCTAGAATTACCTAGAGTTACCTAGAGTTACCTAGAGTTACCAAGAGTTAGCTAGAGTTAGCTAGAGTTAGCTAGAGTTAGCTAAAGTTAGCTAGAGTTAGTTAGAGTTAGCTAGAGTTACCTAGAGTTAGCTAAAGTTAGCTAAAGTTAGCTAGAATTACCTAGAGTTACCTAGAGTTAGCTAGAGTTAGCTAGAATTACCTAGAGTTAGCTAAAGTTAGCTAGAATTACCTAGAGTTACCTAGAGTTAGCTAGAGTTAGCTAAAGTTACCTAGAGTTACCTAGAGTTACCTAGAGTTAGCTAAAGTTAGTTAGAGTTACCTAGAGTTAGCTAAAGTTAGCTAGAATTACCTAGAGTTATCTAGAGTTAGCTAGAGTTAGCTAGAGTTAGCTAGAATTACCTAGAGTTACCTAGAGTTAGCTAGAGTTAGCTAGAGTTAGCTAAAGTTACCTAGAGTTAACTAGAGTTACTTAAGGTTAGCTAGAGTTAGCTAGAATTACCTAGAGTTACCTAGAGTTAGCTAGAATTACCTTGAGTTACCTAGAGTTAGCTAGAATTACCTAGAGTTAGCTAGAGTTACCTAGAGTTAGCTAAAGTTAGCTAGAATTACCTAGAGTTACCTAGAGTTAGCTAGAGTTAGCTAGAATTATCTAGAGTTACCTAGAGTTATCTAGAGTTAGATAGAGTTAGCTAGAGTTAGCTAGAGTTAGCTAGAGTTACTTAGAGTTAGCTAGAGTTAGCTAGGATTACCTGGAGTTAGCTAAAGTTAGCTAGAATTACCTAGAGTTAGCTAGAGTTAGCTAGAGTTAGCTAGAGTTACCTAGAGTTAGCTAGAGTTAACTAGAGTTAGCTAGAATTACCTAGAGTTACCTAGAGTTACCTAGAGTTAGCTAGAGTTAGCTAAAGTTACCTAGAGTTACCTAGAGTTACCTAGAGTTAGCTAAAGTTAGCTAGAGTTACCTAGAGTTAGCTAAAGTTAGCTAGAATTACCTAGAGTTACCTAGAGTTAGCTAGAGTTAGCTAGAGTTAGCTAGAATTACATAGAGTTACCTAGAGTTAGCTAGAGTATGCTAGAGTTACCTAGAGTTAGCTAGAGTTAGCTAGAGTTACTTAGAGTTAGCTAGAGTTAGCTAGAATTACCTAGAGTTACCTAGAGTTAGCTAGAGTTAACTTGAGTTACCTAGAGTTAGTTAGAATTACCTAGAGTTAGCTAGAGTTAGCTAAAGTTATATAGAATTACCTAGAGTTAGCTAGAGTTAGCTAAAGTTAGCTAGAGTTAGCTAGAGTTACCTAGAGTTAGCTAAAGTTAGCTAGAATTACCTAGAGTTACCTAGAGTTATCTAGAGTTACCTAGAGTTACCTAGAGTTAGCTAGAGTTAGCTAGAGTTAGCTAGAATTACATAGAGTTACCTAGAGTTAGCTAGAGTATGCTAGAGTTACCTAGAGTTAGCTAGAGTTAGCTAGAGTTACTTAGAGTTAGCTAGAGTTAGCTAGAATTACCTAGAGTTACCTAGAGTTAGCTAGAGTTAACTTGAGTTACCTAGAGTTAGTTAGAATTACCTAGAGTTAGCTAGAGTTAGCTAAAGTTAGATAGAATTACCTAGAGTTAGCTAGAGTTAGCTAAAGTTAGCTAGAGTTAGCTAGAGTTACCTAGAGTTAGCTAAAGTTAGCTAGAATTACCTAGAGTTACCTAGAGTTATCTAGAGTTACCTAGAGTTAGCTAGAGTTAGCTAGAGTTACCTAGAGTTAGCTAAAGTTAGCTAGAATTACCTAGAGTTACCTAGAGTTATCTAGAGTTACCTAGAGTTACCTAGAGTTAGCTAGAGTTAGCTAGAGTTAGCTAGAATTACATAGAGTTACCTAGAGTTAGCTAGAGTATGCTAGAGTTACCTAGAGTTAGCTAGAGTTAGCTAGAGTTACTTAGAGTTAGCTAGAGTTAGCTAGAATTACCTAGAGTTACCTAGAGTTAGCTAGAGTTAACTTGAGTTACCTAGAGTTAGTTAGAATTACCTAGAGTTATCTAGAGTTAGCTAGAGTTAGCTAGAGTTACCTAGAGTTAGCTAGAGTTACCTAGAGTTAGCTAGAATTACCTAGAGTTACCTAGAGTTACCTAGAGTTACCAAGAGTTAGCTAGAGTTAGCTAGAGTTAGCTAGAGTTAGCTAAAGTTAGCTAGAGTTAGTTAGAGTTAGCTAGAGTTACCTAGAGTTAGCTAAAGTTAGCTAAAGTTAGCTAGAATTACCTAGAGTTAGCTAAAGTTAGCTAGAATTACCTAGAGTTACCTAGAGTTAGCTAGAGTTAGCTAAAGTTACCTAGAGTTACCTAGAGTTACCTAGAGTTAGCTAAAGTTAGCTAGAGTTACCTAGAGTTAGCTAAAGTTAGCTAGAATTACCTAGAGTTACCTAGAGTTAGCTAGAGTTAGCTAAAGTTAGCTAGAATTACCTAGAGTTAGCTAGAGTTAGCTAAAGTTAGCTAGAGTTACCTAGAGTTAGCTAGAGTTAGCTAGAGTTACCTAGAGTTAGCTAAAGTTAGCTAGAATTACCTAGAGTTACCTAGAGTTACCTAGAGTTACCTAGAATTAGCTAGAGTTACCTAGAGTTACCTATAGTTAGCTAAAGTTAGCTAGAGTTACCTAGAGTTAGCTAGAGTTACCTAGAGTTAGCTAAAGTTAGCTAGAATTACCTAGAGTTACCTAGAGTTAGCTAGAGTTAGCTAGAGTTAGCTAGAGTTACCTAGAGTTAGCTAGAGTTAACTAGAGTTAGCTAGAATTACCTAGAGTTACCTAGAGTTACCTAGAGTTACCAAGAGTTAGCTAGAGTTAGCTAGAGTTAGCTAGAGTTACCTAGAGTTAGCTAAAGTTAGCTAGAATTACCTAGAGTTACCTAGAGTTAGCTAGAGTTAGCTAAAGTTAGCTAGAATTACCTAGAGTTAGCTAGAGTTAGCTAAAGTTAGCTAGAGTTACCTAGAGTTAGCTAGAGTTAGCTAGAGTTACCTAGAGTTAGCTAAAGTTAGCTAGAATTACCTAGAGTTACCTAGAGTTACCTAGAGTTACCTAGAATTAGCTAGAGTTACCTAGAGTTACCTAGAGTTAGCTAAAGTTAGCTAGAGTTACCTAGATTTAGCTAGAGTTACCTAGAGTTAGCTAAAGTTAGCTAGAATTACCTAGAGTTACCTAGAGTTAGCTAGAGTTAGCTAGAATTACCTAGAGTTACCTAGAGTTAGCTAGAGTTAGATAGAGTTAGCTAGAATTACCTAGAGTTAGCTAGAGTTAGCTAGAGTTAGCTAGAGTTACCTAGAGTTAGCTAGAGTTAACTAGAGTTAGCTAGAATTACTTAGAGTTAGCTAGAGTTAGCTAGAATTACCTAGAGTTACCTAGAGTTAGCTAGAGTTACCTTGAGTTACCTAGAGTTAGCTAAAATTACCTAGAGTTAGCTAGAGTTAGCTAAAGTTAGATAGAATTACCTAGAGTTAGCTAGAGTTAGCTAAAGTTAGCTAGAATTACCTAGAGTTAGCTAGAGTTAGCTAAAGTTAGCTAGAGTTACCTAGAATTAGCTAGAGTTAGCTAGAGTTACCTAGAGTTAGCTAAAGTTAGCTAGAATTACCTAGAGTTACCTAGAGTTATCTAGAGTTACCTAGAGTTAGCTAGAGTTAGCTAGAGTTACCTAGAGTTAACTAAAGTTAGCTAGAGTTACCTAGAGTTAGCTAGAGTTAGCTAGAGTTATCTAGAGTTAGCTAAAGTTAGCTAGAATTACCTAGAGTTACCTAGAGTTAGCTAGAGTTACCTAGAGTTACCTAGAGTTAGCTAAAGTTAGATAGAATTACCTAGAGTTAGCTAGAGTTAGCTAGAGTTAGCTAGAGTTAGCTGGAGTTAGCTAGAGTTACCTAGAGTTACCTAGAGTTAGCTAGAGTTACCTAGAGTTACCTTGAGTTACCTAGAGTTAGCTAGAGTTACCTAGAGTTACCTAGAGTTAGCTAGAGTTAGCTAAAGTTAGCTAGAATTACCTAGAGTTACCTAGAGTTAGCTAGAGTTAGCTAAAGTTAGCTAGAATTACCTAGAGTTAGCTAGAGTTAGCTAAAGTTAGCTAGAATTACCTAGAGTTACCTAGAGTTACCTAGAGTTACCTAGAGTTAGCTAGAGTTACCTAGAGTTACCTAGAGTTAGCTAAAGTTAGCTAGAGTTACCTAGAGTTAGCTAGAGTTACCTAGAGTTAGCTAAAGTTAGCTAGAATTACCTAAAGTTACCTAGAGTTAGCTAGAGTTAGCTAGAATTACCTAGAGTTACCTAGAGTTAGCTAGAGTTAGCTAGAGTTAGCTAAAGTTACCTAGAGTTAGCTAGAGTTACTTAGAGTTAGCTAGAGTTAGCTAGAATTACCTAGAGTTAGCTAGAGTTAGCTAAAGTTAGCTAGAGTTACCTAGAGTTAGCTAGAGTTAGCTAGAGTTACCTAGAGTTAGCTAAAGTTAGCTAGAATTACCTAGAGTTACCTAGAGTTACCTAGAGTTACCTAGAATTAGCTAGAGTTACCTAGAGTTACCTATAGTTAGCTAAAGTTAGCTAGAGTTACCTAGAGTTAGCTAGAGTTACCTAGAGTTAGCTAAAGTTAGCTAGAATTACCTAGAGTTACCTAGAGTTAGCTAGAGTTAGCTAGAGTTAGCTAGAGTTACCTAGAGTTAGCTAGAGTTAACTAGAGTTAGCTAGAATTACCTAGAGTTACCTAGAGTTACCTAGAGTTACCAAGAGTTAGCTAGAGTTAGCTAGAGTTAGCTAGAGTTACCTAGAGTTAGCTAAAGTTAGCTAGAATTACCTAGAGTTACCTAGAGTTAGCTAGAGTTAGCTAAAGTTAGCTAGAATTACCTAGAGTTAGCTAGAGTTAGCTAAAGTTAGCTAGAGTTACCTAGAGTTAGCTAGAGTTAGCTAGAGTTACCTAGAGTTAGCTAAAGTTAGCTAGAATTACCTAGAGTTACCTAGAGTTACCTAGAGTTACCTAGAATTAGCTAGAGTTACCTAGAGTTACCTAGAGTTAGCTAAAGTTAGCTAGAGTTACCTAGATTTAGCTAGAGTTACCTAGAGTTAGCTAAAGTTAGCTAGAATTACCTAGAGTTACCTAGAGTTAGCTAGAGTTAGCTAGAATTACCTAGAGTTACCTAGAGTTAGCTAGAGTTAGATAGAGTTAGCTAGAATTACCTAGAGTTAGCTAGAGTTAGCTAGAGTTAGCTAGAGTTACCTAGAGTTAGCTAGAGTTAACTAGAGTTAGCTAGAATTACTTAGAGTTAGCTAGAGTTAGCTAGAATTACCTAGAGTTACCTAGAGTTAGCTAGAGTTACCTTGAGTTACCTAGAGTTAGCTAAAATTACCTAGAGTTAGCTAGAGTTAGCTAAAGTTAGATAGAATTACCTAGAGTTAGCTAGAGTTAGCTAAAGTTAGCTAGAATTACCTAGAGTTAGCTAGAGTTAGCTAAAGTTAGCTAGAGTTACCTAGAATTAGCTAGAGTTAGCTAGAGTTACCTAGAGTTAGCTAAAGTTAGCTAGAATTACCTAGAGTTACCTAGAGTTATCTAGAGTTACCTAGAGTTAGCTAGAGTTAGCTAGAGTTACCTAGAGTTAACTAAAGTTAGCTAGAGTTACCTAGAGTTAGCTAGAGTTAGCTAGAGTTACCTAGAGTTAGCTAAAGTTAGCTAGAATTACCTAGAGTTACCTAGAGTTAGCTAGAGTTACCTAGAGTTACCTAGAGTTAGCTAAAGTTAGATAGAATTACCTAGAGTTAGCTAGAGTTAGCTAGAGTTAGCTAGAGTTAGCTGGAGTTAGCTAGAGTTACCTAGAGTTACCTAGAGTTAGCTAGAGTTACCTAGAGTTACCTTGAGTTACCTAGAGTTAGCTAGAGTTACCTAGAGTTACCTAGAGTTAGCTAGAGTTAGCTAAAGTTAGCTAGAATTACCTAGAGTTACCTAGAGTTAGCTAAAGTTAGCTAGAATTACCTAGAGTTACCTAGAGTTACCTAGAGTTACCTAGAGTTAGCTAGAGTTACCTAGAGTTACCTAGAGTTAGCTAAAGTTAGCTAGAGTTACCTAGAGTTAGCTAGAGTTACCTAGAGTTAGCTAAAGTTAGCTAGAATTACCTAAAGTTACCTAGAGTTAGCTAGAGTTAGCTAGAATTACCTAGAGTTACCTAGAGTTAGCTAGAGTTAGCTAGAGTTAGCTAAAGTTACCTAGAGTTAGCTAGAGTTACTTAGAGTTAGCTAGAGTTAGCTAGAATTACCTAGAGTTACCTAGAGTTAGCTAGAGTTACCTTGAGTTACCTAGAGTTAGCTAGAGTTACCTAGAGTTAGCTAAAGTTAGCTAGAGTTACCTAGAGTTAGCTAGAGTTAGCTAGAGTTACCTAGAGTTACCTAGAGTTAGCTAAAGTTAGCTAGAATTACCTAGAGTTACCTAGAGTTAGCTAGAGTTACCTAGAGTTACCTAGAGTTAGCTAAAGTTAGCTAGAATTACCTAGAGTTAGCTAGAGTTAGCTAGAGTTAGCTAGAGTTAGCTAGAGTTAGCTAGAGTTACCTAGAGTTACCTAGAGTTAGCTAGAGTTAGCTAGAGTTACCTTGAGTTACCTAGAGTTAGCTAGAGTTACTTAGAGTTACCTAGAGTTAGCTAGAGTTAGCAAAAGTTAGCTAGAATTACCTAGAGTTACCTAGAGTTAGCTAGAGTTAGCTAGAGTTAGCTAAAGTTACCTAGAGTTAGCTAGAGTTACCTAGAGTTAGCTAGAGTTACCTAGAGTTACCTAGAGTTAGATAGAGTTAGCTAAAGTTAGCTAGAATTACCTAGAGTTACCTAGAGTTAGCTAGAGTTAGCTAGAGTTACCTAGAGTTAGCTAAAGTTAGCTAGAGTTACCTAGAGTTAGCTAGAGTTAGCTAGAGTTACCTAGAGTTAGCTAGAGTTAGCTAGAGTTACCTAGAGTTAGCTAGAGTTACCTAGAGTTAGCTAGAATTACCTAGAGTTACCTAGAGTTACCTAGAGTTACCAAGAGTTAGCTAGAGTTAGCTAGAGTTAGCTAGAGTTAGCTAAAGTTAGCTAGAGTTAGTTAGAGTTAGCTAGAGTTACCTAGAGTTAGCTAAAGTTAGCTAAAGTTAGCTAGAATTACCTAGAGTTAGCTAAAGTTAGCTAGAATTACCTAGAGTTACCTAGAGTTAGCTAGAGTTAGCTAAAGTTACCTAGAGTTACCTAGAGTTACCTAGAGTTAGCTAAAGTTAGATAGAGTTACCTAGAGTTAGCTAAAGTTAGCTAGAATTACCTAGAGTTACCTAGAGTTAGCTAGAGTTAGCTAGAATTACCTAGAGTTAGCTAGAGTTAGCTAGAGTTAGCTAGAGTTACCTAGAGTTAGCTAGAGTTAACTAGAGTTAGCTAGAATTACTTAGAGTTAGCTAGAGTTAGCTAGAATTACCTAGAGTTAGCTAGAGTTACCTAGAGTTACCTAGAGTTAGCTAAAGTTAGCTAGAGTTACCTAGAGTTAGCTAGAGTTACCTAGAGTTAGCTAAAGTTAGCTAGAATTACCTAGAGTTACCTAGAGTTAGCTAGAGTTAGCTAGAATTACCTAGAGTTACCTAGAGTTAGCTAGAGTTAGATAGAGTTAGCTAGAATTACCTAGAGTTAGCTAGAGTTAGCTAGAGTTAGCTAGAATTACTTAGAGTTAGCTAGAGTTAGCTAGAATTACCTAGAGTTAGCTAAAGTTAGCTAAAGTTAGCTAGAATTACCTAGAGTTACCTAGAGTTACCTAGAGTTAGCTAAAGTTACCTAGAGTTAGCTAAAGTTAGCTAGAATTACCTAGAGTTACCTAGAGTTAGCTAGAGTTAGCTAGAATTACCTAGAGTTACCTAGAGTTAGCTAGAGTTAGATAGAGTTAGCTAGAGTTAGCTAGAATTACCTAGAGTTAGCTAAAGTTAGCTAGAATTACCTAGAGTTAGCTAGAGTTAGCTAGAGTTAGCTAGAGTTACCTAGAGTTAGCTAGAGTTAACTAGAGTTAGCTAGAATTACCTAGAGTTACCTAGAGTTACCTAGAGTTACCAAGAGTTAGCTAGAGTTAGCTAGAGTTAGCTAGAGTTAGCTAAAGTTAGCTAGAGTTAGTTAGAGTTAGCTAGAGTTACCTAGAGTTAGCTAAAGTTAGCTAAAGTTAGCTAGAATTACCTAGAGTTACCTAGAGTTAGCTAGAGTTAGCTAGAATTACCTAGAGTTAGCTAAAGTTAGATATAATTACCTAGAGTTACCTAGAGTTAGCTAGAGTTGGCTAAAGTTACCTAGAGTTATCTAGAGTTACCTAGAGTTAGCTAAAGTTAGTTAGAGTTACCTAGAGTTAGCTAAAGTTAGCTAGAATTACCTAGAGTTACCTAGAGTTAGCTAGAGTTAGCTAGAGTTAGCTAGAATTACCTAGAGTTACCTAGAGTTAGCTAGAGTTAGCTAGAGTTAGCTAAAGTTACCTAGAGTTAGCTAGAGTTACTTAAGGTTAGCTAGAGTTAGCTAGAATTACCTAGAGTTACCTAGAGTTAGCTAGAGTTACCTTGAGTTACCTAGAGTTAGCTAGAATTACCTAGAGTTAGCTAGAGTTAGCTAAAGTTAGCTAGAATTACCTAGAGTTAGCTAGAGTTAGCTAAAGTTAGCTAGAATTACCTAGAGTTAGCTAGAGTTAGCTAAAGTTAGCTAGAGTTACCTAGAATTAGCTAGAGTTAGCTAGAGTTACCTAGAGTTAGCTAAAGTTAGCTAGAATTACTTAGAGTTACCTAGAGTTATCTAGAGTTACCTAGAGTTAGCTAGAGTTAGCTAGAGTTACATATAGTTAGCTAAAGTTAGCTAGAGTTACCTAGAGTTAGCTAGAGTTAGCTAGAGTTACCTAGAGTTAGCTAAAGTTAGCTAGAATTACCTAGAGTTACCTAGAGTTAGCTAGAGTTAGCTAAAGTTAGCTAGAATTACCTAGAGTTAGCTAGAGTTAGCTAAAGTTAGCTAGAGTTACCTAGAGTTAGCTAGAGTTAGCTAGAGTTACCTAGAGTTAGCTAAAGTTAGCTAGAATTACCTAGAGTTACCTAGAGTTAGCTAGAGTTAGATAGAGTTAGCTAGAATTACCTAGAGTTAGCTAGAGTTAGCTAGAGTTAGCTAGAGTTACCTAGAGTTAGCTAGAGTTAACTAGAGTTAGCTAGAATTACTTAGAGTTAGCTAGAGTTAGCTAGAGTTACCTTGAGTTACCTAGAGTTAGCTAGAGTTACCTAGAGTTACCTAGAGTTAGCTAGAGTTAGCAAAAGTTAGCTAGAATTACCTAGAGTTACCTAGAGTTAGCTAGAGTTAGCTAGAGTTAGCTAAAGTTACCTAGAGTTAGCTAGAGTTACCTAGAGTTAGCTAGAGTTACCTAGAGTTACCTAGAGTTAACTAGAGTTAGCTAAAGTTAGCTAGAATTACCTAGAGTTACCTAGAATTACCTAGAGTTACCTAGAGTTAGCTAGAGTTACCTAGAGTTAGCTAGAGTTAGCTAGAATTACCTAGAGTTAGCTAAAGTTAGATAGAATTACCTAGAGTTACCTAGAGTTAGCTAGAGTTGGCTAAAGTTACCTAGAGTTATCTAGAGTTACCTAGAGTTAGCTAAAGTTAGTTAGAGTTACCTAGAGTTAGCTAAAGTTAGCTAGAATTACCTAGAGTTACCTAGAGTTAGCTAGAGTTAGCTAGAGTTAGCTAGAATTACCTAGAGTTACCTAGAGTTAGCTAGAGTTAGCTAGAGTTAGCTAAAGTTACCTAGAGTTAGCTAGAGTTACTTAAGGTTAGCTAGAGTTAGCTAGAATTACCTAGAGTTACCTAGAGTTAGCTAGAGTTACCTTGAGTTACCTAGAGTTAGCTAGAATTACCTAGAGTTAGCTAGAGTTAGCTAAAGTTAGCTAGAATTACCTAGAGTTAGCTAGAGTTAGCTAAAGTTAGCTAGAATTACCTAGAGTTAGCTAGAGTTAGCTAAAGTTAGCTAGAGTTACCTAGAATTAGCTAGAGTTAGCTAGAGTTACCTAGAGTTAGCTAAAGTTAGCTAGAATTACTTAGAGTTACCTAGAGTTATCTAGAGTTACCTAGAGTTAGCTAGAGTTAGCTAGAGTTACATAGAGTTAGCTAAAGTTAGCTAGAGTTACCTAGAGTTAGCTAGAGTTAGCTAGAGTTACCTAGAGTTAGCTAAAGTTAGCTAGAATTACCTAGAGTTACCTAGAGTTAGCTAGAGTTAGCTAAAGTTAGCTAGAATTACCTAGAGTTAGCTAGAGTTAGCTAAAGTTAGCTAGAGTTACCTAGAGTTAGCTAGAGTTAGCTAGAGTTACCTAGAGTTAGCTAAAGTTAGCTAGAATTACCTAGAGTTACCTAGAGTTACCTAGAGTTACCTAGAATTAGCTAGAGTTACCTAGAGTTACCTAGAGTTAGCTAAAGTTAGCTAGAGTTACCTAGATTTAGCTAGAGTTACCTAGAGTTAGCTAAAGTTAGCTAGAATTACCTAGAGTTACCTAGAGTTAGCTAAAGTTAGCTAGAATTACCTAGAGTTACCTAGAGTTAGCTAAAGTTAGCTAGAATTACTTAGAGTTAGCTAGAGTTAGCTAGAGTTACCTTGAGTTACCTAGAGTTAGCTAGAGTTACCTAGAGTAACCTAGAGTTAGCTAGAGTTAGCAAAAGTTAGCTAGAATTACCTAGAGTTACCTAGAGTTAGCTAGAGTTAGCTAGAGTTAGCTAAAGTTACCTAGAGTTAGCTAGAGTTACCTAGAGTTAGCTAGAGTTACCTTGAGTTACCTAGAGTTAGCTAGAATTACCTAGAGTTAGCTAGAGTTAGCTAAAGTTAGCTAGAATTACCTAGAGTTAGCTAGAGTTAGCTAAAGTTAGCTAGAATTACCTAGAGTTAGCTAGAGTTAGCTAAAGTTAGCTAGAGTTACCTAGAATTAGCTAGAGTTAGCTAGAGTTACCTAGAGTTAGCTAAAGTTAGCTAGAATTACTTAGAGTTACCTAGAGTTATCTAGAGTTACCTAGAGTTAGCTAGAGTTAGCTAGAGTTACATAGAGTTAGCTAAAGTTAGCTAGAGTTACCTAGAGTTAGCTAGAGTTAGCTAGAGTTAGCTAGAATTACCTAGAGTTACCTAGAGTTAGCTAGAGTTAGCTAAAGTTAGCTAGAATTACCTAGAGTTAGCTAGAGTTAGCTAAAGTTAGCTAGAGTTACCTAGAGTTAGCTAGAGTTAGCTAGAGTTACCTAGAGTTAGCTAAAGTTAGCTAGAATTACTTAGAGTTAGCTAGAGTTAGCTAGAGTTACCTTGAGTTACCTAGAGTTAGCTAGAGTTACCTAGAGTTACCTAGAGTTAGCTAGAGTTAGCAAAAGTTAGCTAGAATTACCTAGAGTTACCTAGAGTTAGCTAGAGTTAGCTAGAGTTAGCTAAAGTTACCTAGAGTTAGCTAGAGTTACCTAGAGTTAGCTAGAGTTACCTAGAGTTACCTAGAGTTAGCTAGAGTTAGCTAAAGTTAGCTAGAATTACCTAGAGTTACCTAGAGTTAGCTAGAGTTAGCTAGAGTTACCTAGAGTTAGCTAAAGTTAGCTAGAGTTACCTAGAGTTAGCTAGAGTTAGCTAGAGTTACCTAGAGTTAGCTAAAGTTAGCTAGAATTACCTAGAGTTACCTAGAGTTAGCTAGAGTTAGCTAAAGTTAGCTAGAATTACCTAGAGTTAGCTAGAGTTAGCTAAAGTTAGCTAGAGTTACCTAGAGTTAGCTAGAGTTAGCTAGAGTTACCTAGAGTTAGCTAAAGTTAGCTAGAATTACCTAGAGTTACTTAGAGTTACCTAGAGTTACCTAGAATTAGCTAGAGTTACCTAGAGTTACCTAGAGTTAGCTAAAGTTAGCTAGAATTACCTAGAGTTACCTAGAGTTAGCTAGAGTTAGCTAGAATTACCTAGAGTTAGCTAAAGTTAGCTAGAATTACCTAGAGTTACCTAGAGTTAGCTAGAGTTAGCTAAAGTTACCTAGAGTTACCTAGAGTTACCTAGAGTTAGCTAAAGTTAGCTAGAGATACCTAGAGTTAGCTAAAGTTAGCTAAAGTTAGCTAGAATTACCTAGAGTTAGCTAGAGTTAGCTAAAGTTAGCTAGAATTACCTAGAGTTACCTAGAGTTACCTAGAGTTACCTAGAGTTAGCTAGAGTTACCTAGAGTTACCTAGAGTTAGCTAAAGTTAGCTAGAGTTACCTAGAGTTAGCTAGAGTTACCTAGAGTTAGCTAAAGTTAGCTAGAATTACCTAAAGTTACCTAGAGTTAGCTAGAGTTAGCTAGAATTACCTAGAGTTACCTAGAGTTAGCTAGAGTTAGCTAGAGTTAGCTAAAGTTACCTAGAGTTAGCTAGAGTTACTTAGAGTTAGCTAGAGTTAGCTAGAATTACCTAGAGTTACCTAGAGTTAGCTAGAGTTACCTTGAGTTACCTAGAGTTAGCTAGAGTTACCTAGAGTTAGCTAAAGTTAGCTAGAGTTACCTAGAGTTAGCTAGAGTTAGCTAGAGTTACCTAGAGTTACCTAGAGTTAGCTAAAGTTAGCTAGAATTACCTAGAGTTACCTAGAGTTAGCTAGAGTTACCTAGAGTTACCTAGAGTTAGCTAAAGTTAGCTAGAATTACCTAGAGTTAGCTAGAGTTAGCTAGAGTTAGCTAGAGTTAGCTAGAGTTAGCTAGAGTTACCTAGAGTTACCTAGAGTTAGCTAGAGTTAGCTAGAGTTACCTTGAGTTACCTAGAGTTAGCTAGAGTTACTTAGAGTTACCTAGAGTTAGCTAGAGTTAGCAAAAGTTAGCTAGAATTACCTAGAGTTACCTAGAGTTAGCTAGAGTTAGCTAGAGTTAGCTAAAGTTACCTAGAGTTAGCTAGAGTTACCTAGAGTTAGCTAGAGTTACCTAGAGTTACCTAGAGTTAGATAGAGTTAGCTAAAGTTAGCTAGAATTACCTAGAGTTACCTAGAGTTAGCTAGAGTTAGCTAGAGTTACCTAGAGTTAGCTAAAGTTAGCTAGAGTTACCTAGAGTTAGCTAGAGTTAGCTAGAGTTACCTAGAGTTAGCTAGAGTTAGCTAGAGTTACCTAGAGTTAGCTAGAGTTACCTAGAGTTAGCTAGAATTACCTAGAGTTACCTAGAGTTACCTAGAGTTACCAAGAGTTAGCTAGAGTTAGCTAGAGTTAGCTAGAGTTAGCTAAAGTTAGCTAGAGTTAGTTAGAGTTAGCTAGAGTTACCTAGAGTTAGCTAAAGTTAGCTAAAGTTAGCTAGAATTACCTAGAGTTAGCTAAAGTTAGCTAGAATTACCTAGAGTTACCTAGAGTTAGCTAGAGTTAGCTAAAGTTACCTAGAGTTACCTAGAGTTACCTAGAGTTAGCTAAAGTTAGATAGAGTTACCTAGAGTTAGCTAAAGTTAGCTAGAATTACCTAGAGTTACCTAGAGTTAGCTAGAGTTAGCTAGAATTACCTAGAGTTAGCTAGAGTTAGCTAGAGTTAGCTAGAGTTACCTAGAGTTAGCTAGAGTTAACTAGAGTTAGCTAGAATTACTTAGAGTTAGCTAGAGTTAGCTAGAATTACCTAGAGTTAGCTAGAGTTACCTAGAGTTACCTAGAGTTAGCTAAAGTTAGCTAGAGTTACCTAGAGTTAGCTAGAGTTACCTAGAGTTAGCTAAAGTTAGCTAGAATTACCTAGAGTTACCTAGAGTTAGCTAGAGTTAGCTAGAATTACCTAGAGTTACCTAGAGTTAGCTAGAGTTAGATAGAGTTAGCTAGAATTACCTAGAGTTAGCTAGAGTTAGCTAGAGTTAGCTAGAATTACTTAGAGTTAGCTAGAGTTAGCTAGAATTACCTAGAGTTAGCTAAAGTTAGCTAAAGTTAGCTAGAATTACCTAGAGTTACCTAGAGTTACCTAGAGTTAGCTAAAGTTACCTAGAGTTAGCTAAAGTTAGCTAGAATTACCTAGAGTTACCTAGAGTTAGCTAGAGTTAGCTAGAATTACCTAGAGTTACCTAGAGTTAGCTAGAGTTAGATAGAGTTAGCTAGAGTTAGCTAGAATTACCTAGAGTTAGCTAAAGTTAGCTAGAATTACCTAGAGTTAGCTAGAGTTAGCTAGAGTTAGCTAGAGTTACCTAGAGTTAGCTAGAGTTAACTAGAGTTAGCTAGAATTACCTAGAGTTACCTAGAGTTACCTAGAGTTACCAAGAGTTAGCTAGAGTTAGCTAGAGTTAGCTAGAGTTAGCTAAAGTTAGCTAGAGTTAGTTAGAGTTAGCTAGAGTTACCTAGAGTTAGCTAAAGTTAGCTAAAGTTAGCTAGAATTACCTAGAGTTACCTAGAGTTAGCTAGAGTTAGCTAGAATTACCTAGAGTTAGCTAAAGTTAGATATAATTACCTAGAGTTACCTAGAGTTAGCTAGAGTTGGCTAAAGTTACCTAGAGTTATCTAGAGTTACCTAGAGTTAGCTAAAGTTAGTTAGAGTTACCTAGAGTTAGCTAAAGTTAGCTAGAATTACCTAGAGTTACCTAGAGTTAGCTAGAGTTAGCTAGAGTTAGCTAGAATTACCTAGAGTTACCTAGAGTTAGCTAGAGTTAGCTAGAGTTAGCTAAAGTTACCTAGAGTTAGCTAGAGTTACTTAAGGTTAGCTAGAGTTAGCTAGAATTACCTAGAGTTACCTAGAGTTAGCTAGAGTTACCTTGAGTTACCTAGAGTTAGCTAGAATTACCTAGAGTTAGCTAGAGTTAGCTAAAGTTAGCTAGAATTACCTAGAGTTAGCTAGAGTTAGCTAAAGTTAGCTAGAATTACCTAGAGTTAGCTAGAGTTAGCTAAAGTTAGCTAGAGTTACCTAGAATTAGCTAGAGTTAGCTAGAGTTACCTAGAGTTAGCTAAAGTTAGCTAGAATTACTTAGAGTTACCTAGAGTTATCTAGAGTTACCTAGAGTTAGCTAGAGTTAGCTAGAGTTACATATAGTTAGCTAAAGTTAGCTAGAGTTACCTAGAGTTAGCTAGAGTTAGCTAGAGTTACCTAGAGTTAGCTAAAGTTAGCTAGAATTACCTAGAGTTACCTAGAGTTAGCTAGAGTTAGCTAAAGTTAGCTAGAATTACCTAGAGTTAGCTAGAGTTAGCTAAAGTTAGCTAGAGTTACCTAGAGTTAGCTAGAGTTAGCTAGAGTTACCTAGAGTTAGCTAAAGTTAGCTAGAATTACCTAGAGTTACCTAGAGTTAGCTAGAGTTAGATAGAGTTAGCTAGAATTACCTAGAGTTAGCTAGAGTTAGCTAGAGTTAGCTAGAGTTACCTAGAGTTAGCTAGAGTTAACTAGAGTTAGCTAGAATTACTTAGAGTTAGCTAGAGTTAGCTAGAGTTACCTTGAGTTACCTAGAGTTAGCTAGAGTTACCTAGAGTTACCTAGAGTTAGCTAGAGATAGCAAAAGTTAGCTAGAATTACCTAGAGTTACCTAGAGTTAGCTAGAGTTAGCTAGAGTTAGCTAAAGTTACCTAGAGTTAGCTAGAGTTACCTAGAGTTAGCTAGAGTTACCTAGAGTTACCTAGAGTTAACTAGAGTTAGCTAAAGTTAGCTAGAATTACCTAGAATTACCTAGAATTACCTAGAGTTACCTAGAGTTAGCTAGAGTTACCTAGAGTTAGCTAGAGTTAGCTAGAATTACCTAGAGTTAGCTAAAGTTAGATAGAATTACCTAGAGTTACCTAGAGTTAGCTAGAGTTGGCTAAAGTTACCTAGAGTTATCTAGAGTTACCTAGAGTTAGCTAAAGTTAGTTAGAGTTACCTAGAGTTAGCTAAAGTTAGCTAGAATTACCTAGAGTTACCTAGAGTTAGCTAGAGTTAGCTAGAGTTAGCTAGAATTACCTAGAGTTACCTAGAGTTAGCTAGAGTTAGCTAGAGTTAGCTAAAGTTACCTAGAGTTAGCTAGAGTTACTTAAGGTTAGCTAGAGTTAGCTAGAATTACCTAGAGTTACCTAGAGTTAGCTAAAGTTACCTAGAGTTAGCTAAAGTTAGCTAGAATTACCTAGAGTTACCTAGAGTTAGCTAGAGTTAGCTAGAATTACCTAGAGTTACCTAGAGTTAGCTAGAGTTAGATAGAGTTAGCTAGAGTTAGCTAGAATTACCTAGAGTTAGCTAAAGTTAGCTAGAATTACCTAGAGTTAGCTAGAGTTAGCTAGAGTTAGCTAGAGTTACCTAGAGTTAGCTAGAGTTAACTAGAGTTAGCTAGAATTACCTAGAGTTACCTAGAGTTACCTAGAGTTACCAAGAGTTAGCTAGAGTTAGCTAGAGTTAGCTAGAGTTAGCTAAAGTTAGCTAGAGTTAGTTAGAGTTAGCTAGAGTTACCTAGAGTTAGCTAAAGTTAGCTAAAGTTAGCTAGAATTACCTAGAGTTACCTAGAGTTAGCTAGAGTTAGCTAGAATTACCTAGAGTTAGCTAAAGTTAGATATAATTACCTAGAGTTACCTAGAGTTAGCTAGAGTTGGCTAAAGTTACCTAGAGTTATCTAGAGTTAGCTAGAATTACCTAGAGTTACCTAGAGTTAGCTAGAGTTAGCTAGAATTACCTAGAGTTACCTAGAGTTAGCTAAAGTTAGATAGAGTTACCTAGAGTTAGCTAAAGTTAGCTAGAATTACCTAGAGTTACCTAGAGTTAGCTAGAGTTAGCTAGAATTACCTAGAGTTAGCTAGAGTTAGCTAGAGTTAGCTAGAGTTACCTAGAGTTAGCTAGAGTTAACTAGAGTTAGCTAGAATTACTTAGAGTTAGCTAGAGTTAGCTAGAATTACCTAGAGTTAGCTAGAGTTACCTAGAGTTACCTAGAGTTAGCTAAAGTTAGCTAGAGTTACCTAGAGTTAGCTAGAGTTACCTAGAGTTAGCTAAAGTTAGCTAGAATTACCTAGAGTTACCTAGAGTTAGCTAGAGTTAGCTAGAATTACCTAGAGTTACCTAGAGTTAGCTAGAGTTAGATAGAGTTAGCTAGAATTACCTAGAGTTAGCTAGAGTTAGCTAGAGTTAGCTAGAATTACTTAGAGTTAGCTAGAGTTAGCTAGAATTACCTAGAGTTAGCTAAAGTTAGCTAAAGTTAGCTAGAATTACCTAGAGTTACCTAGAGTTACCTAGAGTTAGCTAAAGTTACCTAGAGTTAGCTAAAGTTAGCTAGAATTACCTAGAGTTACCTAGAGTTAGCTAGAGTTAGCTAGAATTACCTAGAGTTACCTAGAGTTAGCTAGAGTTAGATAGAGTTAGCTAGAGTTAGCTAGAATTACCTAGAGTTAGCTAAAGTTAGCTAGAATTACCTAGAGTTAGCTAGAGTTAGCTAGAGTTAGCTAGAGTTACCTAGAGTTAGCTAGAGTTAACTAGAGTTAGCTAGAATTACCTAGAGTTACCTAGAGTTACCTAGAGTTACCAAGAGTTAGCTAGAGTTAGCTAGAGTTAGCTAGAGTTAGCTAAAGTTAGCTAGAGTTAGTTAGAGTTAGCTAGAGTTACCTAGAGTTAGCTAAAGTTAGCTAAAGTTAGCTAGAATTACCTAGAGTTACCTAGAGTTAGCTAGAGTTAGCTAGAATTACCTAGAGTTAGCTAAAGTTAGATATAATTACCTAGAGTTACCTAGAGTTAGCTAGAGTTGGCTAAAGTTACCTAGAGTTATCTAGAGTTACCTAGAGTTAGCTAAAGTTAGTTAGAGTTACCTAGAGTTAGCTAAAGTTAGCTAGAATTACCTAGAGTTACCTAGAGTTAGCTAGAGTTAGCTAGAGTTAGCTAGAATTACCTAGAGTTACCTAGAGTTAGCTAGAGTTAGCTAGAGTTAGCTAAAGTTACCTAGAGTTAGCTAGAGTTACTTAAGGTTAGCTAGAGTTAGCTAGAATTACCTAGAGTTACCTAGAGTTAGCTAGAGTTACCTTGAGTTACCTAGAGTTAGCTAGAATTACCTAGAGTTAGCTAGAGTTAGCTAAAGTTAGCTAGAATTACCTAGAGTTAGCTAGAGTTAGCTAAAGTTAGCTAGAATTACCTAGAGTTAGCTAGAGTTAGCTAAAGTTAGCTAGAGTTACCTAGAATTAGCTAGAGTTAGCTAGAGTTACCTAGAGTTAGCTAAAGTTAGCTAGAATTACTTAGAGTTACCTAGAGTTATCTAGAGTTACCTAGAGTTAGCTAGAGTTAGCTAGAGTTACATATAGTTAGCTAAAGTTAGCTAGAGTTACCTAGAGTTAGCTAGAGTTAGCTAGAGTTACCTAGAGTTAGCTAAAGTTAGCTAGAATTACCTAGAGTTACCTAGAGTTAGCTAGAGTTAGCTAAAGTTAGCTAGAATTACCTAGAGTTAGCTAGAGTTAGCTAAAGTTAGCTAGAGTTACCTAGAGTTAGCTAGAGTTAGCTAGAGTTACCTAGAGTTAGCTAAAGTTAGCTAGAATTACCTAGAGTTACCTAGAGTTAGCTAGAGTTAGATAGAGTTAGCTAGAATTACCTAGAGTTAGCTAGAGTTAGCTAGAGTTAGCTAGAGTTACCTAGAGTTAGCTAGAGTTAACTAGAGTTAGCTAGAATTACTTAGAGTTAGCTAGAGTTAGCTAGAGTTACCTTGAGTTACCTAGAGTTAGCTAGAGTTACCTAGAGTTACCTAGAGTTAGCTAGAGATAGCAAAAGTTAGCTAGAATTACCTAGAGTTACCTAGAGTTAGCTAGAGTTAGCTAGAGTTAGCTAAAGTTACCTAGAGTTAGCTAGAGTTACCTAGAGTTAGCTAGAGTTACCTAGAGTTACCTAGAGTTAACTAGAGTTAGCTAAAGTTAGCTAGAATTACCTAGAATTACCTAGAATTACCTAGAGTTACCTAGAGTTAGCTAGAGTTACCTAGAGTTAGCTAGAGTTAGCTAGAATTACCTAGAGTTAGCTAAAGTTAGATAGAATTACCTAGAGTTACCTAGAGTTAGCTAGAGTTGGCTAAAGTTACCTAGAGTTATCTAGAGTTACCTAGAGTTAGCTAAAGTTAGTTAGAGTTACCTAGAGTTAGCTAAAGTTAGCTAGAATTACCTAGAGTTACCTAGAGTTAGCTAGAGTTAGCTAGAGTTAGCTAGAATTACCTAGAGTTACCTAGAGTTAGCTAGAGTTAGCTAGAGTTAGCTAAAGTTACCTAGAGTTAGCTAGAGTTACTTAAGGTTAGCTAGAGTTAGCTAGAATTACCTAGAGTTACCTAGAGTTAGCTAGAGTTACCTTGAGTTACCTAGAGTTAGCTAGAATTACCTAGAGTTAGCTAGAGTTAGCTAAAGTTAGCTAGAATTACCTAGAGTTAGCTAGAGTTAGCTAAAGTTAGCTAGAATTACCTAGAGTTAGCTAGAGTTAGCTAAAGTTAGCTAGAGTTACCTAGAATTAGCTAGAGTTAGCTAGAGTTACCTAGAGTTAGCTAAAGTTAGCTAGAATTACTTAGAGTTACCTAGAGTTATCTAGAGTTACCTAGAGTTAGCTAGAGTTAGCTAGAGTTACATAGAGTTAGCTAAAGTTAGCTAGAGTTACCTAGAGTTAGCTAGAGTTAGCTAGAGTTACCTAGAGTTAGCTAAAGTTAGCTAGAATTACCTAGAGTTACCTAGAGTTAGCTAGAGTTAGCTAAAGTTAGCTAGAATTACCTAGAGTTAGCTAGAGTTAGCTAAAGTTAGCTAGAGTTACCTAGAGTTAGCTAGAGTTAGCTAGAGTTACCTAGAGTTAGCTAAAGTTAGCTAGAATTACCTAGAGTTACCTAGAGTTACCTAGAGTTACCTAGAATTAGCTAGAGTTACCTAGAGTTACCTAGAGTTAGCTAAAGTTAGCTAGAGTTACCTAGATTTAGCTAGAGTTACCTAGAGTTAGCTAGAGTTAGCTAGAATTACCTAGAGTTACCTAGAGTTAGCTAGAGTTAGATAGAGTTAGCTAGAATTACCTAGAGTTAGCTAGAGTTAGCTAGAGTTAGCTAGAGTTACCTAGAGTTAGCTAGAGTTAACTAGAGTTAGCTAAAGTTAGCTAGAGTTACCTAGAGTTAGCTAGAGTTAGCTAGAGTTACCTAGAGTTAGCTAAAGTTAGCTAGAATTACCTAGAGTTACCTAGAGTTAGCTAAAGTTAGCTAGAATTACTTAGAGTTAGCTAGAGTTAGCTAGAGTTACCTTGAGTTACCTAGAGTTAGCTAGAGTTACCTAGAGTAACCTAGAGTTAGCTAGAGTTAGCAAAAGTTAGCTAGAATTACCTAGAGTTACCTAGAGTTAGCTAGAGTTAGCTAGAGTTAGCTAAAGTTACCTAGAGTTAGCTAGAGTTACCTAGAGTTAGCTAGAGTTACCTTGAGTTACCTAGAGTTAGCTAGAATTACCTAGAGTTAGCTAGAGTTAGCTAAAGTTAGCTAGAATTACCTAGAGTTAGCTAGAGTTAGCTAAAGTTAGCTAGAATTACCTAGAGTTAGCTAGAGTTAGCTAAAGTTAGCTAGAGTTACCTAGAATTAGCTAGAGTTAGCTAGAGTTACCTAGAGTTAGCTAAAGTTAGCTAGAATTACTTAGAGTTACCTAGAGTTATCTAGAGTTACCTAGAGTTAGCTAGAGTTAGCTAGAGTTACATAGAGTTAGCTAAAGTTAGCTAGAGTTACCTAGAGTTAGCTAGATTTAGCTAGAGTTACCTAGAGTTAGCTAAAGTTAGCTAGAATTACCTAGAGTTACCTAGAGTTAGCTAGAGTTAGCTAAAGTTAGCTAGAATTACCTAGAGTTAGCTAGAGTTAGCTAAAGTTAGCTAGAGTTACCTAGAATTAGCTAGAGTTAGCTAGAGTTACCTAGAGTTAGCTAAAGTTAGCTAGAATTACTTAGAGTTACCTAGAGTTATCTAGAGTTACCTAGAGTTAGCTAGAGTTAGCTAGAGTTACATAGAGTTAGCTAAAGTTAGCTAGAGTTACCTAGAGTTAGCTAGATTTAGCTAGAGTTACCTAGAGTTAGCTAAAGTTAGCTAGAATTACCTAGAGTTACCTAGAGTTAGCTAGAGTTAGCTAAAGTTAGCTAGAATTACCTAGAGTTAGCTAGAGTTAGCTAGAGTTAGCTAGAGTTACCTTGAGTTACCTAGAGTTAGCTAGAGTTACCTAGAGTTACCTAGAGTTAGCTAGAGTTAGCAAAAGTTAGCTAGAATTACCTAGAGTTACCTAGAGTTAGCTAGAGTTAGCTAGAGTTAGCTAAAGTTACCTAGAGTTAGCTAGAGTTACCTAGAGTTAGCTAGAGTTACCTAGAGTTACCTAGAGTTAGCTAGAGTTAGCTAAAGTTAGCTAGAATTACCTAGAGTTACCTAGAGTTAGCTAGAGTTAGCTAGAGTTACCTAGAGTTAGCTAAAGTTAGCTAGAGTTACCTAGAGTTAGCTAGAGTTAGCTAGAGTTACCTAGAGTTAGCTAAAGTTAGCTAGAATTACCTAGAGTTACCTAGAGTTAGCTAGAGTTAGCTAAAGTTAGCTAGAATTACCTAGAGTTAGCTAGAGTTAGCTAAAGTTAGCTAGAGTTACCTAGAGTTAGCTAGAGTTAGCTAGAGTTACCTAGAGTTAGCTAAAGTTAGCTAGAATTACCTAGAGTTACTTAGAGTTACCTAGAGTTACCTAGAATTAGCTAGAGTTACCTAGAGTTACCTAGAGTTAGCTAAAGTTAGCTAGAATTACCTAGAGTTACCTAGAGTTAGCTAGAGTTAGCTAGAATTACCTAGAGTTAGCTAAAGTTAGCTAGAATTACCTAGAGTTACCTAGAGTTAGCTAGAGTTAGCTAAAGTTACCTAGAGTTACCTAGAGTTACCTAGAGTTAGCTAAAGTTAGCTAGAGATACCTAGAGTTAGCTAAAGTTAGCTAGAATTACCTAGAGTTACCTAGAGTTAGCTAGAGTTAGATAGAGTTAGCTAGAGTTAGCTAGATTTACCTAGAGTTAGCTAGAGTTAGCTAGAGTTAGCTAGAGTTACCTAGAGTTAGCTAAAGTTAGCTAGAATTACCTAGAGTTAGCTAGAGTTAGCTAGAGTTAGCTAGAGTTACCTAGAGTTAGCTAGAGTTACCTAGAGTTAGCTAGAATTACCTAGAGTTACCTAGAGTTACCTAGAGTTACCAAGAGTTAGCTAGAGTTAGCTAGAGTTAGCTAGAGTTAGCTAAAGTTAGCTAGAGTTAGTTAGAGTTAGCTAGAGTTACCTAGAGTTAGCTAAAGTTAGCTAAAGTTAGCTAAAGTTAGCTAGAATTAACTAGAGTTACCTAGAGTTAGCTAGAGTTAGCTAAAGTTACCTAGAGATACCTAGAGTTACCTAGAGTTAGCTAAAGTTAGCTAGAGTTACCTAGAGTTAGCTAAAGTTAGCTAGAATTACCTAGAGTTACCTAGAGTTAGCTAGAGTTAGCTAAAGTTAGCTAGAATTACCTAGAGTTAGCTAGAGTTAGCTAAAATTAGCTAGAGTTACCTAGAGTTAGCTAGAGTTAGCTAGAGTTACCTAGAGTTAGCTAAAGTTAGCTAGAATTACCTAGAGTTACCTAGAGTTACCTAGAGTTACCTAGAATTGGCTAGAGTTACCTAGAGTTACCTAGAGTTAGCTAAAGTTAGCTAGAGTTACCTAGAGTTAGCTAGAGTTACCTAGAGTTAGCTAAAGTTAGCTAGAATTACCTAGAGTTACCTAGAGTTAGCTAGAGTTAGCTAGAATTATCTAGAGTTACCTAGAGTTATCTAGAGTTAGATAGAGTTAGCTAGAGTTAGCTAGAGTTAGCTAGAGTTACTTAGAGTTAGCTAGAGTTAGCTAGAATTACCTAGAGTTAGCTAAAGTTAGCTAGAATTACCTAGAGTTAGCTAGAGTTAGCTAGAGTTAGCTAGAGTTACCTAGAGTTAGCTAGAGTTAACTAGAGTTAGCTAGAATTACCTAGAGTTACCTAGAGTTACCTAGAGTTAGCTAGAGTTAGCTAAAGTTACCTAGAGTTACCTAGAGTTACCTAGAGTTAGCTAAAGTTAGCTAGAGTTACCTAGAGTTAGCTAAAGTTAGCTAGAATTACCTAGAGTTACCTAGAGTTAGCTAGAGTTAGCTAGAGTTAGCTAGAATTACATAGAGTTACCTAGAGTTAGCTAGAGTATGCTAGAGTTACCTAGAGTTAGCTAGAGTTAGCTAGAGTTACTTAGAGTTAGCTAGAGTTAGCTAGAATTACCTAGAGTTACCTAGAGTTAGCTAGAGTTAACTTGAGTTATCTAGAGTTAGTTAGAATTACCTAGAGTTAGCTAGAGTTAGCTAAAGTTAGATAGAATTACCTAGAGTTAGCTAGAGTTAGCTAAAGTTAGCTAGAGTTAGCTAGAGTTACCTAGAGTTAGCTAAAGTTAGCTAGAGTTACCTAGAATTAGCTAGAGTTACCTAGAGTTACCTAGAGTTAGCTAAAGTTAGCTAGAGTTACCTAGATTTAGCTAGAGTTACCTAGAGTTAGCTAAAGTTAGCTAGAATTACCTAGAGTTACCTAGAGTTAGCTAGAGTTAGCTAGAATTACCTAGAGTTACCTAGAGTTAGCTAGAGTTAGATAGAGTTAGCTAGAATTACCTAGAGTTAGCTAGAGTTAGCTAGAGTTAGCTAGAGTTACCTAGAGTTAGCTAGAGTTAACTAGAGTTAGCTAGAATTACTTAGAGTTAGCTAGAGTTAGCTAGAGTTACCTTGAGTTACCTAGAGTTAGCTAGAGTTACCTAGAGTTACCTAGAGTTAGCTAGAGTTAGCAAAAGTTAGCTAGAATTACCTAGAGTTACCTAGAGTTAGCTAGAGTTAGCTAGAGTTAGCTAAAGTTACCTAGAGTTAGCTAGAGTTACCTAGAGTTAGCTAGAGTTACCTAGAGTTACCTAGAGTTAGCTAGAGTTAGCTAAAGTTAGCTAGAATTACCTAGAGTTACCTAGAGTTAGCTAGAGTTAGCTAGAGTTACCTAGAGTTAGCTAAAGTTAGCTAGAGTTACCTAGAGTTAGCTAGAGTTAGCTAGAGTTACCTAGAGTTAGCTAAAGTTAGCTAGAATTACCTAGAGTTACCTAGAGTTAGCTAGAGTTAGCTAAAGTTAGCTAGAATTACCTAGAGTTAGCTAGAGTTAGCTAAAGTTAGCTAGAGTTACCTAGAGTTAGCTAGAGTTAGCTAGAGTTACCTAGAGTTAGCTAAAGTTAGCTAGAATTACCTAGAGTTACCTAGAGTTACCTAGAGTTACCTAGAATTAGCTAGAGTTACCTAGAGTTACCTAGAGTTAGCTAAAGTTAGCTAGAGTTACCTAGAGTTAGCTAGAGTTACCTAGAGTTAGCTAAAGTTACCTAGAGTTAGCTAGAATTACCTAGAGTTAGCTAGAGTTAGCTAGAATTACCTAGAGTTACCTAGAGTTAGCTAGAGTTACCTTGAGTTACCTAGAGTTAGCTAGAATTACATAGAGTTAGCTAGAGTTAGCTAAAGTTAGCTAGAATTACCTAGAGTTAGCTAGAGTTAGCTAAAGTTAGCTAGAATTACCTAGAGTTAGCTAGAGTTAGCTAAAGTTAGCTAGAGTTACCTAGAGTTAGCTAGAGTTAGCTAGAGTTATCTAGAATTAACTAAAGTTAGCTAGAATTACCTAAAGTTAGCTAGAATTACCTAGAGTTAGCTAGAGTTAGCTAGAGTAACCTAGAGTTACCTAGAGTTAGCTAAAGTTAGCTAGAATTACCTAGAGTTACCTAGAGTTAGCTAGAGTTAGCTAGAATTACCTAGAGTTAGCTAAAGTTAGCTAGAATTACCTAGAGTTACCTAGAGTTAGCTAGAGTTAGCTAAAGTTACCTAGAGTTACCTAGAGTTACCTAGAGTTAGCTAAAGTTAGCTAGAGATACCTAGAGTTAGCTAAAGTTAGCTAGAATTACATAGAGTTACCTAGAGTTATCTAGAGTTAGATAGAGTTAGCTAGAGTTAGCTAGATTTACCTAGAGTTAGCTAGAGTTAGCTAGAGTTAGCTAGAGTTACCTAGAGTTAGCTAAAGTTAGCTAGAATTACCTAGAGTTAGCTAGAGTTAGCTAGAGTTAGCTAGAGTTACCTAGAGTTAGCTAGAGTTACCTAGAGTTAGCTAGAATTACCTAGAGTTACCTAGAGTTACCTAGAGTTACCAAGAGTTAGCTAGAGTTAGCTAGAGTTAGCTAGAGTTAGCTAAAGTTAGCTAGAGTTAGTTAGAGTTAGCTAGAGTTACCTAGAGTTAGCTAAAGTTAGCTAAAGTTAGCTAAAGTTAGCTAGAATTAACTAGAGTTACCTAGAGTTAGCTAGAGTTAGCTAAAGTTACCTAGAGATACCTAGAGTTACCTAGAGTTAGCTAAAGTTAGCTAGAGTTACCTAGAGTTAGCTAAAGTTAGCTAGAATTACCTAGAGTTACCTAGAGTTAGCTAGAGTTAGCTAAAGTTAGCTAGAATTACCTAGAGTTAGCTAGAGTTAGCTAAAATTAGCTAGAGTTACCTAGAGTTAGCTAGAGTTAGCTAGAGTTACCTAGAGTTAGCTAAAGTTAGCTAGAATTACCTAGAGTTACCTAGAGTTACCTAGAGTTACCTAGAATTGGCTAGAGTTACCTAGAGTTACCTAGAGTTAGCTAAAGTTAGCTAGAGTTACCTAGAGTTAGCTAGAGTTACCTAGAGTTAGCTAAAGTTAGCTAGAATTACCTAGAGTTACCTAGAGTTAGCTAGAGTTAGCTAGAATTATCTAGAGTTACCTAGAGTTATCTAGAGTTAGATAGAGTTAGCTAGAGTTAGCTAGAGTTAGCTAGAGTTACTTAGAGTTAGCTAGAGTTAGCTAGAATTACCTAGAGTTAGCTAAAGTTAGCTAGAATTACCTAGAGTTAGCTAGAGTTAGCTAGAGTTAGCTAGAGTTACCTAGAGTTAGCTAGAGTTAACTAGAGTTAGCTAGAATTACCTAGAGTTACCTAGAGTTACCTAGAGTTAGCTAGAGTTAGCTAAAGTTACCTAGAGTTACCTAGAGTTACCTAGAGTTAGCTAAAGTTAGCTAGAGTTACCTAGAGTTAGCTAAAGTTAGCTAGAATTACCTAGAGTTACCTAGAGTTAGCTAGAGTTAGCTAGAGTTAGCTAGAATTACATAGAGTTACCTAGAGTTAGCTAGAGTATGCTAGAGTTACCTAGAGTTAGCTAGAGTTAGCTAGAGTTACTTAGAGTTAGCTAGAGTTAGCTAGAATTACCTAGAGTTACCTAGAGTTAGCTAGAGTTAACTTGAGTTACCTAGAGTTAGTTAGAATTACCTAGAGTTAGCTAGAGTTAGCTAAAGTTAGATAGAATTACCTAGAGTTAGCTAGAGTTAGCTAAAGTTAGCTAGAGTTAGCTAGAGTTACCTAGAGTTAGCTAAAGTTAGCTAGAATTACCTAGAGTTACCTAGAGTTATCTAGAGTTACCTAGAGTTAGCTAGAGTTAGCTAGAGTTAACTAGAGTTAGCTAAAGTTAGCTAGAGTTACCTAGAGTTAGCTAGAGTTACCTAGAGTTAGATAAAGTTAGCTAGAATTACCTAGAGTTAGCTAGAGTTAGCTAGAGTTACCTAGAGTTAGCTAAAGTTAGCTAGAATTACCTAGAGTTAGCTAGAGTTAGCTAGAGTTAGCTAGAGTTACCTAGAGTTAGCTAGAGTTACCTAGAGTTAGCTAGAATTACCTAGAGTTACCTAGAGTTACCTAGAGTTACCAAGAGTTAGCTAGAGTTAGCTAGAGTTAGCTAGAGTTAGCTAAAGTTAGCTAGAGTTAGTTAGAGTTAGCTAGAGTTACCTAGAGTTAGCTAAAGTTAGCTAAAGTTAGCTAGAATTACCTAGAGTTAGCTAAAGTTAGCTAGAATTACCTAGAGTTACCTAGAGTTAGCTAGAGTTAGCTAAAGTTACCTAGAGTTACCTAGAGTTACCTAGAGTTAGCTAAAGTTAGCTAGAGTTACCTAGAGTTAGCTAAAGTTAGCTAGAATTACCTAGAGTTACCTAGAGTTAGCTAGAGTTAGCTAAAGTTAGCTAGAATTACCTAGAGTTAGCTAGAGTTAGCTAAAGTTAGCTAGAGTTACCTAGAGTTAGCTAGAGTTAGCTAGAGTTACCTAGAGTTAGCTAAAGTTAGCTAGAATTACCTAGAGTTACCTAGAGTTACCTAGAGTTACCTAGAATTAGCTAGAGTTACCTAGAGTTACCTATAGTTAGCTAAAGTTAGCTAGAGTTACCTAGAGTTAGCTAGAGTTACCTAGAGTTAGCTAAAGTTAGCTAGAATTACCTAGAGTTACCTAGAGTTAGCTAGAGTTAGCTAGAGTTAGCTAGAGTTACCTAGAGTTAGCTAGAGTTAACTAGAGTTAGCTAGAATTACCTAGAGTTACCTAGAGTTACCTAGAGTTACCAAGAGTTAGCTAGAGTTAGCTAGAGTTAGCTAGAGTTAGCTAAAGTTAGCTAGAGTTAGTTAGAGTTAGCTAGAGTTACCTAGAGTTAGCTAAAGTTAGCTAAAGTTAGCTAGAATTACCTAGAGTTACCTAGAGTTAGCTAGAGTTAGCTAGAATTACCTAGAGTTAGCTAAAGTTAGCTAGAATTACCTAGAGTTACCTAGAGTTACCTAGAGTTAGCTAAAGTTAGTTAGAGTTACCTAGAGTTAGCTAAAGTTAGCTAGAATTACCTAGAGTTATCTAGAGTTAGCTAGAGTTAGCTAGAGTTAGCTAGAATTACCTAGAGTTACCTAGAGTTAGCTAGAGTTAGCTAGAGTTAGCTAAAGTTACCTAGAGTTAACTAGAGTTACTTAAGGTTAGCTAGAGTTAGCTAGAATTACCTAGAGTTACCTAGACTTAGCTAGAGTTACCTTGAGTTACCTAGAGTTAGCTAGAATTACCTAGAGTTAGCTAGAGTTAGCTAAAGTTAGCTAGATTACCTAGAGTTAGCTAGAGTTAGCTAAAGTTAGCTAGAATTACCTAGAGTTAGCTAGAGTTAGCTAAAGTTAGCTAGAGTTACCTAGAATTAGCTAGAGTTAGCTAGAGTTACCTAGAGTTAGCTAAAGTTAGCTAGAATTACTTAGAGTTACCTAGAGTTATCTAGAGTTACCTAGAGTTAGCTAGAGTTAGCTAGAGTTACCTAGAGTTAGCTAAAGTTAGCTAGAATTACCTAGAGTTACCTAGAGTTAGCTAGAGTTAGCTAAAGTTAGCTAGAATTACCTAGAGTTAGCTAGAGTTAGCTAAAGTTAGCTAGAGTTACCTAGAGTTAGCTAGAGTTAGCTAGAGTTACCTAGAGTTAGCTAAAGTTAGCTAGAATTACCTAGAGTTACCTAGAGTTACCTAGAGTTACCTAGAATTAGCTAGAGTTACCTAGAGTTACCTAGAGTTAGCTAAAGTTAGCTAGAGTTACCTAGATTTAGCTAGAGTTACCTAGAGTTAGCTAAAGTTAGCTAGAATTACCTAGAGTTACCTAGAGTTAGCTAGAGTTAGCTAGAATTACCTAGAGTTACCTAGAGTTAGCTAGAGTTAGATAGAGTTAGCTAGAATTACCTAGAGTTAGCTAGAGTTAGCTAGAGTTAGCTAGAGTTACCTAGAGTTAGCTAGAGTTAACTAGAGTTAGCTAGAATTACTTAGAGTTAGCTAGAGTTAGCTAGAATTACCTAGAGTTACCTAGAGTTAGCTAAAGTTACCTTGAGTTACCTAGAGTTAGCTACAATTACCTAGAGTTAGCTAGAGTTAGCTAAAGTTAGATAGAATTACCTAGAGTTAGCTAGAGTTAGCTAAAGTTAGCTAGAATTACCTAGAGTTAGCTAGAGTTAGCTAAAGTTAGCTAGAGTTACCTAGAATTAGCTAGAGTTAGCTAGAGTTACCTAGAGTTAGCTAAAGTTAGCTAGAATTACCTAGAGTTACCTAGAGTTATCTAGAGTTACCTAGAGTTAGCTAGAGTTAGCTAGAGTTACCTAGAGTTAACTAAAGTTAGCTAGAGTTACCTAGAGTTAGCTAGAGTTAGCTAGAGTTACCTAGAGTTAGCTAAATTTAGCTAGAATTACCTAGAGTTACCTAGAGTTACCTAGAGTTACCTAGAGTTACCTAGAGTTAGCTAAAGTTAGATAGAATTACCTAGAGTTAGCTAGAGTTTGCTAGAGTTAGCTAGAGTTAGCTGGAGTTAGCTAGAGTTACCTAGAGTTACCTAGAGTTAGCTAGAGTTACCTAGAGTTACCTTGAGTTACCTAGAGTTAGCTAGAGTTACCTAGAGTTACCTAGAGTTAGCTAGAGTTAGCTAAAGTTAGCTAGAATTACCTAGAGTTACCTAGAGTTAGCTAGAGTTAGCTAAAGTTAGCTAGAATTACCTAGAGTTAGCTAGAGTTAGCTAAAGTTAGCTAGAATTACCTAGAGTTACCTAGAGTTACCTAGAGTTACCTAGAGTTAGCTAGAGTTACCTAGAGTTACCTAGAGTTAGCTAAAGTTAGCTAGAGTTACCTAGAGTTAGCTAGAGTTACCTAGAGTTAGCTAAAGTTAGCTAGAATTACCTAAAGTTACCTAGAGTTAGCTAGAGTTAGCTAGAATTACCTAGAGTTACCTAGAGTTAGCTAGAGTTAGCTAGAGTTAGCTAAAGTTACCTAGAGTTAGCTAGAGTTACTTAGAGTTAGCTAGAGTTAGCTAGAATTACCTAGAGTTACCTAGAGTTAGCTAGAGTTACCTTGAGTTACCTAGAGTTAGCTAGAGTTACCTAGAGTTAGCTAAAGTTAGCTAGAGTTACCTAGAGTTAGCTAGAGTTAGCTAGAGTTACCTAGAGTTACCTAGAGTTAGCTAAAGTTAGCTAGAATTACCTAGAGTTACCTAGAGTTAGCTAGAGTTACCTAGAGTTACCTAGAGTTAGCTAAAGTTAGCTAGAATTACCTAGAGTTAGCTAGAGTTAGCTAGAGTTAGCTAGAGTTAGCTAGAGTTAGCTAGAGTTACCTAGAGTTACCTAGAGTTAGCTAGAGTTAGCTAGAGTTACCTTGAGTTACCTAGAGTTAGCTAGAGTTACCTAGAGTTACCTAGAGTTAGCTAGAGTTAGCAAAAGTTAGCTAGAATTACCTAGAGTTACCTAGAGTTAGCTAGAGTTAGCTAGAGTTAGCTAAAGTTACCTAGAGTTAGCTAGAGTTACCTAGAGTTAGCTAGAGTTACCTAGAGTTACCTAGAGTTAGCTAGAGTTAACTTGAGTTACCTAGAGTTAGTTAGAATTACCTAGAGTTAGCTAGAGTTAGCTAAAGTTAGATAGAATTACCTAGAGTTAGCTAGAGTTAGCTAAAGTTAGCTAGAGTTAGCTAGAGTTACCTAGAGTTAGCTAAAGTTAGCTAGAATTACCTAGAGTTACCTAGAGTTAGCTAGAGTTAGCTAGAATTATCTAGAGTTACCTAGAGTTATCTAGAGTTAGATAGAGTTAGCTAGAGTTAGCTAGAGTTAGCTAGAGTTACTTAGAGTTAGCTAGAGTTAGCTAGAATTACCTAGAGTTAGCTAAAGTTAGCTAGAATTACCTAGAGTTAGCTAGAGTTAGCTAGAGTTAGCTAGAGTTACCTAGAGTTAGCTAGAGTTAACTAGAGTTAGCTAGAATTACCTAGAGTTACCTAGAGTTACCTAGAGTTAGCTAGAGTTAGCTAAAGTTACCTAGAGTTACCTAGAGTTACCTAGAGTTAGCTAAAGTTAGCTAGAGTTACCTAGAGTTAGCTAAAGTTAGCTAGAATTACCTAGAGTTACCTAGAGTTAGCTAGAGTTAGCTAGAGTTAGCTAGAATTACATAGAGTTACCTAGAGTTAGCTAGAGTATGCTAGAGTTACCTAGAGTTAGCTAGAGTTAGCTAGAGTTACTTAGAGTTAGCTAGAGTTAGCTAGAATTACCTAGAGTTACCTAGAGTTAGCTAGAGTTAACTTGAGTTACCTAGAGTTAGTTAGAATTACCTAGAGTTAGCTAGAGTTAGCTAAAGTTAGATAGAATTACCTAGAGTTAGCTAGAGTTAGCTAAAGTTAGCTAGAGTTAGCTAGAGTTACCTAGAGTTAGCTAAAGTTAGCTAGAATTACCTAGAGTTACCTAGAGTTATCTAGAGTTACCTAGAGTTAGCTAGAGTTAGCTAGAGTTAACTAGAGTTAGCTAAAGTTAGCTAGAGTTACCTAGAGTTAGCTAGAGTTACCTAGAGTTAGATAAAGTTAGCTAGAATTACCTAGAGTTAGCTAGAGTTAGCTAGAGTTACCTAGAGTTAGCTAAAGTTAGCTAGAATTACCTAGAGTTAGCTAGAGTTAGCTAGAGTTAGCTAGAGTTACCTAGAGTTAGCTAGAGTTACCTAGAGTTAGCTAGAATTACCTAGAGTTACCTAGAGTTACCTAGAGTTACCAAGAGTTAGCTAGAGTTAGCTAGAGTTAGCTAGAGTTAGCTAAAGTTAGCTAGAGTTAGTTAGAGTTAGCTAGAGTTACCTAGAGTTAGCTAAAGTTAGCTAAAGTTAGCTAGAATTACCTAGAGTTAGCTAAAGTTAGCTAGAATTACCTAGAGTTACCTAGAGTTAGCTAGAGTTAGCTAAAGTTACCTAGAGTTACCTAGAGTTACCTAGAGTTAGCTAAAGTTAGCTAGAGTTACCTAGAGTTAGCTAAAGTTAGCTAGAATTACCTAGAGTTACCTAGAGTTAGCTAGAGTTAGCTAAAGTTAGCTAGAATTACCTAGAGTTAGCTAGAGTTAGCTAAAGTTAGCTAGAGTTACCTAGAGTTAGCTAGAGTTAGCTAGAGTTACCTAGAGTTAGCTAAAGTTAGCTAGAATTACCTAGAGTTACCTAGAGTTACCTAGAGTTACCTAGAATTAGCTAGAGTTACCTAGAGTTACCTATAGTTAGCTAAAGTTAGCTAGAGTTACCTAGAGTTAGCTAGAGTTACCTAGAGTTAGCTAAAGTTAGCTAGAATTACCTAGAGTTACCTAGAGTTAGCTAGAGTTAGCTAGAGTTAGCTAGAGTTACCTAGAGTTAGCTAGAGTTAACTAGAGTTAGCTAGAATTACCTAGAGTTACCTAGAGTTACCTAGAGTTACCAAGAGTTAGCTAGAGTTAGCTAGAGTTAGCTAGAGTTAGCTAAAGTTAGCTAGAGTTAGTTAGAGTTAGCTAGAGTTACCTAGAGTTAGCTAAAGTTAGCTAAAGTTAGCTAGAATTACCTAGAGTTACCTAGAGTTAGCTAGAGTTAGCTAGAATTACCTAGAGTTAGCTAAAGTTAGCTAGAATTACCTAGAGTTACCTAGAGTTACCTAGAGTTAGCTAAAGTTAGTTAGAGTTACCTAGAGTTAGCTAAAGTTAGCTAGAATTACCTAGAGTTATCTAGAGTTAGCTAGAGTTAGCTAGAGTTAGCTAGAATTACCTAGAGTTACCTAGAGTTAGCTAGAGTTAGCTAGAGTTAGCTAAAGTTACCTAGAGTTAACTAGAGTTACTTAAGGTTAGCTAGAGTTAGCTAGAATTACCTAGAGTTACCTAGACTTAGCTAGAGTTACCTTGAGTTACCTAGAGTTAGCTAGAATTACCTAGAGTTAGCTAGAGTTAGCTAAAGTTAGCTAGATTACCTAGAGTTAGCTAGAGTTAGCTAAAGTTAGCTAGAATTACCTAGAGTTAGCTAGAGTTAGCTAAAGTTAGCTAGAGTTACCTAGAATTAGCTAGAGTTAGCTAGAGTTACCTAGAGTTAGCTAAAGTTAGCTAGAATTACTTAGAGTTACCTAGAGTTATCTAGAGTTACCTAGAGTTAGCTAGAGTTAGCTAGAGTTACCTAGAGTTAGCTAAAGTTAGCTAGAATTACCTAGAGTTACCTAGAGTTAGCTAGAGTTAGCTAAAGTTAGCTAGAATTACCTAGAGTTAGCTAGAGTTAGCTAAAGTTAGCTAGAGTTACCTAGAGTTAGCTAGAGTTAGCTAGAGTTACCTAGAGTTAGCTAAAGTTAGCTAGAATTACCTAGAGTTACCTAGAGTTACCTAGAGTTACCTAGAATTAGCTAGAGTTACCTAGAGTTACCTAGAGTTAGCTAAAGTTAGCTAGAGTTACCTAGATTTAGCTAGAGTTACCTAGAGTTAGCTAAAGTTAGCTAGAATTACCTAGAGTTACCTAGAGTTAGCTAGAGTTAGCTAGAATTACCTAGAGTTACCTAGAGTTAGCTAGAGTTAGATAGAGTTAGCTAGAATTACCTAGAGTTAGCTAGAGTTAGCTAGAGTTAGCTAGAGTTACCTAGAGTTAGCTAGAGTTAACTAGAGTTAGCTAGAATTACTTAGAGTTAGCTAGAGTTAGCTAGAATTACCTAGAGTTACCTAGAGTTAGCTAAAGTTACCTTGAGTTACCTAGAGTTAGCTACAATTACCTAGAGTTAGCTAGAGTTAGCTAAAGTTAGATAGAATTACCTAGAGTTAGCTAGAGTTAGCTAAAGTTAGCTAGAATTACCTAGAGTTAGCTAGAGTTAGCTAAAGTTAGCTAGAGTTACCTAGAATTAGCTAGAGTTAGCTAGAGTTACCTAGAGTTAGCTAAAGTTAGCTAGAATTACCTAGAGTTACCTAGAGTTATCTAGAGTTACCTAGAGTTAGCTAGAGTTAGCTAGAGTTACCTAGAGTTAACTAAAGTTAGCTAGAGTTACCTAGAGTTAGCTAGAATTACCTAGAGTTACCTAGAGTTACCTAGAGTTACCAAGAGTTAGCTAGAGTTAGCTAGAGTTAGCTAGAGTTAGCTAAAGTTAGCTAGAGTTAGTTAGAGTTAGCTAGAGTTACCTAGAGTTAGCTAAAGTTAGCTAAAGTTAGCTAGAATTACCTAGAGTTAGCTAAAGTTAGCTAGAATTACCTAGAGTTACCTAGAGTTAGCTAGAATTACTTAGAGTTAGCTAGAGTTAGCTAGAATTACCTAGAGTTAGCTAGAGTTACCTAGAGTTACCTAGAGTTAGCTAAAGTTAGCTAGAGTTACCTAGAGTTAGCTAGAGTTACCTAGAGTTAGCTAAAGTTAGCTAGAATTACCTAGAGTTACCTAGAGTTAGCTAGAGTTAGCTAGAATTACCTAGAGTTACCTAGAGTTAGCTAGAGTTAGATAGATTTAGCTAGAATTACCTAGAGTTAGCTAGAGTTAGCTAGAGTTAGCTAGAGTTACCTAGAGTTAGCTAGAGTTAACTAGAGTTAGCTAGAATTATTTAGAGTTAGCTAGAGTTAGCTAGAATTACCTAGAGTTAGCTAAAGTTAGCTAAAGTTAGCTAGAATTACCTAGAGTTACCTAGAGTTACCTAGAGTTAGCTAAAGTTACCTAGAGTTAGCTAAAGTTAGCTAGAATTACCTAGAGTTACCTAGAGTTAGCTAGAGTTAGCTAGAATTACCTAGAGTTACCTAGAGTTAGCTAGAGTTAGATAGAGTTAGCTAGAGTTAGCTAGAATTACCTAGAGTTAGCTAAAGTTAGCTAGAATTACCTAGAGTTAGCTAGAGTTAGCTAGAGTTAGCTAGAGTTACCTAGAGTTAGCTAGAGTTAACTAGAGTTAGCTAGAATTACCTAGAGTTACCTAGAGTTACCTAGAGTTACCAAGAGTTAGCTAGAGTTAGCTAGAGTTAGCTAGAGTTAGCTAAAGTTAGCTAAAGTTAGCTAGAATTACCTAGAGTTACCTAGAGTTAGCTAGAGTTAGCTAGAATTACCTAGAGTTAGCTAAAGTTAGATAGAATTACCTAGAGTTACCTATAGTTAGCTAGAGTTGGCTAAAGTTACCTAGAGTTATCTAGAGTTACCTAGAGTTAGCTAAAGTTAGTTAGAGTTACCTAGAGTTAGCTAAAGTTAGCTAGAATTACCTAGAGTTACCTAGAGTTAGCTAGAGTTAGCTAGAGTTAGCTAGAATTACCTAGAGTTACCTAGAGTTAGCTAGAGTTAGCTAGAGTTAGCTAAAGTTACCTAGAGTTAGCTAGAGTTACTTAAGGTTAGCTAGAGTTAGCTAGAATTACCTAGAGTTACCTAGAGTTAGCTAGAGTTACCTTGAGTTACCTAGAGTTAGCTAGAATTACCTAGAGTTAGCTAGAGTTAGCTAAAGTTAGCTAGAATTACCTAGAGTTAGCTAGAGTTAGCTAAAGTTAGCTAGAATTACCTAGAGTTAGCTAGAGTTAGCTAAAGTTAGCTAGAGTTACCTAGAATTAGCTAGAGTTAGCTAGAGTTACCTAGAGTTAGCTAAAGTTAGCTAGAATTACTTAGAGTTACCTAGAATTATCTAGAGTTACCTAGAGTTAGCTAGAGTTAGCTAGAGTTACATAGAGTTAGCTAAAGTTAGCTAGAGTTACCTAGAGTTAGCTAGAGTTAGCTAGAGTTACCTAGAGTTAGCTAAAGTTAGCTAGAATTACCTAGAGTTACCTAGAGTTAGCTAGAGTTAGCTAAAGTTAGCTAGAATTACCTAGAGTTAGCTAGAGTTAGCTAAAGTTAGCTAGAGTTACCTAGAGTTAGCTAGAGTTAGCTAGAGTTACCTAGAGTTAGCTAAAGTTAGCTAGAATTACCTAGAGTTACCTAGAGTTAGCTAGAGTTAGATAGAGTTAGCTAGAATTACCTAGAGTTAGCTAGAGTTAGCTAGAGTTAGCTAGAGTTACCTAGAGTTAGCTAGAGTTAACTAGAGTTAGCTAGAATTACTTAGAGTTAGCTAGAGTTAGCTAGAGTTACCTTGAGTTACCTAGAGTTAGCTAGAGTTACCTAGAGTTACCTAGAGTTAGCTAGAGTTAGCAAAAGTTAGCTAGAATTACCTAGAGTTACCTAGAGTTAGCTAGAGTTAGCTAGAGTTAGCTAAAGTTACCTAGAGTTAGCTAGAGTTACCTAGAGTTAGCTAGAGTTACCTAGAGTTACCTAGAGTTAACTAGAGTTAGCTAAAGTTAGCTAGAATTACCTAGAGTTACCTAGAGTTAGCTAGAGTTAGCTAGAGTTACCTAGAGTTAGCTAAAGTTAGCTAGAGTTACCTAGAGTTAGCTAGAGTTAGCTAGAGTTACCTAGAGTTAGCTAAAGTTAGCTAGAATTACCTAGAGTTACCTAGAGTTAGCTAGAGTTACCTAGAGTTAGCTAGAGTTAGCTAGAATTACCTAGAGTTAGCTAAAGTTAGATAGAATTACCTAGAGTTACCTAGAGTTAGCTAGAGTTGGCTAAAGTTACCTAGAGTTATCTAGAGTTACCTAGAGTTAGCTAAAGTTAGTTAGAGTTACCTAGAGTTAGCTAAAGTTAGCTAGAATTACCTAGAGTTACCTAGAGTTAGCTAGAGTTAGCTAGAGTTAGCTAGAATTACCTAGAGTTACCTAGAGTTAGCTAGAGTTAGCTAGAGTTAGCTAAAGTTACCTAGAGTTAGCTAGAGTTACTTAAGGTTAGCTAGAGTTAGCTAGAGTTACCTAGAGTTAGCTAGATTTAGCTAGAGTTACCTAGAGTTAGCTAAAGTTAGCTAGAATTACCTAGAGTTACCTAGAGTTAGCTAGAGTTAGCTAAAGTTAGCTAGAATTACCTAGAGTTAGCTAGAGTTAGCTAGAGTTAGCTAGAGTTACCTTGAGTTACCTAGAGTTAGCTAGAGTTACCTAGAGTTACCTAGAGTTAGCTAGAGTTAGCAAAAGTTAGCTAGAATTACCTAGAGTTACCTAGAGTTAGCTAGAGTTAGCTAGAGTTAGCTAAAGTTACCTAGAGTTAGCTAGAGTTACCTAGAGTTAGCTAGAGTTACCTAGAGTTACCTAGAGTTAGCTAGAGTTAGCTAAAGTTAGCTAGAATTACCTAGAGTTACCTAGAGTTAGCTAGAGTTAGCTAGAGTTACCTAGAGTTAGCTAAAGTTAGCTAGAGTTACCTAGAGTTAGCTAGAGTTAGCTAGAGTTACCTAGAGTTAGCTAAAGTTAGCTAGAATTACCTAGAGTTACCTAGAGTTAGCTAGAGTTAGCTAAAGTTAGCTAGAATTACCTAGAGTTAGCTAGAGTTAGCTAAAGTTAGCTAGAGTTACCTAGAGTTAGCTAGAGTTAGCTAGAGTTACCTAGAGTTAGCTAAAGTTAGCTAGAATTACCTAGAGTTACTTAGAGTTACCTAGAGTTACCTAGAATTAGCTAGAGTTACCTAGAGTTACCTAGAGTTAGCTAAAGTTAGCTAGAATTACCTAGAGTTACCTAGAGTTAGCTAGAGTTAGCTAGAATTACCTAGAGTTAGCTAAAGTTAGCTAGAATTACCTAGAGTTACCTAGAGTTAGCTAGAGTTAGCTAAAGTTACCTAGAGTTACCTAGAGTTACCTAGAGTTAGCTAAAGTTAGCTAGAGATACCTAGAGTTAGCTAAAGTTAGCTAGAATTACCTAGAGTTACCTAGAGTTAGCTAGAGTTAGATAGAGTTAGCTAGAGTTAGCTAGATTTACCTAGAGTTAGCTAGAGTTAGCTAGAGTTAGCTAGAGTTACCTAGAGTTAGCTAAAGTTAGCTAGAATTACCTAGAGTTAGCTAGAGTTAGCTAGAGTTAGCTAGAGTTACCTAGAGTTAGCTAGAGTTACCTAGAGTTAGCTAGAATTACCTAGAGTTACCTAGAGTTACCTAGAGTTACCAAGAGTTAGCTAGAGTTAGCTAGAGTTAGCTAGAGTTAGCTAAAGTTAGCTAGAGTTAGTTAGAGTTAGCTAGAGTTACCTAGAGTTAGCTAAAGTTAGCTAAAGTTAGCTAAAGTTAGCTAGAATTAACTAGAGTTACCTAGAGTTAGCTAGAGTTAGCTAAAGTTACCTAGAGATACCTAGAGTTACCTAGAGTTAGCTAAAGTTAGCTAGAGTTACCTAGAGTTAGCTAAAGTTAGCTAGAATTACCTAGAGTTACCTAGAGTTAGCTAGAGTTAGCTAAAGTTAGCTAGAATTACCTAGAGTTAGCTAGAGTTAGCTAAAATTAGCTAGAGTTACCTAGAGTTAGCTAGAGTTAGCTAGAGTTACCTAGAGTTAGCTAAAGTTAGCTAGAATTACCTAGAGTTACCTAGAGTTACCTAGAGTTACCTAGAATTGGCTAGAGTTACCTAGAGTTACCTAGAGTTAGCTAAAGTTAGCTAGAGTTACCTAGAGTTAGCTAGAGTTACCTAGAGTTAGCTAAAGTTAGCTAGAATTACCTAGAGTTACCTAGAGTTAGCTAGAGTTAGCTAGAATTATCTAGAGTTACCTAGAGTTATCTAGAGTTAGATAGAGTTAGCTAGAGTTAGCTAGAGTTAGCTAGAGTTACTTAGAGTTAGCTAGAGTTAGCTAGAATTACCTAGAGTTAGCTAAAGTTAGCTAGAATTACCTAGAGTTAGCTAGAGTTAGCTAGAGTTAGCTAGAGTTACCTAGAGTTAGCTAGAGTTAACTAGAGTTAGCTAGAATTACCTAGAGTTACCTAGAGTTACCTAGAGTTAGCTAGAGTTAGCTAAAGTTACCTAGAGTTACCTAGAGTTACCTAGAGTTAGCTAAAGTTAGCTAGAGTTACCTAGAGTTAGCTAAAGTTAGCTAGAATTACCTAGAGTTACCTAGAGTTAGCTAGAGTTAGCTAGAGTTAGCTAGAATTACATAGAGTTACCTAGAGTTAGCTAGAGTATGCTAGAGTTACCTAGAGTTAGCTAGAGTTAGCTAGAGTTACTTAGAGTTAGCTAGAGTTAGCTAGAATTACCTAGAGTTACCTAGAGTTAGCTAGAGTTAACTTGAGTTATCTAGAGTTAGTTAGAATTACCTAGAGTTAGCTAGAGTTAGCTAAAGTTAGATAGAATTACCTAGAGTTAGCTAGAGTTAGCTAAAGTTAGCTAGAGTTAGCTAGAGTTACCTAGAGTTAGCTAAAGTTAGCTAGAGTTACCTAGAATTAGCTAGAGTTACCTAGAGTTACCTAGAGTTAGCTAAAGTTAGCTAGAGTTACCTAGATTTAGCTAGAGTTACCTAGAGTTAGCTAAAGTTAGCTAGAATTACCTAGAGTTACCTAGAGTTAGCTAGAGTTAGCTAGAATTACCTAGAGTTACCTAGAGTTAGCTAGAGTTAGATAGAGTTAGCTAGAATTACCTAGAGTTAGCTAGAGTTAGCTAGAGTTAGCTAGAGTTACCTAGAGTTAGCTAGAGTTAACTAGAGTTAGCTAGAATTACTTAGAGTTAGCTAGAGTTAGCTAGAGTTACCTTGAGTTACCTAGAGTTAGCTAGAGTTACCTAGAGTTACCTAGAGTTAGCTAGAGTTAGCAAAAGTTAGCTAGAATTACCTAGAGTTACCTAGAGTTAGCTAGAGTTAGCTAGAGTTAGCTAAAGTTACCTAGAGTTAGCTAGAGTTACCTAGAGTTAGCTAGAGTTACCTAGAGTTACCTAGAGTTAGCTAGAGTTAGCTAAAGTTAGCTAGAATTACCTAGAGTTACCTAGAGTTAGCTAGAGTTAGCTAGAGTTACCTAGAGTTAGCTAAAGTTAGCTAGAGTTACCTAGAGTTAGCTAGAGTTAGCTAGAGTTACCTAGAGTTAGCTAAAGTTAGCTAGAATTACCTAGAGTTACCTAGAGTTAGCTAGAGTTAGCTAAAGTTAGCTAGAATTACCTAGAGTTAGCTAGAGTTAGCTAAAGTTAGCTAGAGTTACCTAGAGTTAGCTAGAGTTAGCTAGAGTTACCTAGAGTTAGCTAAAGTTAGCTAGAATTACCTAGAGTTACCTAGAGTTACCTAGAGTTACCTAGAATTAGCTAGAGTTACCTAGAGTTACCTAGAGTTAGCTAAAGTTAGCTAGAGTTACCTAGAGTTAGCTAGAGTTACCTAGAGTTAGCTAAAGTTACCTAGAGTTAGCTAGAATTACCTAGAGTTAGCTAGAGTTAGCTAGAATTACCTAGAGTTACCTAGAGTTAGCTAGAGTTACCTTGAGTTACCTAGAGTTAGCTAGAATTACATAGAGTTAGCTAGAGTTAGCTAAAGTTAGCTAGAATTACCTAGAGTTAGCTAGAGTTAGCTAAAGTTAGCTAGAATTACCTAGAGTTAGCTAGAGTTAGCTAAAGTTAGCTAGAGTTACCTAGAGTTAGCTAGAGTTAGCTAGAGTTATCTAGAATTAACTAAAGTTAGCTAGAATTACCTAAAGTTAGCTAGAATTACCTAGAGTTAGCTAGAGTTAGCTAGAGTAACCTAGAGTTACCTAGAGTTAGCTAAAGTTAGCTAGAATTACCTAGAGTTACCTAGAGTTAGCTAGAGTTAGCTAGAATTACCTAGAGTTAGCTAAAGTTAGCTAGAATTACCTAGAGTTACCTAGAGTTAGCTAGAGTTAGCTAAAGTTACCTAGAGTTACCTAGAGTTACCTAGAGTTAGCTAAAGTTAGCTAGAGATACCTAGAGTTAGCTAAAGTTAGCTAGAATTACATAGAGTTACCTAGAGTTATCTAGAGTTAGATAGAGTTAGCTAGAGTTAGCTAGATTTACCTAGAGTTAGCTAGAGTTAGCTAGAGTTAGCTAGAGTTACCTAGAGTTAGCTAAAGTTAGCTAGAATTACCTAGAGTTAGCTAGAGTTAGCTAGAGTTAGCTAGAGTTACCTAGAGTTAGCTAGAGTTACCTAGAGTTAGCTAGAATTACCTAGAGTTACCTAGAGTTACCTAGAGTTACCAAGAGTTAGCTAGAGTTAGCTAGAGTTAGCTAGAGTTAGCTAAAGTTAGCTAGAGTTAGTTAGAGTTAGCTAGAGTTACCTAGAGTTAGCTAAAGTTAGCTAAAGTTAGCTAAAGTTAGCTAGAATTAACTAGAGTTACCTAGAGTTAGCTAGAGTTAGCTAAAGTTACCTAGAGATACCTAGAGTTACCTAGAGTTAGCTAAAGTTAGCTAGAGTTACCTAGAGTTAGCTAAAGTTAGCTAGAATTACCTAGAGTTACCTAGAGTTAGCTAGAGTTAGCTAAAGTTAGCTAGAATTACCTAGAGTTAGCTAGAGTTAGCTAAAATTAGCTAGAGTTACCTAGAGTTAGCTAGAGTTAGCTAGAGTTACCTAGAGTTAGCTAAAGTTAGCTAGAATTACCTAGAGTTACCTAGAGTTACCTAGAGTTACCTAGAATTGGCTAGAGTTACCTAGAGTTACCTAGAGTTAGCTAAAGTTAGCTAGAGTTACCTAGAGTTAGCTAGAGTTACCTAGAGTTAGCTAAAGTTAGCTAGAATTACCTAGAGTTACCTAGAGTTAGCTAGAGTTAGCTAGAATTATCTAGAGTTACCTAGAGTTATCTAGAGTTAGATAGAGTTAGCTAGAGTTAGCTAGAGTTAGCTAGAGTTACTTAGAGTTAGCTAGAGTTAGCTAGAATTACCTAGAGTTAGCTAAAGTTAGCTAGAATTACCTAGAGTTAGCTAGAGTTAGCTAGAGTTAGCTAGAGTTACCTAGAGTTAGCTAGAGTTAACTAGAGTTAGCTAGAATTACCTAGAGTTACCTAGAGTTACCTAGAGTTAGCTAGAGTTAGCTAAAGTTACCTAGAGTTACCTAGAGTTACCTAGAGTTAGCTAAAGTTAGCTAGAGTTACCTAGAGTTAGCTAAAGTTAGCTAGAATTACCTAGAGTTACCTAGAGTTAGCTAGAGTTAGCTAGAGTTAGCTAGAATTACATAGAGTTACCTAGAGTTAGCTAGAGTATGCTAGAGTTACCTAGAGTTAGCTAGAGTTAGCTAGAGTTACTTAGAGTTAGCTAGAGTTAGCTAGAATTACCTAGAGTTACCTAGAGTTAGCTAGAGTTAACTTGAGTTACCTAGAGTTAGTTAGAATTACCTAGAGTTAGCTAGAGTTAGCTAAAGTTAGATAGAATTACCTAGAGTTAGCTAGAGTTAGCTAAAGTTAGCTAGAGTTAGCTAGAGTTACCTAGAGTTAGCTAAAGTTAGCTAGAATTACCTAGAGTTACCTAGAGTTATCTAGAGTTACCTAGAGTTAGCTAGAGTTAGCTAGAGTTAACTAGAGTTAGCTAAAGTTAGCTAGAGTTACCTAGAGTTAGCTAGAGTTACCTAGAGTTAGATAAAGTTAGCTAGAATTACCTAGAGTTAGCTAGAGTTAGCTAGAGTTACCTAGAGTTAGCTAAAGTTAGCTAGAATTACCTAGAGTTAGCTAGAGTTAGCTAGAGTTAGCTAGAGTTACCTAGAGTTAGCTAGAGTTACCTAGAGTTAGCTAGAATTACCTAGAGTTACCTAGAGTTACCTAGAGTTACCAAGAGTTAGCTAGAGTTAGCTAGAGTTAGCTAGAGTTAGCTAAAGTTAGCTAGAGTTAGTTAGAGTTAGCTAGAGTTACCTAGAGTTAGCTAAAGTTAGCTAAAGTTAGCTAGAATTACCTAGAGTTAGCTAAAGTTAGCTAGAATTACCTAGAGTTACCTAGAGTTAGCTAGAGTTAGCTAAAGTTACCTAGAGTTACCTAGAGTTACCTAGAGTTAGCTAAAGTTAGCTAGAGTTACCTAGAGTTAGCTAAAGTTAGCTAGAATTACCTAGAGTTACCTAGAGTTAGCTAGAGTTAGCTAAAGTTAGCTAGAATTACCTAGAGTTAGCTAGAGTTAGCTAAAGTTAGCTAGAGTTACCTAGAGTTAGCTAGAGTTAGCTAGAGTTACCTAGAGTTAGCTAAAGTTAGCTAGAATTACCTAGAGTTACCTAGAGTTACCTAGAGTTACCTAGAATTAGCTAGAGTTACCTAGAGTTACCTATAGTTAGCTAAAGTTAGCTAGAGTTACCTAGAGTTAGCTAGAGTTACCTAGAGTTAGCTAAAGTTAGCTAGAATTACCTAGAGTTACCTAGAGTTAGCTAGAGTTAGCTAGAGTTAGCTAGAGTTACCTAGAGTTAGCTAGAGTTAACTAGAGTTAGCTAGAATTACCTAGAGTTACCTAGAGTTACCTAGAGTTACCAAGAGTTAGCTAGAGTTAGCTAGAGTTAGCTAGAGTTAGCTAAAGTTAGCTAGAGTTAGTTAGAGTTAGCTAGAGTTACCTAGAGTTAGCTAAAGTTAGCTAAAGTTAGCTAGAATTACCTAGAGTTACCTAGAGTTAGCTAGAGTTAGCTAGAATTACCTAGAGTTAGCTAAAGTTAGCTAGAATTACCTAGAGTTACCTAGAGTTACCTAGAGTTAGCTAAAGTTAGTTAGAGTTACCTAGAGTTAGCTAAAGTTAGCTAGAATTACCTAGAGTTATCTAGAGTTAGCTAGAGTTAGCTAGAGTTAGCTAGAATTACCTAGAGTTACCTAGAGTTAGCTAGAGTTAGCTAGAGTTAGCTAAAGTTACCTAGAGTTAACTAGAGTTACTTAAGGTTAGCTAGAGTTAGCTAGAATTACCTAGAGTTACCTAGACTTAGCTAGAGTTACCTTGAGTTACCTAGAGTTAGCTAGAATTACCTAGAGTTAGCTAGAGTTAGCTAAAGTTAGCTAGATTACCTAGAGTTAGCTAGAGTTAGCTAAAGTTAGCTAGAATTACCTAGAGTTAGCTAGAGTTAGCTAAAGTTAGCTAGAGTTACCTAGAATTAGCTAGAGTTAGCTAGAGTTACCTAGAGTTAGCTAAAGTTAGCTAGAATTACTTAGAGTTACCTAGAGTTATCTAGAGTTACCTAGAGTTAGCTAGAGTTAGCTAGAGTTACCTAGAGTTAGCTAAAGTTAGCTAGAATTACCTAGAGTTACCTAGAGTTAGCTAGAGTTAGCTAAAGTTAGCTAGAATTACCTAGAGTTAGCTAGAGTTAGCTAAAGTTAGCTAGAGTTACCTAGAGTTAGCTAGAGTTAGCTAGAGTTACCTAGAGTTAGCTAAAGTTAGCTAGAATTACCTAGAGTTACCTAGAGTTACCTAGAGTTACCTAGAATTAGCTAGAGTTACCTAGAGTTACCTAGAGTTAGCTAAAGTTAGCTAGAGTTACCTAGATTTAGCTAGAGTTACCTAGAGTTAGCTAAAGTTAGCTAGAATTACCTAGAGTTACCTAGAGTTAGCTAGAGTTAGCTAGAATTACCTAGAGTTACCTAGAGTTAGCTAGAGTTAGATAGAGTTAGCTAGAATTACCTAGAGTTAGCTAGAGTTAGCTAGAGTTAGCTAGAGTTACCTAGAGTTAGCTAGAGTTAACTAGAGTTAGCTAGAATTACTTAGAGTTAGCTAGAGTTAGCTAGAATTACCTAGAGTTACCTAGAGTTAGCTAAAGTTACCTTGAGTTACCTAGAGTTAGCTACAATTACCTAGAGTTAGCTAGAGTTAGCTAAAGTTAGATAGAATTACCTAGAGTTAGCTAGAGTTAGCTAAAGTTAGCTAGAATTACCTAGAGTTAGCTAGAGTTAGCTAAAGTTAGCTAGAGTTACCTAGAATTAGCTAGAGTTAGCTAGAGTTACCTAGAGTTAGCTAAAGTTAGCTAGAATTACCTAGAGTTACCTAGAGTTATCTAGAGTTACCTAGAGTTAGCTAGAGTTAGCTAGAGTTACCTAGAGTTAACTAAAGTTAGCTAGAGTTACCTAGAGTTAGCTAGAGTTAGCTAGAGTTACCTAGAGTTAGCTAAATTTAGCTAGAATTACCTAGAGTTACCTAGAGTTACCTAGAGTTACCTAGAGTTACCTAGAGTTAGCTAAAGTTAGATAGAATTACCTAGAGTTAGCTAGAGTTTGCTAGAGTTAGCTAGAGTTAGCTGGAGTTAGCTAGAGTTACCTAGAGTTACCTAGAGTTAGCTAGAGTTACCTAGAGTTACCTTGAGTTACCTAGAGTTAGCTAGAGTTACCTAGAGTTACCTAGAGTTAGCTAGAGTTAGCTAAAGTTAGCTAGAATTACCTAGAGTTACCTAGAGTTAGCTAGAGTTAGCTAAAGTTAGCTAGAATTACCTAGAGTTAGCTAGAGTTAGCTAAAGTTAGCTAGAATTACCTAGAGTTACCTAGAGTTACCTAGAGTTACCTAGAGTTAGCTAGAGTTACCTAGAGTTACCTAGAGTTAGCTAAAGTTAGCTAGAGTTACCTAGAGTTAGCTAGAGTTACCTAGAGTTAGCTAAAGTTAGCTAGAATTACCTAAAGTTACCTAGAGTTAGCTAGAGTTAGCTAGAATTACCTAGAGTTACCTAGAGTTAGCTAGAGTTAGCTAGAGTTAGCTAAAGTTACCTAGAGTTAGCTAGAGTTACTTAGAGTTAGCTAGAGTTAGCTAGAATTACCTAGAGTTACCTAGAGTTAGCTAGAGTTACCTTGAGTTACCTAGAGTTAGCTAGAGTTACCTAGAGTTAGCTAAAGTTAGCTAGAGTTACCTAGAGTTAGCTAGAGTTAGCTAGAGTTACCTAGAGTTACCTAGAGTTAGCTAAAGTTAGCTAGAATTACCTAGAGTTACCTAGAGTTAGCTAGAGTTACCTAGAGTTACCTAGAGTTAGCTAAAGTTAGCTAGAATTACCTAGAGTTAGCTAGAGTTAGCTAGAGTTAGCTAGAGTTAGCTAGAGTTAGCTAGAGTTACCTAGAGTTACCTAGAGTTAGCTAGAGTTAGCTAGAGTTACCTTGAGTTACCTAGAGTTAGCTAGAGTTACCTAGAGTTACCTAGAGTTAGCTAGAGTTAGCAAAAGTTAGCTAGAATTACCTAGAGTTACCTAGAGTTAGCTAGAGTTAGCTAGAGTTAGCTAAAGTTACCTAGAGTTAGCTAGAGTTACCTAGAGTTAGCTAGAGTTACCTAGAGTTACCTAGAGTTAGCTAGAGTTAGCTAAAGTTAGCTAGAATTACCTAGAGTTACCTAGAGTTAGCTAGAGTTAGCTAGAGTTACCTAGAGTTAGCTAAAGTTAGCTAGAGTTACCTAGAGTTAGCTAGAGTTAGCTAGAGTTACCTAGAGTTAGCTAGAGTTAGCTAGAGTTACCTAGAGTTAGCTAGAGTTACCTAGAGTTAGCTAGAATTACCTAGAGTTACCTAGAGTTACCTAGAGTTACCAAGAGTTAGCTAGAGTTAGCTAGAGTTAGCTAGAGTTAGCTAAAGTTAGCTAGAGTTAGTTAGAGTTAGCTAGAGTTACCTAGAGTTAGCTAAAGTTAGCTAAAGTTAGCTAGAATTACCTAGAGTTAGCTAAAGTTAGCTAGAATTACCTAGAGTTACCTAGAGTTAGCTAGAATTACTTAGAGTTAGCTAGAGTTAGCTAGAATTACCTAGAGTTAGCTAGAGTTACCTAGAGTTACCTAGAGTTAGCTAAAGTTAGCTAGAGTTACCTAGAGTTAGCTAGAGTTACCTAGAGTTAGCTAAAGTTAGCTAGAATTACCTAGAGTTACCTAGAGTTAGCTAGAGTTAGCTAGAATTACCTAGAGTTACCTAGAGTTAGCTAGAGTTAGATAGATTTAGCTAGAATTACCTAGAGTTAGCTAGAGTTAGCTAGAGTTAGCTAGAGTTACCTAGAGTTAGCTAGAGTTAACTAGAGTTAGCTAGAATTATTTAGAGTTAGCTAGAGTTAGCTAGAATTACCTAGAGTTAGCTAAAGTTAGCTAAAGTTAGCTAGAATTACCTAGAGTTACCTAGAGTTACCTAGAGTTAGCTAAAGTTACCTAGAGTTAGCTAAAGTTAGCTAGAATTACCTAGAGTTACCTAGAGTTAGCTAGAGTTAGCTAGAATTACCTAGAGTTACCTAGAGTTAGCTAGAGTTAGATAGAGTTAGCTAGAGTTAGCTAGAATTACCTAGAGTTAGCTAAAGTTAGCTAGAATTACCTAGAGTTAGCTAGAGTTAGCTAGAGTTAGCTAGAGTTACCTAGAGTTAGCTAGAGTTAACTAGAGTTAGCTAGAATTACCTAGAGTTACCTAGAGTTACCTAGAGTTACCAAGAGTTAGCTAGAGTTAGCTAGAGTTAGCTAGAGTTAGCTAAAGTTAGCTAAAGTTAGCTAGAATTACCTAGAGTTACCTAGAGTTAGCTAGAGTTAGCTAGAATTACCTAGAGTTAGCTAAAGTTAGATAGAATTACCTAGAGTTACCTATAGTTAGCTAGAGTTGGCTAAAGTTACCTAGAGTTATCTAGAGTTACCTAGAGTTAGCTAAAGTTAGTTAGAGTTACCTAGAGTTAGCTAAAGTTAGCTAGAATTACCTAGAGTTACCTAGAGTTAGCTAGAGTTAGCTAGAGTTAGCTAGAATTACCTAGAGTTACCTAGAGTTAGCTAGAGTTAGCTAGAGTTAGCTAAAGTTACCTAGAGTTAGCTAGAGTTACTTAAGGTTAGCTAGAGTTAGCTAGAATTACCTAGAGTTACCTAGAGTTAGCTAGAGTTACCTTGAGTTACCTAGAGTTAGCTAGAATTACCTAGAGTTAGCTAGAGTTAGCTAAAGTTAGCTAGAATTACCTAGAGTTAGCTAGAGTTAGCTAAAGTTAGCTAGAATTACCTAGAGTTAGCTAGAGTTAGCTAAAGTTAGCTAGAGTTACCTAGAATTAGCTAGAGTTAGCTAGAGTTACCTAGAGTTAGCTAAAGTTAGCTAGAATTACTTAGAGTTACCTAGAATTATCTAGAGTTACCTAGAGTTAGCTAGAGTTAGCTAGAGTTACATAGAGTTAGCTAAAGTTAGCTAGAGTTACCTAGAGTTAGCTAGAGTTAGCTAGAGTTACCTAGAGTTAGCTAAAGTTAGCTAGAATTACCTAGAGTTACCTAGAGTTAGCTAGAGTTAGCTAAAGTTAGCTAGAATTACCTAGAGTTAGCTAGAGTTAGCTAAAGTTAGCTAGAGTTACCTAGAGTTAGCTAGAGTTAGCTAGAGTTACCTAGAGTTAGCTAAAGTTAGCTAGAATTACCTAGAGTTACCTAGAGTTAGCTAGAGTTAGATAGAGTTAGCTAGAATTACCTAGAGTTAGCTAGAGTTAGCTAGAGTTAGCTAGAGTTACCTAGAGTTAGCTAGAGTTAACTAGAGTTAGCTAGAATTACTTAGAGTTAGCTAGAGTTAGCTAGAGTTACCTTGAGTTACCTAGAGTTAGCTAGAGTTACCTAGAGTTACCTAGAGTTAGCTAGAGTTAGCAAAAGTTAGCTAGAATTACCTAGAGTTACCTAGAGTTAGCTAGAGTTAGCTAGAGTTAGCTAAAGTTACCTAGAGTTAGCTAGAGTTACCTAGAGTTAGCTAGAGTTACCTAGAGTTACCTAGAGTTAACTAGAGTTAGCTAAAGTTAGCTAGAATTACCTAGAGTTACCTAGAGTTAGCTAGAGTTAGCTAGAGTTACCTAGAGTTAGCTAAAGTTAGCTAGAGTTACCTAGAGTTAGCTAGAGTTAGCTAGAGTTACCTAGAGTTAGCTAAAGTTAGCTAGAATTACCTAGAGTTACCTAGAGTTAGCTAGAGTTACCTAGAGTTAGCTAGAGTTAGCTAGAATTACCTAGAGTTAGCTAAAGTTAGATAGAATTACCTAGAGTTACCTAGAGTTAGCTAGAGTTGGCTAAAGTTACCTAGAGTTATCTAGAGTTACCTAGAGTTAGCTAAAGTTAGTTAGAGTTACCTAGAGTTAGCTAAAGTTAGCTAGAATTACCTAGAGTTACCTAGAGTTAGCTAGAGTTAGCTAGAGTTAGCTAGAATTACCTAGAGTTACCTAGAGTTAGCTAGAGTTAGCTAGAGTTAGCTAAAGTTACCTAGAGTTAGCTAGAGTTACTTAAGGTTAGCTAGAGTTAGCTAGAATTACCTAGAGTTAGCTAGAGTTAGCTAGAGTTAGCTAGAGTTAGCTAGAGTTAGCTAGAGTTACCTAGAGTTACCTAGAGTTAGCTAGAGTTAGCTAGAGTTACCTTGAGTTACCTAGAGTTAGCTAGAGTTACCTAGAGTTACCTAGAGTTAGCTAGAGTTAGCAAAAGTTAGCTAGAATTACCTAGAGTTACCTAGAGTTAGCTAGAGTTAGCTAGAGTTAGCTAAAGTTACCTAGAGTTAGCTAGAGTTACCTAGAGTTAGCTAGAGTTACCTAGAGTTACCTAGAGTTAGCTAGAGTTAGCTAAAGTTAGCTAGAATTACCTAGAGTTACCTAGAGTTAGCTAGAGTTAGCTAGAGTTACCTAGAGTTAGCTAAAGTTAGCTAGAGTTACCTAGAGTTAGCTAGAGTTAGCTAGAGTTACCTAGAGTTAGCTAGAGTTAGCTAGAGTTACCTAGAGTTAGCTAGAGTTACCTAGAGTTAGCTAGAATTACCTAGAGTTACCTAGAGTTACCTAGAGTTACCAAGAGTTAGCTAGAGTTAGCTAGAGTTAGCTAGAGTTAGCTAAAGTTAGCTAGAGTTAGTTAGAGTTAGCTAGAGTTACCTAGAGTTAGCTAAAGTTAGCTAAAGTTAGCTAGAATTACCTAGAGTTAGCTAAAGTTAGCTAGAATTACCTAGAGTTACCTAGAGTTAGCTAGAATTACTTAGAGTTAGCTAGAGTTAGCTAGAATTACCTAGAGTTAGCTAGAGTTACCTAGAGTTACCTAGAGTTAGCTAAAGTTAGCTAGAGTTACCTAGAGTTAGCTAGAGTTACCTAGAGTTAGCTAAAGTTAGCTAGAATTACCTAGAGTTACCTAGAGTTACCTAGAGTTAGCTAAAGTTACCTAGAGTTAGCTAAAGTTAGCTAGAATTACCTAGAGTTACCTAGAGTTAGCTAGAGTTAGCTAGAATTACCTAGAGTTACCTAGAGTTAGCTAGAGTTAGATAGAGTTAGCTAGAGTTAGCTAGAATTACCTAGAGTTAGCTAAAGTTAGCTAGAATTACCTAGAGTTAGCTAGAGTTAGCTAGAGTTAGCTAGAGTTACCTAGAGTTAGCTAGAGTTAACTAGAGTTAGCTAGAATTACCTAGAGTTACCTAGAGTTACCTAGAGTTACCAAGAGTTAGCTAGAGTTAGCTAGAGTTAGCTAGAGTTAGCTAAAGTTAGCTAAAGTTAGCTAGAATTACCTAGAGTTACCTAGAGTTAGCTAGAGTTAGCTAGAATTACCTAGAGTTAGCTAAAGTTAGATAGAATTACCTAGAGTTACCTATAGTTAGCTAGAGTTGGCTAAAGTTACCTAGAGTTATCTAGAGTTACCTAGAGTTAGCTAAAGTTAGTTAGAGTTACCTAGAGTTAGCTAAAGTTAGCTAGAATTACCTAGAGTTACCTAGAGTTAGCTAGAGTTAGCTAGAGTTAGCTAGAATTACCTAGAGTTACCTAGAGTTAGCTAGAGTTAGCTAGAGTTAGCTAAAGTTACCTAGAGTTAGCTAGAGTTACTTAAGGTTAGCTAGAGTTAGCTAGAATTACCTAGAGTTACCTAGAGTTAGCTAGAGTTACCTTGAGTTACCTAGAGTTAGCTAGAATTACCTAGAGTTAGCTAGAGTTAGCTAAAGTTAGCTAGAATTACCTAGAGTTAGCTAGAGTTAGCTAAAGTTAGCTAGAATTACCTAGAGTTAGCTAGAGTTAGCTAAAGTTAGCTAGAGTTACCTAGAATTAGCTAGAGTTAGCTAGAGTTACCTAGAGTTAGCTAAAGTTAGCTAGAATTACTTAGAGTTACCTAGAATTATCTAGAGTTACCTAGAGTTAGCTAGAGTTAGCTAGAGTTACATAGAGTTAGCTAAAGTTAGCTAGAGTTACCTAGAGTTAGCTAGAGTTAGCTAGAGTTACCTAGAGTTAGCTAAAGTTAGCTAGAATTACCTAGAGTTACCTAGAGTTAGCTAGAGTTAGCTAAAGTTAGCTAGAATTACCTAGAGTTAGCTAGAGTTAGCTAAAGTTAGCTAGAGTTACCTAGAGTTAGCTAGAGTTAGCTAGAGTTACCTAGAGTTAGCTAAAGTTAGCTAGAATTACCTAGAGTTACCTAGAGTTAGCTAGAGTTAGATAGAGTTAGCTAGAATTACCTAGAGTTAGCTAGAGTTAGCTAGAGTTAGCTAGAGTTACCTAGAGTTAGCTAGAGTTAACTAGAGTTAGCTAGAATTACTTAGAGTTAGCTAGAGTTAGCTAGAGTTACCTTGAGTTACCTAGAGTTAGCTAGAGTTACCTAGAGTTACCTAGAGTTAGCTAGAGTTAGCAAAAGTTAGCTAGAATTAGCTAGAGTTACCTAGAGTTAGCTAGAGTTAGCTAGAGTTAGCTAAAGTTACCTAGAGTTAGCTAGAGTTACCTAGAGTTAGCTAGAGTTACCTAGAGTTACCTAGAGTTAACTAGAGTTAGCTAAAGTTAGCTAGAATTACCTAGAGTTAACTAGAGTTAGCTAGAGTTAGCTAGAGTTACCTAGAGTTAGCTAAAGTTAGCTAGAGTTACCTAGAGTTAGCTAGAGTTAGCTAGAGTTACCTAGAGTTAGCTAAAGTTAGCTAGAATTACCTAGAGTTACCTAGAGTTAGCTAGAGTTACCTAGAGTTAGCTAGAGTTAGCTAGAATTACCTAGAGTTAGCTAAAGTTAGATAGAATTACCTAGAGTTACCTAGAGTTAGCTAGAGTTGGCTAAAGTTACCTAGAGTTATCTAGAGTTACCTAGAGTTAGCTAAAGTTAGTTAGAGTTACCTAGAGTTAGCTAAAGTTAGCTAGAATTACCTAGAGTTACCTAGAGTTAGCTAGAGTTAGCTAGAGTTAGCTAGAATTACCTAGAGTTACCTAGAGTTAGCTAGAGTTAGCTAGAGTTAGCTAAAGTTACCTAGAGTTAGCTAGAGTTACTTAAGGTTAGCTAGAGTTAGCTAGAATTACCTAGAGTTACCTAGAGTTAGCTAGAGTTACCTTGAGTTACCTAGAGTTAGCTAGAATTACCTAGAGTTAGCTAGAGTTAGCTAAAGTTAGCTAGAATTACCTAGAGTTAGCTAGAGTTAGCTAAAGTTAGCTAGAATTACCTAGAGTTAGCTAGAGTTAGCTAAAGTTAGCTAGAGTTACCTAGAATTAGCTAGAGTTAGCTAGAGTTACCTAGAGTTAGCTAAAGTTAGCTAGAATTACTTAGAGTTACCTAGAGTTATCTACAGTTACCTAGAGTTAGCTAGAGTTAGCTAGAGTTACATAGAGTTAGCTAAAGTTAGCTAGAGTTACCTAGAGTTAGCTAGAGTTAGCTAGAGTTACCTAGAGTTAGCTAAAGTTAGCTAGAATTACCTAGAGTTACCTAGAGTTAGCTAGAGTTAGCTAAAGTTAGCTAGAATTACCTAGAGTTAGCTAGAGTTAGCTAAAGTTAGCTAGAGTTACCTAGAGTTAGCTAGAGTTAGCTAGAGTTACCTAGAGTTAGCTAAAGTTAGCTAGAATTACCTAGAGTTACCTAGAGTTACCTAGAGTTACCTAGAATTAGCTAGAGTTACCTAGAGTTACCAAGAGTTAGCTAAAGTCAGCTAGAGTTACCTAGATTTAGCTATAGTTACCTAGAGTTAGCTAAAGTTAGCTAGAATTACCTAGAGTTACCTAGAGTTAGCTAGAGTTAGCTAGAGTTAGCTAAAGTTACCTAGAGTTAGCTAGAGTTACTTAGAGTTAGCTAGAGTTAGCTAGAATTACCTAGAGTTACCTAGAGTTAGCTAGAGTTACCTTGAGTTACCTAGAGTTAGCTAGAGTTACCTAGAGTTAGCTAGAGTTAGCTAAAGTTAGCTAGAATTACCTAGAGTTAGCTAGAGTTAGCTAAAGTTAGCTAGAGTTACCTAGAGTTAGCTAGAGTTAGCTAGAGTTACCTAGAGTTAGCTAAAGTTAGCTAGAATTACCTAGAGTTACCTAGAGTTAGCTAGAGTTAGATAGAGTTAGCTAGAATTACCTAGAGTTAGCTAGAGTTAGCTAGAGTTAGCTAGAGTTACCTAGAGTTAGCTAGAGTTAACTAGAGTTAGCTAGAATTACTTAGAGTTAGCTAGAGTTAGCTAGAGTTACCTTGAGTTACCTAGAGTTAGCTAGAGTTACCTAGAGTTACCTAGAGTTAGCTAGAGTTAGCAAAAGTTAGCTAGAATTACCTAGAGTTACCTAGAGTTAGCTAGAGTTAGCTAGAGTTAGCTAAAGTTACCTAGAGTTAGCTAGAGTTACCTAGAGTTAGCTAGAGTTACCTAGAGTTACCTAGAGTTAACTAGAGTTAGCTAAAGTTAGCTAGAATTACCTAGAGTTACCTAGAGTTAGCTAGAGTTAGCTAGAGTTACCTAGAGTTAGCTAAAGTTAGCTAGAGTTACCTAGAGTTAGCTAGAGTTAGCTAGAGTTACCTAGAGTTAGCTAAAGTTAGCTAGAATTACCTAGAGTTACCTAGAGTTAGCTAGAGTTACCTAGAGTTAGCTAGAGTTAGCTAGAATTACCTAGAGTTAGCTAAAGTTAGATAGAATTACCTAGAGTTACCTAGAGTTAGCTAGAGTTGGCTAAAGTTACCTAGAGTTAGCTAAAGTTAGATAGAATTACCTAGAGTTACCTATAGTTAGCTAGAGTTGGCTAAAGTTACCTAGAGTTATCTAGAGTTACCTAGAGTTAGCTAAAGTTAGTTAGAGTTACCTAGAGTTAGCTAAAGTTAGCTAGAATTACCTAGAGTTACCTAGAGTTAGCTAGAGTTAGCTAGAGTTAGCTAGAATTACCTAGAGTTACCTAGAGTTAGCTAGAGTTAGCTAGAGTTAGCTAAAGTTACCTAGAGTTAGCTAGAGTTACTTAAGGTTAGCTAGAGTTAGCTAGAATTACCTAGAGTTACCTAGAGTTAGCTAGAGTTACCTTGAGTTACCTAGAGTTAGCTAGAATTACCTAGAGTTAGCTAGAGTTAGCTAAAGTTAGCTAGAATTACCTAGAGTTAGCTAGAGTTAGCTAAAGTTAGCTAGAATTACCTAGAGTTAGCTAGAGTTAGCTAAAGTTAGCTAGAGTTACCTAGAATTAGCTAGAGTTAGCTAGAGTTACCTAGAGTTAGCTAAAGTTAGCTAGAATTACTTAGAGTTACCTAGAATTATCTAGAGTTACCTAGAGTTAGCTAGAGTTAGCTAGAGTTACATAGAGTTAGCTAAAGTTAGCTAGAGTTACCTAGAGTTAGCTAGAGTTAGCTAGAGTTACCTAGAGTTAGCTAAAGTTAGCTAGAATTACCTAGAGTTACCTAGAGTTAGCTAGAGTTAGCTAAAGTTAGCTAGAATTACCTAGAGTTAGCTAGAGTTAGCTAAAGTTAGCTAGAGTTACCTAGAGTTAGCTAGAGTTAGCTAGAGTTACCTAGAGTTAGCTAAAGTTAGCTAGAATTACCTAGAGTTACCTAGAGTTAGCTAGAGTTAGATAGAGTTAGCTAGAATTACCTAGAGTTAGCTAGAGTTAGCTAGAGTTAGCTAGAGTTACCTAGAGTTAGCTAGAGTTAACTAGAGTTAGCTAGAATTACTTAGAGTTAGCTAGAGTTAGCTAGAGTTACCTTGAGTTACCTAGAGTTAGCTAGAGTTACCTAGAGTTACCTAGAGTTAGCTAGAGTTAGCAAAAGTTAGCTAGAATTACCTAGAGTTACCTAGAGTTAGCTAGAGTTAGCTAGAGTTAGCTAAAGTTACCTAGAGTTAGCTAGAGTTACCTAGAGTTAGCTAGAGTTACCTAGAGTTACCTAGAGTTAACTAGAGTTAGCTAAAGTTAGCTAGAATTACCTAGAGTTACCTAGAGTTAGCTAGAGTTAGCTAGAGTTACCTAGAGTTAGCTAAAGTTAGCTAGAGTTACCTAGAGTTAGCTAGAGTTAGCTAGAGTTACCTAGAGTTAGCTAAAGTTAGCTAGAATTACCTAGAGTTACCTAGAGTTAGCTAGAGTTACCTAGAGTTAGCTAGAGTTAGCTAGAATTACCTAGAGTTAGCTAAAGTTAGATAGAATTACCTAGAGTTACCTAGAGTTAGCTAGAGTTGGCTAAAGTTACCTAGAGTTATCTAGAGTTACCTAGAGTTAGCTAAAGTTAGTTAGAGTTACCTAGAGTTAGCTAAAGTTAGCTAGAATTACCTAGAGTTACCTAGAGTTAGCTAGAGTTAGCTAGAGTTAGCTAGAATTACCTAGAGTTACCTAGAGTTAGCTAGAGTTAGCTAGAGTTAGCTAAAGTTACCTAGAGTTAGCTAGAGTTACTTAAGGTTAGCTAGAGTTAGCTAGAATTACCTAGAGTTACCTAGAGTTAGCTAGAGTTACCTTGAGTTACCTAGAGTTAGCTAGAATTACCTAGAGTTAGCTAGAGTTAGCTAAAGTTAGCTAGAATTACCTAGAGTTAGCTAGAGTTAGCTAAAGTTAGCTAGAATTACCTAGAGTTAGCTAGAGTTAGCTAAAGTTAGCTAGAGTTACCTAGAATTAGCTAGAGTTAGCTAGAGTTACCTAGAGTTAGCTAAAGTTAGCTAGAATTACTTAGAGTTACCTAGAGTTATCTAGAGTTACCTAGAGTTAGCTAGAGTTAGCTAGAGTTACATAGAGTTAGCTAAAGTTAGCTAGAGTTACCTAGAGTTAGCTAGAGTTAGCTAGAGTTACCTAGAGTTAGCTAAAGTTAGCTAGAATTACCTAGAGTTACCTAGAGTTAGCTAGAGTTAGCTAAAGTTAGCTAGAATTACCTAGAGTTAGCTAGAGTTAGCTAAAGTTAGCTAGAGTTACCTAGAGTTAGCTAGAGTTAGCTAGAGTTACCTAGAGTTAGCTAAAGTTAGCTAGAATTACCTAGAGTTACCTAGAGTTACCTAGAGTTACCTAGAATTAGCTAGAGTTACCTAGAGTTACCTAGAGTTAGCTAAAGTTAGCTAGAGTTACCTAGATTTAGCTAGAGTTACCTAGAGTTAGCTAAAGTTAGCTAGAATTACCTAGAGTTACCTAGAGTTAGCTAGAGTTAGCTAGAGTTAGCTAAAGTTACCTAGAGTTAGCTAGAGTTACTTAGAGTTAGCTAGAGTTAGCTAGAATTACCTAGAGTTACCTAGAGTTAGCTAGAGTTACCTTGAGTTACCTAGAGTTAGCTAGAGTTACCTAGAGTTAGCTAGAGTTAGCTAAAGTTAGCTAGAATTACCTAGAGTTAGCTAGAGTTAGCTAAAGTTAGCTAGAGTTACCTAGAGTTAGCTAGAGTTAGCTAGAGTTACCTAGAGTTAGCTAAAGTTAGCTAGAATTACCTAGAGTTACCTAGAGTTAGCTAGAGTTAGATAGAGTTAGCTAGAATTACCTAGAGTTAGCTAGAGTTAGCTAGAGTTAGCTAGAGTTACCTAGAGTTAGCTAGAGTTAACTAGAGTTAGCTAGAATTACTTAGAGTTAGCTAAAGTTAGCTAGAATTACTTAGAGTTACCTAGAGTTATCTAGAGTTACCTAGAGTTAGCTAGAGTTAGCTAGAGTTACATAGAGTTAGCTAAAGTTAGCTAGAGTTACCTAGAGTTAGCTAGAGTTAGCTAGAGTTACCTAGAGTTAGCTAAAGTTAGCTAGAATTACCTAGAGTTACCTAGAGTTAGCTAGAGTTAGCTAAAGTTAGCTAGAATTACCTAGAGTTAGCTAGAGTTAGCTAAAGTTAGCTAGAGTTACCTAGAGTTAGCTAGAGTTAGCTAGAGTTACCTAGAGTTAGCTAAAGTTAGCTAGAATTACCTAGAGTTACCTAGAGTTACCTAGAGTTACCTAGAATTAGCTAGAGTTACCTAGAGTTACCTAGAGTTAGCTAAAGTTAGCTAGAGTTACCTAGATTTAGCTAGAGTTACCTAGAGTTAGCTAAAGTTAGCTAGAATTACCTAGAGTTACCTAGAGTTAGCTAGAGTTAGCTAGAGTTAGCTAAAGTTACCTAGAGTTAGCTAGAGTTACTTAGAGTTAGCTAGAGTTAGCTAGAATTACCTAGAGTTACCTAGAGTTAGCTAGAGTTACCTTGAGTTACCTAGAGTTAGCTAGAGTTACCTAGAGTTAGCTAGAGTTAGCTAAAGTTAGCTAGAATTACCTAGAGTTAGCTAGAGTTAGCTAAAGTTAGCTAGAGTTACCTAGAGTTAGCTAGAGTTAGCTAGAGTTACCTAGAGTTAGCTAAAGTTAGCTAGAATTACCTAGAGTTACCTAGAGTTAGCTAGAGTTAGATAGAGTTAGCTAGAATTACCTAGAGTTAGCTAGAGTTAGCTAGAGTTAGCTAGAGTTACCTAGAGTTAGCTAGAGTTAACTAGAGTTAGCTAGAATTACTTAGAGTTAGCTAGAGTTAGCTAGAGTTACCTTGAGTTACCTAGAGTTAGCTAGAGTTACCTAGAGTTACCTAGAGTTAGCTAGAGTTAGCAAAAGTTAGCTAGAATTACCTAGAGTTACCTAGAGTTAGCTAGAGTTAGCTAGAGTTAGCTAAAGTTACCTAGAGTTAGCTAGAGTTACCTAGAGTTAGCTAGAGTTACCTAGAGTTACCTAGAGTTAACTAGAGTTAGCTAAAGTTAGCTAGAATTACCTAGAGTTACCTAGAGTTAGCTAGAGTTAGCTAGAGTTACCTAGAGTTAGCTAAAGTTAGCTAGAGTTACCTAGAGTTAGCTAGAGTTAGCTAGAGTTACCTAGAGTTAGCTAAAGTTAGCTAGAATTACCTAGAGTTACCTAGAGTTAGCTAGAGTTACCTAGAGTTAGCTAGAGTTAGCTAGAATTACCTAGAGTTAGCTAAAGTTAGATAGAATTACCTAGAGTTACCTAGAGTTAGCTAGAGTTGGCTAAAGTTACCTAGAGTTATCTAGAGTTACCTAGAGTTAGCTAAAGTTAGTTAGAGTTACCTAGAGTTAGCTAAAGTTAGCTAGAATTACCTAGAGTTACCTAGAGTTAGCTAGAGTTAGCTAGAGTTAGCTAGAATTACCTAGAGTTACCTAGAGTTAGCTAGAGTTAGCTAGAGTTAGCTAAAGTTACCTAGAGTTAGCTAGAGTTACTTAAGGTTAGCTAGAGTTAGCTAGAATTACCTAGAGTTACCTAGAGTTAGCTAGAGTTACCTTGAGTTACCTAGAGTTAGCTAGAATTACCTAGAGTTAGCTAGAGTTAGCTAAAGTTAGCTAGAATTACCTAGAGTTAGCTAGAGTTAGCTAAAGTTAGCTAGAATTACCTAGAGTTAGCTAGAGTTAGCTAAAGTTAGCTAGAGTTACCTAGAATTAGCTAGAGTTAGCTAGAGTTACCTAGAGTTAGCTAAAGTTAGCTAGAATTACTTAGAGTTACCTAGAGTTATCTAGAGTTACCTAGAGTTAGCTAGAGTTAGCTAGAGTTACATAGAGTTAGCTAAAGTTAGCTAGAGTTACCTAGAGTTAGCTAGAGTTAGCTAGAGTTACCTAGAGTTAGCTAAAGTTAGCTAGAATTACCTAGAGTTACCTAGAGTTAGCTAGAGTTAGCTAAAGTTAGCTAGAATTACCTAGAGTTAGCTAGAGTTAGCTAAAGTTAGCTAGAGTTACCTAGAGTTAGCTAGAGTTAGCTAGAGTTACCTAGAGTTAGCTAAAGTTAGCTAGAATTACCTAGAGTTACCTAGAGTTACCTAGAGTTACCTAGAATTAGCTAGAGTTACCTAGAGTTACCTAGAGTTAGCTAAAGTTAGCTAGAGTTACCTAGATTTAGCTAGAGTTACCTAGAGTTAGCTAAAGTTAGCTAGAATTACCTAGAGTTACCTAGAGTTAGCTAGAGTTAGCTAGAATTACCTAGAGTTACCTAGAGTTAGCTAGAGTTAGATAGAGTTAGCTAGAATTACCTAGAGTTAGCTAGAGTTAGCTAGAGTTAGCTAGAGTTACCTAGAGTTAGCTAGAGTTAACTAGAGTTAGCTAGAATTACTTAGAGTTAGCTAGAGTTAGCTAGAGTTACCTTGAGTTACCTAGAGTTAGCTAGAGTTACCTAGAGTTACCTAGAGTTAGCTAGAGTTAGCAAAAGTTAGCTAGAATTACCTAGAGTTACCTAGAGTTAGCTAGAGTTAGCTAGAGTTAGCTAAAGTTACCTAGAGTTAGCTAGAGTTACCTAGAGTTAGCTAGAGTTACCTAGAGTTACCTAGAGTTAGCTAGAGTTAGCTAAAGTTAGCTAGAATTACCTAGAGTTACCTAGAGTTAGCTAGAGTTAGCTAGAGTTACCTAGAGTTAGCTAAAGTTAGCTAGAGTTACCTAGAGTTAGCTAGAGTTAGCTAGAGTTACCTAGAGTTAGCTAAAGTTAGCTAGAATTACCTAGAGTTACCTAGAGTTAGCTAAAGTTAGCTAAAGTTAGCTAGAATTACCTAGAGTTAGCTAAAGTTAGCTAGAATTACCTAGAGTTACCTAGAGTTAGCTAGAGTTAGCTAAAGTTACCTAGAGTTACCTAGAGTTACCTAGAGTTAGCTAAAGTTAGCTAGAATTACCTAGAGTTACCTAGAGTTAGCTAGAGTTAGCTAGAGTTAGCTAAAGTTACCTAGAGTTAGCTAGAGTTACCTAGAGTTAGCTAGAGTTACCTAGAGTTACTAGAGTTAACTAGAGTTAGCTAAAGTTAGCTAGAATTACCTAGAGTTACCTAGAGTTAGCTAGAGTTAGCTAGAGTTACCTAGAGTTAGCTAAAGTTAGCTAGAGTTACCTAGAGTTAGCTAGAGTTAGCTAGAGTTACCTAGAGTTAGCTAAAGTTAGCTAGAATTACCTAGAGTTACCTAGAGTTAGCTAGAGTTACCTAGAGTTAGCTAGAGTTAGCTAGAATTACCTAGAGTTAGCTAAAGTTAGATAGAATTACCTAGAGTTACCTAGAGTTAGCTAGAGTTGGCTAAAGTTACCTAGAGTTATCTAGAGTTACCTAGAGTTAGCTAAAGTTAGTTAGAGTTACCTAGAGTTAGCTAAAGTTAGCTAGAATTACCTAGAGTTACCTAGAGTTAGCTAGAGTTAGCTAGAGTTAGCTAGAATTACCTAGAGTTACCTAGAGTTAGCTAGAGTTAGCTAGAGTTAGCTAAAGTTACCTAGAGTTAGCTAGAGTTACTTAAGGTTAGCTAGAGTTAGCTAGAATTACCTAGAGTTACCTAGAGTTAGCTAGAGTTACCTTGAGTTACCTAGAGTTAGCTAGAATTACCTAGAGTTAGCTAGAGTTAGCTAAAGTTAGCTAGAATTACCTAGAGTTAGCTAGAGTTAGCTAAAGTTAGCTAGAATTACCTAGAGTTAGCTAGAGTTAGCTAAAGTTAGCTAGAGTTACCTAGAATTAGCTAGAGTTAGCTAGAGTTACCTAGAGTTAGCTAAAGTTAGCTAGAATTACTTAGAGTTACCTAGAGTTATCTAGAGTTACCTAGAGTTAGCTAGAGTTAGCTAGAGTTACATAGAGTTAGCTAAAGTTAGCTAGAGTTACCTAGAGTTAGCTAGAGTTAGCTAGAGTTACCTAGAGTTAGCTAAAGTTAGCTAGAATTACCTAGAGTTACCTAGAGTTAGCTAGAGTTAGCTAAAGTTAGCTAGAATTACCTAGAGTTAGCTAGAGTTAGCTAAAGTTAGCTAGAGTTACCTAGAGTTAGCTAGAGTTAGCTAGAGTTACCTAGAGTTAGCTAAAGTTAGCTAGAATTACCTAGAGTTACCTAGAGTTACCTAGAGTTACCTAGAATTAGCTAGAGTTACCTAGAGTTACCTAGAGTTAGCTAAAGTTAGCTAGAGTTACCTAGATTTAGCTAGAGTTACCTAGAGTTAGCTAAAGTTAGCTAGAATTACCTAGAGTTACCTAGAGTTAGCTAGAGTTAGCTAGAATTACCTAGAGTTACCTAGAGTTAGCTAGAGTTAGATAGAGTTAGCTAGAATTACCTAGAGTTAGCTAGAGTTAGCTAGAGTTAGCTAGAGTTACCTAGAGTTAGCTAGAGTTAACTAGAGTTAGCTAGAATTACTTAGAGTTAGCTAGAGTTAGCTAGAGTTACCTTGAGTTACCTAGAGTTAGCTAGAGTTACCTAGAGTTACCTAGAGTTAGCTAGAGTTAGCAAAAGTTAGCTAGAATTACCTAGAGTTACCTAGAGTTAGCTAGAGTTAGCTAGAGTTAGCTAAAGTTACCTAGAGTTAGCTAGAGTTACCTAGAGTTAGCTAGAGTTACCTAGAGTTACCTAGAGTTAGCTAGAGTTAGCTAAAGTTAGCTAGAATTACCTAGAGTTACCTAGAGTTAGCTAGAGTTAGCTAGAGTTACCTAGAGTTAGCTAAAGTTAGCTAGAGTTACCTAGAGTTAGCTAGAGTTAGCTAGAGTTACCTAGAGTTAGCTAAAGTTAGCTAGAATTACCTAGAGTTACCTAGAGTTAGCTAAAGTTAGCTAAAGTTAGCTAGAATTACCTAGAGTTAGCTAAAGTTAGCTAGAATTACCTAGAGTTACCTAGAGTTAGCTAGAGTTAGCTAAAGTTACCTAGAGTTACCTAGAGTTACCTAGAGTTAGCTAAAGTTAGCTAGAGTTACCTAGAGTTAGCTAGAGTTAGCTAGAGTTACCTAGAGTTAGCTAAAGTTAGCTAGAATTACCTAGAATTACCTAGAGTTACCTAGAGTTAGCTAGAGTTAGATAGAGTTAGCTAGAATTACCTAGAGTTAGCTAGAGTTAGCTAGAGTTAGCTAGAGTTACCTAGAGTTAGCTAGAGTTAACTAGAGTTAGCTAGAATTACTTAGAGTTAGCTAGAGTTAGCTAGAGTTACCTTGAGTTACCTAGAGTTAGCTAAAGTTAGCTAGAATTACCTAGAGTTACCTAGAGTTAGCTAGAGTTAGCTAGAGTTAGCTAGAATTACCTAGAGTTACCTAGAGTTAGCTAAAGTTAGCTAGAGTTAGCTAAAGTTACCTAGAGTTAGCTAGAGTTACTTAAGGTTAGCTAGAGTTAGCTAGAATTACCTAGAGTTACCTAGAGTTAGCTAGAGTTACCTTGAGTTACCTAGAGTTAGCTAGAATTACCTAGAGTTAGCTAGAGTTAGCTAAAGTTAGCTAGAATTACCTAGAGTTAGCTAGAGTTAGCTAAAGTTAGCTAGAATTACCTAGAGTTAGCTAGAGTTAGCTAAAGTTAGCTAGAGTTACCTAGAATTAGCTAGAGTTAGCTAGAGTTACCTAGAGTTAGCTAAAGTTAGCTAGAATTACTTAGAGTTACCTAGAGTTATCTAGAGTTACCTAGAGTTAGCTAGAGTTAGCTAGAGTTACATAGAGTTAGCTAAAGTTAGCTAGAGTTACCTAGAGTTAGCTAAAGTTAGTTAGAGTTACCTAGAGTTAGCTAAAGTTAGCTAGAATTACCTAGAGTTACCTAGAGTTAGCTAGAGTTAGCTAGAGTTAGCTAGAATTACCTAGAGTTACCTAGAGTTAGCTAGAGTTAGCTAGAGTTAGCTAAAGTTACCTAGAGTTAGCTAGAGTTACTTAAGGTTAGCTAGAGTTAGCTAGAATTACCTAGAGTTACCTAGAGTTAGCTAGAGTTACCTTGAGTTACCTAGAGTTAGCTAGAATTACCTAGAGTTAGCTAGAGTTAGCTAAAGTTAGCTAGAATTACCTAGAGTTAGCTAGAGTTAGCTAAAGTTAGCTAGAATTACCTAGAGTTAGCTAGAGTTAGCTAAAGTTAGCTAGAGTTACCTAGAATTAGCTAGAGTTAGCTAGAGTTACCTAGAGTTAGCTAAAGTTAGCTAGAATTACTTAGAGTTACCTAGAGTTATCTAGAGTTACCTAGAGTTAGCTAGAGTTAGCTAGAGTTACATAGAGTTAGCTAAAGTTAGCTAGAGTTACCTAGAGTTAGCTAGAGTTAGCTAGAGTTACCTAGAGTTAGCTAAAGTTAGCTAGAATTACCTAGAGTTACCTAGAGTTAGCTAGAGTTAGCTAAAGTTAGCTAGAATTACCTAGAGTTAGCTAGAGTTAGCTAAAGTTAGCTAGAGTTACCTAGAGTTAGCTAGAGTTAGCTAGAGTTACCTAGAGTTAGCTAAAGTTAGCTAGAATTACCTAGAGTTACCTAGAGTTACCTAGAGTTACCTAGAATTAGCTAGAGTTACCTAGAGTTACCTAGAGTTAGCTAAAGTTAGCTAGAGTTACCTAGATTTAGCTAGAGTTACCTAGAGTTAGCTAAAGTTAGCTAGAATTACCTAGAGTTACCTAGAGTTAGCTAGAGTTAGCTAGAATTACCTAGAGTTACCTAGAGTTAGCTAGAGTTAGATAGAGTTAGCTAGAATTACCTAGAGTTAGCTAGAGTTAGCTAGAGTTAGCTAGAGTTACCTAGAGTTAGCTAGAGTTAACTAGAGTTAGCTAGAATTACTTAGAGTTAGCTAGAGTTAGCTAGAGTTACCTTGAGTTACCTAGAGTTAGCTAGAGTTACCTAGAGTTACCTAGAGTTAGCTAGAGTTAGCAAAAGTTAGCTAGAATTACCTAGAGTTACCTAGAGTTAGCTAGAGTTAGCTAGAGTTAGCTAAAGTTACCTAGAGTTAGCTAGAGTTACCTAGAGTTAGCTAGAGTTACCTAGAGTTACCTAGAGTTAGCTAGAGTTAGCTAAAGTTAGCTAGAATTACCTAGAGTTACCTAGAGTTAGCTAGAGTTAGCTAGAGTTACCTAGAGTTAGCTAAAGTTAGCTAGAGTTACCTAGAGTTAGCTAGAGTTAGCTAGAGTTACCTAGAGTTAGCTAAAGTTAGCTAGAATTACCTAGAGTTACCTAGAGTTAGCTAAAGTTAGCTAAAGTTAGCTAGAATTACCTAGAGTTAGCTAAAGTTAGCTAGAATTACCTAGAGTTACCTAGAGTTAGCTAGAGTTAGCTAAAGTTACCTAGAGTTACCTAGAGTTACCTAGAGTTAGCTAAAGTTAGCTAGAATTACCTAGAGTTACCTAGAGTTAGCTAGAGTTAGCTAGAGTTAGCTAAAGTTACCTAGAGTTAGCTAGAGTTACCTAGAGTTAGCTAGAGTTACCTAGAGTTACTAGAGTTAACTAGAGTTAGCTAAAGTTAGCTAGAATTACCTAGAGTTACCTAGAGTTAGCTAGAGTTAGCTAGAGTTACCTAGAGTTAGCTAAAGTTAGCTAGAGTTACCTAGAGTTAGCTAGAGTTAGCTAGAGTTACCTAGAGTTAGCTAAAGTTAGCTAGAATTACCTAGAGTTACCTAGAGTTAGCTAGAGTTACCTAGAGTTAGCTAGAGTTAGCTAGAATTACCTAGAGTTAGCTAAAGTTAGATAGAATTACCTAGAGTTACCTAGAGTTAGCTAGAGTTGGCTAAAGTTACCTAGAGTTATCTAGAGTTACCTAGAGTTAGCTAAAGTTAGTTAGAGTTACCTAGAGTTAGCTAAAGTTAGCTAGAATTACCTAGAGTTACCTAGAGTTAGCTAGAGTTAGCTAGAGTTAGCTAGAATTACCTAGAGTTACCTAGAGTTAGCTAGAGTTAGCTAGAGTTAGCTAAAGTTACCTAGAGTTAGCTAGAGTTACTTAAGGTTAGCTAGAGTTAGCTAGAATTACCTAGAGTTACCTAGAGTTAGCTAGAGTTACCTTGAGTTACCTAGAGTTAGCTAGAATTACCTAGAGTTAGCTAGAGTTAGCTAAAGTTAGCTAGAATTACCTAGAGTTAGCTAGAGTTAGCTAAAGTTAGCTAGAATTACCTAGAGTTAGCTAGAGTTAGCTAAAGTTAGCTAGAGTTACCTAGAATTAGCTAGAGTTAGCTAGAGTTACCTAGAGTTAGCTAAAGTTAGCTAGAATTACTTAGAGTTACCTAGAGTTATCTAGAGTTACCTAGAGTTAGCTAGAGTTAGCTAGAGTTACATAGAGTTAGCTAAAGTTAGCTAGAGTTACCTAGAGTTAGCTAGAGTTAGCTAGAGTTACCTAGAGTTAGCTAAAGTTAGCTAGAATTACCTAGAGTTACCTAGAGTTAGCTAGAGTTAGCTAAAGTTAGCTAGAATTACCTAGAGTTAGCTAGAGTTAGCTAAAGTTAGCTAGAGTTACCTAGAGTTAGCTAGAGTTAGCTAGAGTTACCTAGAGTTAGCTAAAGTTAGCTAGAATTACCTAGAGTTACCTAGAGTTACCTAGAGTTACCTAGAATTAGCTAGAGTTACCTAGAGTTACCTAGAGTTAGCTAAAGTTAGCTAGAGTTACCTAGATTTAGCTAGAGTTACCTAGAGTTAGCTAAAGTTAGCTAGAATTACCTAGAGTTACCTAGAGTTAGCTAGAGTTAGCTAGAATTACCTAGAGTTACCTAGAGTTAGCTAGAGTTAGATAGAGTTAGCTAGAATTACCTAGAGTTAGCTAGAGTTAGCTAGAGTTAGCTAGAGTTACCTAGAGTTAGCTAGAGTTAACTAGAGTTAGCTAGAATTACTTAGAGTTAGCTAGAGTTAGCTAGAGTTACCTTGAGTTACCTAGAGTTAGCTAGAGTTACCTAGAGTTACCTAGAGTTAGCTAGAGTTAGCAAAAGTTAGCTAGAATTACCTAGAGTTACCTAGAGTTAGCTAGAGTTAGCTAGAGTTAGCTAAAGTTACCTAGAGTTAGCTAGAGTTACCTAGAGTTAGCTAGAGTTACCTAGAGTTACCTAGAGTTAGCTAGAGTTAGCTAAAGTTAGCTAGAATTACCTAGAGTTACCTAGAGTTAGCTAGAGTTAGCTAGAGTTACCTAGAGTTAGCTAAAGTTAGCTAGAGTTACCTAGAGTTAGCTAGAGTTAGCTAGAGTTACCTAGAGTTAGCTAAAGTTAGCTAGAATTACCTAGAGTTACCTAGAGTTAGCTAAAGTTAGCTAAAGTTAGCTAGAATTACCTAGAGTTAGCTAAAGTTAGCTAGAATTACCTAGAGTTACCTAGAGTTAGCTAGAGTTAGCTAAAGTTACCTAGAGTTACCTAGAGTTACCTAGAGTTAGCTAAAGTTAGCTAGAGTTACCTAGAGTTAGCTAGAGTTAGCTAGAGTTACCTAGAGTTAGCTAAAGTTAGCTAGAATTACCTAGAATTACCTAGAGTTACCTAGAGTTAGCTAGAGTTAGATAGAGTTAGCTAGAATTACCTAGAGTTAGCTAGAGTTAGCTAGAGTTAGCTAGAGTTACCTAGAGTTAGCTAGAGTTAACTAGAGTTAGCTAGAATTACTTAGAGTTAGCTAGAGTTAGCTAGAGTTACCTTGAGTTACCTAGAGTTAGCTAAAGTTAGCTAGAATTACCTAGAGTTACCTAGAGTTAGCTAGAGTTAGCTAGAGTTAGCTAGAATTACCTAGAGTTACCTAGAGTTAGCTAAAGTTAGCTAGAGTTAGCTAAAGTTACCTAGAGTTAGCTAGAGTTACTTAAGGTTAGCTAGAGTTAGCTAGAATTACCTAGAGTTACCTAGAGTTAGCTAGAGTTACCTTGAGTTACCTAGAGTTAGCTAGAATTACCTAGAGTTAGCTAGAGTTAGCTAAAGTTAGCTAGAATTACCTAGAGTTAGCTAGAGTTAGCTAAAGTTAGCTAGAATTACCTAGAGTTAGCTAGAGTTAGCTAAAGTTAGCTAGAGTTACCTAGAATTAGCTAGAGTTAGCTAGAGTTACCTAGAGTTAGCTAAAGTTAGCTAGAATTACTTAGAGTTACCTAGAGTTATCTAGAGTTACCTAGAGTTAGCTAGAGTTAGCTAGAGTTACATAGAGTTAGCTAAAGTTAGCTAGAGTTACCTAGAGTTAGCTAGAGTTAGCTAGAGTTACCTAGAGTTAGCTAAAGTTAGCTAGAATTACCTAGAGTTACCTAGAGTTAGCTAGAGTTAGCTAAAGTTAGCTAGAATTACCTAGAGTTAGCTAGAGTTAGCTAGAGTTACCTAGAGTTAGCTAAAGTTAGCTAGAGTTACCTAGAGTTAGCTAGAGTTAGCTAGAGTTACCTAGAGTTACCTAGAGTTAGCTAAAGTTAGCTAGAATTACCTAGAGTTACCTAGAGTTAGCTAGAGTTACCTAGAGTTACCTAGAGTTAGCTAAAGTTAGCTAGAATTACCTAGAGTTAGCTAGAGTTAGCTAGAGTTAGCTAGAGTTAGCTAGAGTTAGCTAGAGTTACCTAGAGTTACCTAGAGTTAGCTAGAGTTAGCTAGAGTTACCTTGAGTTACCTAGAGTTAGCTAGAGTTACCTAGAGTTAGCTAAAGTTAGCTAGAGTTACCTAGAGTTAGCTAGAGTTAGCTAGAGTTACCTAGAGTTAGCTAGAGTTAGCTAGAGTTACCTAGAGTTAGCTAGAGTTACCTAGAGTTAGCTAGAATTACCTAGAGTTACCTAGAGTTACCTAGAGTTACCAAGAGTTAGCTAGAGTTAGCTAGAGTTAGCTAGAGTTAGCTAAAGTTAGCTAGAGTTAGTTAGAGTTAGCTAGAGTTACCTAGAGTTAGCTAAAGTTAGCTAAAGTTAGCTAGAATTACCTAGAGTTAGCTAAAGTTAGCTAGAATTACCTAGAGTTACCTAGAGTTAGCTAGAGTTAGCTAAAGTTACCTAGAGTTACCTAGAGTTACCTAGAGTTAGCTAAAGTTAGCTAGAGTTACCTAGAGTTAGCTAAAGTTAGCTAGAATTACCTAGAGTTACCTAGAGTTAGCTAGAGTTAGCTAGAATTACCTAGAGTTAGCTAGAGTTAGCTAGAGTTAGCTAGAGTTACCTAGAGTTAGCTAGAGTTAACTAGAGTTAGCTAGAATTACTTAGAGTTAGCTAGAGTTAGCTAGAATTACCTAGAGTTAGCTAGAGTTACCTAGAGTTACCTAGAGTTAGCTAAAGTTAGCTAGAGTTACCTAGAGTTAGCTAGAGTTACCTAGAGTTAGCTAAAGTTAGCTAGAATTACCTAGAGTTACCTAGAGTTAGCTAGAGTTAGCTAGAATTACCTAGAGTTACCTAGAGTTAGCTAGAGTTAGATAGATTTAGCTAGAATTACCTAGAGTTAGCTAGAGTTAGCTAGAGTTAGCTAGAGTTACCTAGAGTTAGCTAGAGTTAACTAGAGTTAGCTAGAATTACTTAGAGTTAGCTAGAGTTAGCTAGAATTACCTAGAGTTAGCTAAAGTTAGCTAAAGTTAGCTAGAATTACCTAGAGTTACCTAGAGTTACCTAGAGTTAGCTAAAGTTACCTAGAGTTAGCTAAAGTTAGCTAGAATTACCTAGAGTTACCTAGAGTTAGCTAGAGTTAGCTAGAATTACCTAGAGTTACCTAGAGTTAGCTAGAGTTAGATAGAGTTAGCTAGAGTTAGCTAGAATTACCTAGAGTTAGCTAAAGTTAGCTAGAATTACCTAGAGTTAGCTAGAGTTAGCTAGAGTTAGCTAGAGTTACCTAGAGTTAGCTAGAGTTAACTAGAGTTAGCTAGAATTACCTAGAGTTACCTAGAGTTACCTAGAGTTACCAAGAGTTAGCTAGAGTTAGCTAGAGTTAGCTAGAGTTAGCTAAAGTTAGCTAAAGTTAGCTAGAATTACCTAGAGTTACCTAGAGTTAGCTAGAGTTAGCTAGAATTACCTAGAGTTAGCTAAAGTTAGATAGAATTACCTAGAGTTACCTATAGTTAGCTAGAGTTGGCTAAAGTTACCTAGAGTTATCTAGAGTTACCTAGAGTTAGCTAAAGTTAGTTAGAGTTACCTAGAGTTAGCTAAAGTTAGCTAGAATTACCTAGAGTTACCTAGAGTTAGCTAGAGTTAGCTAGAGTTAGCTAGAATTACCTAGAGTTACCTAGAGTTAGCTAGAGTTAGCTAGAGTTAGCTAAAGTTACCTAGAGTTAGCTAGAGTTACTTAAGGTTAGCTAGAGTTAGCTAGAATTACCTAGAGTTACCTAGAGTTAGCTAGAGTTACCTTGAGTTACCTAGAGTTAACTAGAATTACCTAGAGTTAGCTAGAGTTAGCTAAAGTTAGCTAGAATTACCTAGAGTTAGCTAGAGTTAGCTAAAGTTAGCTAGAATTACCTAGAGTTAGCTAGAGTTAGCTAAAGTTAGCTAGAGTTACCTAGAATTAGCTAGAGTTAGCTAGAGTTACCTAGAGTTAGCTAAAGTTAGCTAGAATTACTTAGAGTTACCTAGAGTTATCTAGAGTTACCTAGAGTTAGCTAGAGTTAGCTAGAGTTACATAGAGTTAGCTAAAGTTAGCTAGAGTTACCTAGAGTTAGCTAGAGTTAGCTAGAGTTACCTAGAGTTAGCTAAAGTTAGCTAGAATTACCTAGAGTTACCTAGAGTTAGCTAGAGTTAGCTAAAGTTAGCTAGAATTACCTAGAGTTAGCTAGAGTTAGCTAAAGTTAGCTAGAGTTACCTAGAGTTAGCTAGAGTTAGCTAGAGTTACCTAGAGTTAGCTAAAGTTAGCTAGAATTACCTAGAGTTACCTAGAGTTAGCTAGAGTTAGATAGAGTTAGCTAGAATTACCTAGAGTTAGCTAGAGTTAGCTAGAGTTAGCTAGAGTTACCTAGAGTTAGCTAGAGTTAACTAGAGTTAGCTAGAATTACTTAGAATTAGCTAGAGTTAGCTAGAGTTACCTTGAGTTACCTAGAGTTAGCTAGAGTTACCTAGAGTTACCTAGAGTTAGCTAGAGTTAGCAAAAGTTAGCTAGAATTACCTAGAGTTACCTAGAGTTAGCTAGAGTTAGCTAGAGTTAGCTAAAGTTACCTAGAGTTAGCTAGAGTTACCTAGAGTTAGCTAGAGTTACCTAGAGTTACCTAGAGTTAACTAGAGTTAGCTAAAGTTAGCTAGAATTACCTAGAGTTACCTAGAGTTAGATAGAGTTAGCTAGAGTTACCTAGAGTTAGCTAAAGTTAGCTAGAGTTACCTAGAGTTAGCTAGAGTTACCTAGAGTTACCTAGAGTTAGCTAAAGTTAGCTAGAATTACCTAGAGTTACCTAGAGTTAGCTAGAGTTACCTAGAGTTAGCTAGAGTTAGTTAGAATTACCTAGAGTTAGCTAAAGTTAGATAGAATTACCTACAGTTACCTAGAGTTAGCTAGAGTTGGCTAAAGTTACCTAGAGTTATCTAGAGTTACCTAGAGTTAGCTAAAGTTAGTTAGAGTTACCTAGAGTTAGCTAAAGTTAGCTAGAATTACCTAGAGTTACCTAGAGTTAGCTAGAGTTAGCTAGAGTTAGCTAGAATTACCTAGAGTTACCTAGAGTTAGCTAGAGTTAGCTAGAGTTAGCTAAAGTTACCTAGAGTTAGCTAGAGTTACTTAAGGTTAGCTAGAGTTAGCTAGAATTACCTAGAGTTACCTAGAGTTAGCTAGAGTTACCTTGAGTTACCTAGAGTTAGCTAGAATTACCTAGAGTTAGCTAGAGTTAGCTAAAGTTAGCTAGAATTACCTAGAGTTAGCTAGAGTTAGCTAAAGTTAGCTAGAATTACCTAGAGTTAGCTAGAGTTAGCTAAAGTTAGCTAGAGTTACCTAGAATTAGCTAGAGTTAGCTAGAGTTACCTAGAGTTAGCTAAAGTTAGCTAGAATTACTTAGAGTTACCTAGAGTTATCTAGAGTTACCTAGAGTTAGCTAGAGTTAGCTAGAGTTACATAGAGTTAGCTAAAGTTAGCTAGAGTTACCTAGAGTTAGCTAGAGTTAGCTAGAGTTACCTAGAGTTAGCTAAAGTTAGCTAGAATTACCTAGAGTTACCTAGAGTTAGCTAGAGTTAGCTAAAGTTAGCTAGAATTACCTAGAGTTAGCTAGAGTTAGCTAAAGTTAGCTAGAGTTACCTAGAGTTAGCTAGAGTTAGCTAGAGTTACCTAGAGTTAGCTAAAGTTAGCTAGAGTTAGCTAGAGTTACCTAGAGTTAGCTAAAGTTAGCTAGAATTACCTAGAGTTACCTAGAGTTAGCTAGAGTTAGCTAAAGTTAGCTAGAATTACCTAGATTTAGCTAGAGTTAGCTAAAGTTAGCTAGAGTTACCTAGAGTTAGCTAGAGTTAGCTAGAGTTACCTAGAGTTAGCTAAAGTTAGCTAGAATTACCTAGAGTTACCTAGAATTAGCTAGAGTTACCTAGAGTTACCTAGAGTTAGCTAAAGTTAGCTAGAGTTACCTAGATTTAGCTAGAGTTACCTAGAGTTAGCTAAAGTTAGCTAGAATTACCTAGAGTTACCTAGAGTTAGCTAGAGTTAGCTAGAATTACCTAGAGTTACCTAGAGTTAGCTAGAGTTAGATAGAGTTAGCTAGAATTACCTAGAGTTAGCTAGAGTTAGCTAGAGTTAGCTAGAGTTACCTAGAGTTAGCTAGAGTTAACTAGAGTTAGCTAGAATTACTTAGAGTTAGCTAGAGTTAGCTAGAGTTACCTTGAGTTACCTAGAGTTAGCTAGAGTTACCTAGAGTTACCTAGAGTTAGCTAGAGTTAGCAAAAGTTAGCTAGAATTACCTAGAGTTACCTAGAGTTAGCTAGAGTTAGCTAGAGTTAGCTAAAGTTACCTAGAGTTAGCTAGAGTTACCTAGAGTTAGCTAGAGTTACCTAGAGTTACCTAGAGTTAGCTAGAGTTAGCTAAAGTTAGCTAGAATTACCTAGAGTTACCTAGAGTTAGCTAGAGTTAGCTAGAGTTACCTAGAGTTAGCTAAAGTTAGCTAGAGTTACCTAGAGTTAGCTAGAGTTAGCTAGAGTTACCTAGAGTTAGCTAAAGTTAGCTAGAATTACCTAGAGTTACCTAGAGTTAGCTAGAGTTAGCTAAAGTTAGCTAGAATTACCTAGAGTTAGCTAGAGTTAGCTAAAGTTAGCTAGAGTTACCTAGAGTTAGCTAGAGTTAGCTAGAGTTACCTAGAGTTAGCTAAAGTTAGCTAGAATTACCTAGAGTTACCTAGAGTTACCTAGAGTTACCTAGAATTAGCTAGAGTTACCTAGAGTTACCTAGAGTTAGCTAAAGTTAGCTAGAGTTACCTAGAGTTAGCTAGAGTTACCTAGAGTTAGCTAAAGTTAGCTAGAATTACCTAGAGTTACCTAGAGTTAGCTAGAGTTAGCTAGAATTACCTAGAGTTACCTAGAGTTAGATAGAGTTAGCTAGAGTTAGATAGAGTTAGCTAGAATTACCTAGAGTTAGCTAGAGTTAGCTAGAGTTAGCTAGAGTTACCTAGAGTTAGCTAGAGTTAACTAGAGTTAGCTAGAATTACTTAGAGTTAGCTAGAGTTAGCTAGAATTACCTAGAGTTAGCTAGAGTTACCTAGAGTTACCTAGAGTTAGCTAAAGTTAGCTAGAGTTACCTAGAGTTAGCTAGAGTTACCTAGAGTTAGCTAAAGTTAGCTAGAATTACCTAGAGTTACCTAGAGTTAGCTAGAGTTAGCTAGAATTACCTAGAGTTACCTAGAGTTAGCTAGAGTTAGATAGAGTTAGCTAGAATTACCTAGAGTTAGCTAGAGTTAGCTAGAGTTAGCTAGAGTTACCTAGAGTTACCTAGAGTTAACTAGAGTTAGCTAGAATTACTTAGAGTTAGCTAGAGTTAGCTAGAATTACCTAGAGTTAGCTAAAGTTAGCTAAAGTTAGCTAGAATTACCTAGAGTTACCTAGAGTTACCTAGAGTTAGCTAAAGTTACCTAGAGTTAGCTAAAGTTAGCTAGAATTACCTAGAGTTACCTAGAGTTAGCTAGAGTTAGCTAGAATTACCTAGAGTTACCTAGAGTTAGCTAGAGTTAGATAGAGTTAGCTAGAGTTAGCTAGAATTACCTAGAGTTAGCTAAAGTTAGCTAGAATTACCTAGAGTTACCTAGAGTTACCAAGAGTTAGCTAGAGTTAGCTAGAGTTAGCTAGAGTTAGCTAAAGTTAGCTAGAGTTAGTTAGAGTTAGCTAGAGTTACCTAGAGTTAGCTAAAGTTAGCTAAAGTTAGCTAGAATTACCTAGAGTTACCTAGAGTTAGCTAGAGTTAGCTAGAATTACCTAGAGTTAGCTAAAGTTAGCTAGAATTACCTAGAGTTACCTAGAGTTACCTAGAGTTAGCTAAAGTTACCTAGAGTTATCTAGAGTTACCTAGAGTTAGCTAAAGTTAGTTAGAGTTACCTAGAGTTAGCTAAAGTTAGCTAGAATTACCTAGAGTTACCTAGAGTTAGCTAGAGTTAGCTAGAGTTAGCTAGAATTACCTAGAGTTACCTAGAGTTAGCTAGAGTTAGCTAGAGTTAGCTAAAGTTACCTAGAGTTAGCTAGAGTTACTTAAGGTTAGCTAGAGTTAGCTAGAATTACCTAGAGTTACCTAGAGTTAGCTAGACTTACCTTGAGTTACCTAGAGTTAGCTAGAATTACCTAGAGTTAGCTAGAGTTAGCTAAAGTTAGCTAGAATTACCTAGAGTTAGCTAGAGTTAGCTAAAGTTAGCTAGAATTACCTAGAGTTAGCTAGAGTTAGCTAAAGTTAGCTAGAGTTACCTAGAATTAGCTAGAGTTAGCTAGAGTTACCTAGAGTTAGCTAAAGTTAGCTAGAATTACTTAGAGTTACCTAGAGTTATCTAGAGTTACCTAGAGTTAGCTAGAGTTAGCTAGAGTTACATAGAGTTAGCTAAAGTTAGCTAGAGTTACCTAGAGTTAGCTAGAGTTAGCTAGGGTTACCTAGAGTTAGCTAAAGTTAGCTAGAATTACCTAGATTTAGCTAGAGTTACCTAGAGTTAGCTAAAGTTAGCTAGAATTACATAGAGTTACCTAGAGTTAGCTAGAGTTAGCTAGAATTACCTAGAGTTACCTAGAGTTAGCTAGAGTTAGATAGAGTTAGCTAGAATTACCTAGAGTTAGCTAGAGTTAGCTAGAGTTAGCTAGAGTTACCTAGAGTTAGCTAGAGTTAGCTAGAGTTACCTAGAGTTAGCTAAAGTTAGCTAGAATTACCTAGAGTTACCTAGAGTTACCTAGAGTTACCTAGAATTAGCTAGAGTTACCTAGAGTTACCTAGAGTTAGCTAAAGTTAGCTAGAGTTACCTAGATTTAGCTAGAGTTACCTAGAGTTAGCTAAAGTTAGCTAGAATTACCTAGAGTTACCTAGAGTTAGCTAGAGTTAGCTAGAATTACCTAGAGTTACCTAGAGTTAGCTAGAGTTAGATAGAGTTAGCTAGAATTACCTAGAGTTAGCTAGAGTTAGCTAGAGTTACCTAGAGTTACCTAGAGTTAGCTAGAGTTAACTAGAGTTAGCTAGAATTACTTAGAGTTAGCTAGAGTTAGCTAGAATTACCTAGAGTTACCTAGAGTTAGCTAGAGTTACCTAGAGTTAGCTAGAGTTAGCTAAAGTTAGCTAGAATTACCTAGAGTTACCTAGAGTTAGCTAGAGTTAGCTAAAGTTAGCTAGAATTACCTAGAGTTAGCTAGAGTTAGCTAAAGTTAGCTAGAGTTACCTAGAGTTAGCTAGAGTTAGCTAGAGTTACCTAGAGTTAGCTAAAGTTAGCTAGAATTACCTAGAGTTACCTAGAGTTACCTAGAGTTACCTAGAATTAGCTAGAGTTACCTAGAGTTACCTAGAGTTAGCTAAAGTTAGCTAGAGTTACCTAGATTTAGCTAGAGTTACCTAGAGTTAGCTAAAGTTAGCTAGAGTTACCTAGATTTAGCTAGAGTTACCTAGAGTTAGCTAAAGTTAGCTAGAATTACCTAGAGTTACCTAGAGTTAGCTAGAGTTAGCTAGAATTACCTAGAGTTACCTAGAATTAGCTAGAGTTAGCTAGAGTTACCTAGAGTTAGCTAAAGTTAGCTAGAATTACCTAGAGTTACCTAGAGTTATCTAGAGTTACCTAGAGTTAGCTAGAGTTAGCTAGAGTTACCTAGAGTTAACTAAAGTTAGCTAGAGTTACCTAGAGTTAGCTAGAGTTAGCTAGAGTTACCTAGAGTTAGCTAACGTTAGCTAGAATTACCTAGAGTTACCTAGAGTTAGCTAGAGTTACCTAGAGTTACCTAGAGTTAGCTAAAGTTAGATAGAATTACCTAGAGTTAGCTAGAGTTAGCTAGAGTTAGCTAGAGTTAGCTGGAGTTAGCTAGAGTTACCTAGAGTTACCTAGAGTTAGCTAGAGTTAGCTAGAGTTACCTTGAGTTACCTAGAGTTAGCTAGAATTACCTAGAGTTACCTAGAGTTATCTAGAGTTACCTAGAGTTAGCTAGAGTTAGCTAGAGTTACCTAGAGTTAACTAAAGTTAGCTAGAGTTACCTAGAGTTAGCTAGAGGTAGCTAGAGTTACCTAGAGTTAGCTAAAGTTAGCTAGAATTACCTAGAGTTACCTAGAGTTAGCTAGAGTTACCTAGAGTTACCTAGAGTTAGCTAAAGTTAGATAGAATTACCTAGAGTTAGCTAGAGTTAGCTAGAGTTAGCTAGAGTTAGCTGGAGTTAGCTAGAGTTACCTAGAGTTACCTAGAGTTAGCTAGAGTTAGCTAGAGTTACCTTGAGTTACCTAGAGTTAGCTAGAGTTACCTAGAGTTACCTAGAGTTAGCTAGAGTTAGCTAAAGTTAGCTAGAATTACCTAGAGTTACCTAGAGTTAGCTAGAGTTAGCTAAAGTTAGCTAGAATTACCTAGAGTTAGCTAGAGTTAGCTAAAGTTAGCTAGAGTTACCTAGAGTTAGCTAGAGTTAGCTAGAGTTACCTAGAGTTAGCTAAAGTTAGCTAGAATTACCTAGAGTTACCTAGAGTTACCTAGAGTTACCTAGAGTTAGCTAGAGTTACCTAGAGTTACCTAGAGTTAGCTAAAGTTAGCTAGAGTTACCTAGAGTTAGCTAGAGTTACCTAGAGTTAGCTAAAGTTAGCTAGAATTACCTAGAGTTACCTAGAGTTAGCTAGAGTTAGCTAGAATTACCTAGAGTTACCTAGAGTTAGCTAGAGTTAGCTAGAGTTAGCTAAAGTTACCTAGAGTTAGCTAGAGTTACTTAGAGTTAGCTAGAGTTAGCTAGAATTACCTACAGTTACCTAGAGTTAGCTAGAGTTACCTTGAGTTACCTAGAGTTAGCTAGAGTTACCTAGAGTTAGCTAAAGTTAGCTAGAGTTACCTAGAGTTAGCTAGAGTTAGCTAGAGTTACCTAGAGTTACCTAGAGTTAGCTAAAGTTAGCTAGAATTACCTAGAGTTACCTAGAGTTAGCTAGAGTTACCTAGAGTTACCAGGAGTTAGCTAAAGTTAGCTAGAATTACCTAGAGTTAGCTAGAGTTAGCTAGAGTTAGCTAGAGTTAGCTAGAGTTAGCTAGAGTTACCTAGAGTTACCTAGAGTTAGCTAGAGTTAGCTAGAGTTACCTTGAGTTACCTAGAGTTAGCTAGAGTTACCTAGAGTTACCTAGAGTTAGCTAGAGTTAGCAAAAGTTAGCTAGAATTACCTAGAGTTACCTAGAGTTAGCTAGAGTTAGCTAGAGTTAGCTAAAGTTACCTAGAGTTAGCTAGAGTTACCTAGAGTTAGCTAGAGTTACCTAGAGTTACCTAGAGTTAGCTAGAGTTAGCTTAAGTTAGCTAGAATTACCTAGAGTTACCTAGAGTTAGCTAGAGTTAGCTAGAGTTACCTAGAGTTAGCTAAAGTTAGCTAGAGTTACCTAGAGTTAGCTAAAGTTAGCTAGAATTACCTAGAGTTACCTAGAGTTAGCTAGAGTTAGCTAAAGTTAGCTAGAATTACCTAGAGTTAGCTAGAGTTAGCTAAAGTTAGCTAGAGTTACCTAGAGTTAGCTAGAGTTAGCTAGAGTTACCTAGAGTTAGCTAAAGTTAGCTAGAATTACCTAGAGTTACCTAGAGTTACCTAGAGTTACCTAGAATTAGCTAGAGTTACCTAGAGTTACCTAGAGTTAGCTAAAGTTAGCTAGAGTTACCTAGAGTTAGCTAGAGTTACCTAGAGTTAGCTAAAGTTAGCTAGAATTACCTAGAGTTACCTAGAGTTAGCTAGAGTTAGCTAGAATTACCTAGAGTTACCTAGAGTTAGCTAGAGTTAGATAGAGTTAGCTAGAATTACCTAGAGTTAGCTAGAGTTAGCTAGAGTTAGCTAGAGTTACCTAGAGTTAGCTAGAGTTAACTAGAGTTAGCTAGAATTACTTAGAGTTAGCTAGAGTTAGCTAGAATTACCTAGAGTTACCTAGAGTTAGCTAGAGTTACCTTGAGTTACCTAGAGTTAGCTAAAATTACCTAGAGTTAGCTAGAGTTAGCTAAAGTTAGCTAGAATTACCTAGAGTTAGCTAGAGTTAGCTAAAGTTAGCTAGAATTACCTAGAGTTAGCTAGAGTTAGCTAAAGTTAGCTAGAGTTACCTAGAATTAGCTAGAGTTAGCTAGAGTTACCTAGAGTTAGCTAAAGTTAGCTAGAATTATCTAGAGTTACCTAGAGTTATCTAGAGTTACCTAGAGTTAGCTAGAGTTAGCTAGAGTTACCTAGAGTTAGCTAAAGTTAGCTAGAGTTACCTAGAGTTAGCTAGAGTTAGCTAGAGTTACCTAGAGTTAGCTAAAGTTAGCTAGAATTACCTAGAGTTACCTAGAGTTAGCTAGAGTTACCTAGAGTTACCTAGAGTTAGCTAGAGTTAGCTAGAGTTAGCTGGAGTTAGCTAGAGTTACCTAGAGTTACATAGAGTTAGCTAGAGTTAGCTAGAGTTACCTTGAGTTACCTAGAGTTAGCTAGAGTTACCTAGAGTTACTTAGAGTTAGCTAGAGTTAGCTAAAGTTAGCTAGAATTACCTAGAGTTACCTAGAGTTAGCTAGAGTTAGCTAAAGTTAGCTAGAATTACCTAGAGTTAGCTAGAGTTAGCTAAAGTTAGCTAGAGTTAGCTAGAGTTAGCTAGAGTTAGCTAGAGTTACCTAGAGTTAGCTAAAGTTAGCTAGAATTACCTAGAGTTACCTAGAGTTACCTAGAGTTACCTAGAGTTAGCTAGAGTTACCTAGAGTTACCTAGAGTTAGTTAAAGTTAGCTAGAGTTACCTAGAGTTAGCTAGAGTTACCTAGAGTTAGCTAAAGTTAGCTAGAATTACCAGAGTTACCTAGAGTTAGCTAGAGTTAGCTAGAATTACCTAGAGTTACCTAGAGTTAGCTAGAGTTAGCTAGAGTTAGCTAAAGTTACCTAGAGTTAACTAGAGTTACTTAGAGTTAGCTAGAGTTAGCTAGAATTACCTAGAGTTACCTAGAGTTAGCTAGAGTTACCTTTAGTTACCTAGAGTTAGCTAGAATTACCTAGAGTTAGCTAGAGTTAGCTAAAGTTAGCTAGAATTACCTAGAGTTAGCTAGAGTTAGCTAAAGTTAGCTAGAATTACCTAGAGTTAGCTAGAGTTAGCTAAAGTTTGCTAGAGTTACCTAGAATTAGCTAGAGTTAGCTAGAGTTACCTAGAGTTAGCTAAAGTTAGTTAGAATTACCTAGAGTTACCTAGAGTTATCTAGAGTTACCTAGAGTTAGCTAGAGTTAGCTAGAGTTACCTAGAGTTAGCTAAAGTTAGCTAGAGTTACCTAGAGTTAGCTAGAGTTAGCTAGAGTTACCTAGAGTTACCTAGAGTTAGCTAAAGTTAGCTAGAATTACCTAGAGTTAGCTAGAGTTAGCTAGAGTTAGCTAGAGTTAGCTAGAGTTAGCTAGAGTTAGCTAGAGTTACCTAGAGTTAGCTAGAGTTAGCTAGAGTTACCTTGAGTTACCTAGAGTTACCTAGAGTTAGCTAGAATTACTTAGAGTTAGCTAGAGTTAGCTAAAGTTAGCTAGAATTACCTAGAGTTAGCTAGAGTTAGCTAAAGTTAGCTAGAATTACCTAGAGTTAGCTAGAGTTAGCTAAAGTTAGCTAGAGTTACCTAGAGTTAGCTAGAGTTACCTAGAGTTAGCTAGAGTTACCTAGAGTTACCTAGAGTTAGCTAGAGTTAGCTAGAGTTAGCTAAAGTTACCTAGAGTTAGCTAGAATTACCTAGAGTTAGCTAGAGTTAGCTAGAATTACCTAGAGTTACCTAGAGTTAGCTAGAGTTACATTGAGTTACCTAGAGTTAGCTAGAATTACCTAGAGTTAGCTAGAGTTAGCTAAAGTTAGCTAGAATTACCTAGAGTTAGCTAGAGTTAGCTAAAGTTAGCTAGAATTACCTAGGATTAGCTAGAGTTAGCTAAAGTTAGCTAGAGTTACCTAGAGTTAGCTAGAGTTAGCTAGAGTTACCTAGAATTAGCTAAAGTTAGCTAGAATTACCTAAAGTTAGCTAGATTTACCTAGAGTTACCTAGAGTTAGCTAGAGTAACCTAGAGTTACCTAGAGTTAGCTAAAGTTAGCTAGAATTACCTAGAGTTACCTAGAGTTAGCTAGAGTTAGCTAGAATTACCTAGAGTTAGCTAAAGTTAGCTAGAATTACCTAGAGTTAGCTAGAATTACCTAGAGTTAGCTAGAGTTAGCTAGAATTACCTAGAGTTACCTAGAGTTAGCTAGAGTTACCTTGAGTTACCTAGAGTTAGCTAAAGTTAGCTAGAATTACATAGAGTTAGCTAGAGTTAGCTAAAGTTAGCTAGAATTACCTAGAATTAGCTAGAGTTAGCTAAAGTTAGCTAGAGTTACCTAGAGTTAGCTAGAGTTAGCTAAAGTTACCTAGAGTTACCTAGAGTTACCTAGAGTTGGCTAGAGTTACCTAGAGTTAGCTAGAATTACCTAGAGTTACCTAGAGTTACCTAGAGTTACCAAGAGTTAGCTAGAGTTAGCTAGAGTTAGCTAGAGTTGGCTAGAGTTAGCTAGAGTTAGCTAGAATTACATAGAGTTACCTAGAGTTAGCTAGAGTATGCTAGAGTTACTTAGAGTTAGCTAGAGTTAGCTAGAATTACCTAGAGTTACCTAGAGTTAGCTAGAGTTAACTTGAGTTACCTAGAGTTAGTTAGAATTACCTAGAGTTAGCTAGAGTTAGCTAAAATTAGATAGAATTACCTAGAGTTAGCTAGAGTTAGCTAAAGTTAGCTAGAATTACCTAGAGTTAGCTAGAGTTAGCTAAAGTTAGCTAGAGTTACCTAGAATTAGCTAGAGTTAGCTAGAGTTACCTAGAGTTAGCTAAAGTTAGCTAGAATTACCTAGAGTTACCTAGAGTTATCTAGAGTTACCTAGAGTTAGCTAGAGTTAGCTAGAGTTACCTAGAGTTAGCTAAAGTTAGCTAGAGTTACCTAGAGTTAGCTAGAGTTACCTAGAGTTACCTAGAGTTAGCTAAAGTTAGCTAGAATTACCTAGAGTTACCTAGAGTTAGCTAGAGTTACCTAGAGTTACCTAGAGTTAGATAAAGTTAGCTAGAATTACCTAGAGTTAGCTAGAGTTAGCTAGAGTTACCTAGAGTTAGCTAAAGTTAGCTAGAATTACCTAGAGTTAGCTAGAGTTAGCTAGAGTTAGCTAGAGTTACCTAGAGTTAGCTAGAGTTACCTAGAGTTAGCTAGAATTACCTAGAGTTACCTAGAGTTACCTAGAGTTACCAAGAGTTAGCTAGAGTTAGCTAGAGTTAGCTAGAGTTAGCTAAAGTTAGCTAGAGTTAGTTAGAGTTAGCTAGAGTTACCTAGAGTTAGCTAAAGTTAGCTAAAGTTAGCTAGAATTACCTAGAGTTAGCTAAAGTTAGCTAGAATTACCTAGAGTTACCTAGAGTTAGCTAGAGTTAGCTAAAGTTACCTAGAGTTACCTAGAGTTACCTAGAGTTAGCTAAAGTTAGCTAGAGTTACCTAGAGTTAGCTAAAGTTAGCTAGAATTACCTAGAGTTACCTAGAGTTAGCTAGAGTTAGCTAAAGTTAGCTAGAATTACCTAGAGTTAGCTAGAGTTAGCTAAAGTTAGCTAGAGTTACCTAGAGTTAGCTAGAGTTAGCTAGAGTTACCTAGAGTTAGCTAAAGTTAGCTAGAATTACCTAGAGTTACCTAGAGTTACCTAGAGTTACCTAGAATTAGCTAGAGTTACCTAGAGTTACCTATAGTTAGCTAAAGTTAGCTAGAGTTACCTAGAGTTAGCTAGAGTTACCTAGAGTTAGCTAAAGTTAGCTAGAATTACCTAGAGTTACCTAGAGTTAGCTAAAGTTAGCTAGAGTTACCTAGAATTAGCTAGAGTTAGCTAGAGTTACCTAGAGTTAGCTAAAGTTAGCTAGAATTACCTAGAGTTACCTAGAGTTATCTAGAGTTACCTAGAGTTAGCTAGAGTTAGCTAGAGTTACCTAGAGTTAGCTAAAGTTAGCTAGAGTTACCTAGAGTTAGCTAGAGTTACCTAGAGTTACCTAGAGTTAGCTAAAGTTAGCTAGAATTACCTAGAGTTACCTAGAGTTAGCTAGAGTTACCTAGAGTTACCTAGAGTTAGCTAGAGTTAGCTAGAGTTAGCTAAAGTTAGCTAGAGTTAGTTAGAGTTAGCTAGAGTTACCTAGAGTTAGCTAAAGTTAGCTAAAGTTAGCTAGAATTACCTAGAGTTACCTAGAGTTAGCTAGAGTTAGCTAGAATTACCTAGAGTTAGCTAAAGTTAGCTAGAATTACCTAGAGTTACCTAGAGTTAGCTAGAGTTAGCTAAAGTTACCTAGAGTTACCTAGAGTTAGCTAAAGTTAGATAGAATTACCTAGAGTTAGCTAGAGTTAGCTAGAGTTAGCTAGAGTTAGCTGGAGTTAGCTAGAGTTACATAGAGTTACCTAGAGTTAGCTAGAGTTAGCTAGAGTTACCTTGAGTTACCTAGAGTTAGCTAGAGTTACCTAGAGTTACCTAGAGTTAGCTAGAGTTAGCTAAAGTTAGCTAGAATTACCTAGAGTTACCTAGAGTTAGCTAGAGTTAGCTAAAGTTAGCTAGAATTACCTAGAGTTAGCTAGAGTTAGCTAAAGTTAGCTAGAGTTACCTAGAGTTAGCTAGAGTTAGCTAGAGTTACCTAGAGTTAGCTAAAGTTAGCTAGAATTACCTAGAGTTACCTAGAGTTACCTAGAGTTACCTAGAGTTAGCTAGAGTTACCTAGAGTTACCTAGAGTTAGCTAAAGTTAGCTAGAGTTACCTAGAGTTAGCTAGAGTTACCTAGAGTTAGCTAAAGTTAGCTAGAATTACCTAGAGTTACCTAGAGTTAGCTAGAGTTAGCTAGAATTACCTAGAGTTACCTAGAGTTAGCTAGAGTTAGCTAGAGTTAGCTAAAGTTACCTAGAGTTAGCTAGAGTTACTTAGAGTTAGCTAGAGTTAGCTAGAATTACCTAGAGTTACCTAGAGTTAGCTAGAGTTACCTTGAGTTACCTAGAGTTAGCTAGAGTTACCTAGAGTTAGCTAAAGTTAGCTAGAGTTACCTAGAGTTAGCTAGAGTTAGCTAGAGTTACCTAGAGTTACCTAGAGTTAGCTAAAGTTAGCTAGAATTACCTAGAGTTACCTAGAGTTAGCTAGAGTTACCTAGAGTTACCAGGAGTTAGCTAAAGTTAGCTAGAATTACCTAGAGTTAGCTAGAGTTAGCTAGAGTTAGCTAGAGTTAGCTAGAGTTAGCTAGAGTTACCTAGAGTTACCTAGAGTTAGCTAGAGTTAGCTAGAGTTACCTTGAGTTACCTAGAGTTAGCTAGAGTTACCTAGAGTTACCTAGAGTTAGCTAGAGTTAGCAAAAGTTAGCTAGAATTACCTAGAGTTACCTAGAGTTAGCTAAAGTTAGCTAGAGTTAGCTAAAGTTACCTAGAGTTAGCTAGAGTTACCTAGAGTTAGCTAGAGTTACCTAGAGTTACCTAGAGTTAGCTAGAGTATGCTAGAGTTACCTAGAGTTAGCTAGAGTTAGCTAGAGTTACTTAGAGTTAGCTAGAGTTAGCTAGAATTACCTAGAGTTACCTAGAGTTAGCTAGAGTTAACTTGAGTTACCTAGAGTTAGTTAGAATTACCTAGAGTTAGCTAGAGTTAGCTAAAATTAGATAGAATTACCTAGAGTTAGCTAGAGTTAGCTAGAGTTAGCTAGAGTTAGCTGGAGTTAGCTAGAATTACCTAGAGTTAGCTAGAGTTAGCTAAAGTTAGCTAGAGTTACCTAGAGTTAGCTAGAGTTAGCTAGAGTTACCTAGAGTTAGCTAAAGTTAGCTAGAATTACCTAGAGTTACCTAGAGTTACCTAGAGTTACCTAGAGTTAGCTAGAGTTACCTAGAGTTACCTAGAGTTAGCTAAAGTTAGCTAGAGTTACCTAGAGTTAGCTAGAGTTACCTAGAGTTAGCTAAAGTTAGCTAGAATTACCTAGAGTTACCTAGAGTTAGCTAGAGTTAGCTAGAATTACCTAGAGTTACCTAGAGTTAGCTAGAGTTAGCTAGAGTTAGCTAAAGTTACCTAGAGTTAGCTAGAGTTACTTAGAGTTAGCTAGAGTTAGCTAGAATTACCTAGAGTTACCTAGAGTTAGCTAGAGTTACCTTGAGTTACCTAGAGTTAGCTAGAGTTACCTAGAGTTAGCTAAAGTTAGCTAGAGTTACCTAGAGTTAGCTAGAGTTAGCTAGAGTTACCTAGAGTTACCTAGAGTTAGCTAAAGTTAGCTAGAATTACCTAGAGTTACCTAGAGTTAGCTAGAGTTACCTAGAGTTACCAGGAGTTAGCTAAAGTTAGCTAGAATTACCTAGAGTTAGCTAGAGTTAGCTAGAGTTAGCTAGAGTTAGCTAGAGTTAGCTAGAGTTACCTAGAGTTACCTAGAGTTAGCTAGAGTTAGCTAGAGTTACCTTGAGTTACCTAGAGTTAGCTAGAGTTACCTAGAGTTACCTAGAGTTAGCTAGAGTTAGCAAAAGTTAGCTAGAATTACCTAGAGTTACCTAGAGTTAGCTAAAGTTAGCTAGAGTTAGCTAAAGTTACCTAGAGTTAGCTAGAGTTACCTAGAGTTAGCTAGAGTTACCTAGAGTTACCTAGAGTTAGCTAGAGTATGCTAGAGTTACCTAGAGTTAGCTAGAGTTAGCTAGAGTTACTTAGAGTTAGCTAGAGTTAGCTAGAATTACCTAGAGTTACCTAGAGTTAGCTAGAGTTAACTTGAGTTACCTAGAGTTAGTTAGAATTACCTAGAGTTAGCTAGAGTTAGCTAAAGTTAGATAGAATTACCTAGAGTTAGCTAGAGTTAGCTAGAGTTAGCTAGAGTTAGCTGGAGTTAGCTAGAGTTACATAGAGTTACCTAGAGTTAGCTAGAGTTAGCTAGAGTTACCTTGAGTTACCTAGAGTTAGCTAGAGTTACCTAGAGTTACCTAGAGTTAGCTAGAGTTAGCTAAAGTTAGCTAGAATTACCTAGAGTTACCTAGAGTTAGCTAGAGTTAGCTAAAGTTAGCTAGAATTACCTAGAGTTAGCTAGAGTTAGCTAAAGTTAGCTAGAGTTACCTAGAGTTAGCTAGAGTTAGCTAGAGTTACCTAGAGTTAGCTAAAGTTAGCTAGAATTACCTAGAGTTACCTAGAGTTACCTAGAGTTACCTAGAGTTAGCTAGAGTTACCTAGAGTTACCTAGAGTTAGCTAAAGTTAGCTAGAGTTACCTAGAGTTAGCTAGAGTTACCTAGAGTTAGCTAAAGTTAGCTAGAATTACCTAGAGTTACCTAGAGTTAGCTAGAGTTAGCTAGAATTACCTAGAGTTACCTAGAGTTAGCTAGAGTTAGCTAGAGTTAGCTAAAGTTACCTAGAGTTAGCTAGAGTTACTTAGAGTTAGCTAGAGTTAGCTAGAATTACCTAGAGTTACCTAGAGTTAGCTAGAGTTACCTTGAGTTACCTAGAGTTAGCTAGAGTTACCTAGAGTTAGCTAAAGTTAGCTAGAGTTACCTAGAGTTAGCTAGAGTTAGCTAGAGTTACCTAGAGTTACCTAGAGTTAGCTAAAGTTAGCTAGAATTACCTAGAGTTACCTAGAGTTAGCTAGAGTTACCTAGAGTTACCAGGAGTTAGCTAAAGTTAGCTAGAATTACCTAGAGTTAGCTAGAGTTAGCTAGAGTTAGCTAGAGTTAGCTAGAGTTAGCTAGAGTTACCTAGAGTTACCTAGAGTTAGCTAGAGTTAGCTAGAGTTACCTTGAGTTACCTAGAGTTAGCTAGAGTTACCTAGAGTTACCTAGAGTTAGCTAGAGTTAGCAAAAGTTAGCTAGAATTACCTAGAGTTACCTAGAGTTAGCTAAAGTTAGCTAGAGTTAGCTAAAGTTACCTAGAGTTAGCTAGAGTTACCTAGAGTTAGCTAGAGTTACCTAGAGTTACCTAGAGTTAGCTAGAGTATGCTAGAGTTACCTAGAGTTAGCTAGAGTTAGCTAGAGTTACTTAGAGTTAGCTAGAGTTAGCTAGAATTACCTAGAGTTACCTAGAGTTAGCTAGAGTTAACTTGAGTTACCTAGAGTTAGTTAGAATTACCTAGAGTTAGCTAGAGTTAGCTAAAATTAGATAGAATTACCTAGAGTTAGCTAGAGTTAGCTAAAGTTAGCTAGAATTACCTAGAGTTAGCTAGAGTTAGCTAAAGTTAGCTAGAGTTACCTAGAATTAGCTAGAGTTAGTTAGAATTACCTAGAGTTAGCTAGAGTTAGCTAAAATTAGATAGAATTACCTAGAGTTAGCTAGAGTTAGCTAAAGTTAGCTAGAATTACCTAGAGTTAGCTAGAGTTAGCTAAAGTTAGCTAGAGTTACCTAGAATTAGCTAGAGTTAGCTAGAGTTACCTAGAGTTAGCTAAAGTTAGCTAGAATTACCTAGAGTTACCTAGAGTTATCTAGAGTTACCTAGAGTTAGCTAGAGTTAGCTAGAATTACCTAGAGTTAGCTAGAGTTAGCTAGAGTTAGCTAGAGTTACCTAGAGTTAGCTAGAGTTACCTAGAGTTAGCTAGAATTACCTAGAGTTACCTAGAGTTACCTAGAGTTACCAAGAGTTAGCTAGAGTTAGCTAGAGTTAGCTAGAGTTAGCTAAAGTTAGCTAGAGTTAGTTAGAGTTAGCTAGAGTTACCTAGAGTTAGCTAAAGTTAGCTAAAGTTAGCTAGAATTACCTAGAGTTAGCTAAAGTTAGCTAGAATTACCTAGAGTTACCTAGAGTTAGCTAGAGTTAGCTAAAGTTACCTAGAGTTACCTAGAGTTACCTAGAGTTAGCTAAAGTTAGCTAGAGTTACCTAGAGTTAGCTAAAGTTAGCTAGAATTACCTAGAGTTACCTAGAGTTAGCTAGAGTTAGCTAAAGTTAGCTAGAATTACCTAGAGTTAGCTAGAGTTAGCTAAAGTTAGCTAGAGTTACCTAGAGTTAGCTAGAGTTAGCTAGAGTTACCTAGAGTTAGCTAAAGTTAGCTAGAATTACCTAGAGTTACCTAGAGTTACCTAGAGTTACCTAGAATTAGCTAGAGTTACCTAGAGTTACCTATAGTTAGCTAAAGTTAGCTAGAGTTACCTAGAGTTAGCTAGAGTTACCTAGAGTTAGCTAAAGTTAGCTAGAATTACCTAGAGTTACCTAGAGTTAGCTAGAGTTAGCTAGAATTACCTAGAGTTACCTAGAGTTAGCTAGAGTTAGATAGAGTTAGCTAGAGTTAGCTAGAGTTAGCTAGAGTTACTTAGAGTTAGCTAGAGTTAGCTAGAATTACCTAGAGTTAGCTAAAGTTAGCTAGAATTACCTAGAGTTAGCTAGAGTTAGCTAGAGTTACCTAGAGTTACCTAGAGTTAGCTAGAGTTAACTAGAGTTAGCTAGAATTACCTAGAGTTACCTAGAGTTACCTAGAGTTACCAAGAGTTAGCTAGAGTTAGCTAGAGTTAGCTAGAGTTAGCTAAAGTTAGCTAGAGTTAGTTAGAGTTAGCTAGAGTTACCTAGAGTTAGCTAAAGTTAGCTAAAGTTAGCTAGAATTACCTAGAGTTACCTAGAGTTAGCTAGAGTTAGCTAGAATTACCTAGAGTTAGCTAAAGTTAGCTAGAATTACCTAGAGTTACCTAGAGTTAGCTAGAGTTAGCTAAAGTTACCTAGAGTTACCTAGAGTTAGCTAAAGTTAGATAGAATTACCTAGAGTTAGCTAGAGTTAGCTAGAGTTAGCTAGAGTTAGCTGGAGTTAGCTAGAGTTACCTAGAGTTACCTAGAGTTAGCTAGAGTTAGCTAGAGTTACCTTGAGTTACCTAGAGTTAGCTAGAGTTACCTAGAGTTACCTAGAGTTAGCTAGAGTTAGCTAAAGTTAGCTAGAATTACCTAGAGTTACCTAGAGTTAGCTAGAGTTAGCTAAAGTTAGCTAGAATTACCTAGAGTTAGCTAGAGTTAGCTAAAGTTAGCTAGAGTTACCTAGAGTTAGCTAGAGTTAGCTAGAGTTACCTAGAGTTAGCTAAAGTTAGCTAGAATTACCTAGAGTTACCTAGAGTTACCTAGAGTTACCTAGAGTTAGCTAGAGTTACCTAGAGTTACCTAGAGTTAGCTAAAGTTAGCTAGAGTTACCTAGAGTTAGCTAGAGTTACCTAGAGTTATCTAAAGTTAGCTAGAATTACCTAGAGTTACCTAGAGTTAGCTAGAGTTAGCTAGAATTACCTAGAGTTACCTAGAGTTAGCTAGAGTTAGCTAGAGTTAGCTAAAGTTACCTAGAGTTAGCTAGAGTTACTTGGAGTTAGCTAGAGTTAGCTAGAATTACCTAGAGTTACCTAGAGTTAGCTAGAGTTACCTTGAGTTACCTAGAGTTAGCTAGAGTTACCTAGAGTTAGCTAAAGTTAGCTAGAGTTACCTAGAGTTAGCTAGAGTTAGCTAGAGTTACCTAGAGTTACCTAGAGTTAGCTAAAGTTAGCTAGAATTACCTAGAGTTACCTAGAGTTAGCTAGAGTTACCTAGAGTTACCAGGAGTTAGCTAAAGTTAGCTAGAATTACCTAGAGTTAGCTAGAGTTAGCTAGAGTTAGCTAGAGTTAGCTAGAGTTAGCTAGAGTTACCTAGAGTTACCTAGAGTTAGCTAGAGTTAGCTAGAGTTACCTAGAGTTACCTAGAGTTAGCTAGAGTTAGCAAAAGTTAGCTAGAATTACCTAGAGTTACCTAGAGTTAGCTAGAGTTAGCTAGAGTTAGCTAAAGTTACCTAGAGTTAGCTAGAGTTACCTAGAGTTAGCTAGAGTTACCTAGAGTTACCTAGAGTTAGCTAGAGTTAGCTTAAGTTAGCTAGAATTACCTAGAGTTACCTAGAGTTAGCTAGAGTTAGCTAGAGTTACCTAGAGTTAGCTAAAGTTAGCTAGAGTTACCTAGAGTTAGCTAAAGTTAGCTAGAATTACCTAGAGTTACCTAGAGTTAGCTAGAGTTAGCTAAAGTTAGCTAGAATTACCTAGAGTTAGCTAGAGTTAGCTAAAGTTAGCTAGAGTTACCTAGAGTTAGCTAGAGTTAGCTAGAGTTACCTAGAGTTAGCTAAAGTTAGCTAGAATTACCTAGAGTTACCTAGAGTTACCTAGAGTTACCTAGAATTAGCTAGAGTTACCTAGAGTTACCTAGAGTTAGCTAAAGTTAGCTAGAGTTACCTAGAGTTAGCTAGAGTTACCTAGAGTTAGCTAAAGTTAGCTAGAATTACCTAGAGTTACCTAGAGTTAGCTAGAGTTAGCTAGAATTACCTAGAGTTACCTAGAGTTAGCTAGAGTTAGATAGAGTTAGCTAGAATTACCTAGAGTTAGCTAGAGTTAGCTAGAGTTAGCTAGAGTTACCTAGAGTTAGCTAGAGTTAACTAGAGTTAGCTAGAATTACTTAGAGTTAGCTAGAGTTAGCTAGAATTACCTAGAGTTACCTAGAGTTAGCTAGAGTTACCTTGAGTTACCTAGAGTTAGCTAAAATTACCTAGAGTTAGCTAGAGTTAGCTAAAGTTAGCTAGAATTATCTAGAGTTAGCTAGAGTTAGCTAAAGTTAGCTAGAATTACCTAGAGTTAGCTAGAGTTAGCTAAAGTTAGCTAGAGTTACCTAGAATTAGCTAGAGTTAGCTAGAGTTACCTAGAGTTAGCTAAAGTTAGCTAGAATTATCTAGAGTTACCTAGAGTTATCTAGAGTTACCTAGAGTTAGCTAGAGTTAGCTAGAGTTACCTAGAGTTAGCTAAAGTTAGCTAGAGTTACCTAGAGTTAGCTAGAGTTAGCTAGAGTTACCTAGAGTTAGCTAAAGTTAGCTAGAATTACCTAGAGTTACCTAGAGTTAGCTAGAGTTACCTAGAGTTACCTAGAGTTAGCTAGAGTTAGCTAGAGTTAGCTGGAGTTAGCTAGAGTTACCTAGAGTTACATAGAGTTAGCTAGAGTTAGCTAGAGTTACCTTGAGTTACCTAGAGTTAGCTAGAGTTACCTAGAGTTACTTAGAGTTAGCTAGAGTTAGCTAAAGTTAGCTAGAATTACCTAGAGTTACCTAGAGTTAGCTAGAGTTAGCTAAAGTTAGCTAGAATTACCTAGAGTTAGCTAGAGTTAGCTAAAGTTAGCTAGAGTTAGCTAGAGTTAGCTAGAGTTAGCTAGAGTTACCTAGAGTTAGCTAAAGTTAGCTAGAATTACCTAGAGTTACCTAGAGTTACCTAGAGTTACCTAGAGTTAGCTAGAGTTACCTAGAGTTACCTAGAGTTAGTTAAAGTTAGCTAGAGTTACCTAGAGTTAGCTAGAGTTACCTAGAGTTAGCTAAAGTTAGCTAGAATTACCAGAGTTACCTAGAGTTAGCTAGAGTTAGCTAGAATTACCTAGAGTTACCTAGAGTTAGCTAGAGTTAGCTAGAGTTAGCTAAAGTTACCTAGAGTTAACTAGAGTTACTTAGAGTTAGCTAGAGTTAGCTAGAATTACCTAGAGTTACCTAGAGTTAGCTAGAGTTACCTTTAGTTACCTAGAGTTAGCTAGAATTACCTAGAGTTAGCTAGAGTTAGCTAAAGTTAGCTAGAATTACCTAGAGTTAGCTAGAGTTAGATAAAGTTAGCTAGAATTACCTAGAGTTAGCTAGAGTTAGCTAAAGTTTGCTAGAGTTACCTAGAATTAGCTAGAGTTAGCTAGAGTTACCTAGAGTTAGCTAAAGTTAGTTAGAATTACCTAGAGTTACCTAGAGTTATCTAGAGTTACCTAGAGTTAGCTAGAGTTAGCTAGAGTTACCTAGAGTTAGCTAAAGTTAGCTAGAGTTACCTAGAGTTAGCTAGAGTTAGCTAGAGTTACCTAGAGTTACCTAGAGTTAGCTAAAGTTAGCTAGAATTACCTAGAGTTAGCTAGAGTTAGCTAGAGTTAGCTAGAGTTAGCTAGAGTTAGCTAGAGTTAGCTAGAGTTACCTAGAGTTAGCTAGAGTTAGCTAGAGTTACCTTGAGTTACCTAGAGTTAGCTAGAGTTACCTAGAGTTACCTAGAGTTAGCTAGAGTTAGCTAAAGTTAGCTAGAATTACCTAGAGTTACCTAGAGTTAGCTAGAGTTAGCTAGAGTTAGCTAAAGTTACCTAGAGTTAGCTAGAGTTACCTAGAGTTAGCTAGAGTTAGCTAGAATTACCTAGAGTTACCTAGAGTTAGCTAGAGTTACCTTGAGTTACCTAGAGTTAGCTAGAATTACTTAGAGTTAGCTAGAGTTAGCTAAAGTTAGCTAGAATTACCTAGAGTTAGCTAGAGTTAGCTAAAGTTAGCTAGAATTACCTAGAGTTAGCTAGAGTTAGCTAAAGTTAGCTAGAGTTACCTAGAGTTAGCTAGAGTTACCTAGAGTTAGCTAGAGTTACCTAGAGTTACCTAGAGTTAGCTAGAGTTAGCTAGAGTTAGCTAAAGTTACCTAGAGTTAGCTAGAATTACCTAGAGTTAGCTAGAGTTAGCTAGAATTACCTAGAGTTACCTAGAGTTAGCTAGAGTTACATTGAGTTACCTAGAGTTAGCTAGAATTACCTAGAGTTAGCTAGAGTTAGCTAAAGTTAGCTAGAATTACCTAGAGTTAGCTAGAGTTAGCTAAAGTTAGCTAGAATTACCTAGAGTTAGCTAGAGTTAGCTAAAGTTAGCTAGAGTTACCTAGAGTTAGCTAGAGTTAGCTAGAGTTACCTAGAATTAGCTAAAGTTAGCTAGAATTACCTAAAGTTAGCTAGATTTACCTAGAGTTACCTAGAGTTAGCTAGAGTAACCTAGAGTTACCTAGAGTTAGCTAAAGTTAGCTAGAATTACCTAGAGTTACCTAGAGTTAGCTAGAGTTAGCTAGAATTACCTAGAGTTAGCTAAAGTTAGCTAGAATTACCTAGAGTTAGCTAGAATACCTAGAGTTAGCTAGAGTTAGCTAGAATTACCTAGAGTTACCTAGAGTTAGCTAGAGTTACCTTGAGTTACCTAGAGTTAGCTAGAATTACCTAGAGTTAGCTAGAGTTAGCTAAAGTTAGCTAGAATTACCTAGAGTTAGCTAGAGTTAGCTAAAGTTAGCTAGAATTACCTAGAGTTAGCTAGAGTTAGCTAAAGTTAGCTAGAGTTACCTAGAGTTAGCTAGAGTTAGCTAAAGTTACCTAGAGTTACCTAGAGTTACCTAGAGTTAGCTAGAGTTACCTAGAGTTAGCTAGAATTACCTAGAGTTACCTAGAGTTACCTAGAGTTACCAAGAGTTAGCTAGAGTTAGCTAGAGTTAGCTAGAGTTGGCTAGAGTTAGCTAGAGTTAGCTAGAATTACATAGAGTTACCTAGAGTTAGCTAGAGTATGCTAGAGTTACCTAGAGTTAGCTAGAGTTAGCTAGAGTTACTTAGAGTTAGCTAGAGTTAGCTAGAATTACCTAGAGTTACCTAGAGTTAGCTAGAGTTAACTTGAGTTACCTAGAGTTAGTTAGAATTACCTAGAGTTAGCTAGAGTTAGCTAAAATTAGATAGAATTACCTAGAGTTAGCTAGAGTTAGCTAAAGTTAGCTAGAATTACCTAGAGTTAGCTAGAGTTAGCTAAAGTTAGCTAGAGTTACCTAGAATTAGCTAGAGTTAGCTAGAGTTACCTAGAGTTAGCTAAAGTTAGCTAGAATTACCTAGAGTTACCTAGAGTTATCTAGAGTTACCTAGAGTTAGCTAGAGTTAGCTAGAGTTACCTAGAGTTAGCTAAAGTTAGCTAGAGTTACCTAGAGTTAGCTAGAGTTACCTAGAGTTACCTAGAGTTAGCTAAAGTTAGCTAGAATTACCTAGAGTTACCTAGAGTTAGCTAGAGTTACCTAGAGTTACCTAGAGTTAGATAAAGTTAGCTAGAATTACCTAGAGTTAGCTAGAGTTAGCTAGAGTTACCTAGAGTTAGCTAAAGTTAGCTAGAATTACCTAGAGTTAGCTAGAGTTAGCTAGAGTTAGCTAGAGTTACCTAGAGTTAGCTAGAGTTACATAGAGTTAGCTAGAATTACCTAGAGTTACCTAGAGTTACCTAGAGTTACCAAGAGTTAGCTAGAGTTAGCTAGAGTTAGCTAGAGTTAGCTAAAGTTAGCTAGAGTTAGTTAGAGTTAGCTAGAGTTACCTAGAGTTAGCTAAAGTTAGCTAAAGTTAGCTAGAATTACCTAGAGTTAGCTAAAGTTAGCTAGAATTACCTAGAGTTACCTAGAGTTAGCTAGAGTTAGCTAAAGTTACCTAGAGTTACCTAGAGTTACCTAGAGTTAGCTAAAGTTAGCTAGAGTTACCTAGAGTTAGCTAAAGTTAGCTAGAATTACCTAGAGTTACCTAGAGTTAGCTAGAGTTAGCTAAAGTTAGCTAGAATTACCTAGAGTTAGCTAGAGTTAGCTAAAGTTAGCTAGAGTTACCTAGAGTTAGCTAGAGTTACCTAGAGTTAGCTAAAGTTAGCTAGAATTACCTAGAGTTACCTAGAGTTACCTAGAGTTACCTAGAATTAGCTAGAGTTACCTAGAGTTACCTATAGTTAGCTAAAGTTAGCTAGAGTTACCTAGAGTTAGCTAGAGTTACCTAGAGTTAGCTAAAGTTAGCTAGAATTACCTAGAGTTACCTAGAGTTAGCTAGAGTTAGCTAGAATTACCTAGAGTTACCTAGAGTTAGCTAGAGTTAGATAGAGTTAGCTAGAGTTAGCTAGAGTTAGCTAGAGTTACTTAGAGTTAGCTAGAGTTAGCTAGAATTACCTAGAGTTAGCTAAAGTTAGCTAGAATTACCTAGAGTTAGCTAGAGTTAGCTAGAGTTACCTAGAGTTACCTAGAGTTAGCTAGAGTTAACTAGAGTTAGCTAGAATTACCTAGAGTTACCTAGAGTTACCTAGAGTTACCAAGAGTTAGCTAGAGTTAGCTAGAGTTAGCTAGAGTTAGCTAAAGTTAGCTAGAGTTAGTTAGAGTTAGCTAGAGTTACCTAGAGTTAGCTAAAGTTAGCTAAAGTTAGCTAGAATTACCTAGAGTTACCTAGAGTTAGCTAGAGTTAGCTAGAATTACCTAGAGTTAGCTAAAGTTAGCTAGAATTACCTAGAGTTACCTAGAGTTAGCTAGAGTTAGCTAAAGTTACCTAGAGTTACCTAGAGTTACCTAGAGTTAGCTAAAGTTAGTTAGAGTTACCTAGAGTTAGCTAAAGTTAGCTAGAAAAACCTAGAGTTACCTAGAGTTAGCTAGAGTTAGCTAGAGTTAGCTAGAATTACCTAGAGTTACCTAGAGTTAGCTAGAGTTAGCTAGAGTTAGCTAAAGTTACCTAGAGTTGGCTAGAGTTACTTAAGGTTAGCTAGAGTTAGCTAGAATTACCTAGAGTTACCTAGAGTTAGCTAGAGTTACCTTGAGTTACCTAGAGTTAGCTAGAATTACCTAGAGTTAGCTAGAGTTAGCTAAAGTTAGCTAGAATTACCTAGAGTTAGCTAGAGTTAGCTAAAGTTAGCTAGAGTTACCTAGAATTAGCTAGAGTTAGCTAGAGTTACCTAGAGTTAGCTAAAGTTAGCTAGAATTACTTAGAGTTACCTAGAGTTATCTAGAGTTACCTAGAGTTAGCTAGAGTTAGCTAGAGTTACATAGAGTTAGCTAAAGTTAGCTAGAGTTACCTAGAGTTAGCTAGAGTTAGCTAGAGTTACCTAGAGTTAGCTAAAGTTAGCTAGAATTACCTAGAGTTACCTAGAGTTAGCTAGAGTTAGCTAAAGTTAGCTAGAATTACCTAGAGTTAGCTAGAGTTAGCTAAAGTTAGCTAGAGTTACCTAGAGTTAGCTAGAGTTAGCTAGAGTTACCTAGAGTTAGCTAAAGTTAGCTAGAATTACCTAGAGTTACCTAGAGTTACCTAGAGTTACCTAGAATTAGCTAGAGTTACCTAGAGTTACCTAGAGTTAGCTAAAGTTAGCTAGAGTTACCTAGATTTAGCTAGAGTTACCTAGAGTTAGCTAAAGTTAGCTAGAATTACCTAGAGTTACCTAGAGTTAGCTAGAGTTAGCTAGAATTACCTAGAGTTACCTAGAGTTAGCTAGAGTTACCTAGAGTTAGCTAAAATTACCTAGAGTTAGCTAGAGTTAGCTAAAGTTAGCTAGAATTACCTAGAGTTACCTAGAATTAGCTAGAGTTAGCTAGAGTTACCTAGAGTTAGCTAAAGTTAGCTAGAATTACCTAGAGTTACCTAGAGTTATCTAGAGTTACCTAGAGTTAGCTAGAGTTAGCTAGAGTTACCTTGAGTTAACTAAAGTTAGCTAGAGTTACCTAGAGTTAGCTAGAGTTAGCTAGAGTTACATAGAGTTAGCTAAAGTTAGCTAGAATTACCTAGAGTTACCTAGAGTTAGCTAGAGTTACCTAGAGTTACCTAGAGTTAGCTAAAGTTAGATAGAATTACCTAGAGTTAGCTAGAGTTAGCTAGAGTTAGCTAGAGTTAGCTGGAGTTAGCTAGAGTTACCTAGAGTTACCTAGAGTTAGCTAGAGTTAGCTAGAGTTACCTTGAGTTACCTAGAGTTAGCTAGAGTTACCTAGAGTTACCTAGAGTTAGCTAGAGTTAGCTAAAGTTAGCTAGAATTACCTAGAGTTACCTAGAGTTAGCTAGAGTTAGCTAAAGTTAGCTAGAATTACCTAGAGTTAGCTAGAGTTAGCTAAAGTTAGCTAGAGTTACCTAGAGTTAGCTAGAGTTAGCTAGAGTTACCTAGAGTTAGCTAAAGTTAGCTAGAATTACCTAGAGTTACCTAGAGTTACCTAGAGTTACCTAGAGTTAGCTAGAGTTACCTAGAGTTAGCTAGAGTTACCTAGAGTTACCTAGAGTTAGCTAAAGTTAGCTAGAATTACCTAGAGTTAGCTAGAGTTAGCTAGAGTTAGCTAGAGTTAGCTAGAGTTAGCTAGAGTTACCTAGAGTTACCTAGAGTTAGCTAGAGTTAGCTAGAGTTACCTTGAGTTACCTAGAGTTAGCTAGAGTTACCTAGAGTTACCTAGAGTTAGCTAGAGTTATCAAAAGTTAGCTAGAATTACCTAGAGTTACCTAGAGTTAGCTAGAGTTAGCTAGAGTTAGCTAAAGTTACCTAGAGTTAGCTAGAGTTACCTAGAGTTAGCTAGAGTTACCTAGAGTTACCTAGAGTTAGCTAGAGTTAGCTAGAGTTACCTAGAATTAGCTAAAGTTAGCTAGAATTACCTAAAGTTAGCTAGATTTACCTAGAGTTACCTAGAGTTAGCTAGAGTAACCTAGAGTTACCTAGAGTTAGCTAAAGTTAGCTAGAATTACCTAGAGTTACCTAGAGTTAGCTAGAGTTAGCTAGAATTACCTAGAGTTAGCTAAAGTTAGCTAGAATTACCTAGAGTTAGCTAGAATTACCTAGAGTTAGCTAGAGTTAGCTAGAATTACCTAGAGTTACCTAGAGTTAGCTAGAGTTACCTTGAGTTACCTAGAGTTAGCTAGAATTACCTAGAGTTAGCTAGAGTTATCTAAAGTTAGCTAGAATTACCTAGAGTTAGCTAGAGTTAGCTAAAGTTAGCTAGAATTACCTAGAGTTAGCTAGATTTAGCTAAAGTTAGCTAGAGTTACCTAGAGTTAGCTAGAGTTAGCTAAAGTTACCTAGAGTTACCTAGAGTTACCTAGAGTTAGATAGAGTTACCTAGAGTTAGCTAGAATTACCTAGAGTTACCTAGAGTTACCTAGAGTTACCAAGAGTTACCTAGAGTTAGCTAAAGTTAGCTAGAGTTACCTAGAGTTAGCTAAAGTTAGCTAGAATTACCTAGAGTTACCTAGAGTTAGCTAGAGTTAGCTAAAGTTAGCTAGAATTACCTAGAGTTAGCTAGAGTTAGCTAAAGTTAGCTAGAGTTACCTAGAGTTAGCTAGAGTTACCTAGAGTTAGCTAAAGTTAGCTAGAATTACCTAGAGTTACCTAGAGTTACCTAGAGTTACCTAGAATTAGCTAGAGTTACCTAGAGTTACCTATAGTTAGCTAAAGTTAGCTAGAGTTACCTAGAGTTAGCTAGAGTTACCTAGAGTTAGCTAAAGTTAGCTAGAATTACCTAGAGTTACCTAGAGTTAGCTAGAGTTAGCTAGAATTACCTAGAGTTACCTAGAGTTAGCTAGAGTTAGATAGAGTTAGCTAGAGTTAGCTAGAGTTAGCTAGAGTTACTTAGAGTTAGCTAGAGTTAGCTAGAATTACCTAGAGTTAGCTAAAGTTAGCTAGAATTACCTAGAGTTAGCTAGAGTTAGCTAGAGTTACCTAGAGTTACCTAGAGTTAGCTAGAGTTAACTAGAGTTAGCTAGAATTACCTAGAGTTACCTAGAGTTACCTAGAGTTACCAAGAGTTAGCTAGAGTTAGCTAGAGTTAGCTAGAGTTAGCTAAAGTTAGCTAGAGTTAGTTAGAGTTAGCTAGAGTTACCTAGAGTTAGCTAAAGTTAGCTAAAGTTAGCTAGAATTACCTAGAGTTACCTAGAGTTAGCTAGAGTTAGCTAGAATTACCTAGAGTTAGCTAAAGTTAGCTAGAATTACCTAGAGTTACCTAGAGTTAGCTAGAGTTAGCTAAAGTTACCTAGAGTTACCTAGAGTTACCTAGAGTTAGCTAAAGTTAGTTAGAGTTACCTAGAGTTAGCTAAAGTTAGCTAGAAAAACCTAGAGTTACCTAGAGTTAGCTAGAGTTAGCTAGAGTTAGCTAGAATTACCTAGAGTTACCTAGAGTTAGCTAGAGTTAGCTAGAGTTAGCTAAAGTTACCTAGAGTTGGCTAGAGTTACTTAAGGTTAGCTAGAGTTAGCTAGAATTACCTAGAGTTACCTAGAGTTAGCTAGAGTTACCTTGAGTTACCTAGAGTTAGCTAGAATTACCTAGAGTTAGCTAGAGTTAGCTAAAGTTAGCTAGAATTACCTAGAGTTAGCTAGAGTTAGCTAAAGTTAGCTAGAGTTACCTAGAATTAGCTAGAGTTAGCTAGAGTTACCTAGAGTTAGCTAAAGTTAGCTAGAATTACTTAGAGTTACCTAGAGTTATCTAGAGTTACCTAGAGTTAGCTAGAGTTAGCTAGAGTTACATAGAGTTAGCTAAAGTTAGCTAGAGTTACCTAGAGTTAGCTAGAGTTAGCTAGAGTTACCTAGAGTTAGCTAAAGTTAGCTAGAATTACCTAGAGTTACCTAGAGTTAGCTAGAGTTAGCTAAAGTTAGCTAGAATTACCTAGAGTTAGCTAGAGTTAGCTAAAGTTAGCTAGAGTTACCTAGAGTTAGCTAGAGTTAGCTAGAGTTACCTAGAGTTAGCTAAAGTTAGCTAGAATTACCTAGAGTTACCTAGAGTTACCTAGAGTTACCTAGAATTAGCTAGAGTTACCTAGAGTTACCTAGAGTTAGCTAAAGTTAGCTAGAGTTACCTAGATTTAGCTAGAGTTACCTAGAGTTAGCTAAAGTTAGCTAGAATTACCTAGAGTTACCTAGAGTTAGCTAGAGTTAGCTAGAATTACCTAGAGTTACCTAGAGTTAGCTAGAGTTACCTAGAGTTAGCTAAAATTACCTAGAGTTAGCTAGAGTTAGCTAAAGTTAGCTAGAATTACCTAGAGTTACCTAGAATTAGCTAGAGTTAGCTAGAGTTACCTAGAGTTAGCTAAAGTTAGCTAGAATTACCTAGAGTTACCTAGAGTTATCTAGAGTTACCTAGAGTTAGCTAGAGTTAGCTAGAGTTACCTTGAGTTAACTAAAGTTAGCTAGAGTTACCTAGAGTTAGCTAGAGTTAGCTAGAGTTACATAGAGTTAGCTAAAGTTAGCTAGAATTACCTAGAGTTACCTAGAGTTAGCTAGAGTTACCTAGAGTTACCTAGAGTTAGCTAAAGTTAGATAGAATTACCTAGAGTTAGCTAGAGTTAGCTAGAGTTAGCTAGAGTTAGCTGGAGTTAGCTAGAGTTACCTAGAGTTACCTAGAGTTAGCTAGAGTTAGCTAGAGTTACCTTGAGTTACCTAGAGTTAGCTAGAGTTACCTAGAGTTACCTAGAGTTAGCTAGAGTTAGCTAAAGTTAGCTAGAATTACCTAGAGTTACCTAGAGTTAGCTAGAGTTAGCTAAAGTTAGCTAGAATTACCTAGAGTTAGCTAGAGTTAGCTAAAGTTAGCTAGAGTTACCTAGAGTTAGCTAGAGTTAGCTAGAGTTACCTAGAGTTAGCTAAAGTTAGCTAGAATTACCTAGAGTTACCTAGAGTTACCTAGAGTTACCTAGAGTTAGCTAGAGTTACCTAGAGTTAGCTAGAGTTACCTAGAGTTACCTAGAGTTAGCTAAAGTTAGCTAGAATTACCTAGAGTTAGCTAGAGTTAGCTAGAGTTAGCTAGAGTTAGCTAGAGTTAGCTAGAGTTACCTAGAGTTACCTAGAGTTAGCTAGAGTTAGCTAGAGTTACCTTGAGTTACCTAGAGTTAGCTAGAGTTACCTAGAGTTACCTAGAGTTAGCTAGAGTTATCAAAAGTTAGCTAGAATTACCTAGAGTTACCTAGAGTTAGCTAGAGTTAGCTAGAGTTAGCTAAAGTTACCTAGAGTTAGCTAGAGTTACCTAGAGTTAGCTAGAGTTACCTAGAGTTACCTAGAGTTAGCTAGAGTTAGCTAGAGTTACCTAGAATTAGCTAAAGTTAGCTAGAATTACCTAAAGTTAGCTAGATTTACCTAGAGTTACCTAGAGTTAGCTAGAGTAACCTAGAGTTACCTAGAGTTAGCTAAAGTTAGCTAGAATTACCTAGAGTTACCTAGAGTTAGCTAGAGTTAGCTAGAATTACCTAGAGTTAGCTAAAGTTAGCTAGAATTACCTAGAGTTAGCTAGAATTACCTAGAGTTAGCTAGAGTTAGCTAGAATTACCTAGAGTTACCTAGAGTTAGCTAGAGTTACCTTGAGTTACCTAGAGTTAGCTAGAATTACCTAGAGTTAGCTAGAGTTATCTAAAGTTAGCTAGAATTACCTAGAGTTAGCTAGAGTTAGCTAAAGTTAGCTAGAATTACCTAGAGTTAGCTAGATTTAGCTAAAGTTAGCTAGAGTTACCTAGAGTTAGCTAGAGTTAGCTAAAGTTACCTAGAGTTACCTAGAGTTACCTAGAGTTAGATAGAGTTACCTAGAGTTAGCTAGAATTACCTAGAGTTACCTAGAGTTACCTAGAGTTACCAAGAGTTACCTAGAGTTAGCTAGAGTTACCTAGAGTTAGCTAAAGTTAGCTAAAGTTAGCTAGAATTACCTAGAGTTACCTAGAGTTAGCTAGAGTTAGCTAGAATTACCTAGAGTTAGCTAAAGTTAGCTAGAATTACCTAGAGTTACCTAGAGTTAGCTAGAGTTAGCTAAAGTTACCTAGAGTTACCTAGAGTTACCTAGAGTTAGCTAAAGTTAGTTAGAGTTACCTAGAGTTAGCTAAAGTTAGCTAGAAAAACCTAGAGTTACCTAGAGTTAGCTAGAGTTAGCTAGAGTTAGCTAGAATTACCTAGAGTTACCTAGAGTTAGCTAGAGTTAGCTAGAGTTAGCTAAAGTTACCTAGAGTTGGCTAGAGTTACTTAAGGTTAGCTAGAGTTAGCTAGAATTACCTAGAGTTACCTAGAGTTAGCTAGAGTTACCTTGAGTTACCTAGAGTTAGCTAGAATTACCTAGAGTTAGCTAGAGTTAGCTAAAGTTAGCTAGAATTACCTAGAGTTAGCTAGAGTTAGCTAAAGTTAGCTAGAGTTACCTAGAATTAGCTAGAGTTAGCTAGAGTTACCTAGAGTTAGCTAAAGTTAGCTAGAATTACTTAGAGTTACCTAGAGTTATCTAGAGTTACCTAGAGTTAGCTAGAGTTAGCTAGAGTTACATAGAGTTAGCTAAAGTTAGCTAGAGTTACCTAGAGTTAGCTAGAGTTAGCTAGAGTTACCTAGAGTTAGCTAAAGTTAGCTAGAATTACCTAGAGTTACCTAGAGTTAGCTAGAGTTAGCTAAAGTTAGCTAGAATTACCTAGAGTTAGCTAGAGTTAGCTAAAGTTAGCTAGAGTTACCTAGAGTTAGCTAGAGTTAGCTAGAGTTACCTAGAGTTAGCTAAAGTTAGCTAGAATTACCTAGAGTTACCTAGAGTTACCTAGAGTTACCTAGAATTAGCTAGAGTTACCTAGAGTTACCTAGAGTTAGCTAAAGTTAGCTAGAGTTACCTAGATTTAGCTAGAGTTACCTAGAGTTAGCTAAAGTTAGCTAGAATTACCTAGAGTTACCTAGAGTTAGCTAGAGTTAGCTAGAATTACCTAGAGTTACCTAGAGTTAGCTAGAGTTACCTAGAGTTAGCTAAAATTACCTAGAGTTAGCTAGAGTTAGCTAAAGTTAGCTAGAATTACCTAGAGTTACCTAGAATTAGCTAGAGTTAGCTAGAGTTACCTAGAGTTAGCTAAAGTTAGCTAGAATTACCTAGAGTTACCTAGAGTTATCTAGAGTTACCTAGAGTTAGCTAGAGTTAGCTAGAGTTACCTTGAGTTAACTAAAGTTAGCTAGAGTTACCTAGAGTTAGCTAGAGTTAGCTAGAGTTACATAGAGTTAGCTAAAGTTAGCTAGAATTACCTAGAGTTACCTAGAGTTAGCTAGAGTTACCTAGAGTTACCTAGAGTTAGCTAAAGTTAGATAGAATTACCTAGAGTTAGCTAGAGTTAGCTAGAGTTAGCTAGAGTTAGCTGGAGTTAGCTAGAGTTACCTAGAGTTACCTAGAGTTAGCTAGAGTTAGCTAGAGTTACCTTGAGTTACCTAGAGTTAGCTAGAGTTACCTAGAGTTACCTAGAGTTAGCTAGAGTTAGCTAAAGTTAGCTAGAATTACCTAGAGTTACCTAGAGTTAGCTAGAGTTAGCTAAAGTTAGCTAGAATTACCTAGAGTTAGCTAGAGTTAGCTAAAGTTAGCTAGAGTTACCTAGAGTTAGCTAGAGTTAGCTAGAGTTACCTAGAGTTAGCTAAAGTTAGCTAGAATTACCTAGAGTTACCTAGAGTTACCTAGAGTTACCTAGAGTTAGCTAGAGTTACCTAGAGTTAGCTAGAGTTACCTAGAGTTACCTAGAGTTAGCTAAAGTTAGCTAGAATTACCTAGAGTTAGCTAGAGTTAGCTAGAGTTAGCTAGAGTTAGCTAGAGTTAGCTAGAGTTACCTAGAGTTACCTAGAGTTAGCTAGAGTTAGCTAGAGTTACCTTGAGTTACCTAGAGTTAGCTAGAGTTACCTAGAGTTACCTAGAGTTAGCTAGAGTTATCAAAAGTTAGCTAGAATTACCTAGAGTTACCTAGAGTTAGCTAGAGTTAGCTAGAGTTAGCTAAAGTTACCTAGAGTTAGCTAGAGTTACCTAGAGTTAGCTAGAGTTACCTAGAGTTACCTAGAGTTAGCTAGAGTTAGCTAGAGTTACCTAGAATTAGCTAAAGTTAGCTAGAATTACCTAAAGTTAGCTAGATTTACCTAGAGTTACCTAGAGTTAGCTAGAGTAACCTAGAGTTACCTAGAGTTAGCTAAAGTTAGCTAGAATTACCTAGAGTTACCTAGAGTTAGCTAGAGTTAGCTAGAATTACCTAGAGTTAGCTAAAGTTAGCTAGAATTACCTAGAGTTAGCTAGAATTACCTAGAGTTAGCTAGAGTTAGCTAGAATTACCTAGAGTTACCTAGAGTTAGCTAGAGTTACCTTGAGTTACCTAGAGTTAGCTAGAATTACCTAGAGTTAGCTAGAGTTATCTAAAGTTAGCTAGAATTACCTAGAGTTAGCTAGAGTTAGCTAAAGTTAGCTAGAATTACCTAGAGTTAGCTAGATTTAGCTAAAGTTAGCTAGAGTTACCTAGAGTTAGCTAGAGTTAGCTAAAGTTACCTAGAGTTACCTAGAGTTACCTAGAGTTAGATAGAGTTACCTAGAGTTAGCTAGAATTACCTAGAGTTACCTAGAGTTACCTAGAGTTACCAAGAGTTACCTAGAGTTAGCTAGAGTTACCTAGAGTTGGCTAGAGTTACCTAGAGTTACCTAGAGTTAGCTAGAGTTAGCTAAAGTTAGCTAGAATTACCTAGAGTTAGCTAGAGTTAGCTAAAGTTAGCTAGAGTTACCTAGAGTTAGCTAGAGTTAGCTAGAGTTACCTAGAGTTAGCTAAAATTAGCTAGAATTACCTAGAGTTACCTAGAGTTACCTAGAGTTACCTAGAATTAGCTAGAGTTACCTAGAGTTACCTAGAGTTAGCTAAAGTTAGCTAGAGTTACCTAGATTTAGCTAGAGTTACCTAGAGTTAGCTAAAGTTAGCTAGAATTACCTAGAGTTACCTAGAGTTAGCTAGAGTTAGCTAGAATTACATAGAGTTACCTAGAGTTAGCTAGAGTTAGATAGAGTTAGCTAGAATTACCTAGAGTTAGCTAGAGTTAGCTAGAGTTAGCTAGAGTTACCTAGAGTTAGCTAGAGTTAGCTAAAGTTAGCTAGAATTACCTAGAGTTACCTAGAATTAGCTAGAGTTAGCTAGAGTTACCTAGAGTTAGCTAAAGTTAGCTAGAATTACCTAGAGTTACCTAGAGTTATCTAGAGTTACCTAGAGTTAGCTAGAGTTAGCTAGAGTTACCTAGAGTTAACTAAAGTTAGCTAGAGTTACCTAGAGTTAGCTAGAGTTAGCTAGAGTTACCTAGAGTTAGCTAAAGTTAGCTAGAATTACCTAGAGTTACCTAGAGTTAGCTAGAGTTACCTAGAGTTACCTAGAGTTAGCTAAAGTTAGATAGAATTACCTAGAGTTAGCTAGAGTTAGCTAGAGTTAGCTAGAGTTAGCTGGAGTTAGCTAGAGTTACCTAGAGTTAGCTAGAGTTAGCTAGAGTTACCTTGAGTTACCTAGAGTTAGCTAGAGTTACCTAGAGTTACCTAGAGTTAGCTAGAGTTAGCTAAAGTTAGCTAGAATTACCTAGAGTTACCTAGAGTTAGCTAGAGTTAGCTAAAGTTAGCTAGAATTACCTAGAGTTAGCTAGAGTTAGCTAAAGTTAGCTAGAGTTACCTAGAGTTAGCTAGAGTTAGCTAGAGTTACCTAGAGTTAGCTAAAGTTAGCTAGAATTACCTAGAGTTACCTAGAGTTACCTAGAGTTACCTAGAGTTTGCTAGAATTACCTAGAGTTAGCTAGAGTTACCTAGAGTTACCTAGAGTTAGCTAAAGTTAGCTAGAATTACCTAGAGTTAGCTAGAGTTAGCTAGAGTTAGCTAGAGTTAGCTAGAGTTATCAAAAGTTAGCTAGAATTACCTAGAGTTACCTAGAGTTAGCTAGAGTTAGCTAGAGTTAGCTAAAGTTACCTAGAGTTAGCTAGAGTTACCTAGAGTTAGCTAGAGTTACCTAGAGTTACCTAGAGTTAGCTAGAGTTAGCTAAAGTTAGCTAGAATTACCTAGAGTTACCTAGAGTTAGCTAGAGTTAGCTAGAGTTACCTAGAGTTAGCTAAAGTTAGCTAGAGTTACCTATAGTTAGCTAGAATTACCTAGAGTTAGCTAGAGTTAGCTAAAGTTAGCTAGAATTACCTAGAGTTAGCTAGTTAGCTAAAGTTAGCTAGAATTACCTAGAGTTAGCTAGAGTTAGCTAAAGTTAGCTAGAGTTACCTAGAGTTAGCTAGAGTTAGCTAGAGTTACCTAGAATTAGCTAAAGTTAGCTAGAATTACCTAAAGTTAGCTAGATTTACCTAGAGTTACCTAGAGTTAGCTAGAGTAACCTAGAGTTACCTAGAGTTAGCTAAAGTTAGCTAGAATTACCTAGAGTTACCTAGAGTTAGCTAGAGTTAGCTAGAATTACCTAGAGTTAGCTAAAGTTAGCTAGAATTACCTAGAGTTAGCTAGAATTACCTAGAGTTAGCTAGAGTTAGCTAGAATTACCTAGAGTTACCTAGAGTTAGCTAGAGTTACCTTGAGTTACCTAGAGTTAGCTAGAATTACCTAGAGTTAGCTAGAGTTACCTAGAGTTACCTAGAATTAGCTAGAGTTACCTAGAGTTACCTAGAGTTAGCTAAAGTTAGCTAGAGTTACCTAGATTTAGCTAGAGTTACCTAGAGTTAGCTAAAGTTAGCTAGAATTACCTAGAGTTACCTAGAGTTAGCTAGAGTTAGCTAGAATTACATAGAGTTACCTAGAGTTAGCTAGAGTTAGATAGAGTTAGCTAGAATTACCTAGAGTTAGCTAGAGTTAGCTAGAGTTAGCTAGAGTTACCTAGAGTTAGCTAGAGTTAACTAGAGTTAGCTAGAATTACTTAGAGTTAGCTAGAGTTAGCTAGAATTACCTAGAGTTACCTAGAGTTAGCTAGAGTTACCTTGAGTTACCTAGAGTTAGCTAAAATTACCTAGAGTTAGCTAGAGTTAGCTAAAGTTAGCTAGAATTACCTAGAGTTACCTAGAATTAGCTAGAGTTAGCTAGAGTTACCTAGAGTTAGCTAAAGTTAGCTAGAATTACCTAGAGTTACCTAGAGTTATCTAGAGTTACCTAGAGTTAGCTAGAGTTAGCTAGAGTTACCTAGAGTTAACTAAAGTTAGCTAGAGTTACCTAGAGTTAGCTAGAGTTAGCTAGAGTTACCTAGAGTTAGCTAAAGTTAGCTAGAATTACCTAGAGTTACCTAGAGTTAGCTAGAGTTACCTAGAGTTACCTAGAGTTAGCTAAAGTTAGATAGAATTACCTAGAGTTAGCTAGAGTTAGCTAGAGTTAGCTAGAGTTAGCTGGAGTTAGCTAGAGTTACCTAGAGTTAGCTAGAGTTAGCTAGAGTTACCTTGAGTTACCTAGAGTTAGCTAGAGTTACCTAGAGTTACCTAGAGTTAGCTAGAGTTAGCTAAAGTTAGCTAGAATTACCTAGAGTTACCTAGAGTTAGCTAGAGTTAGCTAAAGTTAGCTAGAATTACCTAGAGTTAGCTAGAGTTAGCTAAAGTTAGCTAGAGTTACCTAGAGTTAGCTAGAGTTAGCTAGAGTTACCTAGAGTTAGCTAAAGTTAGCTAGAATTACCTAGAGTTACCTAGAGTTACCTAGAGTTACCTAGAGTTTGCTAGAATTACCTAGAGTTAGCTAGAGTTACCTAGAGTTACCTAGAGTTAGCTAAAGTTAGCTAGAATTACCTAGAGTTAGCTAGAGTTAGCTAGAGTTAGCTAGAGTTAGCTAGAGTTAGCTAGAGTTATCAAAAGTTAGCTAGAATTACCTAGAGTTACCTAGAGTTAGCTAGAGTTAGCTAGAGTTAGCTAAAGTTACCTAGAGTTAGCTAGAGTTACCTAGAGTTAGCTAGAGTTACCTAGAGTTACCTAGAGTTAGCTAGAGTTAGCTAAAGTTAGCTAGAATTACCTAGAGTTACCTAGAGTTAGCTAGAGTTAGCTAGAGTTACCTAGAGTTAGCTAAAGTTAGCTAGAGTTACCTATAGTTAGCTAGAATTACCTAGAGTTAGCTAGAGTTAGCTAAAGTTAGCTAGAATTACCTAGAGTTAGCTAGTTAGCTAAAGTTAGCTAGAATTACCTAGAGTTAGCTAGAGTTAGCTAAAGTTAGCTAGAGTTACCTAGAGTTAGCTAGAGTTAGCTAGAGTTACCTAGAATTAGCTAAAGTTAGCTAGAATTACCTAAAGTTAGCTAGATTTACCTAGAGTTACCTAGAGTTAGCTAGAGTAACCTAGAGTTACCTAGAGTTAGCTAAAGTTAGCTAGAATTACCTAGAGTTACCTAGAGTTAGCTAGAGTTAGCTAGAATTACCTAGAGTTAGCTAAAGTTAGCTAGAATTACCTAGAGTTAGCTAGAATTACCTAGAGTTAGCTAGAGTTAGCTAGAATTACCTAGAGTTACCTAGAGTTAGCTAGAGTTACCTTGAGTTACCTAGAGTTAGCTAGAATTACCTAGAGTTAGCTAGAGTTATCTAAAGTTAGCTAGAATTACCTAGAGTTAGCTAGAGTTAGCTAAAGTTAGCTAGAATTACCTAGAGTTAGCTAGAGTTAGCTAAAGTTAGCTAGAGTTACCTAGAGTTAGCTAGAGTTAGCTAAAGTTACCTAGAGTTACCTAGAGTTACCTAGAGTTAGCTAGAGTTACCTAGAGTTAGCTAGAATTACCTAGAGTTACCTAGAGTTACCTAGAGTTACCAAGAGTTACCTAGAGTTAGCTAGAGTTACCTAGAGTTAGCTAGAGTTACCTAGAGTTACCTAGAGTTAGCTAAAGTTAGCTAGAATTACCTAGAGTTAGCTAGAGTTAGCTAGAGTTAGCTAGAGTTAGCTAGAGTTAGCTAGAGTTACCTAGAGTTACCTAGAGTTAGCTAGAGTTAGCTAGAGTTACCTAGAGTTACCTAGAGTTAGCTAGAGTTATCAAAAGTTAGCTAGAATTACCTAGAGTTACCTAGAGTTAGCTAGAGTTAGCTAGAGTTAGCTAAAGTTACCTAGAGTTAGCTAGAGTTAGCTAGAGTTACCTAGAGTTAGCTAGAATTACCTAGAGTTAGCTAGAGTTAGCTAAAGTTAGCTAGAATTACCTAGAGTTAGCTAGAGTTAGCTAAAGTTAGCTAGAATTACCTAGAGTTAGCTAGAGTTAGCTAAAGTTAGCTAGAGTTACCTAGAGTTAGCTAGAGTTAGCTAGAGTTACCTAGAATTAGCTAAAGTTAGCTAGAATTACCTAAAGTTAGCTAGATTTACCTAGAGTTATCTAGAGTTAGCTAGAGTAACCTAGAGTTACCTAGAGTTAGCTAAAGTATGCTAGAATTACCTAGAGTTACCTAGAGTTAACTAGAGTTAGCTAGAGTTACCTAGAGTTAGCTAAAGTTAGATAGAATTACCTAGAGTTAGCTAGAGTTAGCTAGAGTTAGCTAGAGTTAGCTGGAGTTAGCTAGAGTTACCTAGAGTTACCTAGAGTTAGCTAGAGTTAGCTAGAGTTACCTTGAGTTACCTAGAGTTAGCTAGAGTTACCTAGAGTTACCTAGAGTTAGCTAGAGTTAGCTAAAGTTAGCTAGAATTACCTAGAGTTACCTAGAGTTAGCTAGAGTTAGCTAAAGTTAGCTAGAATTACCTAGAGTTAGCTAGAGTTAGCTAAAGTTAGCTAGAGTTACCTAGAGTTAGCTAGAGTTAGCTAGAGTTACCTAGAGTTAGCTAAAGTTAGCTAGAATTACCTAGAGTTACCTAGAGTTACCTAGAGTTACCTAGAGTTAGCTAGAGTTACCTAGAGTTAGCTAGAGTTACCTAGAGTTACCTAGAGTTAGCTAAAGTTAGCTAGAATTACCTAGAGTTAGCTAGAGTTAGCTAGAGTTAGCTAGAGTTAGCTAGAGTTAGCTAGAGTTACCTAGAGTTACCTAGAGTTAGCTAGAGTTAGCTAGAGTTACCTTGAGTTACCTAGAGTTAGCTAGAGTTACCTAGAGTTACCTAGAGTTAGCTAGAGTTATCAAAAGTTAGCTAGAATTACCTAGAGTTACCTAGAGTTAGCTAGAGTTAGCTAGAGTTAGCTAAAGTTACCTAGAGTTAGCTAGAGTTACCCAGAGTTAGCTAGAGTTACCTAGAGTTACCTAGAGTTAGCTAGAGTTAGCTAAAGTTAGCTAGAATTACCTAGAGTTACCTAGAGTTAGCTAGAGTTAGCTAGAGTTAACTAGAGTTAGCTAAAGTTAGCTAGAGTTACCTAGAGTTAGCTAGAATTACCTAGAGTTAGCTAGAGTTAGCTAAAGTTAGCTAGAATTACCTAGAGTTAGCTAGAGTTAGCTAAAGTTAGCTAGAATTACCTAGAGTTAGCTAGAGTTAGCTAAAGTTAGCTAGAGTTACCTAGAGTTAGCTAGAGTTAGCTAGAGTTACCTAGAATTAGCTAAAGTTAGCTAGAATTACCTAGAGTTAGCTAGAGTTAGCTAAAGTTAACTAGAATTACCTAGAGTTAGCTAGAGTTAGCTAAAGTTAGCTAGAATTACCTAGAGTTAGCTAGAGTTAGCTAAAGTTAGCTAGAGTTACCTAGAGTTAGTTAGAGTTAGCTAAAGTTACCTAGAGTTACCTAGAGTTACCTAGAGTTAGCTAGAGTTACCTAGAGTTAGCTAGAATTACCTAGAGTTACCTAGAGTTACCTAGAGTTACCAAGAGTTAGCTAGAGTTAGCTAGAGTTAGCTAGAGTTAGCTAGAGTTAGCTAGAGTTAGCTAGAATTACATAGAGTTACCTAGAGTTAGCTAGAGTATGCTAGAGTTACCTAGAGTTAGCTAGAGTTAGCTAGAGTTACTTAGAGTTAGCTAGAGTTAGCTAGAATTACCTAGAGTTACCTAGAGTTAGCTAGAGTTAACTTGAGTTACCTAGAGTTAGTTAGAATTACCTAGAGTTAGCTAGAGTTAGCTAAAATTAGATAGAATTACCTAGAGTTAGCTAGAGTTAGCTAAAGTTAGCTAGAATTACCTAGAGTTAGCTAGAGTTAGCTAGAATTACATAGAGTTACCTAGAGTTAGCTAGAGTATGCTAGAGTTACCTAGAGTTAGCTAGAGTTAGCTAGAGTTACTTAGAGTTAGCTAGAGTTAGCTAGAATTACCTAGAGTTACCTAGAGTTAGCTAGAGTTAACTTGAGTTACCTAGAGTTAGTTAGAATTACCTAGAGTTAGCTAGAGTTAGCTAAAATTAGATAGAATTACCTAGAGTTAGCTAGAGTTAGCTAAAGTTAGCTAGAATTACCTAGAGTTAGCTAGAGTTAGCTAAAGTTAACTAGAATTACCTAGAGTTAGCTAGAGTTAGCTAAAGTTAGCTAGAATTACCTAGAGTTAGCTAGAGTTAGCTAAAGTTAGCTAGAGTTACCTAGAGTTAGCTAGAGTTACCTAGAGTTAGCTAGAGTTAGCTAGAGTTACCTAGAATTAGCTAAAGTTACCTAGAGTTAGCTAGAGTTAGCTAGAGTTACCTAGAGTTAGCTAGAGTTAGCTAGAGTAACCTAGAGTTACCTAGAGTTAGCTAAAGTTAGCTAGAATTACCTAGAGTTACCTAGAGTTAGCTAGAGTTAGCTAGAATTACCTAGAGTTAGCTAAAGTTAGCTAGAATTACCTAGAGTTAGCTAGAATTACCTAGAGTTAGCTAGAGTTAGCTAGAATTACCTAGAGTTACCTAGAGTTAGCTAGAGTTACCTTGAGTTACCTAGAGTTAGCTAGAATTACCTAGAGTTAGCTAGAGTTAGCTAAAGTTAACTAGAATTACCTAGAGTTAGCTAGAGTTAGCTAAAGTTAGCTAGAATTACCTAGAGTTAGCTAGAGTTAGCTAAAGTTAGCTAGAGTTACCTAGAGTTAGTTAGAGTTAGCTAAAGTTACCTAGAGTTACCTAGAGTTACCTAGAGTTAGCTAGAGTTACCTAGAGTTAGCTAGAATTACCTAGAGTTACCTAGAGTTACCTAGAGTTACCAAGAGTTAGCTAGAGTTAGCTAGAGTTAGCTAGAGTTAGCTAGAGTTAGCTAGAGTTAGCTAGAATTACATAGAGTTACCTAGAGTTAGCTAGAGTATGCTAGAGTTACCTAGAGTTAGCTAGAGTTAGCTAGAGTTACTTAGAGTTAGCTAGAGTTAGCTAGAATTACCTAGAGTTACCTAGAGTTAGCTAGAGTTAACTTGAGTTACCTAGAGTTAGTTAGAATTACCTAGAGTTAGCTAGAGTTAGCTAAAATTAGATAGAATTACCTAGAGTTAGCTAGAGTTAGCTAAAGTTAGCTAGAATTACCTAGAGTTAGCTAGAGTTAGCTAAAGTTAGCTAGAGTTACCTAGAATTAGCTAGAGTTAGCTAGAGTTACCTAGAGTTAGCTAAAGTTAGCTAGAATTACCTAGAGTTACCTAGAGTTATCTAGAGTTACCTAGAGTTAGCTAGAGTTAGCTAGAGTTACCTAGAGTTAGCTAAAGTTAGCTAGAGTTACCTAGAGTTAGCTAGAGTTAGCTAGAGTTAGCTAGAGTTAGCTAGAGTTAGCTAGAGTTAGCTAGAGTTACCTAGAGTTAGCTAGAGTTACCTAGAGTTAGCTAGAATTACCTAGAGTTACCTAGAGTTACCTAGAGTTACCAAGAGTTAGCTAGAGTTAGCTAGAGTTAGCTAGAGTTAGCTAAAGTTATCTAGAGTTAGTTAGAGTTAGCTAGAGTTACCTAGAGTTAGCTAAAGTTAGCTAAAGTTAGCTAGAATTACCTAGAGTTAGCTAAAGTTAGCTAGAATTACCTATAGTTACCTAGAGTTAGCTAGAGTTAGCTAAAGTTACCTAGAGTTACCTAGAGTTACCTAGAGTTAGCTAAAGTTAGCTAGAGTTACCTAGAGTTAGCTAAAGTTAGCTAGAATTACCTAGAGTTACCTAGAGTTAGCTAGAGTTAGCTAAAGTTAGCTAGAATTACCTAGAGTTAGCTAGAGTTAGCTAAAGTTAGCTAGAGTTACATAGAGTTAGCTAGAGTTAGCTATAGTTACCTAGAGTTAGCTAAAGTTAGCTAGAATTACCTAGAGTTACCTAGAGTTACCTAGAGTTACCTAGAATTAGCTAGAGTTACCTAGAGTTACCTATAGTTAGCTAAAGTTAGCTAGAGTTACCTAGAGTTAGCTAGAGTTACCTAGAGTTAGCTAAAGTTAGCTAGAATTACCTAGAGTTACCTAGAGTTAGCTAGAGTTAGCTAGAATTACCTAGAGTTACCTAGAGTTAGCTAGAGTTAGCTAGAGTTACCTTGAGTTACCTAGAGTTAGCTAGAGTTACCTAGAGTTACCTAGAGTTAGCTAGAGTTAGCTAAAGTTAGCTAGAATTACCTAGAGTTACCTAGAGTTAGCTAGAGTTAGCTAAAGTTAGCTAGAATTACCTAGAGTTAGCTAGAGTTAGCTAAAGTTAGCTAGAGTTACCTAGAGTTAGCTAGAGTTAGCTAGAGTTACCTAGAGTTAGCTAAAGTTAGCTAGAATTACCTAGAGTTACCTAGAGTTACCTAGAGTTACCTAGAGTTAGCTAGAGTTACCTAGAGTTAGCTAGAGTTACCTAGAGTTACCTAGAGTTAGCTAAAGTTAGCTAGAATTACCTAGAGTTAGCTAGAGTTAGCTAGAGTTAGCTAGAGTTAGCTAGAGTTAGCTAGAGTTACCTAGAGTTACCTAGAGTTAGCTAGAGTTAGCTAGAGTTACCTTGAGTTACCTAGAGTTAGCTAGAGTTACCTAGAGTTACCTAGAGTTAGCTAGAGTTATCAAAAGTTAGCTAGAATTACCTAGAGTTACCTAGAGTTAGCTAGAGTTAGCTAGAGTTAGCTAAAGTTACCTAGAGTTAGCTAGAGTTACCTAGAGTTAGCTAGAGTTACCTAGAGTTACCTAGAGTTAGCTAGAGTTAGCTAAAGTTAGCTAGAATTACCTAGAGTTACCTAGAGTTAGCTAGAGTTAGCTAGAGTTACCTAGAGTTAGCTAAAGTTAGCTAGAGTTACCTAGAGTTAGCTAGAATTACCTAGAGTTAGCTAGAGTTAGCTAAAGTTAGCTAGAATTACCTAGAGTTAGCTAGAGTTAGCTAAAGTTAGCTAGAATTACCTAGAGTTAGCTAGAGTTAGCTAAAGTTAGCTAGAGTTACCTAGAGTTAGCTAGAGTTAGCTAGAGTTACCTAGAATTAGCTAAAGTTAGCTAGAATTACCTAAAGTTAGCTAGATTTACCTAGAGTTACCTAGAGTTAGCTAGAGTTAGCTAGAATTACCTAGAGTTACCTAGAGTTAGCTAGAGTTAGCTAGAATTACCTAGAGTTAGCTAAAGTTAGCTAGAATTACCTAGAGTTAGCTAGAATTACATAGAGTTAGCTAGAGTTAGCTAGAATTACCTAGAGTTACCTAGAGTTAGCTAGAGTTACCTTGAGTTACCTAGAGTTAGCTAGAATTACCTAGAGTTAGCTAGAGTTAGCTAAAGTTAGCTAGAATTACCTAGAGTTAGCTAGAGTTAGCTAAAGTTAGCTAGAATTACCTAGAGTTAGCTAGAGTTAGCTAAAGTTAGCTAGAGTTACCTAGAGTTAGCTAGAGTTAGCTAAAGTTACCTAGAGTTACCTAGAGTTACCTAGAGTTAGCTAGAGTTACCTAGAGTTAGCTAGAATTACCTAGAGTTACCTAGAGTTACCTAGAGTTACCAAGAGTTAGCTAGAGTTAGCTAGAGTTAGCTAGAGTTAGCTAGAGTTAGCTAGAGTTAGCTAGAATTACCTAGAGTTAGCTAAAGTTAGCTAGAATTACCTAGAGTTAGCTAGAATTACCTAGAGTTAGCTAGAGTTAGCTAGAATTACCTAGAGTTACCTAGAGTTACCTAGAGTTACCTAGAGTTACCAAGAGTTAGCTAGAGTTAGCTAGAGTTAGCTAGAGTTAGCTAGAGTTAGCTAGAGTTAGCTAGAATTACCTAGAGTTAGCTAAAGTTAGCTAGAATTACCTAGAGTTAGCTAGAATTACCTAGAGTTAGCTAGAGTTAGCTAGAATTACCTAGAGTTAGCTAAAGTTAGCTAGAATTACCTAGAGTTACCTAGAGTTAGCTAGAGTTAGCTAGAATTACCTAGAGTTAGCTAAAGTTAGCTAGAATTACCTAGAGTTAGCTAGAATTACCTAGAGTTAGCTAGAGTTAGCTAGAATTACCTAGAGTTACCTAGAGTTAGCTAGAGTTACCTTGAGTTACCTAGAGTTAGCTAGAATTACCTAGAGTTAGCTAGAGTTAGCTAAAGTTAGCTAGAATTACCTAGAGTTAGCTAGAGTTAGCTAAAGTTAGCTAGAATTACCTAGAGTTAGCTAGAGTTAGCTAAAGTTAGCTAGAGTTACCTAGAGTTAGCTAGAGTTAGCTAAAGTTACCTAGAGTTACCTAGAGTTACCTAGAGTTAGCTAGAGTTACCTAGAGTTAGCTAGAATTACCTAGAGTTACCTAGAGTTACCTAGAGTTACCAAGAGTTAGCTAGAGTTAGCTAGAGTTAGCTAGAGTTAGCTAGAGTTAGCTAGAGTTAGCTAGAATTACATAGAGTTACCTAGAGTTAGCTAGAGTATGCTAGAGTTACCTAGAGTTAGCTAGAGTTAGCTAGAGTTACTTAGAGTTAGCTAGAGTTAGCTAGAATTACCTATAGTTACCTAGAGTTAGCTAGAGTTAACTTGAGTTACCTAGAGTTAGTTAGAATTACCTAGAGTTAGCTAGAGTTAGCTAAAATTAGATAGAATTACCTAGAGTTAGCTAGAGTTAGCTAAAGTTAGCTAGAATTACCTAGAGTTAGCTAGAGTTAGCTAAAGTTAGCTAGAGTTACCTAGAATTAGCTAGAGTTAGCTAGAGTTACCTAGAGTTAGCTAAAGATAGCTAGAATTACCTAGAGTTACCTAGAGTTATCTAGAGTTACCTAGAGTTAGCTAGAGTTAGCTAGAGTTACCTAGAGTTAGCTAAAGTTAGCTAGAGTTACCTAGAGTTAGCTAGAGTTAGCTAGAGTTAGCTAGAGTTAGCTAGAGTTAGCTAGAGTTAGCTAGAGTTACCTAGAGTTAGCTAGAGTTACCTAGAGTTAGCTAGAATTACCTAGAGTTACCTAGAGTTACCTAGAGTTACCAAGAGTTAGCTAGAGTTAGCTAGAGTTAGCTAGAGTTAGCTAAAGTTAGCTAGAGTTAGTTAGAGTTAGCTAGAGTTACCTAGAGTTAGCTAAAGTTAGCTAAAGTTAGCTAGAATTACCTAGAGTTAGCTAAAGTTAGCTAGAATTACCTAGAGTTACCTAGAGTTAGCTAGAGTTAGCTAAAGTTACCTAGAGTTACCTAGAGTTACCTAGAGTTAGCTAAAGTTAGCTAGAGTTACCTAGAGTTAGCTAAAGTTAGCTAGAATTACCTAGAGTTACCTAGAGTTAGCTAGAGTTAGCTAAAGTTAGCTAGAATTACCTAGAGTTAGCTAGAGTTAGCTAAAGTTAGCTAGAGTTACATAGAGTTAGCTAGAGTTAGCTATAGTTACCTAGAGTTAGCTAAAGTTAGCTAGAATTACCTAGAGTTACCTAGAGTTACCTAGAGTTACCTAGAATTAGCTAGAGTTACCTAGAGTTACCTATAGTTAGCTAAAGTTAGCTAGAGTTACCTAGAGTTAGCTAGAGTTACCTAGAGTTAGCTAAAGTTAGCTAGAATTACCTAGAGTTACCTAGAGTTAGCTAGAGTTAGCTAGAATTACCTAGAGTTACCTAGAGTTAGCTAGAGTTAGCTAGAGTTACCTAGAGTTACCTAGAGTTAGCTAGAGTTAACTAGAGTTAGCTAGAATTACCTAGAGTTACCTAGAGTTACCTAGAGTTACCAAGAGTTAGCTAGAGTTAGCTAGAGTTAGCTAGAGTTAGCTAAAGTTAGCTAGAGTTAGTTAGAGTTAGCTAGAGTTACCTAGAGTTAGCTAAAGTTAGCTAAAGTTAGCTAGAATTACCTAGAGTTACCTAGAGTTAGCTAGAGTTAGCTAGAATTACCTAGAGTTAGCTAAAGTTAGCTAGAATTACCTAGAGTTACCTAGAGTTAGCTAGAGTTAGCTAAAGTTACCTAGAGTTACCTAGAGTTACCTAGAGTTAGCTAAAGTTAGTTAGAGTTACCTAGAGTTAGCTAAAGTTAGCTATAATTACCTAGAGTTACCTAGAGTTAGCTAGAGTTAGCTAGAGTTAGCTAGAATTACCTAGAGTTACCTAGAGTTAGCTAGAGTTAGCTAGAGTTAGCTAAAGTTACCTAGAGTTAGCTAGAGTTACTTAAGGTTATCTAGAGTTAGCTAGAATTACCTAGAGTTAGCTAAAGTTAGCTAGAATTACCTAGAGTTAGCTAGAATTACCTAGAGTTAGCTAGAGTTAGCTAGAATTACCTAGAGTTACCTAGAGTTAGCTAGAGTTACCTTGAGTTACCTAGAGTTAGCTAGAATTACCTAGAGTTAGCTAGAGTTAGCTAAAGTTAGCTAGAATTACCTAGAGTTAGCTAGAGTTAGCTAAAGTTAGCTAGAATTACCTAGAGTTAGCTAGAGTTAGCTAAAGTTAGCTAGAGTTACCTAGAGTTACCTATAGTTAGCTAAAGTTAGCTAGAGTTACCTAGAGTTAGCTAGAGTTACCTAGAGTTAGCTAAAGTTAGCTATAATTACCTAGAGTTACCTAGAGTTAGCTAGAGTTATCTAGAATTACATAGAGTTACCTAGAGTTAGCTAGAGTATGCTAGAGTTACCTAGAGTTAGCTAGAGTTAGCTAGAGTTACTTAGAGTTAGCTAGAGTTAGCTAGAATTACCTATAGTTACCTAGAGTTAGCTAGAGTTAACTTGAGTTACCTAGAGTTAGTTAGAATTACCTAGAGTTAGCTAGAGTTAGCTAAAATTAGATAGAATTACCTAGAGTTAGCTAGAGTTAGCTAAAGTTAGCTAGAATTACCTAGAGTTAGCTAGAGTTAGCTAAAGTTAGCTAGAGTTACCTAGAATTATCTAGAGTTAGCTAGAGTTACCTAGAGTTAGCTAAAGTTAGCTAGAATTACCTAGAGTTACCTAGAGTTATCTAGAGTTACCTAGAGTTAGCTAGAGTTAGCTAGAGTTACCTAGAGTTAGCTAAAGTTAGCTAGAGTTACCTAGAATTAGCTAGAGTTAGCTAGAGTTAGCTAGAGTTAGCTAGAGTTAGCTAGAGTTAGCTAGAGTTACCTAGAGTTAGCTAGAGTTACCTAGAGTTAGCTAGAATTACCTAGAGTTACCTAGAGTTACCTAGAGTTACCAAGAGTTAGCTAGAGTTAGCTAGAGTTAGCTAGAGTTAGCTAAAGTTAGCTAGAGTTAGCTAGAGTTACCTAGAGTTAGCTAGAATTACCTAGAGTTACCTAGAGTTACCTAGAGTTACCAAGAGTTAGCTAGAGTTAGCTAGAGTTAGCTAGAGTTAGCTAAAGTTAGCTAGAGTTAGTTAGAGTATGCTAGAGTTACCTAGAGTTAGCTAGAGTTAGCTAGAGTTACTTAGAGTTAGCTAGAGTTAGCTAGAATTTCCTATAGTTACCTAGAGTTAGCTAGAGTTAACTTGAGTTACCTAGAGTTAGTTAGAATTACCTAGAGTTAGCTAGAGTTAGCTAAAATTAGATAGAATTACCTAGAGTTAGCTAGAGTTAGCTAAAGTTAGCTAGAATTACCTAGAGTTAGCTAGAGTTAGCTAAAGTTAGCTAGAGTTACCTAGAATTAGCTAGAGTTAGCTAGAGTTACCTAGAGTTAGCTAAAGTTAGCTAGAATTACCTAGAGTTACCTAGAGTTATCTAGAGTTACCTAGAGTTAGCTAGAGTTAGCTAGAGTTACCTAGAGTTAGCTAATGTTAGCTAGAGTTACCTAGAGTTAGCTAGAGTTAGCTAGAGTTAGCTAGAGTTAGCTAGAGTTAGCTAGAGTTAGCTAGAGTTACCTAGAGTTAGCTAGAGTTACCTAGAGTTAGCTAGAATTACCTAGAGTTACCTAGAGTTACCTAGAGTTACCAAGAGTTAGCTAGAGTTAGCTAGAGTTAGCTAGAGTTAGCTAAAGTTAGCTAGAGTTAGTTAGAGTTAGCTAGAGTTACCTAGAGTTAGCTAAAGTTAGCTAAAGTTAGCTAGAATTACCTAGAGTTAGCTAAAGTTAGCTAGAATTACCTAGAGTTACCTAGAGTTAGCTAGAGTTAGCTAAAGTTACCTAGAGTTACCTAGAGTTACCTAGAGTTAGCTAAAGTTAGCTAGAGTTACCTAGAGTTAGCTAAAGTTAGCTAGAATTACCTAGAGTTACCTAGAGTTAGCTAGAGTTAGCTAAAGTTAGCTAGAATTACCTAGAGTTAGCTAGAGTTAGCTAAAGTTAGCTAGAGTTACATAGAGTTAGCTAGAGTTAGCTATAGTTACCTAGAGTTAGCTAAAGTTAGCTAGAATTACCTAGAGTTACCTAGAGTTACCTAGAGTTACCTAGAATTAGCTAGAGTTACCTAGAGTTACCTATAGTTAGCTAAAGTTAGCTAGAGTTACCTAGAGTTAGCTAGAGTTACCTAGAGTTAGCTAAAGTTAGCTAGAATTACCTAGAGTTACCTAGAGTTAGCTAGAGTTAGCTAGAATTACCTAGAGTTACCTAGAGTTAGCTAGAGTTAGCTAGAGTTACCTAGAGTTACCTAGAGTTAGCTAGAGTTAACTAGAGTTAGCTAGAATTACCTAGAGTTACCTAGAGTTACCTAGAGTTACCAAGAGTTAGCTAGAGTTAGCTAGAGTTAGCTAGAGTTAGCTAAAGTTAGCTAGAGTTAGTTAGAGTTAGCTAGAGTTACCTAGAGTTAGCTAAAGTTAGCTAAAGTTAGCTAGAATTACCTAGAGTTACCTAGAGTTAGCTAGAGTTAGCTAGAATTACCTAGCGTTAGCTAAAGTTAGCTAGAATTACCTAGAGTTACCTAGAGTTAGCTAGAGTTAGCTAAAGTTACCTAGAGTTACCTAGAGTTACCTAGAGTTAGCTAAAGTTAGTTAGAGTTACCTAGAGTTAGCTAAAGTTAGCTATAATTACCTAGAGTTACCTAGAGTTAGCTAGAGTTAGCTAGAGTTAGCTAGAATTACCTAGAGTTACCTAGAGTTAGCTAGAGTTAGCTAGAGTTAGCTAAAGTTACCTAGAGTTAGCTAGAGTTACTTAAGGTTAGCTAGAGTTAGCTAGAATTACCTAGAGTTAGCTAAAGTTAGCTAGAATTACCTAGAGTTAGCTAGAATTACCTAGAGTTAGCTAGAGTTAGCTAGAATTACCTAGAGTTACCTAGAGTTAGCTAGAGTTACCTTGAGTTACCTAGAGTTAGCTAGAATTACCTAGAGTTAGCTAGAGTTAGCTAAAGTTAGCTAGAATTACCTAGAGTTAGCTAGAGTTAGCTAAAGTTAGCTAGAATTACCTAGAGTTAGCTAGAGTTAGCTAAAGTTAGCTAGAGTTACCTAGAGTTACCTATAGTTAGCTAAAGTTAGCTAGAGTTACCTAGAGTTAGCTAGAGTTACCTAGAGTTAGCTAAAGTTAGCTAGAATTACCTAGAGTTACCTAGAGTTAGCTAGAGTTATCTAGAATTACATAGAGTTACCTAGAGTTAGCTAGAGTATGCTAGAGTTACCTAGAGTTAGCTAGAGTTAGCTAGAGTTACTTAGAGTTAGCTAGAGTTAGCTAGAATTACCTATAGTTACCTAGAGTTAGCTAGAGTTAACTTGAGTTACCTAGAGTTAGTTAGAATTACCTAGAGTTAGCTAGAGTTAGCTAAAATTAGATAGAATTACCTAGAGTTAGCTAGAGTTAGCTAAAGTTAGCTAGAATTACCTAGAGTTAGCTAGAGTTAGCTAAAGTTAGCTAGAGTTACCTAGAATTAGCTAGAGTTAGCTAGAGTTACCTAGAGTTAGCTAAAGTTAGCTAGAATTACCTAGAGTTACCTAGAGTTATCTAGAGTTACCTAGAGTTAGCTAGAGTTAGCTAGAGTTACCTAGAGTTAGCTAAAGTTAGCTAGAGTTACCTAGAGTTAGCTAGAGTTAGCTAGAGTTAGCTAGAGTTAGCTAGAGTTAGCTAGAGTTAGCTAGAGTTACCTAGAGTTAGCTAGAGTTACCTAGAGTTAGCTAGAATTACCTAGAGTTACCTAGAGTTACCTAGAGTTACCAAGAGTTAGCTAGAGTTAGCTAGAGTTAGCTAGAGTTAGCTAAAGTTAGCTAGAGTTAGTTAGAGTTAGCTAGAGTTACCTAGAGTTAGCTAAAGTTAGCTAAAGTTAGCTAGAATTACCTAGAGTTAGCTAAAGTTAGCTAGAATTACCTAGAGTTACCTAGAGTTAGCTAGAGTTAGCTAAAGTTACCTAGAGTTACCTAGAGTTACCTAGAGTTAGCTAAAGTTAGCTAGAGTTACCTAGAGTTAGCTAAAGTTAGCTAGAATTACCTAGAGTTACCTAGAGTTAGCTAGAGTTAGCTAAAGTTAGCTAGAATTACCTAGAGTTAGCTAGAGTTAGCTAAAGTTAGCTAGAGTTACATAGAGTTAGCTAGAGTTAGCTATAGTTACCTAGAGTTAGCTAAAGTTAGCTAGAGTTAGCTAGAGTTAGCTAAAGTTAGCTAGAGTTAGTTAGAGTTAGCTAGAGTTACCTAGAGTTAGCTAAAGTTAGCTAAAGTTAGCTAGAATTACCTAGAGTTACCTAGAGTTAGCTAGAGTTAGCTAGAATTACCTAGAGTTAGCTAAAGTTAGCTAGAATTACCTAGAGTTACCTAGAGTTAGCTAGAGTTAGCTAAAGTTACCTAGAGTTACCTAGAGTTACCTAGAGTTAGCTAAAGTTAGTTAGAGTTACCTAGAGTTAGCTAAAGTTAGCTATAATTACCTAGAGTTACCTAGAGTTAGCTAGAGTTAGCTAGAGTTAGCTAGAATTACCTAGAGTTACCTAGAGTTAGCTAGAGTTAGCTAGAGTTAGCTAAAGTTACCTAGAGTTAGCTAGAGTTACTTAAGGTTAGCTAGAGTTAGCTAGAATTACCTAGAGTTAGCTAAAGTTAGCTAGAATTACCTAGAGTTAGCTAGAATTACCTAGAGTTAGCTAGAGTTAGCTAGAATTACCTAGAGTTACCTAGAGTTAGCTAGAGTTACCTTGAGTTACCTAGAGTTAGCTAGAATTACCTAGAGTTAGCTAGAGTTAGCTAAAGTTAGCTAGAATTACCTAGAGTTAGCTAGAGTTAGCTAAAGTTAGCTAGAATTACCTAGAGTTAGCTAGAGTTAGCTAAAGTTAGCTAGAGTTACCTAGAGTTAGCTAGAGTTAGCTAAAGTTACCTAGAGTTACCTAGAGTTACCTAGAGTTAGCTAGAGTTACCTAGAGTTAGCTAGAATTACCTAGAGTTACCTAGAGTTACCTAGAGTTACCAAGAGTTAGCTAGAGTTATCTAGAATTAGCTAGAGTTAGCTAGAGTTAGCTAGAGTTAGCTAGAATTACATAGAGTTACCTAGAGTTAGCTAGAGTATGCTAGAGTTACCTAGAGTTAGCTAGAGTTAGCTAGAGTTACTTAGAGTTAGCTAGAGTTAGCTAGAATTACCTAGAGTTACCTAGAGTTAGCTAGAGTTAACTTGAGTTACCTAGAGTTAGCTAGAGTTACCTAGAGTTAGCTAGAATTACCTAGAGTTACCTAGAGTTACCTAGAGTTACCAAGAGTTAGCTAGAGTTAGCTAGAGTTAGCTAGAGTTAGCTAAAGTTAGCTAGAGTTAGTTAGAGTTAGCTAGAGTTACCTAGAGTTAGCTAAAGTTAGCTAAAGTTAGCTAGAATTACCTAGAGTTAGCTAGAGTTAGCTAAAGTTAGCTAGAATTACCTAGAGTTAGCTAGAGTTAGCTAAAGTTAGCTAGAGTTACCTAGAATTACCTAGAGTTACCTAGAGTTATCTAGAGTTACCTAGAGTTAGCTAGAGTTAGCTAGAGTTACCTAGAGTTAGCTAAAGTTAGCTAGAGTTACCTAGAGTTAGCTAGAGTTAGCTAGAGTTAGCTAGAGTTAGCTAAAGTTAGCTAGAATTACCTAGAGTTACCTAGAGTTAGCTAGAGTTACCTAGAGTTACCTAGAGTTAGATAAAGTTAGCTAGAATTATTTAGAGTTAGCTAGAGTTAGCTAGAGTTACCTAGAGTTAGCTAAAGTTAGCTAGAATTACCTAGAGTTAGCTAGAGTTAGCTAGAGTTAGCTAGAGTTACCTAGAGTTAGCTAGAGTTACCTAGAGTTAGCTAGAATTACCTAGAGTTACCTAGAGTTACCTAGAGTTACCAAGAGTTAGCTAGAGTTAGCTAGAGTTAGCTAGAGTTAGCTAAAGTTAGCTAGAGTTAGTTAGAGTTAGCTAGAGTTACCTAGAGTTAGCTAAAGTTAGCTAAAGTTAGCTAGAATTACCTAGAGTTAGCTAAAGTTAGCTAGAATTACCTAGAGTTACCTAGAGTTAGCTAGAGTTAGCTAAAGTTACCTAGAGTTACCTAGAGTTACCTAGAGTTAGCTAAAGTTAGCTAGAGTTACCTAGAGTTAGCTAAAGTTAGCTAGAATTACCTAGAGTTACCTAGAGTTAACTAGAGTTAGCTAAAGTTAGCTAGAATTACCTAGAGTTAGCTAGAGTTAGCTAATGTTAGCTAGAGTTACCTAGAGTTAGCTAGAGTTAGCTATAGTTACCTAGGATTAGCTAAAGTTAGCTAGAATTACCTAGAGTTACCTAGAGTTACCTAGAGTTACCTAGAATTAGCTAGAGTTACCTAGAGTTACCTATAGTTAGCTAAAGTTAGCTAGAGTTACCAAGAGTTAGCTAGAGTTACCTAGAGTTAGCTAAAGTTAGCTAGAATTACCTAGAGTTACCTAGAGTTAGCTAGAGTTAGCTAGAATTACCTAGAGTTACCTAGAGTTAGCTAGAGTTAGATAGAGTTAGCTAGAGTTAGCTAGAGTTAGCTAGAGTTACTTAGAGTTAGCTAGAGTTAGCTAGAATTACCTAGAGTTAGCTAAAGTTAGCTAGAATTACCTAGAGTTAGCTAGAGTTAGCTAGAGTTACATAGAGTTAGCTAAAGTTAGCTAGAGTTACCTAGAGTTAGCTAGAATTACCTAGAGTTACCTAGAGTTACCTAGAGTTACCAAGAGTTAGCTAGAGTTAGCTAGAGTTAGCTAGAGTTAGCTAAAGTTAGCTAGAGTTAGTTAGAGTTAGCTAGAGTTACCTAGAGTTAGCTAAAGTTAGCTAAAGTTAGCTAGAATTACCTAGAGTTAGCTAAAGTTAGCTAGAATTACCTAGAGTTACCTAGAGTTAGCTAGAGTTAGCTAAAGTTACCTAGAGTTACCTAGAGTTACCTAGAGTTAGCTAAAGTTAGCTAGAGTTACCTAGAGTTAGCTAAAGTTAGCTAGAATTACCTAGAGTTACCTAGAGTTAACTAGAGTTAGCTAAAGTTAGCTAGAATTACCTAGAGTTAGCTAGAGTTAGCTAAAGTTAGCTAGAGTTACCTAGAGTTATCTAGAGTTAGCTAGAGTTAACTAGAGTTAGCTAGAATTACCTAGAGTTACCTAGAGTTACCTAGAGTTACTAAGAGTTAGCTAGAGTTAGCTAGAGTTAGCTAGAGTTAGCTAAAGTTAGCTAGAGTTAGTTAGAGTTAGCTAGAGTTACCTAGAGTTAGCTAAAGTTAGCTAAAGTTAGCTAGAATTACCTAGAGTTACCTAGAGTTAGCTAGAGTTAGCTAGAATTACCTAGAGTTAGCTAAAGTTAGCTAGAATTACCTAGAGTTACCTAGAGTTAGCTAGAGTTAGCTAAAGTTACCTAGAGTTACCTAGAGTTACCTAGAGTTAGCTAAAGTTAGTTAGAGTTACCTAGAGTTAGCTAAAGTTAGCTATAATTACCTAGAGTTACCTAGAGTTAGCTAGAGTTAGCTAGAGTTAGCTAGAATTACCTAGAGTTACCTAGAGTTAGCTAGAGTTATCTAGAGTTAGCTAAAGTTACCTAGAGTTAGCTAGAGTTACTTAAGGTTAGCTAGAGTTAGCTAGAATTACCTAGAGTTACCTAGAGTTAGCTAGAGTTACCTTGAGTTACCTAGAGTTAGCTAGAATTACCTAGAGTTAGCTAGAGTTAGCTAAAGTTAGCTAGAATTACCTAGAGTTAGCTAGAGTTAGCTAAAGTTAGCTAGAATTACCTAGAGTTAGCTAAAGTTAGCTAGAATTACCTAGAGTTACCTAGAGTTACCTAGAGTTACCTAGAATTAGCTAGAGTTACCTAGAGTTACCTAGAGTTAGCTAAAGTTAGCTAGAGTTACCTAGATTTAGCTAGAGTTACCTAGAGTTAGCTAAAGTTAGCTAGAATTACCTAGAGTTACCTAGAGTTAGCTAGAGTTAGCTAGAATTACCTAGAGTTACCTAGAGTTAGCTAGAGTTAGATAGAGTTAGCTAGAATTACCTAGAGTTAGCTAGAGTTAGCTAGAGTTAGCTAGAGTTACCTAGAGTTAGCTAAAGTTAGATAGAATTACCTAGAGTTAGCTAGAGTTAGCTAGAGTTACCTAGAGTTACCTAGAGTTAGCTAGAGTTAACTAGAGTTAGCTAGAATTACCTAGAGTTACCTAGAGTTACCTAGAGTTACCAAGAGTTAGCTAGAGTTAGCTAGAGTTAGCTAGAGTTAGCTAAAGTTAGCTAGAGTTAGTTAGAGTTAGCTAGAGTTACCTAGAGTTAGCTAAAGTTAGCTAAAGTTAGCTAGAATTACCTAGAGTTAGCTAGAGTTAGCTAAAGTTAGCTAGAGTTACCTAGAATTAGCTAGAGTTAGCTAGAGTTACCTAGAGTTAGCTAAAGTTAGCTAGAATTACTTAGAGTTAGCTAGAGTTACCTAGAGTTAGCTAAAGTTAGCTAGAATTATCTAGAGTTACCTAGAGTTAGCTAGAGTTAGCTAAAGTTAGCTAGAATTACCTAGAGTTAGCTAGAGTTAGCTAAAGTTAGCTAGAGTTACCTAGAGTTAGCTAGAGTTAGCTAGAGTTACCTAGAGTTAGCTAAAGTTAGCTAGAATTACCTAGAGTTACCTAGAGTTACCTAGAGTTACCTAGAATTAGCTAGAGTTACCTAGAGTTACCTAGAGTTAGCTAAAGTTAGCTAGAGTTACCTAGATTTAGCTAGAGTTACCTAGAGTTAGCTAAAGTTAGCTAGAATTACCTAGAGTTACCTAGAGTTAGCTAGAGTTAGCTAGAATTACCTAGAGTTACCTAGAGTTAGCTAGAGTTAGATAGAGTTAGCTAGAATTACCTAGAGTTAGCTAGAGTTAGCTAGAGTTAGCTAGAGTTACCTAGAGTTAGCTAAAGTTAGATAGAATTACCTAGAGTTAGCTAGAGTTAGCTAGAGTTACCTAGAGTTACCTAGAGTTAGCTAGAGTTAACTAGAGTTAGCTAGAATTACCTAGAGTTACCTAGAGTTACCTAGAGTTACCAAGAGTTAGCTAGAGTTAGCTAGAGTTAGCTAGAGTTAGCTAAAGTTAGCTAGAGTTAGTTAGAGTTAGCTAGAGTTACCTAGAGTTAGCTAAAGTTAGCTAAAGTTAGCTAGAATTACCTAGAGTTACCTAGAGTTAGCTAGAGTTAGCTAGAATTACCTAGAGTTAGCTAAAGTTAGCTAGAATTACCTAGAGTTACCTAGAGTTAGCTAGAGTTAGCTAAAGTTACCTAGAGTTACCTAGAGTTACCTAGAGTTAGCTAAAGTTAGTTAGAGTTACCTAGAGTTAGCTAAAGTTAGCTATAATTACCTAGAGTTACCTAGAGTTAGCTAGAGTTAGCTAGAGTTAGCTAGAATTACCTAGAGTTACCTAGAGTTAGCTAGAGTTAGCTAGAGTTAGCTAAAGTTACCTAGAGTTAGATAGAGTTACTTAAGGTTAGCTAGAGTTAGCTAGAATTACCTAGAGTTACCTAGAGTTAGCTAGAGTTACCTTGAGTTACCTAGAGTTAGCTAGAATTACCTAGAGTTAGCTAGAGTTAGCTAAAGTTAGCTAGAATTACCTAGAGTTAGCTAGAGTTAGCTAAAGTTAGCTAGAATTACCTAGAGTTAGCTAGAGTTAGCTAAAGTTAGCTAGAGTTACCTAGAATTAGCTAGAGTTAGCTAGAGTTACCTAGAGTTAGCTAAAGTTAGCTAGAATTACTTAGAGTTACCTAGAGTTATCTAGAGTTACCTAGAGTTAGCTAGAGTTAGCTAGAGTTACATAGAGTTAGCTAAAGTTAGCTAGAGTTACCTAGAGTTAGCTAGAGTTAGCTAGAGTTACCTAGAGTTAGCTAAAGTTAGCTAGAATTACCTAGAGTTACCTAGAGTTAGCTAGAGATAGCTAAAGTTAGCTAGAATTACCTAGAGTTAGCTAGAGTTAGCTAAAGTTAGCTAGAGTTACCTAGAGTTAGCTAGAGTTAGCTAGAGTTACCTAGAGTTAGCTAAAGTTAGCTAGAATTACCTAGAGTTACCTAGAGTTACCTAGAGTTACCTAGAATTAGCTAGAGTTACCTAGAGTTACCTAGAGTTAGCTAAAGTTAGCTAGAGTTACCTAGATTTAGCTAGAGTTACCTAGAGTTAGCTAAAGTTAGCTAGAATTACCTAGAGTTACCTAGAGTTAGCTAGAGTTAGCTAGAATTACCTAGAGTTACCTAGAGTTAGCTAGAGTTAGATAGAGTTAGCTAGAATTACCTAGAGTTAGCTAGAGTTAGCTAGAGTTAGCTAGAGTTACCTAGAGTTAGCTAGAGTTAACTAGAGTTAGCTAGAATTACTTAGAGTTAGCTAGAGTTAGCTAGAATTACCTAGAGTTACCTAGAGTTAGCTAGAGTTACCTTGAGTTACCTAGAGTTAGCTAAAATTACCTAGAGTTAGCTAGAGTTAGCTAAAGTTAGCTAGAATTACCTAGAGTTACTTAGAATTAGCTAGAGTTAGCTAGAGTTACCTAGAGTTAGCTAAAGTTAGCTAGAATTACCTAGAGTTACCTAGAGTTATCTAGAGTTACCTAGAGTTAGCTAGAGTTAGCTAGAGTTACCTAGAGTTAACTAAAGTTAGCTAGAGTTACCTAGAATTAGATAGAGTTAGCTAGAGTTACCTAGAGTTAGCTAAAGTTAGCTAGAATTACCTAGAGTTACCTAGAGTTAGCTAGAGTTACCTAGAGTTACCTAGAGTTAGCTAAAGTTAGATAGAATTACCTAGAGTTAGCTAGAGTTAGCTAGAGTTAGCTATAGTTAGCTGGAGTTAGCTAGAGTTACCTAGAGTTACCTAGAGTTAGCTAGAGTTAGCTAGAGTTACCTTGAGTTACCTAGAGTTAGCTAGAGTTACCTAGAGTTACCTAGAGTTAGCTAGAGTTAGCTAAAGTTAGCTAGAATTACCTAGAGTTACCTAGAGTTAGCTAGAGTTAGCTAAAGTTAGCTAGAATTACCTAGAGTTAGCTAGAGTTAGCTAAAGTTAGCTAGAGTTACCTAGAGTTAGCTAGAGTTAGCTAGAGTTACCTAGAGTTAGCTAAAGTTAGCTAGAATTACCTAGAGTTACCTAGAGTTACCTAGAGTTACCTAGAGTTAGCTAGAGTTACCTAGAGTTAGCTAGAGTTACCTAGAGTTACCTAGAGTTAGCTAAAGTTAGCTAGAATTACCTAGAGTTAGCTAGAGTTAGCTAGAGTTAGCTAGAGTTAGCTAGAGTTAGCTAGAGTTACCTAGAGTTACCTAGAGTTAGCTAGAGTTAGCTAGAGTTACCTTGAGTTACCTAGAGTTAGCTAGAGTTAGCTAGAGTTAGCTAAAGTTATCTAGAGTTAGCTAGAGTTACCTAGAGTTAGCTAGAGTTACCTAGAGTTACCTAGAGTTAGCTAGAGTTAGCTAAAGTTAGCTAGAATTACCTAGAGTTACCTAGAGTTAGCTAGAGTTAGCTAGAGTTACCTAGAGTTAGCTAAAGTTAGCTAGAGTTACCTAGAGTTAGCTAGAATTAGCTAGAGTTAGCTAGAGTTACCTAGAGTTAGTTAAAGTTAGCTAGAATTACCTAGAGTTACCTAGAGTTATCTAGAGTTACCTAGAGTTAGCTAGAGTTAGCTAAAGTTACCTAGAGTTACCTAGAGTTACCTAGAGTTAGCTAAAGTTAGCTAGAGTTACCTAGAGTTAGCTAAAGTTAGCTAGAATTACCTAGAGTTACCTAGAGTTAGCTAGAGTTAGCTAAAGTTAGCTAGAATTACCTAGAGTTAGCTAGAGTTAGCTAAAGTTAGCTAGAGTTACATAGAGTTAGCTAGAGTTAGCTATAGTTACCTAGAGTTAGCTAAAGTTAGCTAGAATTACCTAGAGTTACCTAGAGTTACCTAGAGTTACCTAGAATTAGCTAGAGTTACCTAGAGTTACCTATAGTTAGCTAAAGTTAGCTAGAGTTACCTAGAGTTAGCTAGAGTTACCTAGAGTTAGCTAAAGTTAGCTAGAATTACCTAGAGTTACCTAGAGTTAGCTAGAGTTAGCTAGAATTACCTAGAGTTACCTAGAGTTAGCTAGAGTTAGCTAGAGTTACCTAGAGTTACCTAGAGTTAGCTAGAGTTAACTAGAGTTAGCTAGAATTACCTAGAGTTACCTAGAGTTACCTAGAGTTACCAAGAGTTAGCTAGAGTTAGCTAGAGTTAGCTAGAGTTAGCTAAAGTTAGCTAGAGTTAGTTAGAGTTAGCTAGAGTTACCTAGAGTTAGCTAAAGTTAGCTAAAGTTAGCTAGAATTACCTAGAGTTACCTAGAGTTAGCTAGAGTTAGCTAGAATTACCTAGAGTTAGCTAAAGTTAGCTAGAATTACCTAGAGTTACCTAGAGTTAGCTAGAGTTAGCTAAAGTTACCTAGAGTTACCTAGAGTTACCTAGAGTTAGCTAAAGTTAGTTAGAGTTACCTAGAGTTAGCTAAAGTTAGCTATAATTACCTAGAGTTACCTAGAGTTAGCTAGAGTTAGCTAGAGTTAGCTAGAATTACCTAGAGTTACCTAGAGTTAGCTAGAGTTAGCTAGAGTTAGCTAAAGTTACCTAGAGTTAGCTAGAGTTACTTAAGGTTAGCTAGAGTTAGCTAGAATTACCTAGAGTTAGCTAAAGTTAGCTAGAATTACCTAGAGTTAGCTAGAATTACCTAGAGTTAGCTAGAGTTAGCTAGAATTACCTAGAGTTACCTAGAGTTAGCTAGAGTTACCTTGAGTTACCTAGAGTTAGCTAGAATTACCTAGAGTTAGCTAGAGTTAGCTAAAGTTAGCTAGAATTACCTAGAGTTAGCTAGAGTTAGCTAAAGTTAGCTAGAATTACCTAGAGTTAGCTAGAGTTAGCTAAAGTTAGCTAGAGTTACCTAGAGTTAGCTAGAGTTAGCTATAGTTACCTAGAGTTAGCTAAAGTTAGCTAGAATTACCTAGAGTTACCTAGAGTTACCTAGAGTTACCTAGAATTAGCTAGAGTTACCTAGAGTTACCTATAGTTAGCTAAAGTTAGCTAGAGTTACCTAGAGTTAGCTAGAGTTACCTAGAGTTAGCTAAAGTTAGCTAGAATTACCTAGAGTTACCTAGAGTTAGCTAGAGTTAGCTAGAATTACCTAGAGTTACCTAGAGTTAGCTAGAGTTAGCTAGAGTTACCTAGAGTTACCTAGAGTTAGCTAGAGTTAACTAGAGTTAGCTAGAATTACCTAGAGTTACCTAGAGTTACCTAGAGTTACCAAGAGTTAGCTAGAGTTAGCTAGAGTTAGCTAGAGTTAGCTAAAGTTAGCTAGAGTTAGTTAGAGTTAGCTAGAGTTACCTAGAGTTAGCTAAAGTTAGCTAAAGTTAGCTAGAATTACCTAGAGTTACCTAGAGTTAGCTAGAGTTAGCTAGAATTACCTAGAGTTAGCTAAAGTTAGCTAGAATTACCTAGAGTTACCTAGAGTTAGCTAGAGTTAGCTAAAGTTACCTAGAGTTACCTAGAGTTACCTAGAGTTAGCTAAAGTTAGTTAGAGTTACCTAGAGTTAGCTAAAGTTAGCTATAATTACCTAGAGTTACCTAGAGTTAGCTAGAGTTAGCTAGAGTTAGCTAGAATTACCTAGAGTTACCTAGAGTTAGCTAGAGTTAGCTAGAGTTAGCTAAAGTTACCTAGAGTTAGCTAGAGTTACTTAAGGTTAGCTAGAGTTAGCTAGAATTACCTAGAGTTAGCTAAAGTTAGCTAGAATTACCTAGAGTTAGCTAGAATTACCTAGAGTTAGCTAGAGTTAGCTAGAATTACCTAGAGTTACCTAGAGTTAGCTAGAGTTACCTTGAGTTACCTAGAGTTAGCTAGAATTACCTAGAGTTAGCTAGAGTTAGCTAAAGTTAGCTAGAATTACCTAGAGTTAGCTAGAGTTAGCTAAAGTTAGCTAGAATTACCTAGAGTTAGCTAGAGTTAGCTAAAGTTAGCTAGAGTTACCTAGAGTTAGCTAGAGTTAGCTAAAGTTACCTAGAGTTACCTAGAGTTACCTAGAGTTAGCTAGAGTTACCTAGAGTTAGCTAGAATTACCTAGAGTTACCTAGAGTTACCTAGAGTTACCAAGAGTTAGCTAGAGTTATCTAGAGTTAGCTAGAGTTAGCTAGAGTTAGCTAGAGTTAGCTAGAATTACATAGAGTTACCTAGAGTTAGCTAGAGTATGCTAGAGTTACCTAGAGTTAGCTAGAGTTAGCTAGAGTTACTTAGAGTTAGCTAGAGTTAGCTAGAATTACCTAGAGTTACCTAGAGTTAGCTAGAGTTAACTTGAGTTACCTAGAGTTAGCTAGAGTTACCTAGAGTTAGCTAGAATTACCTAGAGTTACCTAGAGTTACCTAGAGTTACCAAGAGTTAGCTAGAGTTAGCTAGAGTTAGCTAAAGTTAGCTAGAGTTAGTTAGAGTTAGCTAGAGTTACCTAGAGTTAGCTAAAGTTAGCTAAAGTTAGCTAGAATTACCTAGAGTTAGCTAGAGTTAGCTAAAGTTAGCTAGAATTACCTAGAGTTAGCTAGAGTTAGCTAAAGTTAGCTAGAGTTACCTAGAATTACCTAGAGTTACCTAGAGTTATCTAGAGTTACCTAGAGTTAGCTAGAGTTAGCTAGAGTTACCTAGAGTTAGCTAAAGTTAGCTAGAGTTACCTAGAGTTAGCTAGAGTTAGCTAGAGTTAGCTAGAGTTAGCTAAAGTTAGCTAGAATTACCTAGAGTTACCTAGAGTTAGCTAGAGTTACCTAGAGTTACCTAGAGTTAGATAAAGTTAGCTAGAATTATTTAGAGTTAGCTAGAGTTAGCTAGAGTTACCTAGAGTTAGCTAAAGTTAGCTAGAATTACCTAGAGTTAGCTAGAGTTAGCTAGAGTTAGCTAGAGTTACCTAGAGTTAGCTAGAGTTACCTAGAGTTAGCTAGAATTACCTAGAGTTACCTAGAGTTACCTAGAGTTACCAAGAGTTAGCTAGAGTTAGCTAGAGTTAGCTAGAGTTAGCTAAAGTTAGCTAGAGTTAGTTAGAGTTAGCTAGAGTTACCTAGAGTTAGCTAAAGTTAGCTAAAGTTAGCTAGAATTACCTAGAGTTAGCTAAAGTTAGCTAGAATTACCTAGAGTTACCTAGAGTTAGCTAGAGTTAGCTAAAGTTACCTAGAGTTACCTAGAGTTACCTAGAGTTAGCTAAAGTTAGCTAGAGTTACCTAGAGTTAGCTAAAGTTAGCTAGAATTACCTAGAGTTACCTAGAGTTAACTAGAGTTAGCTAAAGTTAGCTAGAATTACCTAGAGTTAGCTAGAGTTAGCTAAAGTTAGCTAGAGTTACCTAGAGTTAGCTAGAGTTAGCTATAGTTACCTAGGATTAGCTAAAGTTAGCTAGAATTACCTAGAGTTACCTAGAGTTACCTAGAGTTACCTAGAATTAGCTAGAGTTACCTAGAGTTACCTATAGTTAGCTAAAGTTAGCTAGAGTTACCTAGAGTTAGCTAGAGTTACCTAGAGTTAGCTAAAGTTAGCTAGAATTACCTAGAGTTACCTAGAGTTATCTAGAGTTAGCTAGAATTACCTAGAGTTACCTAGAGTTAGCTAGAGTTAGATAGAGTTAGCTAGAGTTAGCTAGAGTTAGCTAGAGTTACTTAGAGTTAGCTAAAGTTAGCTAGAGTTACCTAGAGTTAGCTAAAGTTAGCTAGAATTACCTAGAGTTACCTAGAGTTAACTAGAGTTAGCTAAAGTTAGCTAGAATTACCTAGAGTTAGCTAGAGTTAGCTAAAGTTAGCTAGAGTTACCTAGAGTTAGCTAGAGTTAGCTATAGTTACCTAGGATTAGCTAAAGTTAGCTAGAATTACCTAGAGTTACCTAGAGTTACCTAGAGTTACCTAGAATTAGCTAGAGTTACCTAGAGTTACCTATAGTTAGCTAAAGTTAGCTAGAGTTACCTAGAGTTAGCTAGAGTTACCTAGAGTTACCTAGAGTTAGCTAGAGTTACCTAGAGTTAGCTAGAATTACCTAGAGTTACCTAGAGTTACCTAGAGTTACCAAGAGTTAGCTAGAGTTATCTAGAGTTAGCTAGAGTTAGCTAGAGTTAGCTAGAGTTAGCTAGAATTACATAGAGTTACCTAGAGTTAGCTAGAGTATGCTAGAGTTACCTAGAGTTAGCTAGAGTTAGCTAGAGTTACTTAGAGTTAGCTAGAGTTAGCTAGAATTACCTAGAGTTACCTAGAGTTAGCTAGAGTTAACTTGAGTTACCTAGAGTTAGCTAGAGTTACCTAGAGTTAGCTAGAATTACCTAGAGTTACCTAGAGTTACCTAGAGTTACCAAGAGTTAGCTAGAGTTAGCTAGAGTTAGCTAGAGTTAGCTAAAGTTAGCTAGAGTTAGTTAGAGTTAGCTAGAGTTACCTAGAGTTAGCTAAAGTTAGCTAAAGTTAGCTAGAATTACCTAGAGTTAGCTAGAGTTAGCTAAAGTTAGCTAGAATTACCTAGAGTTAGCTAGAGTTAGCTAAAGTTAGCTAGAGTTACCTAGAATTACCTAGAGTTACCTAGAGTTATCTAGAGTTACCTAGAGTTAGCTAGAGTTAGCTAGAGTTAGCTAGAGTTAGCTAAAGTTAGCTAGAGTTAGTTAGAGTTAGCTAGAGTTACCTAGAGTTAGCTAAAGTTAGCTAAAGTTAGCTAGAATTACCTAGAGTTACCTAGAGTTAGCTAGAGTTAGCTAGAATTACCTAGAGTTAGCTAAAGTTAGCTAGAATTACCTAGAGTTACCTAGAGTTAGCTAGAGTTAGCTAAAGTTACCTAGAGTTACCTAGAGTTACCTAGAGTTAGCTAAAGTTAGTTAGAGTTACCTAGAGTTAGCTAAAGTTAGCTATAATTACCTAGAGTTACCTAGAGTTAGCTAGAGTTAGCTAGAGTTAGCTAGAATTACCTAGAGTTACCTAGAGTTAGCTAGAGTTATCTAGAGTTAGCTAAAGTTACCTAGAGTTAGCTAGAGTTACTTAAGGTTAGCTAGAGTTAGCTAGAATTACCTAGAGTTACCTAGAGTTAGCTAGAGTTACCTTGAGTTACCTAGAGTTAGCTAGAATTACCTAGAGTTAGCTAGAGTTAGCTAAAGTTAGCTAGAATTACCTAGAGTTAGCTAGAGTTAGCTAAAGTTAGCTAGAATTACCTAGAGTTAGCTAGAGTTAGCTAAAGTTAGCTAGAGTTACCTAGAATTAGCTAGAGTTAGCTAGAGTTACCTAGAGTTAGCTAAAGTTAGCTAGAATTACTTAGAGTTACCTAGAGTTATCTAGAGTTACCTAGAGTTAGCTAGAGTTAGCTAGAGTTACATAGAGTTAGCTAAAGTTAGCTAGAGTTACCTAGAGTTAGCTAGAGTTAGCTAGAGTTACCTAGAGTTAGCTAAAGTTAGCTAGAATTATCTAGAGTTACCTAGAGTTAGCTAGAGTTAGCTAAAGTTAGCTAGAATTACCTAGAGTTAGCTAGAGTTAGCTAAAGTTAGCTAGAGTTACCTAGAGTTAGCTAGAGTTAGCTAGAGTTACCTAGAGTTAGCTAAAGTTAGCTAGAATTACCTAGAGTTACCTAGAGTTACCTAGAGTTACCTAGAATTAGCTAGAGTTACCTAGATTTACCTAGAGTTAGCTAAAGTTAGCTAGAGTTACCTAGATTTAGCTAGAGTTACCTAGAGTTAGCTAAAGTTAGCTAGAATTACCTAGAGTTACCTAGAGTTAGCTAGAGTTAGCTAGAATTACCTAGAGTTACCTAGAGTTAGCTAGAGTTAGATAGAGTTAGCTAGAATTACCTAGAGTTAGCTAGAGTTAGCTAGAGTTAGCTAGAGTTACCTAGAGTTAGCTAAAGTTAGATAGAATTACCTAGAGTTAGCTAGAGTTAGCTAGAGTTACCTAGAGTTACCTAGAGTTAGCTAGAGTTAACTAGAGTTAGCTAGAATTACCTAGAGTTACCTAGAGTTACCTAGAGTTACCAAGAGTTAGCTAGAGTTAGCTAGAGTTAGCTAGAGTTAGCTAAAGTTAGCTAGAGTTAGTTAGAGTTAGCTAGAGTTACCTAGAGTTAGCTAAAGTTAGCTAAAGTTAGCTAGAATTACCTAGAGTTACCTAGAGTTAGCTAGAGTTAGCTAGAATTACCTAGAGTTAGCTAAAGTTAGCTAGAATTACCTAGAGTTACCTAGAGTTAGCTAGAGTTAGCTAAAGTTACCTAGAGTTACCTAGAGTTACCTAGAGTTAGCTAAAGTTAGTTAGAGTTACCTAGAGTTAGCTAAAGTTAGCTATAATTACCTAGAGTTACCTAGAGTTAGCTAGAGTTAGCTAGAGTTAGCTAGAATTACCTAGAGTTACCTAGAGTTAGCTAGAGTTAGCTAGAGTTAGCTAAAGTTACCTAGAGTTAGCTAGAGTTACTTAAGGTTAGCTAGAGTTAGCTAGAATTACCTAGAGTTACCTAGAGTTAGCTAGAGTTACCTTGAGTTACCTAGAGTTAGCTAGAGTTAGCTAGAGTTAGCTAGAGTTAGCTAAAGTTAGCTAGAATTACCTAGAGTTAGCTAGAGTTAGCTAAAGTTAGCTAGAATTACCTAGAGTTAGCTAGAGTTAGCTAAAGTTAGCTAGAGTTACCTAGAATTAGCTAGAGTTAGCTAGAGTTACCTAGAGTTAGCTAAAGTTAGCTAGAATTACTTAGAGTTACCTAGAGTTATCTAGAGTTACCTAGAGTTAGCTAGAGTTAGCTAGAGTTACATAGAGTTAGCTAAAGTTAGCTAGAGTTACCTAGAGTTAGCTAGAGTTAGCTAGAGTTACCTAGAGTTAGCTAAAGTTAGCTAGAATTACCTAGAGTTACCTAGAGTTAGCTAGAGTTAGCTAAAGTTAGCTAGAATTACCTAGAGTTAGTTAGAGTTAGCTAAAGTTAGCTAGAGTTACCTAGAGTTAGCTAGAGTTAGCTAGAGTTACCTAGAGTTAGCTAAAGTTAGCTAGAATTACCTAGAGTTACCTAGAGTTACCTAGAGTTACCTAGAATTAGCTAGAGTTACCTAGAGTTAGCTAAAGTTAGCTAGAGTTACCTAGATTTAGCTAGAGTTACCTAGAGTTAGCTAAAGTTAGCTAGAATTACCTAGAGTTACCTAGAGTTAGCTAGAGTTAGCTAGAATTACCTAGAGTTACCTAGAGTTAGCTAGAGTTACCTAGAGTTACCTAGAGTTAGCTAAAGTTAGATAGAATTACCTAGAGTTAGCTAGAGTTAGCTAGAGTTAGCTATAGTTAGCTGGAGTTAGCTAGAGTTACCTAGAGTTACCTAGAGTTAGCTAGAGTTAGCTAGAGTTACCTTGAGTTACCTAGAGTTAGCTAGAGTTACCTAGAGTTACCTAGAGTTAGCTAGAGTTAGCTAAAGTTAGCTAGAATTACCTAGAGTTACCTAGAGTTAGCTAGAGTTAGCTAAAGTTAGCTAGAATTACCTAGAGTTAGCTATAGTTAGCTAAAGTTAGCTAGAGTTACCTAGAGTTAGCTAGAGTTAGCTAGAGTTACCTAGAGTTAGCTAAAGTTAGCTAGAATTACCTAGAGTTACCTAGAGTTACCTAGAGTTACCTAGAGTTAGCTAGAGTTACCTAGAGTTAGCTAGAGTTACCTAGAGTTACCTAGAGTTAGCTAAAGTTAGCTAGAATTACCTAGAGTTAGCTAGAGTTAGCTAGAGTTAGCTAGAGTTAGCTAGAGTTAGCTAGAGTTACCTAGAGTTACCTAGAGTTAGCTAGAGTTAGCTAGAGTTACCTTGAGTTACCTAGAGTTAGCTAGAGTTAGCTAGAGTTAGCTAAAGTTATCTAGAGTTAGCTAGAGTTACCTAGAGTTAGCTAGAGTTACCTAGAGTTACCTAGAGTTAGCTAGAGTTAGCTAAAGTTAGCTAGAATTACCTAGAGTTACCTAGAGTTAGCTAGAGTTAGCTAGAGTTACCTAGAGTTAGCTAAAGTTAGCTAGAGTTACCTAGAGTTAGCTAGAATTAGCTAGAGTTAGCTAGAGTTACCTAGAGTTAGTTAAAGTTAGCTAGAATTACCTAGAGTTACCTAGAGTTATCTAGAGTTACCTAGAGTTAGCTAGAGTTAGCTAAAGTTACCTAGAGTTACCTAGAGTTACCTAGAGTTAGCTAAAGTTAGCTAGAGTTACCTAGAGTTAGCTAAAGTTAGCTAGAATTACCTAGAGTTACCTAGAGTTAGCTAGAGTTAGCTAAAGTTAGCTAGAATTACCTAGAGTTAGCTAGAGTTAGCTAAAGTTAGCTAGAGTTACATAGAGTTAGCTAGAGTTAGCTATAGTTACCTAGAGTTAGCTAAAGTTAGCTAGAATTACCTAGAGTTACCTAGAGTTACCTAGAGTTACCTAGAATTAGCTAGAGTTACCTAGAGTTACCTATAGTTAGCTAAAGTTAGCTAGAGTTACCTAGAGTTAGCTAGAGTTACCTAGAGTTAGCTAAAGTTAGCTAGAATTACCTAGAGTTACCTAGAGTTAGCTAGAGTTAGCTAGAATTACCTAGAGTTACCTAGAGTTAGCTAAAGTTAGCTAGAATTACCTAGAGTTACCTAGAGTTAGCTAGAGTTAACTAGAGTTAGCTAGAATTACCTAGAGTTACCTAGAGTTACCTAGAGTTACCAAGAGTTAACTAGAGTTAGCTAGAGTTAGCTAGAGTTAGCTAAAGTTAGCTAGAGTTAGTTAGAGTTAGCTAGAGTTACCTAGAGTTAGCTAAAATTAGCTAAAGTTAGCTAGAATTACCTAGAGTTACCTAGAGTTAGCTAGAGTTAGCTAGAATTACCTAGAGTTAGCTAAAGTTAGCTAGAATTACCTAGAGTTACCTAGAGTTAGCTAGAGTTAGCTAAAGTTACCTAGAGTTACCTAGAGTTACCTAGAGTTAGCTAAAGTTAGTTAGAGTTACCTAGAGTTAGCTAAAGTTAGCTATAATTACCTAGAGTTACCTAGAGTTAGCTAGAGTTAGCTAGAGTTAGCTAGAATTACCTAGAGTTACCTAGAGTTAGCTAGAGTTAGCTAGAGTTAGCTAAAGTTACCTAGAGTTAGCTAGAGTTACTTAAGGTTAGCTAGAGTTAGCTAGAATTACCTAGAGTTAGCTAAAGTTAGCTAGAATTACCTAGAGTTAGCTAGAATTACCTAGAGTTAGCTAGAGTTAGCTAGAATTACCTAGAGTTACCTAGAGTTAGCTAGAGTTACCTTGAGTTACCTAGAGTTAGCTAGAATTACCTAGAGTTAGCTAGAGTTAGCTAAAGTTAGCTAGAATTACCTAATGTTAGCTAGAGTTAGCTAAAGTTAGCTAGAATTACCTAGAGTTAGCTAGAGTTAGCTAAAGTTAGCTAGAGTTACCTAGAGTTAGCTAGAGTTAGCTAAAGTTACCTAGAGTTACCTAGAGTTACCTAGAGTTAGCTAGAGTTACCTAGAGTTAGCTAGAATTACCTAGAGTTACCTAGAGTTACCTAGAGTTACCAAGAGTTAGCTAGAGTTATCTAGAGTTAGCTAGAGTTAGCTAGAGTTAGCTAGAGTTAGCTAGAATTACATAGAGTTACCTAGAGTTAGCTAGAGTATGCTAGAGTTACCTAGAGTTAGCTAGAGTTAGCTAGAGTTACTTAGAGTTAGCTAGAGTTAGCTAGAATTACCTAGAGTTACCTAGAGTTAGCTAGAGTTAACTTGAGTTACCTAGAGTTAGCTAGAGTTACCTAGAGTTAGCTAGAATTACCTAGAGTTACCTAGAGTTACCTAGAGTTACCAAGAGTTAGCTAGAGATAGCTAGAGTTAGCTAGAGTTAGCTAAAGTTAGCTAGAGTTAGTTAGAGTTAGCTAGAGTTACCTAGAGTTAGCTAAAGTTAGCTAAAGTTAGCTAGAATTACCTAGAGTTAGCTAGAGTTAGCTAAAGTTAGCTAGAATTACCTAGAGTTAGCTAGAGTTAGCTAAAGTTAGCTAGAGTTACCTAGAATTACCTAGAGTTACCTAGAGTTATCTAGAGTTACCTAGAGTTAGCTAGAGTTAGCTAGAGTTACCTAGAGTTAGCTAAAGTTAGCTAGAGTTACCTAGAGTTAGCTAGAGTTAGCTAGAGTTAGCTAGAGTTAGCTAAAGTTAGCTAGAATTACCTAGAGTTACCTAGAGTTAGCTAGAGTTACCTAGAGTTACCTAGAGTTAGATAAAGTTAGCTAGAATTATTTAGAGTTAGCTAGAGTTAGCTAGAGTTACCTAGAGTTAGCTAAAGTTAGCTAGAATTACCTATAGTTAGCTAGAGTTAGCTAGAGTTAGCTAGAGTTACCTAGAGTTAGCTAGAGTTACCTAGAGTTAGCTAGAATTACCTAGAGTTACCTAGAGTTACCTAGAGTTACCAAGAGTTAGCTAGAGTTAGCTAGAGTTAGCTAGAGTTAGCTAAAGTTAGCTAGAGTTAGTTAGAGTTAGCTAGAGTTACCTAGAGTTAGCTAAAGTTAGCTAAAGTTAGCTAGAATTACCTAGAGTTAGCTAAAGTTAGCTAGAATTACCTAGAGTTACCTAGAGTTAGCTAGAGTTAGCTAAAGTTACCTAGAGTTACCTAGAGTTACCTAGAGTTAGCTAAAGTTAGCTAGAGTTACCTAGAGTTAGCTAAAGTTAGCTAGAATTACCTAGAGTTACCTAGAGTTAACTAGAGTTAGCTAAAGTTAGCTAGAATTACCTAGAGTTAGCTAGAGTTAGCTAAAGTTAGCTAGAGTTACCTAGAGTTAGCTAGAGTTAGCTATAGTTACCTAGAGTTAGCTAAAGTTAGCTAGAATTACCTAGAGTTACCTAGAGTTACCTAGAGTTACCTAGAATTAGCTAGAGTTACCTAGAGTTACCTATAGTTAGCTAAAGTTAGCTAGAGTTACCTAGAGTTAGCTAGAGTTACCTAGAGTTAGCTAAAGTTAGCTAGAATTACCTAGAGTTACCTAGAGTTAGCTAGAGTTAGCTAGAATTACCTAGAGTTACCTAGAGTTAGCTAGAGTTAGATAGAGTTAGCTAGAGTTAGCTAGAGTTAGCTAGAGTTACTTAGAGTTAGCTAGAGTTAGCTAGAATTACCTAGAGTTAGCTAAAGTTAGCTAGAATTACCTAGAGTTAGCTAGAGTTAGCTAGAGTTACCTAGAGTTACCTAGAGTTAGCTAGAGTTAACTAGAGTTAGCTAGAATTACCTAGAGTTACCTAGAGTTACCTAGAGTTACCAAGAGTTAGCTAGAGTTAGCTAGAGTTAGCTAGAGTTAGCTAAAGTTAGCTAGAGTTAGTTAGAGTTAGCTAGAGTTACCTAGAGTTAGCTAAAGTTAGCTAAAGTTAGCTAGAATTACCTAGAGTTACCTAGAGTTACCTAGAGTTACCAAGAGTTAGCTAGAGTTAGCTAGAGTTAGCTAGAGTTAGCTAAAGTTAGCTAGAGTTAGTTAGAGTTAGCTAGAGTTACCTAGAGTTAGCTAAAGTTAGCTAAAGTTAGCTAGAATTACCTAGAGTTAGCTAAAGTTAGCTAGAATTACCTAGAGTTACCTAGAGTTAGCTAGAGTTAGCTAAAGTTACCTAGAGTTACCTAGAGTTACCTAGAGTTAGCTAAAGTTAGCTAGAGTTACCTAGAGTTAGCTAAAGTTAGCTAGAATTACCTAGAGTTACCTAGAGTTAACTAGAGTTAGCTAAAGTTAGCTAGAATTACCTAGAGTTAGCTAGAGTTAGCTAAAGTTAGCTAGAGTTACCTAGAGTTAGCTAGAGTTAGCTATAGTTACCTAGAGTTAGCTAAAGTTAGCTAGAATTACCTAGAGTTACCTAGAGTTACCTAGAGTTACCTAGAATTAGCTAGAGTTACCTAGAGTTACCTATAGTTAGCTAAAGTTAGCTAGAGTTACCTAGAGTTAGCTAGAGTTACCTAGAGTTAGCTAAAGTTAGCTAGAATTACCTAGAGTTACCTAGAGTTAGCTAGAGTTAGCTAGAATTACCTAGAGTTACCTAGAGTTAGCTAGAGTTAGATAGAGTTAGCTAGAGTTAGCTAGAGTTAGCTAGAGTTACTTAGAGTTAGCTAGAGTTAGCTAGAATTACCTAGAGTTAGCTAAAGTTAGCTAGAATTACCTAGAGTTAGCTAGAGTTAGCTAGAGTTACCTAGAGTTACCTAGAGTTAGCTAGAGTTAACTAGAGTTAGCTAGAATTACCTAGAGTTACCTAGAGTTACCTAGAGTTACCAAGAGTTAGCTAGAGTTAGCTAGAGTTAGCTAGAGTTAGCTAAAGTTAGCTAGAGTTAGTTAGAGTTAGCTAGAGTTACCTAGAGTTAGCTAAAGTTAGCTAAAGTTAGCTAGAATTACCTAGAGTTACCTAGAGTTAGCTAGAGTTAGCTAGAATTACCTAGAGTTAGCTAAAGTTAGCTAGAATTACCTAGAGTTACCTAGAGTTAGCTAGAGTTAGCTAAAGTTACCTAGAGTTACCTAGAGTTACCTAGAGTTAGCTAAAGTTAGTTAGAGTTACCTAGAGTTAGCTAAAGTTAGCTATAATTACCTAGAGTTACCTAGAGTTAGCTAGAGTTAGCTAGAGTTAGCTAGAATTACCTAGAGTTACCTAGAGTTAGCTAGAGTTAGCTAGAGTTAGCTAAAGTTACCTAGAGTTAGCTAGAGTTACTTAAGGTTAGCTAGAGTTAGCTAGAATTACCTAGAGTTACCTAGAGTTAGCTAGAGTTACCTTGAGTTACCTAGAGTTAGCTAGAATTACCTAGAGTTAGCTAGAGTTAGCTAAAGTTAGCTAGAATTACCTAGAGTTAGCTAGAGTTAGCTAAAGTTAGCTAGAATTACCTAGAGTTAGCTAGAGTTAGCTAAAGTTAGCTAGAGTTACCTAGAATTAGCTAGAGTTAGCTAGAGTTACCTAGAGTTAGCTAAAGTTAGCTAGAATTACTTAGAGTTACCTAGAGTTATCTAGAGTTACCTAGAGTTAGCTAGAGTTAGCTAGAGTTACATAGAGTTAGCTAAAGTTAGCTAGAGTTACCTAGAGTTAGCTAGAGTTAGCTAGAGTTACCTAGAGTTAGCTAAAGTTAGCTATAATTATCTAGAGTTACCTAGAGTTAGCTAGAGTTAGCTAAAGTTAGCTAGAATTACCTAGAGTTAGCTAGAGTTAGCTAGAGTTAGCTAGAGTTACCTAGAGTTAGCTAGAGTTAACTAGAGTTAGCTAGAATTACTTAGAGTTAGCTAGAGTTAGCTAGAATTACCTAGAGTTACCTAGAGTTACCTAGAATTAGCTAGAGTTACCTAGAGTTACCTAGAGTTAGCTAAAGTTAGCTAGAGTTACCTAGATTTAGCTAGAGTTACCTAGAGTTAGCTAAAGTTAGCTAGAATTACCTAGAGTTACCTAGAGTTAGCTAGAGTTAGCTAGAATTACCTAGAGTTACCTAGAGTTAGCTAGAGTTACCTAGAGTTAGCTAGAGTTACCTAGAGTTACCTAGAGTTAGCTAGAGTTAGCTAAAGTTAGCTAGAATTACCTAGAGTTACCTAGAGTTAGCTAGAGTTAGCTAGAGTTACCTAGAGTTAGCTAAAGTTAGCTAGAGTTACCTATAGTTAGCTAGAATTACCTAGAGTTAGCTAGAGTTAGCTAAAGTTAGCTAGAATTACCTAGAGTTAGCTAGTTAGCTAAAGTTAGCTAGAATTACCTAGAGTTAGCTAGAGTTAGCTAAAGTTAGCTAGAGTTACCTAGAGTTAGCTAGAGTTAGCTAGAGTTACCTAGAATTAGCTAAAGTTAGCTAGAATTACCTAAAGTTAGCTAGATTTACCTAGAGTTACCTAGAGTTAGCTAGAGTAACCTAGAGTTACCTAGAGTTAGCTAAAGTTAGCTAGAATTACCTAGAGTTACCTAGAGTTAGCTAGAGTTAGCTAGAATTACCTAGAGTTAGCTAAAGTTAGCTAGAATTACCTAGAGTTAGCTAGAATTACCTAGAGTTAGCTAGAGTTAGCTAGAATTACCTAGAGTTACCTAGAGTTAGCTAGAGTTACCTTGAGTTACCTAGAGTTAGCTAGAATTACCTAGAGTTAGCTAGAGTTATCTAAAGTTAGCTAGAATTACCTAGAGTTAGCTAGAGTTAGCTAAAGTTAGCTAGAATTACCTAGAGTTAGCTAGAGTTAGCTAAAGTTAGCTAGAGTTACCTAGAGTTAGCTAGAGTTAGCTAAAGTTACCTAGAGTTACCTAGAGTTACCTAGAGTTAGCTAGAGTTACCTAGAGTTAGCTAGAATTACCTAGAGTTACCTAGAGTTACCTAGAGTTACCAAGAGTTACCTAGAGTTAGCTAGAGTTACCTAGAGTTAGCTAGAGTTACCTAGAGTTACCTAGAGTTAGCTAAAGTTAGCTAGAATTACCTAGAGTTAGCTAGAGTTAGCTAGAGTTAGCTAGAGTTAGCTAGAGTTAGCTAGAGTTACCTAGAGTTACCTAGAGTTAGCTAGAGTTAGCTAGAGTTACCTTGAGTTACCTAGAGTTAGCTAGAGTTACCTAGAGTTACCTAGAGTTAGCTAGAGTTATCAAAAGTTAGCTAGAATTACCTAGAGTTACCTAGAGTTAGCTAGAGTTAGCTAGAGTTAGCTAAAGTTACCTAGAGTTAGCTAGAGTTAGCTAGAGTTACCTAGAGTTAGCTAGAATTACCTAGAGTTAGCTAGAGTTAGCTAAAGTTAGCTAGAATTACCTAGAGTTAGCTAGAGTTAGCTAAAGTTAGCTAGAATTACCTAGAGTTAGCTAGAGTTAGCTAAAGTTAGCTAGAGTTACCTAGAGTTAGCTAGAGTTAGCTAGAGTTACCTAGAATTAGCTAAAGTTAGCTAGAATTACCTAAAGTTAGCTAGATTTACCTAGAGTTATCTAGAGTTAGCTAGAGTAACCTAGAGTTACCTAGAGTTAGCTAAAGTATGCTAGAATTACCTAGAGTTACCTAGAGTTAACTAGAGTTAGCTAGAGTTACCTAGAGTTAGCTAAAGTTAGATAGAATTACCTAGAGTTAGCTAGAGTTAGCTAGAGTTAGCTAGAGTTAGCTGGAGTTAGCTAGAGTTACCTAGAGTTACCTAGAGTTAGCTAGAGTTAGCTAGAGTTACCTTGAGTTACCTAGAGTTAGCTAGAGTTACCTAGAGTTACCTAGAGTTAGCTAGAGTTAGCTAAAGTTAGCTAGAATTACCTAGAGTTACCTAGAGTTAGCTAGAGTTAGCTAAAGTTAGCTAGAATTACCTAGAGTTAGCTAGAGTTAGCTAAAGTTAGCTAGAGTTACCTAGAGTTAGCTAGAGTTAGCTAGAGTTACCTAGAGTTAGCTAAAGTTAGCTAGAATTACCTAGAGTTACCTAGAGTTACCTAGAGTTACCTAGAGTTAGCTAGAGTTACCTAGAGTTAGCTAGAGTTACCTAGAGTTACCTAGAGTTAGCTAAAGTTAGCTAGAATTACCTAGAGTTAGCTAGAGTTAGCTAGAGTTAGCTAGAGTTAGCTAGAGTTAGCTAGAGTTACCTAGAGTTACCTAGAGTTAGCTAGAGTTAGCTAGAGTTACCTTGAGTTACCTAGAGTTAGCTAGAGTTACCTAGAGTTACCTAGAGTTAGCTAGAGTTATCAAAAGTTAGCTAGAATTACCTAGAGTTACCTAGAGTTAGCTAGAGTTAGCTAGAGTTAGCTAAAGTTACCTAGAGTTAGCTAGAGTTACCCAGAGTTAGCTAGAGTTACCTAGAGTTACCTAGAGTTAGCTAGAGTTAGCTAAAGTTAGCTAGAATTACCTAGAGTTACCTAGAGTTAGCTAGAGTTAGCTAGAGTTAACTAGAGTTAGCTAAAGTTAGCTAGAGTTACCTAGAGTTAGCTAGAATTACCTAGAGTTAGCTAGAGTTAGCTAAAGTTAGCTAGAATTACCTAGAGTTAGCTAGAGTTAGCTAAAGTTAGCTAGAATTACCTAGAGTTAGCTAGAGTTAGCTAAAGTTAGCTAGAGTTACCTAGAGTTAGCTAGAGTTAGCTAGAGTTACCTAGAATTAGCTAAAGTTAGCTAGAATTACCTAGAGTTAGCTAGAGTTAGCTAAAGTTAACTAGAATTACCTAGAGTTAGCTAGAGTTAGCTAAAGTTAGCTAGAATTACCTAGAGTTAGCTAGAGTTAGCTAAAGTTAGCTAGAGTTACCTAGAGTTAGTTAGAGTTAGCTAAAGTTACCTAGAGTTACCTAGAGTTACCTAGAGTTAGCTAGAGTTACCTAGAGTTAGCTAGAATTACCTAGAGTTACCTAGAGTTACCTAGAGTTACCAAGAGTTAGCTAGAGTTAGCTAGAGTTAGCTAGAGTTAGCTAGAGTTAGCTAGAGTTAGCTAGAATTACATAGAGTTACCTAGAGTTAGCTAGAGTATGCTAGAGTTACCTAGAGTTAGCTAGAGTTAGCTAGAGTTACTTAGAGTTAGCTAGAGTTAGCTAGAATTACCTAGAGTTACCTAGAGTTAGCTAGAGTTAACTTGAGTTACCTAGAGTTAGTTAGAATTACCTAGAGTTAGCTAGAGTTAGCTAAAATTAGATAGAATTACCTAGAGTTAGCTAGAGTTAGCTAAAGTTAGCTAGAATTACCTAGAGTTAGCTAGAGTTAGCTAGAATTACATAGAGTTACCTAGAGTTAGCTAGAGTATGCTAGAGTTACCTAGAGTTAGCTAGAGTTAGCTAGAGTTACTTAGAGTTAGCTAGAGTTAGCTAGAATTACCTAGAGTTACCTAGAGTTAGCTAGAGTTAACTTGAGTTACCTAGAGTTAGTTAGAATTACCTAGAGTTAGCTAGAGTTAGCTAAAATTAGATAGAATTACCTAGAGTTAGCTAGAGTTAGCTAAAGTTAGCTAGAATTACCTAGAGTTAGCTAGAGTTAGCTAAAGTTAACTAGAATTACCTAGAGTTAGCTAGAGTTAGCTAAAGTTAGCTAGAATTACCTAGAGTTAGCTAGAGTTAGCTAAAGTTAGCTAGAGTTACCTAGAGTTAGCTAGAGTTACCTAGAGTTAGCTAGAGTTAGCTAGAGTTACCTAGAATTAGCTAAAGTTACCTAGAGTTAGCTAGAGTTAGCTAGAGTTACCTAGAGTTAGCTAGAGTTAGCTAGAGTAACCTAGAGTTACCTAGAGTTAGCTAAAGTTAGCTAGAATTACCTAGAGTTACCTAGAGTTAGCTAGAGTTAGCTAGAATTACCTAGAGTTAGCTAAAGTTAGCTAGAATTACCTAGAGTTAGCTAGAATTACCTAGAGTTAGCTAGAGTTAGCTAGAATTACCTAGAGTTACCTAGAGTTAGCTAGAGTTACCTTGAGTTACCTAGAGTTAGCTAGAATTACCTAGAGTTAGCTAGAGTTAGCTAAAGTTAACTAGAATTACCTAGAGTTAGCTAGAGTTAGCTAAAGTTAGCTAGAATTACCTAGAGTTAGCTAGAGTTAGCTAAAGTTAGCTAGAGTTACCTAGAGTTAGTTAGAGTTAGCTAAAGTTACCTAGAGTTACCTAGAGTTACCTAGAGTTAGCTAGAGTTACCTAGAGTTAGCTAGAATTACCTAGAGTTACCTAGAGTTACCTAGAGTTACCAAGAGTTAGCTAGAGTTAGCTAGAGTTAGCTAGAGTTAGCTAGAGTTAGCTAGAGTTAGCTAGAATTACATAGAGTTACCTAGAGTTAGCTAGAGTATGCTAGAGTTACCTAGAGTTAGCTAGAGTTAGCTAGAGTTACTTAGAGTTAGCTAGAGTTAGCTAGAATTACCTAGAGTTACCTAGAGTTAGCTAGAGTTAACTTGAGTTACCTAGAGTTAGTTAGAATTACCTAGAGTTAGCTAGAGTTAGCTAAAATTAGATAGAATTACCTAGAGTTAGCTAGAGTTAGCTAAAGTTAGCTAGAATTACCTAGAGTTAGCTAGAGTTAGCTAAAGTTAGCTAGAGTTACCTAGAATTAGCTAGAGTTAGCTAGAGTTACCTAGAGTTAGCTAAAGTTAGCTAGAATTACCTAGAGTTACCTAGAGTTATCTAGAGTTACCTAGAGTTAGCTAGAGTTAGCTAGAGTTACCTAGAGTTAGCTAAAGTTAGCTAGAGTTACCTAGAGTTAGCTAGAGTTAGCTAGAGTTAGCTAGAGTTAGCTAGAGTTAGCTAGAGTTAGCTAGAGTTACCTAGAGTTAGCTAGAGTTACCTAGAGTTAGCTAGAATTACCTAGAGTTACCTAGAGTTACCTAGAGTTACCAAGAGTTAGCTAGAGTTAGCTAGAGTTAGCTAGAGTTAGCTAAAGTTAGCTAGAGTTAGTTAGAGTTAGCTAGAGTTACCTAGAGTTAGCTAAAGTTAGCTAAAGTTAGCTAGAATTACCTAGAGTTAGCTAAAGTTAGCTAGAATTACCTAGAGTTACCTAGAGTTAGCTAGAGTTAGCTAAAGTTACCTATAGTTACCTAGAGTTACCTAGAGTTAGCTAAAGTTAGCTAGAGTTACCTAGAGTTAGCTAAAGTTAGCTAGAATTACCTAGAGTTACCTAGAGTTACCTAGAGTTAGCTAAAGTTAGCTAGAATTACCTAGAGTTAGCTAGAGTTAGCTAAAGTTAGCTAGAGTTACATAGAGTTAGCTAGAGTTAGCTATAGTTACCTAGAGTTAGCTAAAGTTAGCTAGAATTACCTAGAGTTACCTAGAGTTACCTAGAGTTACCTAGAATTAGCTAGAGTTACCTAGAGTTACCTATAGTTAGCTAAAGTTAGCTAGAGTTACCTAGAGTTAGCTAGAGTTACCTAGAGTTAGCTAAAGTTAGCTAGAATTACCTAGAGTTACCTAGAGTTAGCTAGAGTTAGCTAGAATTACCTAGAGTTACCTAGAGTTAGCTAGAGTTAGCTAGAGTTACCTTGAGTTACCTAGAGTTAGCTAGAGTTACCTAGAGTTACCTAGAGTTAGCTAGAGTTAGCTAAAGTTAGCTAGAATTACCTAGAGTTACCTAGAGTTAGCTAGAGTTAGCTAAAGTTAGCTAGAATTACCTAGAGTTAGCTAGAGTTAGCTAAAGTTAGCTAGAGTTACCTAGAGTTAGCTAGAGTTAGCTAGAGTTACCTAGAGTTAGCTAAAGTTAGCTAGAATTACCTAGAGTTACCTAGAGTTACCTAGAGTTACCTAGAGTTAGCTAGAGTTACCTAGAGTTAGCTAGAGTTACCTAGAGTTACCTAGAGTTAGCTAAAGTTAGCTAGAATTACCTAGAGTTAGCTAGAGTTAGCTAGAGTTAGCTAGAGTTAGCTAGAGTTAGCTAGAGTTACCTAGAGTTACCTAGAGTTAGCTAGAGTTAGCTAGAGTTACCTTGAGTTACCTAGAGTTAGCTAGAGTTACCTAGAGTTACCTAGAGTTAGCTAGAGTTATCAAAAGTTAGCTAGAATTACCTAGAGTTACCTAGAGTTAGCTAGAGTTAGCTAGAGTTAGCTAAAGTTACCTAGAGTTAGCTAGAGTTACCTAGAGTTAGCTAGAGTTACCTAGAGTTACCTAGAGTTAGCTAGAGTTAGCTAAAGTTAGCTAGAATTACCTAGAGTTACCTAGAGTTAGCTAGAGTTAGCTAGAGTTACCTAGAGTTAGCTAAAGTTAGCTAGAGTTACCTAGAGTTAGCTAGAATTACCTAGAGTTAGCTAGAGTTAGCTAAAGTTAGCTAGAATTACCTAGAGTTAGCTAGAGTTAGCTAAAGTTAGCTAGAATTACCTAGAGTTAGCTAGAGTTAGCTAAAGTTAGCTAGAGTTACCTAGAGTTAGCTAGAGTTAGCTAGAGTTACCTAGAATTAGCTAAAGTTAGCTAGAATTACCTAAAGTTAGCTAGATTTACCTAGAGTTACCTAGAGTTAGCTAGAGTTAGCTAGAATTACCTAGAGTTACCTAGAGTTAGCTAGAGTTAGCTAGAATTACCTAGAGTTAGCTAAAGTTAGCTAGAATTACCTAGAGTTAGCTAGAATTACATAGAGTTAGCTAGAGTTAGCTAGAATTACCTAGAGTTACCTAGAGTTAGCTAGAGTTACCTTGAGTTACCTAGAGTTAGCTAGAATTACCTAGAGTTAGCTAGAGTTAGCTAAAGTTAGCTAGAATTACCTAGAGTTAGCTAGAGTTAGCTAAAGTTAGCTAGAATTACCTAGAGTTAGCTAGAGTTAGCTAAAGTTAGCTAGAGTTACCTAGAGTTAGCTAGAGTTAGCTAAAGTTACCTAGAGTTACCTAGAGTTACCTAGAGTTAGCTAGAGTTACCTAGAGTTAGCTAGAATTACCTAGAGTTACCTAGAGTTACCTAGAGTTACCAAGAGTTAGCTAGAGTTAGCTAGAGTTAGCTAGAGTTAGCTAGAGTTAGCTAGAGTTAGCTAGAATTACCTAGAGTTAGCTAAAGTTAGCTAGAATTACCTAGAGTTAGCTAGAATTACCTAGAGTTAGCTAGAGTTAGCTAGAATTACCTAGAGTTACCTAGAGTTACCTAGAGTTACCTAGAGTTACCAAGAGTTAGCTAGAGTTAGCTAGAGTTAGCTAGAGTTAGCTAGAGTTAGCTAGAGTTAGCTAGAATTACCTAGAGTTAGCTAAAGTTAGCTAGAATTACCTAGAGTTAGCTAGAATTACCTAGAGTTAGCTAGAGTTAGCTAGAATTACCTAGAGTTAGCTAAAGTTAGCTAGAATTACCTAGAGTTACCTAGAGTTAGCTAGAGTTAGCTAGAATTACCTAGAGTTAGCTAAAGTTAGCTAGAATTACCTAGAGTTAGCTAGAATTACCTAGAGTTAGCTAGAGTTAGCTAGAATTACCTAGAGTTACCTAGAGTTAGCTAAAGTTACCTTGAGTTACCTAGAGTTAGCTAGAATTACCTAGAGTTAGCTAGAGTTAGCTAAAGTTAGCTAGAATTACCTAGAGTTAGCTAGAGTTAGCTAAAGTTAGCTAGAATTACCTAGAGTTAGCTAGAGTTAGCTAAAGTTAGCTAGAGTTACCTAGAGTTAGCTAGAGTTAGCTAAAGTTACCTAGAGTTACCTAGAGTTACCTAGAGTTAGCTAGAGTTACCTAGAGTTAGCTAGAATTACCTAGAGTTACCTAGAGTTACCTAGAGTTACCAAGAGTTAGCTAGAGTTAGCTAGAGTTAGCTAGAGTTAGCTAGAGTTAGCTAGAGTTAGCTAGAATTACATAGAGTTACCTAGAGTTAGCTAGAGTATGCTAGAGTTACCTAGAGTTAGCTAGAGTTAGCTAGAGTTACTTAGAGTTAGCTAGAGTTAGCTAGAATTACCTATAGTTACCTAGAGTTAGCTAGAGTTAACTTGAGTTACCTAGAGTTAGTTAGAATTACCTAGAGTTAGCTAGAGTTAGCTAAAATTAGATAGAATTACCTAGAGTTAGCTAGAGTTAGCTAAAGTTAGCTAGAATTACCTAGAGTTAGCTAGAGTTAGCTAAAGTTAGCTAGAGTTACCTAGAATTAGCTAGAGTTAGCTAGAGTTACCTAGAGTTAGCTAAAGTTAGCTAGAATTACCTAGAGTTACCTAGAGTTATCTAGAGTTACCTAGAGTTAGCTAGAGTTAGCTAGAGTTACCTAGAGTTAGCTAAAGTTAGCTAGAGTTACCTAGAGTTAGCTAGAGTTAGCTAGAGTTAGCTAGAGTTAGCTAGAGTTAGCTAGAGTTAGCTAGAGTTACCTAGAGTTAGCTAGAGTTACCTAGAGTTAGCTAGAATTACCTAGAGTTACCTAGAGTTACCTAGAGTTACCAAGAGTTAGCTAGAGTTAGCTAGAGTTAGCTAGAGTTAGCTAAAGTTAGCTAGAGTTAGTTAGAGTTAGCTAGAGTTACCTAGAGTTAGCTAAAGTTAGCTAAAGTTAGCTAGAATTACCTAGAGTTAGCTAAAGTTAGCTAGAATTACCTAGAGTTACCTAGAGTTAGCTAGAGTTAGCTAAAGTTACCTAGAGTTACCTAGAGTTACCTAGAGTTAGCTAAAGTTAGCTAGAGTTACCTAGAGTTAGCTAAAGTTAGCTAGAATTACCTAGAGTTACCTAGAGTTAGCTAGAGTTAGCTAAAGTTAGCTAGAATTACCTAGAGTTAGCTAGAGTTAGCTAAAGTTAGCTAGAGTTACATAGAGTTAGCTAGAGTTAGCTATAGTTACCTAGAGTTAGCTAAAGTTAGCTAGAATTACCTAGAGTTACCTAGAGTTACCTAGAGTTACCTAGAATTAGCTAGAGTTACCTAGAGTTACCTATAGTTAGCTAAAGTTAGCTAGAGTTACCTAGAGTTAGCTAGAGTTACCTAGAGTTAGCTAAAGTTAGCTAGAATTACCTAGAGTTACCTAGAGTTAGCTAGAGTTAGCTAGAATTACCTAGAGTTACCTAGAGTTAGCTAGAGTTAGCTAGAGTTACCTAGAGTTACCTAGAGTTAGCTAGAGTTAACTAGAGTTAGCTAGAATTACCTAGAGTTACCTAGAGTTACCTAGAGTTACCAAGAGTTAGCTAGAGTTAGCTAGAGTTAGCTAGAGTTAGCTAAAGTTAGCTAGAGTTAGTTAGAGTTAGCTAGAGTTACCTAGAGTTAGCTAAAGTTAGCTAAAGTTAGCTAGAATTACCTAGAGTTACCTAGAGTTAGCTAGAGTTAGCTAGAATTACCTAGAGTTAGCTAAAGTTAGCTAGAGTTAGCTAGAGTTACCTAGAGTTAGCTAGAGTTAGCTAAAGTTAGCTAGAGTTACCTAGAGTTAGCTAGAGTTATCTAAAGTTAGCTAGAGTTACCTAGAGTTAGCTAAAGTTAGCTAGAATTACCTAGAGTTAGCTAGAATTACCTAGAGTTAGCTAAAGTTAGCTAGAGTTAGCTAAAGTTACCTAGAGTTAGCTAGAGTTAGCTAGAGTTAGCTAGAATTACCTAAAGTTAGCTAGAATTACCTAGAGTTAGCTAGAGTTAGCTAAAGTTAGCTAGAATTACCTAGAGTTAGTTAGAATTACCTAGAGTTAGCTAGAGTTAGCTAAAATTAGATAGAATTACCTAGAGTTAGCTAGAGTTAGCTAAAGTTAGCTAGAATTACCTAGAGTTAGCTAGAGTTAGCTAAAGTTAGCTAGAGTTACCTAGAATTATCTAGAGTTAGCTAGAGTTACCTAGAGTTAGCTAAAGTTAGCTAGAATTACCTAGAGTTACCTAGAGTTATCTAGAGTTACCTAGAGTTAGCTAGAGTTAGCTAGAGTTACCTAGAGTTAGCTAAAGTTAGCTAGAGTTACCTAGAGTTAGCTAGAGTTAGCTAGAGTTAGCTAGAGTTAGCTAGAGTTAGCTAGAGTTAGCTAGAGTTACCTAGAGTTAGCTAGAGTTACCTAGAGTTAGCTAGAATTACCTAGAGTTACCTAGAGTTACCTAGAGTTACCAAGAGTTAGCTAGAGTTAGCTAGAGTTAGCTAGAGTTAGCTAAAGTTAGCTAGAGTTAGCTAGAGTTACCTAGAGTTAGCTAGAATTACCTAGAGTTACCTAGAGTTACCTAGAGTTACCAAGAGTTAGCTAGAGTTAGCTAGAGTTAGCTAGAGTTAGCTAAAGTTAGCTAGAGTTAGTTAGAGTATGCTAGAGTTACCTAGAGTTAGCTAGAGTTAGCTAGAGTTACTTAGAGTTAGCTAGAGTTAGCTAGAATTACCTATAGTTACCTAGAGTTAGCTAGAGTTAACTTGAGTTACCTAGAGTTAGTTAGAATTACCTAGAGTTAGCTAGAGTTAGCTAAAATTAGATAGAATTACCTAGAGTTAGCTAGAGTTAGCTAAAGTTAGCTAGAATTACCTAGAGTTAGCTAGAGTTAGCTAAAGTTAGCTAGAGTTACCTAGAATTAGCTAGAGTTAGCTAGAGTTACCTAGAGTTAGCTAAAGTTAGCTAGAATTACCTAGAGTTACCTAGAGTTATCTAGAGTTACCTAGAGTTAGCTAGAGTTAGCTAGAGTTACCTAGAGTTAGCTAATGTTAGCTAGAGTTACCTAGAGTTAGCTAGAGTTAGCTAGAGTTAGCTAGAGTTAGCTAGAGTTAGCTAGAGTTAGCTAGAGTTACCTAGAGTTAGCTAGAGTTACCTAGAGTTAGCTAGAATTACCTAGAGTTACCTAGAGTTACCTAGAGTTACCAAGAGTTAGCTAGAGTTAGCTAGAGTTAGCTAGAGTTAGCTAAAGTTAGCTAGAGTTAGTTAGAGTTAGCTAGAGTTACCTAGAGTTAGCTAAAGTTAGCTAAAGTTAGCTAGAATTACCTAGAGTTAGCTAAAGTTAGCTAGAATTACCTAGAGTTACCTAGAGTTAGCTAGAGTTAGCTAAAGTTACCTAGAGTTACCTAGAGTTACCTAGAGTTAGCTAAAGTTAGCTAGAGTTACCTAGAGTTAGCTAAAGTTAGCTAGAATTACCTAGAGTTACCTAGAGTTAGCTAGAGTTAGCTAAAGTTAGCTAGAATTACCTAGAGTTAGCTAGAGTTAGCTAAAGTTAGCTAGAGTTACATAGAGTTAGCTAGAGTTAGCTATAGTTACCTAGAGTTAGCTAAAGTTAGCTAGAATTACCTAGAGTTACCTAGAGTTACCTAGAGTTACCTAGAATTAGCTAGAGTTACCTAGAGTTACCTATAGTTAGCTAAAGTTAGCTAGAGTTACCTAGAGTTAGCTAGAGTTACCTAGAGTTAGCTAAAGTTAGCTAGAATTACCTAGAGTTACCTAGAGTTAGCTAGAGTTAGCTAGAATTACCTAGAGTTACCTAGAGTTAGCTAGAGTTAGCTAGAGTTACCTAGAGTTACCTAGAGTTAGCTAGAGTTAACTAGAGTTAGCTAGAATTACCTAGAGTTACCTAGAGTTACCTAGAGTTACCAAGAGTTAGCTAGAGTTAGCTAGAGTTAGCTAGAGTTAGCTAAAGTTAGCTAGAGTTAGTTAGAGTTAGCTAGAGTTACCTAGAGTTAGCTAAAGTTAGCTAAAGTTAGCTAGAATTACCTAGAGTTACCTAGAGTTAGCTAGAGTTAGCTAGAATTACCTAGCGTTAGCTAAAGTTAGCTAGAATTACCTAGAGTTACCTAGAGTTAGCTAGAGTTAGCTAAAGTTACCTAGAGTTACCTAGAGTTACCTAGAGTTAGCTAAAGTTAGTTAGAGTTACCTAGAGTTAGCTAAAGTTAGCTATAATTACCTAGAGTTACCTAGAGTTAGCTAGAGTTAGCTAGAGTTAGCTAGAATTACCTAGAGTTACCTAGAGTTAGCTAGAGTTAGCTAGAGTTAGCTAAAGTTACCTAGAGTTAGCTAGAGTTACTTAAGGTTAGCTAGAGTTAGCTAGAATTACCTAGAGTTAGCTAAAGTTAGCTAGAATTACCTAGAGTTAGCTAGAATTACCTAGAGTTAGCTAGAGTTAGCTAGAATTACCTAGAGTTACCTAGAGTTAGCTAGAGTTACCTTGAGTTACCTAGAGTTAGCTAGAATTACCTAGAGTTAGCTAGAGTTAGCTAAAGTTAGCTAGAATTACCTAGAGTTAGCTAGAGTTAGCTAAAGTTAGCTAGAATTACCTAGAGTTAGCTAGAGTTAGCTAAAGTTAGCTAGAGTTACCTAGAGTTACCTATAGTTAGCTAAAGTTAGCTAGAGTTACCTAGAGTTAGCTAGAGTTACCTAGAGTTAGCTAAAGTTAGCTAGAATTACCTAGAGTTACCTAGAGTTAGCTAGAGTTATCTAGAATTACATAGAGTTACCTAGAGTTAGCTAGAGTATGCTAGAGTTACCTAGAGTTAGCTAGAGTTAGCTAGAGTTACTTAGAGTTAGCTAGAGTTAGCTAGAATTACCTATAGTTACCTAGAGTTAGCTAGAGTTAACTTGAGTTACCTAGAGTTAGTTAGAATTACCTAGAGTTAGCTAGAGTTAGCTAAAATTAGATAGAATTACCTAGAGTTAGCTAGAGTTAGCTAAAGTTAGCTAGAATTACCTAGAGTTAGCTAGAGTTAGCTAAAGTTAGCTAGAGTTACCTAGAATTAGCTAGAGTTAGCTAGAGTTACCTAGAGTTAGCTAAAGTTAGCTAGAATTACCTAGAGTTACCTAGAGTTATCTAGAGTTACCTAGAGTTAGCTAGAGTTAGCTAGAGTTACCTAGAGTTAGCTAAAGTTAGCTAGAGTTACCTAGAGTTAGCTAGAGTTAGCTAGAGTTAGCTAGAGTTAGCTAGAGTTAGCTAGAGTTAGCTAGAGTTACCTAGAGTTAGCTAGAGTTACCTAGAGTTAGCTAGAATTACCTAGAGTTACCTAGAGTTACCTAGAGTTACCAAGAGTTAGCTAGAGTTAGCTAGAGTTAGCTAGAGTTAGCTAAAGTTAGCTAGAGTTAGTTAGAGTTAGCTAGAGTTACCTAGAGTTAGCTAAAGTTAGCTAAAGTTAGCTAGAATTACCTAGAGTTAGCTAAAGTTAGCTAGAATTACCTAGAGTTACCTAGAGTTAGCTAGAGTTAGCTAAAGTTACCTAGAGTTACCTAGAGTTACCTAGAGTTAGCTAAAGTTAGCTAGAGTTACCTAGAGTTAGCTAAAGTTAGCTAGAATTACCTAGAGTTACCTAGAGTTAGCTAGAGTTAGCTAAAGTTAGCTAGAATTACCTAGAGTTAGCTAGAGTTAGCTAAAGTTAGCTAGAGTTACATAGAGTTAGCTAGAGTTAGCTATAGTTACCTAGAGTTAGCTAAAGTTAGCTAGAGTTAGCTAGAGTTAGCTAAAGTTAGCTAGAGTTAGTTAGAGTTAGCTAGAGTTACCTAGAGTTAGCTAAAGTTAGCTAAAGTTAGCTAGAATTACCTAGAGTTACCTAGAGTTAGCTAGAGTTAGCTAGAATTACCTAGAGTTAGCTAAAGTTAGCTAGAATTACCTAGAGTTACCTAGAGTTAGCTAGAGTTAGCTAAAGTTACCTAGAGTTACCTAGAGTTACCTAGAGTTAGCTAAAGTTAGTTAGAGTTACCTAGAGTTAGCTAAAGTTAGCTATAATTACCTAGAGTTACCTAGAGTTAGCTAGAGTTAGCTAGAGTTAGCTAGAATTACCTAGAGTTACCTAGAGTTAGCTAGAGTTAGCTAGAGTTAGCTAAAGTTACCTAGAGTTAGCTAGAGTTACTTAAGGTTAGCTAGAGTTAGCTAGAATTACCTAGAGTTAGCTAAAGTTAGCTAGAATTACCTAGAGTTAGCTAGAATTACCTAGAGTTAGCTAGAGTTAGCTAGAATTACCTAGAGTTACCTAGAGTTAGCTAGAGTTACCTTGAGTTACCTAGAGTTAGCTAGAATTACCTAGAGTTAGCTAGAGTTAGCTAAAGTTAGCTAGAATTACCTAGAGTTAGCTAGAGTTAGCTAAAGTTAGCTAGAATTACCTAGAGTTAGCTAGAGTTAGCTAAAGTTAGCTAGAGTTACCTAGAGTTAGCTAGAGTTAGCTAAAGTTACCTAGAGTTACCTAGAGTTACCTAGAGTTAGCTAGAGTTACCTAGAGTTAGCTAGAATTACCTAGAGTTACCTAGAGTTACCTAGAGTTACCAAGAGTTAGCTAGAGTTATCTAGAATTAGCTAGAGTTAGCTAGAGTTAGCTAGAGTTAGCTAGAATTACATAGAGTTACCTAGAGTTAGCTAGAGTATGCTAGAGTTACCTAGAGTTAGCTAGAGTTAGCTAGAGTTACTTAGAGTTAGCTAGAGTTAGCTATAATTACCTAGAGTTACCTAGAGTTAGCTAGAGTTAACTTGAGTTACCTAGAGTTAGCTAGAGTTACCTAGAGTTAGCTAGAATTACCTAGAGTTACCTAGAGTTACCTAGAGTTACCAAGAGTTAGCTAGAGTTAGCTAGAGTTAGCTAGAGTTAGCTAAAGTTAGCTAGAGTTAGTTAGAGTTAGCTAGAGTTACCTAGAGTTAGCTAAAGTTAGCTAAAGTTAGCTAGAATTACCTAGAGTTAGCTAGAGTTAGCTAAAGTTAGCTAGAATTACCTAGAGTTAGCTAGAGTTAGCTAAAGTTAGCTAGAGTTACCTAGAATTACCTAGAGTTACCTAGAGTTATCTAGAGTTACCTAGAGTTAGCTAGAGTTAGCTAGAGTTACCTAGAGTTAGCTAAAGTTAGCTAGAGTTACCTAGAGTTAGCTAGAGTTAGCTAGAGTTAGCTAGAGTTAGCTAAAGTTAGCTAGAATTACCTAGAGTTACCTAGAGTTAGCTAGAGTTACCTAGAGTTACCTAGAGTTAGATAAAGTTAGCTAGAATTATTTAGAGTTAGCTAGAGTTAGCTAGAGTTACCTAGAGTTAGCTAAAGTTAGCTAGAATTACCTAGAGTTAGCTAGAGTTAGCTAGAGTTAGCTAGAGTTACCTAGAGTTAGCTAGAGTTACCTAGAGTTAGCTAGAATTACCTAGAGTTACCTAGAGTTACCTAGAGTTACCAAGAGTTAGCTAGAGTTAGCTAGAGTTAGCTAGAGTTAGCTAAAGTTAGCTAGAGTTAGTTAGAGTTAGCTAGAGTTACCTAGAGTTAGCTAAAGTTAGCTAAAGTTAGCTAGAATTACCTAGAGTTAGCTAAAGTTAGCTAGAATTACCTAGAGTTACCTAGAGTTAGCTAGAGTTAGCTAAAGTTACCTAGAGTTACCTAGAGTTACCTAGAGTTAGCTAAAGTTAGCTAGAGTTACCTAGAGTTAGCTAAAGTTAGCTAGAATTACCTAGAGTTACCTAGAGTTAACTAGAGTTAGCTAAAGTTAGCTAGAATTACCTAGAGTTAGCTAGAGTTAGCTAATGTTAGCTAGAGTTACCTAGAGTTAGCTAGAGTTAGCTATAGTTACCTAGGATTAGCTAAAGTTAGCTAGAATTACCTAGAGTTACCTAGAGTTACCTAGAGTTACCTAGAATTAGCTAGAGTTACCTAGAGTTACCTATAGTTAGCTAAAGTTAGCTAGAGTTACCAAGAGTTAGCTAGAGTTACCTAGAGTTAGCTAAAGTTAGCTAGAATTACCTAGAGTTACCTAGAGTTAGCTAGAGTTAGCTAGAATTACCTAGAGTTACCTAGAGTTAGCTAGAGTTAGATAGAGTTAGCTAGAGTTAGCTAGAGTTAGCTAGAGTTACTTAGAGTTAGCTAGAGTTAGCTAGAATTACCTAGAGTTAGCTAAAGTTAGCTAGAATTACCTAGAGTTAGCTAGAGTTAGCTAGAGTTACATAGAGTTAGCTAAAGTTAGCTAGAGTTACCTAGAGTTAGCTAGAATTACCTAGAGTTACCTAGAGTTACCTAGAGTTACCAAGAGTTAGCTAGAGTTAGCTAGAGTTAGCTAGAGTTAGCTAAAGTTAGCTAGAGTTAGTTAGAGTTAGCTAGAGTTACCTAGAGTTAGCTAAAGTTAGCTAAAGTTAGCTAGAATTACCTAGAGTTAGCTAAAGTTAGCTAGAATTACCTAGAGTTAGCTAGAGTTAGCTAAAGTTAGCTAGAGTTACATAGAGTTAGCTAGAGTTAGCTATAGTTACCTAGAGTTAGCTAAAGTTAGCTAGAGTTAGCTAGAGTTAGCTAAAGTTAGCTAGAGTTAGTTAGAGTTAGCTAGAGTTACCTAGAGTTAGCTAAAGTTAGCTAAAGTTAGCTAGAATTACCTAGAGTTACCTAGAGTTAGCTAGAGTTAGCTAGAATTACCTAGAGTTAGCTAAAGTTAGCTAGAATTACCTAGAGTTACCTAGAGTTAGCTAGAGTTAGCTAAAGTTACCTAGAGTTACCTAGAGTTACCTAGAGTTAGCTAAAGTTAGTTAGAGTTACCTAGAGTTAGCTAAAGTTAGCTATAATTACCTAGAGTTACCTAGAGTTAGCTAGAGTTAGCTAGAGTTAGCTAGAATTACCTAGAGTTACCTAGAGTTAGCTAGAGTTAGCTAGAGTTAGCTAAAGTTACCTAGAGTTAGCTAGAGTTACTTAAGGTTAGCTAGAGTTAGCTAGAATTACCTAGAGTTAGCTAAAGTTAGCTAGAATTACCTAGAGTTAGCTAGAATTACCTAGAGTTAGCTAGAGTTAGCTAGAATTACCTAGAGTTACCTAGAGTTAGCTAGAGTTACCTTGAGTTACCTAGAGTTAGCTAGAATTACCTAGAGTTAGCTAGAGTTAGCTAAAGTTAGCTAGAATTACCTAGAGTTAGCTAGAGTTAGCTAAAGTTAGCTAGAATTACCTAGAGTTAGCTAGAGTTAGCTAAAGTTAGCTAGAGTTACCTAGAGTTAGCTAGAGTTAGCTAAAGTTACCTAGAGTTACCTAGAGTTACCTAGAGTTAGCTAGAGTTACCTAGAGTTAGCTAGAATTACCTAGAGTTACCTAGAGTTACCTAGAGTTACCAAGAGTTAGCTAGAGTTATCTAGAATTAGCTAGAGTTAGCTAGAGTTAGCTAGAGTTAGCTAGAATTACATAGAGTTACCTAGAGTTAGCTAGAGTATGCTAGAGTTACCTAGAGTTAGCTAGAGTTAGCTAGAGTTACTTAGAGTTAGCTAGAGTTAGCTATAATTACCTAGAGTTACCTAGAGTTAGCTAGAGTTAACTTGAGTTACCTAGAGTTAGCTAGAGTTACCTAGAGTTAGCTAGAATTACCTAGAGTTACCTAGAGTTACCTAGAGTTACCAAGAGTTAGCTAGAGTTAGCTAGAGTTAGCTAGAGTTAGCTAAAGTTAGCTAGAGTTAGTTAGAGTTAGCTAGAGTTACCTAGAGTTAGCTAAAGTTAGCTAAAGTTAGCTAGAATTACCTAGAGTTAGCTAGAGTTAGCTAAAGTTAGCTAGAATTACCTAGAGTTAGCTAGAGTTAGCTAAAGTTAGCTAGAGTTACCTAGAATTACCTAGAGTTACCTAGAGTTATCTAGAGTTACCTAGAGTTAGCTAGAGTTAGCTAGAGTTACCTAGAGTTAGCTAAAGTTAGCTAGAGTTACCTAGAGTTAGCTAGAGTTAGCTAGAGTTAGCTAGAGTTAGCTAAAGTTAGCTAGAATTACCTAGAGTTACCTAGAGTTAGCTAGAGTTACCTAGAGTTACCTAGAGTTAGATAAAGTTAGCTAGAATTATTTAGAGTTAGCTAGAGTTAGCTAGAGTTACCTAGAGTTAGCTAAAGTTAGCTAGAATTACCTAGAGTTAGCTAGAGTTAGCTAGAGTTAGCTAGAGTTACCTAGAGTTAGCTAGAGTTACCTAGAGTTAGCTAGAATTACCTAGAGTTACCTAGAGTTACCTAGAGTTACCAAGAGTTAGCTAGAGTTAGCTAGAGTTAGCTAGAGTTAGCTAAAGTTAGCTAGAGTTAGTTAGAGTTAGCTAGAGTTACCTAGAGTTAGCTAAAGTTAGCTAAAGTTAGCTAGAATTACCTAGAGTTAGCTAAAGTTAGCTAGAATTACCTAGAGTTACCTAGAGTTAGCTAGAGTTAGCTAAAGTTACCTAGAGTTACCTAGAGTTACCTAGAGTTAGCTAAAGTTAGCTAGAGTTACCTAGAGTTAGCTAAAGTTAGCTAGAATTACCTAGAGTTACCTAGAGTTAACTAGAGTTAGCTAAAGTTAGCTAGAATTACCTAGAGTTAGCTAGAGTTAGCTAATGTTAGCTAGAGTTACCTAGAGTTAGCTAGAGTTAGCTATAGTTACCTAGGATTAGCTAAAGTTAGCTAGAATTACCTAGAGTTACCTAGAGTTACCTAGAGTTACCTAGAATTAGCTAGAGTTACCTAGAGTTACCTATAGTTAGCTAAAGTTAGCTAGAGTTACCAAGAGTTAGCTAGAGTTACCTAGAGTTAGCTAAAGTTAGCTAGAATTACCTAGAGTTACCTAGAGTTAGCTAGAGTTAGCTAGAATTACCTAGAGTTACCTAGAGTTAGCTAGAGTTATATAGAGTTAGCTAGAGTTAGCTAGAGTTAGCTAGAGTTACTTAGAGTTAGCTAGAGTTAGCTAGAATTACCTAGAGTTAGCTAAAGTTAGCTAGAATTACCTAGAGTTAGCTAGAGTTAGCTAGAGTTACATAGAGTTAGCTAAAGTTAGCTAGAGTTACCTAGAGTTAGCTAGAATTACCTAGAGTTACCTAGAGTTACCTAGAGTTACCAAGAGTTAGCTAGAGTTAGCTAGAGTTAGCTAGAGTTAGCTAAAGTTAGCTAGAGTTAGTTAGAGTTAGCTAGAGTTACCTAGAGTTAGCTAAAGTTAGCTAAAGTTAGCTAGAATTACCTAGAGTTAGCTAAAGTTAGCTAGAATTACCTAGAGTTACCTAGAGTTAGCTAGAGTTAGCTAAAGTTACCTAGAGTTACCTAGAGTTACCTAGAGTTAGCTAAAGTTAGCTAGAGTTACCTAGAGTTAGCTAAAGTTAGCTAGAATTACCTAGAGTTACCTAGAGTTAACTAGAGTTAGCTAAAGTTAGCTAGAATTACCTAGAGTTAGCTAGAGTTAGCTAAAGTTAGCTAGAGTTACCTAGAGTTATCTAGAGTTAGCTAGAGTTAACTAGAGTTAGCTAGAATTACCTAGAGTTACCTAGAGTTACCTAGAGTTACTAAGAGTTAGCTAGAGTTAGCTAGAGTTAGCTAGAGTTAGCTAAAGTTAGCTAGAGTTAGTTAGAGTTAGCTAGAGTTACCTAGAGTTAGCTAAAGTTAGCTAAAGTTAGCTAGAATTACCTAGAGTTACCTAGAGTTAGCTAGAGTTAGCTAGAATTACCTAGAGTTAGCTAAAGTTAGCTAGAATTACCTAGAGTTACCTAGAGTTAGCTAGAGTTAGCTAAAGTTACCTAGAGTTACCTAGAGTTACCTAGAGTTAGCTAAAGTTAGTTAGAGTTACCTAGAGTTAGCTAAAGTTAGCTATAATTACCTAGAGTTACCTAGAGTTAGCTAGAGTTAGCTAGAGTTAGCTAGAATTACCTAGAGTTACCTAGAGTTAGCTAGAGTTATCTAGAGTTAGCTAAAGTTACCTAGAGTTAGCTAGAGTTACTTAAGGTTAGCTAGAGTTAGCTAGAATTACCTAGAGTTACCTAGAGTTAGCTAGAGTTACCTTGAGTTACCTAGAGTTAGCTAGAATTACCTAGAGTTAGCTAGAGTTAGCTAAAGTTAGCTAGAATTACCTAGAGTTAGCTAGAGTTAGCTAAAGTTAGCTAGAATTACCTAGAGTTAGCTAAAGTTAGCTAGAATTACCTAGAGTTACCTAGAGTTACCTAGAGTTACCTAGAATTAGCTAGAGTTACCTAGAGTTACCTAGAGTTAGCTAAAGTTAGCTAGAGTTACCTAGATTTAGCTAGAGTTACCTAGAGTTAGCTAAAGTTAGCTAGAATTACCTAGAGTTACCTAGAGTTAGCTAGAGTTAGCTAGAATTACCTAGAGTTACCTAGAGTTAGCTAGAGTTAGATAGAGTTAGCTAGAATTACCTAGAGTTAGCTAGAGTTAGCTAGAGTTAGCTAGAGTTACCTAGAGTTAGCTAAAGTTAGATAGAATTACCTAGAGTTAGCTAGAGTTAGCTAGAGTTACCTAGAGTTACCTAGAGTTAGCTAGAGTTAACTAGAGTTAGCTAGAATTACCTAGAGTTACCTAGAGTTACCTAGAGTTACCAAGAGTTAGCTAGAGTTAGCTAGAGTTAGCTAGAGTTAGCTAAAGTTAGCTAGAGTTAGTTAGAGTTAGCTAGAGTTACCTAGAGTTAGCTAAAGTTAGCTAAAGTTAGCTAGAATTACCTAGAGTTAGCTAGAGTTAGCTAAAGTTAGCTAGAGTTACCTAGAATTAGCTAGAGTTAGCTAGAGTTACCTAGAGTTAGCTAAAGTTAGCTAGAATTACTTAGAGTTAGCTAGAGTTACCTAGAGTTAGCTAAAGTTAGCTAGAATTATCTAGAGTTACCTAGAGTTAGCTAGAGTTAGCTAAAGTTAGCTAGAATTACCTAGAGTTAGCTAGAGTTAGCTAAAGTTAGCTAGAGTTACCTAGAGTTAGCTAGAGTTAGCTAGAGTTACCTAGAGTTAGCTAAAGTTAGCTAGAATTACCTAGAGTTACCTAGAGTTACCTAGAGTTACCTAGAATTAGCTAGAGTTACCTAGAGTTACCTAGAGTTAGCTAAAGTTAGCTAGAGTTACCTAGATTTAGCTAGAGTTACCTAGAGTTAGCTAAAGTTAGCTAGAATTACCTAGAGTTACCTAGAGTTAGCTAGAGTTAGCTAGAATTACCTAGAGTTACCTAGAGTTAGCTAGAGTTAGATAGAGTTAGCTAGAATTACCTAGAGTTAGCTAGAGTTAGCTAGAGTTAGCTAGAGTTACCTAGAGTTAGCTAAAGTTAGATAGAATTACCTAGAGTTAGCTAGAGTTAGCTAGAGTTACCTAGAGTTACCTAGAGTTAGCTAGAGTTAACTAGAGTTAGCTAGAATTACCTAGAGTTACCTAGAGTTACCTAGAGTTACCAAGAGTTAGCTAGAGTTAGCTAGAGTTAGCTAGAGTTAGCTAAAGTTAGCTAGAGTTAGTTAGAGTTAGCTAGAGTTACCTAGAGTTAGCTAAAGTTAGCTAAAGTTAGCTAGAATTACCTAGAGTTACCTAGAGTTAGCTAGAGTTAGCTAGAATTACCTAGAGTTAGCTAAAGTTAGCTAGAATTACCTAGAGTTACCTAGAGTTAGCTAGAGTTAGCTAAAGTTACCTAGAGTTACCTAGAGTTACCTAGAGTTAGCTAAAGTTAGTTAGAGTTACCTAGAGTTAGCTAAAGTTAGCTATAATTACCTAGAGTTACCTAGAGTTAGCTAGAGTTAGCTAGAGTTAGCTAGAATTACCTAGAGTTACCTAGAGTTAGCTAGAGTTAGCTAGAGTTAGCTAAAGTTACCTAGAGTTAGATAGAGTTACTTAAGGTTAGCTAGAGTTAGCTAGAATTACCTAGAGTTACCTAGAGTTAGCTAGAGTTACCTTGAGTTACCTAGAGTTAGCTAGAATTACCTAGAGTTAGCTAGAGTTAGCTAAAGTTAGCTAGAATTACCTAGAGTTAGCTAGAGTTAGCTAAAGTTAGCTATAATTACCTAGAGTTAGCTAGAGTTAGCTAAAGTTAGCTAGAGTTACCTAGAATTAGCTAGAGTTAGCTAGAGTTACCTAGAGTTAGCTAAAGTTAGCTAGAATTACTTAGAGTTACCTAGAGTTATCTAGAGTTACCTAGAGTTAGCTAGAGTTAGCTAGAGTTACATAGAGTTAGCTAAAGTTAGCTAGAGTTACCTAGAGTTAGCTAGAGTTAGCTAGAGTTACCTAGAGTTAGCTAAAGTTAGCTAGAATTACCTAGAGTTACCTAGAGTTAGCTAGAGATAGCTAAAGTTAGCTAGAATTACCTAGAGTTAGCTAGAGTTAGCTAAAGTTAGCTAGAGTTACCTAGAGTTAGCTAGAGTTAGCTAGAGTTACCTAGAGTTAGCTAAAGTTAGCTAGAATTACCTAGAGTTACCTAGAGTTACCTAGAGTTACCTAGAATTAGCTAGAGTTACCTAGAGTTACCTAGAGTTAGCTAAAGTTAGCTAGAGTTACCTAGATTTAGCTAGAGTTACCTAGAGTTAGCTAAAGTTAGCTAGAATTACCTAGAGTTACCTAGAGTTAGCTAGAGTTAGCTAGAATTACCTAGAGTTACCTAGAGTTAGCTAGAGTTAGATAGAGTTAGCTAGAATTACCTAGAGTTAGCTAGAGTTAGCTAGAGTTAGCTAGAGTTACCTAGAGTTAGCTAGAGTTAACTAGAGTTAGCTAGAATTACTTAGAGTTAGCTAGAGTTAGCTAGAATTACCTAGAGTTACCTAGAGTTAGCTAGAGTTACCTTGAGTTACCTAGAGTTAGCTAAAATTACCTAGAGTTAGCTAGAGTTAGCTAAAGTTAGCTAGAATTACCTAGAGTTACTTAGAATTAGCTAGAGTTAGCTAGAGTTACCTAGAGTTAGCTAAAGTTAGCTAGAATTACCTAGAGTTACCTAGAGTTATCTAGAGTTACCTAGAGTTAGCTAGAGTTAGCTAGAGTTACCTAGAGTTAACTAAAGTTAGCTAGAGTTACCTAGAATTAGATAGAGTTAGCTAGAGTTACCTAGAGTTAGCTAAAGTTAGCTAGAATTACCTAGAGTTACCTAGAGTTAGCTAGAGTTACCTAGAGTTACCTAGAGTTAGCTAAAGTTAGATAGAATTACCTAGAGTTAGCTAGAGTTAGCTAGAGTTAGCTATAGTTAGCTGGAGTTAGCTAGAGTTACCTAGAGTTACCTAGAGTTAGCTAGAGTTAGCTAGAGTTACCTTGAGTTACCTAGAGTTAGCTAGAGTTACCTAGAGTTACCTAGAGTTAGCTAGAGTTAGCTAAAGTTAGCTAGAATTACCTAGAGTTACCTAGAGTTAGCTAGAGTTAGCTAAAGTTAGCTAGAATTACCTAGAGTTAGCTAGAGTTAGCTAAAGTTAGCTAGAGTTACCTAGAGTTAGCTAGAGTTAGCTAGAGTTACCTAGAGTTAGCTAAAGTTAGCTAGAATTACCTAGAGTTACCTAGAGTTACCTAGAGTTACCTAGAGTTAGCTAGAGTTACCTAGAGTTAGCTAGAGTTACCTAGAGTTACCTAGAGTTAGCTAAAGTTAGCTAGAATTACCTAGAGTTAGCTAGAGTTAGCTAGAGTTAGCTAGAGTTAGCTAGAGTTAGCTAGAGTTACCTAGAGTTACCTAGAGTTAGCTAGAGTTAGCTAGAGTTACCTTGAGTTACCTAGAGTTAGCTAGAGTTAGCTAGAGTTAGCTAAAGTTATCTAGAGTTAGCTAGAGTTACCTAGAGTTAGCTAGAGTTACCTAGAGTTACCTAGAGTTAGCTAGAGTTAGCTAAAGTTAGCTAGAATTACCTAGAGTTACCTAGAGTTAGCTAGAGTTAGCTAGAGTTACCTAGAGTTAGCTAAAGTTAGCTAGAGTTACCTAGAGTTAGCTAGAATTAGCTAGAGTTAGCTAGAGTTACCTAGAGTTAGTTAAAGTTAGCTAGAATTACCTAGAGTTACCTAGAGTTATCTAGAGTTACCTAGAGTTAGCTAGAGTTAGCTAAAGTTACCTAGAGTTACCTAGAGTTACCTAGAGTTAGCTAAAGTTAGCTAGAGTTACCTAGAGTTAGCTAAAGTTAGCTAGAATTACCTAGAGTTACCTAGAGTTAGCTAGAGTTAGCTAAAGTTAGCTAGAATTACCTAGAGTTAGCTAGAGTTAGCTAAAGTTAGCTAGAGTTACATAGAGTTAGCTAGAGTTAGCTATAGTTACCTAGAGTTAGCTAAAGTTAGCTAGAATTACCTAGAGTTACCTAGAGTTACCTAGAGTTACCTAGAATTAGCTAGAGTTACCTAGAGTTACCTATAGTTAGCTAAAGTTAGCTAGAGTTACCTAGAGTTAGCTAGAGTTACCTAGAGTTAGCTAAAGTTAGCTAGAATTACCTAGAGTTACCTAGAGTTAGCTAGAGTTAGCTAGAATTACCTAGAGTTACCTAGAGTTAGCTAGAGTTAGCTAGAGTTACCTAGAGTTACCTAGAGTTAGCTAGAGTTAACTAGAGTTAGCTAGAATTACCTAGAGTTACCTAGAGTTACCTAGAGTTACCAAGAGTTAGCTAGAGTTAGCTAGAGTTAGCTAGAGTTAGCTAAAGTTAGCTAGAGTTAGTTAGAGTTAGCTAGAGTTACCTAGAGTTAGCTAAAGTTAGCTAAAGTTAGCTAGAATTACCTAGAGTTACCTAGAGTTAGCTAGAGTTAGCTAGAATTACCTAGAGTTAGCTAAAGTTAGCTAGAATTACCTAGAGTTACCTAGAGTTAGCTAGAGTTAGCTAAAGTTACCTAGAGTTACCTAGAGTTACCTAGAGTTAGCTAAAGTTAGTTAGAGTTACCTAGAGTTAGCTAAAGTTAGCTATAATTACCTAGAGTTACCTAGAGTTAGCTAGAGTTAGCTAGAGTTAGCTAGAATTACCTAGAGTTACCTAGAGTTAGCTAGAGTTAGCTAGAGTTAGCTAAAGTTACCTAGAGTTAGCTAGAGTTACTTAAGGTTAGCTAGAGTTAGCTAGAATTACCTAGAGTTAGCTAAAGTTAGCTAGAATTACCTAGAGTTAGCTAGAATTACCTAGAGTTAGCTAGAGTTAGCTAGAATTACCTAGAGTTACCTAGAGTTAGCTAGAGTTACCTTGAGTTACCTAGAGTTAGCTAGAATTACCTAGAGTTAGCTAGAGTTAGCTAAAGTTAGCTAGAATTACCTAGAGTTAGCTAGAGTTAGCTAAAGTTAGCTAGAATTACCTAGAGTTAGCTAGAGTTAGCTAAAGTTAGCTAGAGTTACCTAGAGTTAGCTAGAGTTAGCTATAGTTACCTAGAGTTAGCTAAAGTTAGCTAGAATTACCTAGAGTTACCTAGAGTTACCTAGAGTTACCTAGAATTAGCTAGAGTTACCTAGAGTTACCTATAGTTAGCTAAAGTTAGCTAGAGTTACCTAGAGTTAGCTAGAGTTACCTAGAGTTAGCTAAAGTTAGCTAGAATTACCTAGAGTTACCTAGAGTTAGCTAGAGTTAGCTAGAATTACCTAGAGTTACCTAGAGTTAGCTAGAGTTAGCTAGAGTTACCTAGAGTTACCTAGAGTTAGCTAGAGTTAACTAGAGTTAGCTAGAATTACCTAGAGTTACCTAGAGTTACCTAGAGTTACCAAGAGTTAGCTAGAGTTAGCTAGAGTTAGCTAGAGTTAGCTAAAGTTAGCTAGAGTTAGTTAGAGTTAGCTAGAGTTACCTAGAGTTAGCTAAAGTTAGCTAAAGTTAGCTAGAATTACCTAGAGTTACCTAGAGTTAGCTAGAGTTAGCTAGAATTACCTAGAGTTAGCTAAAGTTAGCTAGAATTACCTAGAGTTACCTAGAGTTAGCTAGAGTTAGCTAAAGTTACCTAGAGTTACCTAGAGTTACCTAGAGTTAGCTAAAGTTAGTTAGAGTTACCTAGAGTTAGCTAAAGTTAGCTATAATTACCTAGAGTTACCTAGAGTTAGCTAGAGTTAGCTAGAGTTAGCTAGAATTACCTAGAGTTACCTAGAGTTAGCTAGAGTTAGCTAGAGTTAGCTAAAGTTACCTAGAGTTAGCTAGAGTTACTTAAGGTTAGCTAGAGTTAGCTAGAATTACCTAGAGTTAGCTAAAGTTAGCTAGAATTACCTAGAGTTAGCTAGAATTACCTAGAGTTAGCTAGAGTTAGCTAGAATTACCTAGAGTTACCTAGAGTTAGCTAGAGTTACCTTGAGTTACCTAGAGTTAGCTAGAATTACCTAGAGTTAGCTAGAGTTAGCTAAAGTTAGCTAGAATTACCTAGAGTTAGCTAGAGTTAGCTAAAGTTAGCTAGAATTACCTAGAGTTAGCTAGAGTTAGCTAAAGTTAGCTAGAGTTACCTAGAGTTAGCTAGAGTTAGCTAAAGTTACCTAGAGTTACCTAGAGTTACCTAGAGTTAGCTAGAGTTACCTAGAGTTAGCTAGAATTACCTAGAGTTACCTAGAGTTACCTAGAGTTACCAAGAGTTAGCTAGAGTTATCTAGAGTTAGCTAGAGTTAGCTAGAGTTAGCTAGAGTTAGCTAGAATTACATAGAGTTACCTAGAGTTAGCTAGAGTATGCTAGAGTTACCTAGAGTTAGCTAGAGTTAGCTAGAGTTACTTAGAGTTAGCTAGAGTTAGCTAGAATTACCTAGAGTTACCTAGAGTTAGCTAGAGTTAACTTGAGTTACCTAGAGTTAGCTAGAGTTACCTAGAGTTAGCTAGAATTACCTAGAGTTACCTAGAGTTACCTAGAGTTACCAAGAGTTAGCTAGAGTTAGCTAGAGTTAGCTAAAGTTAGCTAGAGTTAGTTAGAGTTAGCTAGAGTTACCTAGAGTTAGCTAAAGTTAGCTAAAGTTAGCTAGAATTACCTAGAGTTAGCTAGAGTTAGCTAAAGTTAGCTAGAATTACCTAGAGTTAGCTAGAGTTAGCTAAAGTTAGCTAGAGTTACCTAGAATTACCTAGAGTTACCTAGAGTTATCTAGAGTTACCTAGAGTTAGCTAGAGTTAGCTAGAGTTACCTAGAGTTAGCTAAAGTTAGCTAGAGTTACCTAGAGTTAGCTAGAGTTAGCTAGAGTTAGCTAGAGTTAGCTAAAGTTAGCTAGAATTACCTAGAGTTACCTAGAGTTAGCTAGAGTTACCTAGAGTTACCTAGAGTTAGATAAAGTTAGCTAGAATTATTTAGAGTTAGCTAGAGTTAGCTAGAGTTACCTAGAGTTAGCTAAAGTTAGCTAGAATTACCTAGAGTTAGCTAGAGTTAGCTAGAGTTAGCTAGAGTTACCTAGAGTTAGCTAGAGTTACCTAGAGTTAGCTAGAATTACCTAGAGTTACCTAGAGTTACCTAGAGTTACCAAGAGTTAGCTAGAGTTAGCTAGAGTTAGCTAGAGTTAGCTAAAGTTAGCTAGAGTTAGTTAGAGTTAGCTAGAGTTACCTAGAGTTAGCTAAAGTTAGCTAAAGTTAGCTAGAATTACCTAGAGTTAGCTAAAGTTAGCTAGAATTACCTAGAGTTACCTAGAGTTAGCTAGAGTTAGCTAAAGTTACCTAGAGTTACCTAGAGTTACCTAGAGTTAGCTAAAGTTAGCTAGAGTTACCTAGAGTTAGCTAAAGTTAGCTAGAATTACCTAGAGTTACCTAGAGTTAACTAGAGTTAGCTAAAGTTAGCTAGAATTACCTAGAGTTAGCTAGAGTTAGCTAAAGTTAGCTAGAGTTACCTAGAGTTAGCTAGAGTTAGCTATAGTTACCTAGGATTAGCTAAAGTTAGCTAGAATTACCTAGAGTTACCTAGAGTTACCTAGAGTTACCTAGAATTAGCTAGAGTTACCTAGAGTTACCTATAGTTAGCTAAAGTTAGCTAGAGTTACCTAGAGTTAGCTAGAGTTACCTAGAGTTAGCTAAAGTTAGCTAGAATTACCTAGAGTTACCTAGAGTTAGCTAGAGTTAGCTAGAATTACCTAGAGTTACCTAGAGTTAGCTAGAGTTAGATAGAGTTAGCTAGAGTTAGCTAGAGTTAGCTAGAGTTACTTAGAGTTAGCTAAAGTTAGCTAGAGTTACCTAGAGTTAGCTAAAGTTAGCTAGAATTACCTAGAGTTACCTAGAGTTAACTAGAGTTAGCTAAAGTTAGCTAGAATTACCTAGAGTTAGCTAGAGTTAGCTAAAGTTAGCTAGAGTTACCTAGAGTTAGCTAGAGTTAGCTATAGTTACCTAGGATTAGCTAAAGTTAGCTAGAATTACCTAGAGTTACCTAGAGTTACCTAGAGTTACCTAGAATTAGCTAGAGTTACCTAGAGTTACCTATAGTTAGCTAAAGTTAGCTAGAGTTACCTAGAGTTAGCTAGAGTTACCTAGAGTTACCTAGAGTTAGCTAGAGTTACCTAGAGTTAGCTAGAATTACCTAGAGTTACCTAGAGTTACCTAGAGTTACCAAGAGTTAGCTAGAGTTATCTAGAGTTAGCTAGAGTTAGCTAGAGTTAGCTAGAGTTAGCTAGAATTACATAGAGTTACCTAGAGTTAGCTAGAGTATGCTAGAGTTACCTAGAGTTAGCTAGAGTTAGCTAGAGTTACTTAGAGTTAGCTAGAGTTAGCTAGAATTACCTAGAGTTACCTAGAGTTAGCTAGAGTTAACTTGTGTTACCTAGAGTTAGCTAGAGTTACCTAGAGTTAGCTAGAATTACCTAGAGTTACCTAGAGTTACCTAGAGTTACCAAGAGTTAGCTAGAGTTAGCTAGAGTTAGCTAGAGTTAGCTAAAGTTAGCTAGAGTTAGTTAGAGTTAGCTAGAGTTACCTAGAGTTAGCTAAAGTTAGCTAAAGTTAGCTAGAATTACCTAGAGTTAGCTAGAGTTAGCTAAAGTTAGCTAGAATTACCTAGAGTTAGCTAGAGTTAGCTAAAGTTAGCTAGAGTTACCTAGAATTACCTAGAGTTACCTAGAGTTATCTAGAGTTACCTAGAGTTAGCTAGAGTTAGCTAGAGTTAGCTAGAGTTAGCTAAAGTTAGCTAGAGTTAGTTAGAGTTAGCTAGAGTTACCTAGAGTTAGCTAAAGTTAGCTAAAGTTAGCTAGAATTACCTAGAGTTACCTAGAGTTAGCTAGAGTTAGCTAGAATTACCTAGAGTTAGCTAAAGTTAGCTAGAATTACCTAGAGTTACCTAGAGTTAGCTAGAGTTAGCTAAAGTTACCTAGAGTTACCTAGAGTTACCTAGAGTTAGCTAAAGTTAGTTAGAGTTACCTAGAGTTAGCTAAAGTTAGCTATAATTACCTAGAGTTACCTAGAGTTAGCTAGAGTTAGCTAGAGTTAGCTAGAATTACCTAGAGTTACCTAGAGTTAGCTAGAGTTATCTAGAGTTAGCTAAAGTTACCTAGAGTTAGCTAGAGTTACTTAAGGTTAGCTAGAGTTAGCTAGAATTACCTAGAGTTACCTAGAGTTAGCTAGAGTTACCTTGAGTTACCTAGAGTTAGCTAGAATTACCTAGAGTTAGCTAGAGTTAGCTAAAGTTAGCTAGAATTACCTAGAGTTAGCTAGAGTTAGCTAAAGTTAGCTAGAATTACCTAGAGTTAGCTAGAGTTAGCTAAAGTTAGCTAGAGTTACCTAGAATTAGCTAGAGTTAGCTAGAGTTACCTAGAGTTAGCTAAAGTTAGCTAGAATTACTTAGAGTTACCTAGAGTTATCTAGAGTTACCTAGAGTTAGCTAGAGTTAGCTAGAGTTACATAGAGTTAGCTAAAGTTAGCTAGAGTTACCTAGAGTTAGCTAGAGTTAGCTAGAGTTACCTAGAGTTAGCTAAAGTTAGCTAGAATTATCTAGAGTTACCTAGAGTTAGCTAGAGTTAGCTAAAGTTAGCTAGAATTACCTAGAGTTAGCTAGAGTTAGCTAAAGTTAGCTAGAGTTACCTAGAGTTAGCTAGAGTTAGCTAGAGTTACCTAGAGTTAGCTAAAGTTAGCTAGAATTACCTAGAGTTACCTAGAGTTACCTAGAGTTACCTAGAATTAGCTAGAGTTACCTAGAGTTACCTAGAGTTAGCTAAAGTTAGCTAGAGTTACCTAGATTTAGCTAGAGTTACCTAGAGTTAGCTAAAGTTAGCTAGAATTACCTAGAGTTACCTAGAGTTAGCTAGAGTTAGCTAGAATTACCTAGAGTTACCTAGAGTTAGCTAGAGTTAGATAGAGTTAGCTAGAATTACCTAGAGTTAGCTAGAGTTAGCTAGAGTTAGCTAGAGTTACCTAGAGTTAGCTAAAGTTAGATAGAATTACCTAGAGTTAGCTAGAGTTAGCTAGAGTTACCTAGAGTTACCTAGAGTTAGCTAGAGTTAACTAGAGTTAGCTAGAATTACCTAGAGTTACCTAGAGTTACCTAGAGTTACCAAGAGTTAGCTAGAGTTAGCTAGAGTTAGCTAGAGTTAGCTAAAGTTAGCTAGAGTTAGTTAGAGTTAGCTAGAGTTACCTAGAGTTAGCTAAAGTTAGCTAAAGTTAGCTAGAATTACCTAGAGTTACCTAGAGTTAGCTAGAGTTAGCTAGAATTACCTAGAGTTAGCTAAAGTTAGCTAGAATTACCTAGAGTTACCTAGAGTTAGCTAGAGTTAGCTAAAGTTACCTAGAGTTACCTAGAGTTACCTAGAGTTAGCTAAAGTTAGTTAGAGTTACCTAGAGTTAGCTAAAGTTAGCTATAATTACCTAGAGTTACCTAGAGTTAGCTAGAGTTAGCTAGAGTTAGCTAGAATTACCTAGAGTTACCTAGAGTTAGCTAGAGTTAGCTAGAGTTAGCTAAAGTTACCTAGAGTTAGCTAGAGTTACTTAAGGTTAGCTAGAGTTAGCTAGAATTACCTAGAGTTACCTAGAGTTAGCTAGAGTTACCTTGAGTTACCTAGAGTTAGCTAGAGTTAGCTAGAGTTAGCTAGAGTTAGCTAAAGTTAGCTAGAATTACCTAGAGTTAGCTAGAGTTAGCTAAAGTTAGCTAGAATTACCTAGAGTTAGCTAGAGTTAGCTAAAGTTAGCTAGAGTTACCTAGAATTAGCTAGAGTTAGCTAGAGTTACCTAGAGTTAGCTAAAGTTAGCTAGAATTACTTAGAGTTACCTAGAGTTATCTAGAGTTACCTAGAGTTAGCTAGAGTTAGCTAGAGTTACATAGAGTTAGCTAAAGTTAGCTAGAGTTACCTAGAGTTAGCTAGAGTTAGCTAGAGTTACCTAGAGTTAGCTAAAGTTAGCTAGAATTACCTAGAGTTACCTAGAGTTAGCTAGAGTTAGCTAAAGTTAGCTAGAATTACCTAGAGTTAGCTAGAGTTAGCTAAAGTTAGCTAGAGTTACCTAGAGTTAGCTAGAGTTAGCTAGAGTTACCTAGAGTTAGCTAAAGTTAGCTAGAATTACCTAGAGTTACCTAGAGTTACCTAGAGTTACCTAGAATTAGCTAGAGTTACCTAGAGTTAGCTAAAGTTAGCTAGAGTTACCTAGATTTAGCTAGAGTTACCTAGAGTTAGCTAAAGTTAGCTAGAATTACCTAGAGTTACCTAGAGTTAGCTAGAGTTAGCTAGAATTACCTAGAGTTACCTAGAGTTAGCTAGAGTTACCTAGAGTTACCTAGAGTTAGCTAAAGTTAGATAGAATTACCTAGAGTTAGCTAGAGTTAGCTAGAGTTAGCTATAGTTAGCTGGAGTTAGCTAGAGTTACCTAGAGTTACCTAGAGTTAGCTAGAGTTAGCTAGAGTTACCTTGAGTTACCTAGAGTTAGCTAGAGTTACCTAGAGTTACCTAGAGTTAGCTAGAGTTAGCTAAAGTTAGCTAGAATTACCTAGAGTTACCTAGAGTTAGCTAGAGTTAGCTAAAGTTAGCTAGAATTACCTAGAGTTAGCTATAGTTAGCTAAAGTTAGCTAGAGTTACCTAGAGTTAGCTAGAGTTAGCTAGAGTTACCTAGAGTTAGCTAAAGTTAGCTAGAATTACCTAGAGTTACCTAGAGTTACCTAGAGTTACCTAGAGTTAGCTAGAGTTACCTAGAGTTAGCTAGAGTTACCTAGAGTTACCTAGAGTTAGCTAAAGTTAGCTAGAATTACCTAGAGTTAGCTAGAGTTAGCTAGAGTTAGCTAGAGTTAGCTAGAGTTAGCTAGAGTTACCTAGAGTTACCTAGAGTTAGCTAGAGTTAGCTAGAGTTACCTTGAGTTACCTAGAGTTAGCTAGAGTTAGCTAGAGTTAGCTAAAGTTATCTAGAGTTAGCTAGAGTTACCTAGAGTTAGCTAGAGTTACCTAGAGTTACCTAGAGTTAGCTAGAGTTAGCTAAAGTTAGCTAGAATTACCTAGAGTTACCTAGAGTTAGCTAGAGTTAGCTAGAGTTACCTAGAGTTAGCTAAAGTTAGCTAGAGTTACCTAGAGTTAGCTAGAATTAGCTAGAGTTAGCTAGAGTTACCTAGAGTTAGTTAAAGTTAGCTAGAATTACTTAGAGTTACCTAGAGTTATCTAGAGTTACCTAGAGTTAGCTAGAGTTAGCTAAAGTTACCTAGAGTTACCTAGAGTTACCTAGAGTTAGCTAAAGTTAGCTAGAGTTACCTAGAGTTAGCTAAAGTTAGCTAGAATTACCTAGAGTTACCTAGAGTTAGCTAGAGTTAGCTAAAGTTAGCTAGAATTACCTAGAGTTAGCTAGAGTTAGCTAAAGTTAGCTAGAGTTACATAGAGTTAGCTAGAGTTAGCTATAGTTACCTAGAGTTAGCTAAAGTTAGCTAGAATTACCTAGAGTTACCTAGAGTTACCTAGAGTTACCTAGAATTAGCTAGAGTTACCTAGAGTTACCTATAGTTAGCTAAAGTTAGCTAGAGTTACCTAGAGTTAGCTAGAGTTACCTAGAGTTAGCTAAAGTTAGCTAGAATTACCTAGAGTTACCTAGAGTTAGCTAGAGTTAGCTAGAATTACCTAGAGTTACCTAGAGTTAGCTAGAGTTAGCTAGAGTTACCTAGAGTTACCTAGAGTTAGCTAGAGTTAACTAGAGTTAGCTAGAATTACCTAGAGTTACCTAGAGTTACCTAGAGTTACCAAGAGTTAACTAGAGTTAGCTAGAGTTAGCTAGAGTTAGCTAAAGTTAGCTAGAGTTAGTTAGAGTTAGCTAGAGTTACCTAGAGTTAGCTAAAGTTAGCTAAAGTTAGCTAGAATTACCTAGAGTTACCTAGAGTTAGCTAGAGTTAGCTAGAATTACCTAGAGTTAGCTAAAGTTAGCTAGAATTACCTAGAGTTACCTAGAGTTAGCTAGAGTTAGCTAAAGTTACCTAGAGTTACCTAGAGTTACCTAGAGTTAGCTAAAGTTAGTTAGAGTTACCTAGAGTTAGCTAAAGTTAGCTATAATTACCTAGAGTTACCTAGAGTTAGCTAGAGTTAGCTAGAGTTAGCTAGAATTACCTAGAGTTACCTAGAGTTAGCTAGAGTTAGCTAGAGTTAGCTAAAGTTACCTAGAGTTAGCTAGAGTTACTTAAGGTTAGCTAGAGTTAGCTAGAATTACCTAGAGTTAGCTAAAGTTAGCTAGAATTACCTAGAGTTAGCTAGAATTACCTAGAGTTAGCTAGAGTTAGCTAGAATTACCTAGAGTTACCTAGAGTTAGCTAGAGTTACCTTGAGTTACCTAGAGTTAGCTAGAATTACCTAGAGTTAGCTAGAGTTAGCTAAAGTTAGCTAGAATTACCTAATGTTAGCTAGAGTTAGCTAAAGTTAGCTAGAATTACCTAGAGTTAGCTAGAGTTAGCTAAAGTTAGCTAGAGTTACCTAGAGTTAGCTAGAGTTAGCTAAAGTTACCTAGAGTTACCTAGAGTTACCTAGAGTTAGCTAGAGTTACCTAGAGTTAGCTAGAATTACCTAGAGTTACCTAGAGTTACCTAGAGTTACCAAGAGTTAGCTAGAGTTATCTAGAGTTAGCTAGAGTTAGCTAGAGTTAGCTAGAGTTAGCTAGAATTACATAGAGTTAGCTAGAGTTAGCTAGAGTTACTTAGAGTTAGCTAGAGTTAGCTAGAATTACCTAGAGTTACCTAGAGTTAGCTAGAGTTAACTTGAGTTACCTAGAGTTAGCTAGAGTTACCTAGAGTTAGCTAGAATTACCTAGAGTTACCTAGAGTTACCTAGAGTTACCAAGAGTTAGCTAGAGATAGCTAGAGTTAGCTAGAGTTAGCTAAAGTTAGCTAGAGTTAGTTAGAGTTAGCTAGAGTTACCTAGAGTTAGCTAAAGTTAGCTAAAGTTAGCTAGAATTACCTAGAGTTAGCTAGAGTTAGCTAAAGTTAGCTAGAATTACCTAGAGTTAGCTAGAGTTAGCTAAAGTTAGCTAGAGTTACCTAGAATTACCTAGAGTTACCTAGAGTTATCTAGAGTTACCTAGAGTTAGCTAGAGTTAGCTAGAGTTACCTAGAGTTAGCTAAAGTTAGCTAGAGTTACCTAGAGTTAGCTAGAGTTAGCTAGAGTTAGCTAGAGTTAGCTAAAGTTAGCTAGAATTACCTAGAGTTACCTAGAGTTAGCTAGAGTTACCTAGAGTTACCTAGAGTTAGATAAAGTTAGCTAGAATTATTTAGAGTTAGCTAGAGTTAGCTAGAGTTACCTAGAGTTAGCTAAAGTTAGCTAGAATTACCTAGAGTTAGCTAGAGTTAGCTAGAGTTAGCTAGAGTTACCTAGAGTTAGCTAGAGTTACCTAGAGTTAGCTAGAATTACCTAGAGTTACCTAGAGTTACCTAGAGTTACCAAGAGTTAGCTAGAGTTAGCTAGAGTTAGCTAGAGTTAGCTAAAGTTAGCTAGAGTTAGTTAGAGTTAGCTAGAGTTACCTAGAGTTAGCTAAAGTTAGCTAAAGTTAGCTAGAATTACCTAGAGTTAGCTAAAGTTAGCTAGAATTACCTAGAGTTACCTAGAGTTAGCTAGAGTTAGCTAAAGTTACCTAGAGTTACCTAGAGTTACCTAGAGTTAGCTAAAGTTAGCTAGAGTTACCTAGAGTTAGCTAAAGTTAGCTAGAATTACCTAGAGTTACCTAGAGTTAACTAGAGTTAGCTAAAGTTAGCTAGAATTACCTAGAGTTAGCTAGAGTTAGCTAAAGTTAGCTAGAGTTACCTAGAGTTAGCTAGAGTTAGCTATAGTTACCTAGAGTTAGCTAAAGTTAGCTAGAATTACCTAGAGTTACCTAGAGTTACCTAGAGTTACCTAGAATTAGCTAGAGTTACCTAGAGTTACCTATAGTTAGCTAAAGTTAGCTAGAGTTACCTAGAGTTAGCTAGAGTTACCTAGAGTTAGCTAAAGTTAGCTAGAATTACCTAGAGTTACCTAGAGTTAGCTAGAGTTAGCTAGAATTACCTAGAGTTACCTAGAGTTAGCTAGAGTTAGATAGAGTTAGCTAGAGTTAGCTAGAGTTAGCTAGAGTTACTTAGAGTTAGCTAGAGTTAGCTAGAATTACCTAGAGTTAGCTAAAGTTAGCTAGAATTACCTAGAGTTAGCTAGAGTTAGCTAGAGTTACCTAGAGTTACCTAGAGTTAGCTAGAGTTAACTAGAGTTAGCTAGAATTACCTAGAGTTACCTAGAGTTACCTAGAGTTACCAAGAGTTAGCTAGAGTTAGCTAGAGTTAGCTAGAGTTAGCTAAAGTTAGCTAGAGTTAGTTAGAGTTAGCTAGAGTTACCTAGAGTTAGCTAAAGTTAGCTAAAGTTAGCTAGAATTACCTAGAGTTACCTAGAGTTAGCTAGAGTTAGCTAGAATTACCTAGAGTTAGCTAAAGTTAGCTAGAATTACCTAGAGTTACCTAGAGTTAGCTAGAGTTAGCTAAAGTTACCTAGAGTTACCTAGAGTTACCTAGAGTTAGCTAAAGTTAGTTAGAGTTACCTAGAGTTAGCTAAAGTTAGCTATAATTACCTAGAGTTACCTAGAGTTAGCTAGAGTTAGCTAGAGTTAGCTAGAATTACCTAGAGTTACCTAGAGTTAGCTAGAGTTAGCTAGAGTTAGCTAAAGTTACCTAGAGTTAGCTAGAGTTACTTAAGGTTAGCTAGAGTTAGCTAGAATTACCTAGAGTTACCTAGAGTTAGCTAGAGTTACCTTGAGTTACCTAGAGTTAGCTAGAATTACCTAGAGTTAGCTAGAGTTAGCTAAAGTTAGCTAGAATTACCTAGAGTTAGCTAGAGTTAGCTAAAGTTAGCTAGAATTACCTAGAGTTAGCTAGAGTTAGCTAAAGTTAGCTAGAGTTACCTAGAATTAGCTAGAGTTAGCTAGAGTTACCTAGAGTTAGCTAAAGTTAGCTAGAATTACTTAGAGTTACCTAGAGTTATCTAGAGTTACCTAGAGTTAGCTAGAGTTAGCTAGAGTTACATAGAGTTAGCTAAAGTTAGCTAGAGTTACCTAGAGTTAGCTAGAGTTAGCTAGAGTTACCTAGAGTTAGCTAAAGTTAGCTATAATTATCTAGAGTTACCTAGAGTTAGCTAGAGTTAGCTAAAGTTAGCTAGAATTACCTAGAGTTAGCTAGAGTTAGCTAAAGTTAGCTAGAGTTACCTAGAGTTAGCCAGAGTTAGCTAGAGTTACCTAGAGTTAGCTAAAGTTAGCTAGAATTACCTAGAGTTACCTAGAGTTACCTAGAGTTACCTAGAATTAGCTAGAGTTACCTAGAGTTACCTAGAGTTAGCTAAAGTTAGCTAGAGTTACCTAGATTTAGCTAGAGTTACCTAGAGTTAGCTAAAGTTAGCTAGAATTACCTAGAGTTACCTAGAGTTAGCTAGAGTTAGCTAGAATTACCTAGAGTTACCTAGAGTTAGCTAGAGTTAGATAGAGTTAGCTAGAATTACCTAGAGTTAGCTAGAGTTAGCTAGAGTTAGCTAGAGTTACCTAGAGTTAGCTAAAGTTAGCTAGAATTACCTAGAGTTAGCTAGAGTTAGCTAGAGTTACCTAGAGTTACCTAGAGTTAGCTAGAGTTAACTAGAGTTAGCTAGAATTACCTAGAGTTACCTAGAGTTACCTAGAGTTACCAAGAGTTAGCTAGAGTTAGCTAGAGTTAGCTAGAGTTAGCTAAAGTTAGCTAGAGTTAGTTAGAGTTAGCTAGAGTTACCTAGAGTTAGCTAAAGTTAGCTAAAGTTAGCTAGAATTACCTAGAGTTACCTAGAGTTAGCTAGAGTTAGCTAGAATTACCTAGAGTTAGCTAAAGTTAGCTAGAATTACCTAGAGTTACCTAGAGTTAGCTAGAGTTAGCTAAAGTTACCTAGAGTTACCTAGAGTTACCTAGAGTTAGCTAAAGTTAGTTAGAGTTACCTAGAGTTAGCTAAAGTTAGCTATAATTACCTAGAGTTACCTAGAGTTAGCTAGAGTTAGCTAGAGTTAGCTAGAATTACCTAGAGTTACCTAGAGTTAGCTAGAGTTAGCTAGAGTTAGCTAAAGTTACCTAGAGTTAGCTAGAGTTACTTAAGGTTAGCTAGAGTTAGCTAGAATTACCTAGAGTTACCTAGAGTTAGCTAGAGTTACCTTGAGTTACCTAGAGTTAGCTAGAATTACCTAGAGTTAGCTAGAGTTAGCTAAAGTTAGCTAGAATTACCTAGAGTTAGCTAGAGTTAGCTATAGTTAGCTAGAATTACCTAGAGTTAGCTAGAGTTAGCTAAAGTTAGCTAGAGTTACCTAGAATTAGCTAGAGTTAGCTAGAGTTACCTAGAGTTAGCTAAAGTTAGCTAGAATTACTTAGAGTTACCTAGAGTTATCTAGAGTTACCTAGAGTTAGCTAGAGTTAGCTAGAGTTACATAGAGTTAGCTAAAGTTAGCTAGAGTTACCTAGAGTTAGCTAGAGTTAGCTAAAGTTAGCTAGAGTTACCTAGAGTTAGCTAGAGTTAGCTAGAGTTACCTAGAGTTAGCTAAAGTTAGCTAGAATTACCTAGAGTTACCTAGAGTTACCTAGAGTTACCTAGAGTTAGCTAGAGTTAGATAGAGTTAGCTAGAGTTAGCTAGAGTTAGCTAGAGTTACTTAGAGTTAGCTAGAGTTAGCTAGAATTACCTAGAGTTAGCTAAAGTTAGCTAGAATTACCTAGAGTTAGCTAGAGTTAGCTAGAGTTACCTAGAGTTACCTAGAGTTAGCTAGAGTTAACTAGAGTTAGCTAGAATTACCTAGAGTTACCTAGAGTTACCTAGAGTTACCAAGAGTTAGCTAGAGTTAGCTAGAGTTAGCTAGAGTTAGCTAAAGTTAGCTAGAGTTAGTTAGAGTTAGCTAGAGTTACCTAGAGTTAGCTAAAGTTAGCTAAAGTTAGCTAGAATTACCTAGAGTTACCTAGAGTTAGCTAGAGTTAGCTAGAATTACCTAGAGTTAGCTAAAGTTAGCTAGAATTACCTAGAGTTACCTAGAGTTAGCTAGAGTTAGCTAAAGTTACCTAGAGTTACCTAGAGTTACCTAGAGTTAGCTAAAGTTAGTTAGAGTTACCTAGAGTTAGCTAAAGTTAGCTATAATTACCTAGAGTTACCTAGAGTTAGCTAGAGTTAGCTAGAGTTAGCTAGAATTACCTAGAGTTACCTAGAGTTAGCTAGAGTTAGCTAGAGTTAGCTAAAGTTACCTAGAGTTAGCTAGAGTTACTTAAGGTTAGCTAGAGTTAGCTAGAATTACCTAGAGTTACCTAGAGTTAGCTAGAGTTACCTTGAGTTACCTAGAGTTAGCTAGAATTACCTAGAGTTAGCTAGAGTTAGCTAAAGTTAGCTAGAATTACCTAGAGTTAGCTAGAGTTAGCTAAAGTTAGCTAGAATTACCTAGAGTTAGCTAGAGTTAGCTAAAGTTAGCTAGAGTTACCTAGAATTAGCTAGAGTTAGCTAGAGTTACCTAGAGTTAGCTAAAGTTAGCTAGAATTACTTAGAGTTACCTAGAGTTATCTAGAGTTACCTAGAGTTAGCTAGAGTTAGCTAGAGTTACATAGAGTTAGCTAAAGTTAGCTAGAGTTACCTAGAGTTAGCTAGAGTTAGCTAGAGTTACCTAGAGTTAGCTAAAGTTAGCTATAATTATCTAGAGTTACCTAGAGTTAGCTAGAGTTAGCTAAAGTTAGCTAGAATTACCTAGAGTTAGCTAGAGTTAGCTAAAGTTAGCTAGAGTTACCTAGAGTTAGCCAGAGTTAGCTAGAGTTACCTAGAGTTAGCTAAAGTTAGCTAGAATTACCTAGAGTTACCTAGAGTTACCTAGAGTTACCTAGAATTAGCTAGAGTTACCTAGAGTTACCTAGAGTTAGCTAAAGTTAGCTAGAGTTACCTAGATTTAGCTAGAGTTACCTAGAGTTAGCTAAAGTTAGCTAGAATTACCTAGAGTTACCTAGAGTTAGCTAGAGTTAGCTAGAATTACCTAGAGTTACCTAGAGTTAGCTAGAGTTAGATAGAGTTAGCTAGAATTACCTAGAGTTAGCTAGAGTTAGCTAGAGTTAGCTAGAGTTACCTAGAGTTAGCTAAAGTTAGCTAGAATTACCTAGAGTTAGCTAGAGTTAGCTAGAGTTACCTAGAGTTACCTAGAGTTAGCTAGAGTTAACTAGAGTTAGCTAGAATTACCTAGAGTTACCTAGAGTTACCTAGAGTTACCAAGAGTTAGCTAGAGTTAGCTAGAGTTAGCTAGAGTTAGCTAAAGTTAGCTAGAGTTAGTTAGAGTTAGCTAGAGTTACCTAGAGTTAGCTAAAGTTAGCTAAAGTTAGCTAGAATTACCTAGAGTTACCTAGAGTTAGCTAGAGTTAGCTAGAATTACCTAGAGTTAGCTAAAGTTAGCTAGAATTACCTAGAGTTACCTAGAGTTAGCTAGAGTTAGCTAAAGTTACCTAGAGTTACCTAGAGTTACCTAGAGTTAGCTAAAGTTAGTTAGAGTTACCTAGAGTTAGCTAAAGTTAGCTATAATTACCTAGAGTTACCTAGAGTTAGCTAGAGTTAGCTAGAGTTAGCTAGAATTACCTAGAGTTACCTAGAGTTAGCTAGAGTTAGCTAGAGTTAGCTAAAGTTACCTAGAGTTAGCTAGAGTTACTTAAGGTTAGCTAGAGTTAGCTAGAATTACCTAGAGTTACCTAGAGTTAGCTAGAGTTACCTTGAGTTACCTAGAGTTAGCTAGAATTACCTAGAGTTAGCTAGAGTTAGCTAAAGTTAGCTAGAATTACCTAGAGTTAGCTAGAGTTAGCTAAAGTTAGCTAGAGTTACCTAGAATTAGCTAGAGTTAGCTAGAGTTACCTAGAGTTAGCTAAAGTTAGCTAGAATTACTTAGAGTTACCTAGAGTTATCTAGAGTTACCTAGAGTTAGCTAGAGTTAGCTAGAGTTACATAGAGTTAGCTAAAGTTAGCTAGAGTTACCTAGAGTTAGCTAGAGTTAGCTAAAGTTAGCTAGAGTTACCTAGAGTTAGCTAGAGTTAGCTAGAGTTACCTAGAGTTAGCTAAAGTTAGCTAGAATTACCTAGAGTTACCTAGAGTTACCTAGAGTTACCTAGAATTAGCTAGAGTTACCTAGAGTTACCTAGAGTTAGCTAAAGTTAGCTAGAGTTACCTAGATTTAGCTATAGTTACCTAGAGTTAGCTAAAGTTAGCTAGAATTACCTAGAGTTACCTAGAGTTACCTAGAGTTACCTAGAATTAGCTAGAGTTACCTAGAGTTACCTATAGTTAGCTAAAGTTAGCTAGAGTTACCTAGAGTTAGCTAGAGTTACCTAGAGTTAGCTAAAGTTAGCTAGAATTACCTAGAGTTACCTAGAGTTAGCTAGAGTTAGCTAGAATTACCTAGAGTTACCTAGAGTTAGCTAGAGTTAGATAGAGTTAGCTAGAGTTAGCTAGAGTTAGCTAGAGTTACTTAGAGTTAGCTAGAGTTAGCTAGAATTACCTAGAGTTAGCTAAAGTTAGCTAGAATTACCTAGAGTTAGCTAGAGTTAGCTAGAGTTACCTAGAGTTACCTAGAGTTAGCTAGAGTTAACTAGAGTTAGCTAGAATTACCTAGAGTTACCTAGAGTTACCTAGAGTTACCAAGAGTTAGCTAGAGTTAGCTAGAGTTAGCTAGAGTTAGCTAAAGTTAGCTAGAGTTAGTTAGAGTTAGCTAGAGTTACCTAGAGTTAGCTAAAGTTAGCTAAAGTTAGCTAGAATTACCTAGAGTTACCTAGAGTTAGCTAGAGTTAGCTAGAATTACCTAGAGTTAGCTAAAGTTAGCTAGAATTACCTAGAGTTACCTAGAGTTAGCTAGAGTTAGCTAAAGTTACCTAGAGTTACCTAGAGTTACCTAGAGTTAGCTAAAGTTAGTTAGAGTTACCTAGAGTTAGCTAAAGTTAGCTATAATTACCTAGAGTTACCTAGAGTTAGCTAGAGTTAGCTATAGTTAGCTAGAATTACCTAGAGTTACCTAGAGTTAGCTAGAGTTAGCTAGAGTTAGCTAAAGTTACCTAGAGTTAGCTAGAGTTACTTAAGGTTAGCTAGAGTTAGCTAGAATTACCTAGAGTTACCTAGAGTTAGCTAGAGTTACCTTGAGTTACCTAGAGTTAGCTAGAATTACCTAGAGTTAGCTAGAGTTAGCTAAAGTTAGCTAGAATTACCTAGAGTTAGCTAGAGTTAGCTAAAGTTAGCTAGAATTACCTAGAGTTAGCTAGAGTTAGCTAAAGTTAGCTAGAGTTACCTAGAATTAGCTAGAGTTAGCTAGAGTTACCTAGAGTTAGCTAAAGTTAGCTAGAATTACTTAGAGTTACCTAGAGTTATCTAGAGTTACCTAGAGTTAGCTAGAGTTAGCTAGAGTTACATAGAGTTAGCTAAAGTTAGCTAGAGTTACCTAGAGTTAGCTAGAGTTAGCTAGAGTTACCTAGAGTTAGCTAAAGTTAGCTATAATTATCTAGAGTTACCTAGAGTTAGCTAGAGTTAGCTAAAGTTAGCTAGAATTACCTAGAGTTAGCTAGAGTTAGCTAAAGTTAGCTAGAGTTACCTAGAGTTACCTAGAGTTAGCTAAAGTTAGCTAGAATTACCTAGAGTTACCTAGAGTTACCTAGAGTTACCTAGAATTAGCTAGAGTTACCTAGAGTTACCTAGAGTTAGCTAAAGTTAGCTAGAGTTACCTAGATTTAGCTAGAGTTACCTAGAGTTAGCTAAAGTTAGCTAGAATTACCTAGAGTTACCTAGAGTTAGCTAGAGTTAGCTAGAATTACCTAGAGTTACCTAGAGTTAGCTAGAGTTAGATAGAGTTAGCTAGAATTACCTAGAGTTAGCTAGAGTTAGCTAGAGTTAGCTAGAGTTACCTAGAGTTAGCTAAAGTTAGCTAGAATTACCTAGAGTTAGCTAGAGTTAGCTAGAGTTACCTAGAGTTACCTAGAGTTAGCTAGAGTTAACTAGAGTTAGCTAGAATTACCTAGAGTTACTTAGAGTTACCTAGAGTTACCAAGAATTAGCTAGAGTTAGCTAGAGTTAGCTATAGTTAGCTAAAGTTAGCTAGAGTTAGTTAGAGTTAGCTAGAGTTACCTAGAGTTAGCTAAAGTTAGCTAAAGTTAGCTAGAATTACCTAGAGTTACCTAGAGTTAGCTAGAGTTAGCTAGAATTACCTAGAGTTAGCTAAAGTTAGCTAGAATTACCTAGAGTTACCTAGAGTTAGCTAGAGTTAGCTAAAGATACCTAGAGTTACCTAGAGTTACCTAGAGTTAGCTAAAGTTAGTTAGAGTTACCTAGAGTTAGCTAAAGTTAGCTATAATTACCTAGAGTTACCTAGAGTTAGCTAGAGTTAGCTAGAGTTAGCTAGAATTACCTAGAGTTACCTAGAGTTAGCTAGAGTTAGCTAGAGTTAGCTAAAGTTACCTAGAGTTAGCTAGAGTTACTTAAGGTTAGCTAGAGTTAGCTAGAATTACCTAGAGTTACCTAGAGTTAGCTAGAGTTACCTTGAGTTACCTAGAGTTAGCTAGAATTACCTAGAGTTAGCTAGAGTTAGCTAAAGTTAGCTAGAATTACCTAGAGTTAGCTAGAGTTAGCTAAAGTTAGCTAGAATTACCTAGAGTTAGCTAGAGTTAGCTAAAGTTAGCTAGAGTTACCTAGAATTAGCTAGAGTTAGCTAGAGTTACCTAGAGTTAGCTAAAGTTAGCTAGAATTACTTAGAGTTACCTAGAGTTATCTAGAGTTACCTAGAGTTAGCTAGAGTTAGCTAGAGTTACATAGAGTTAGCTAAAGTTAGCTAGAGTTACCTAGAGTTAGCTAGAGTTAGCTAAAGTTAGCTAGAGTTACCTAGAGTTAGCTAGAGTTAGCTAGAGTTACCTAGAGTTAGCTAAAGTTAGCTAGAATTACCTAGAGTTACCTAGAGTTACCTAGAGTTACCTAGAATTAGCTAGAGTTACCTAGAGTTACCTAGAGTTAGCTAAAGTTAGCTAGAGTTACCTAGATTTAGCTAGAGTTACCTAGAGTTAGCTAAAGTTAGCTAGAATTACCTAGAGTTACCTAGAGTTAGCTAGAGTTAGCTAGAATTACCTAGAGTTACCTAGAGTTAGCTAGAGTTAGATAGAGTTAGCTAGAATTACCTAGAGTTAGCTAGAGTTAGCTAGAGTTAGCTAGATTTACCTAGAGTTAGCTAGAGTTAACTAGAGTTAGCTAGAATTACTTAGAGTTAGCTAGAGTTAGCTAGAATTACCTAGAGTTATCTAGAGTTAGCTAGAGTTACCTTGAGTTACCTAGAGTTAGCTAAAATTACCTAGAGTTAGCTAGAGTTAGCTAAAGTTAGCTAGAATTACCTAGAGTTACCTAGAATTAGCTAGAGTTAGCTAGAGTTACCTAGAGTTAGCTAAAGTTAGCTAGAATTACCTAGAGTTACCTAGAGTTATCTAGAGTTACCTAGAGTTAGCTAGAGTTAGCTAGAGTTACCTAGAGTTAACTAAAGTTAGCTAGAGTTACCTAGAATTAGATAGAGTTAGCTAGAGTTACCTAGAGTTAGCTAAAGTTAGCTAGAATTACCTAGAGTTACCTAGAGTTAGCTAGAGTTACCTAGAGTTACCTAGAGTTAGCTAAAGTTAGATAGAATTACCTAGAGTTAGCTAGAGTTAGCTAGAGTTAGCTATAGTTAGCTGGAGTTAGCTAGAGTTACCTAGAGTTACCTAGAGTTAGCTAGAGTTAGCTAGAGTTACCTTGAGTTACCTAGAGTTAGCTAGAGTTACCTAGAGTTACCTAGAGTTAGCTAGAGTTAGCTAAAGTTAGCTAGAATTACCTAGAGTTACCTAGAGTTAGCTAGAGTTAGCTAAAGTTAGCTAGAATTACCTAGAGTTAGCTAGAGTTAGCTAAAGTTAGCTAGAGTTACCTAGAGTTAGCTAGAGTTAGCTAGAGTTACCTAGAGTTAGCTAAAGTTAGCTAGAATTACCTAGAGTTACCTAGAGTTACCTAGAGTTACCTAGAGTTAGCTAGAGTTACCTAGAGTTAGCTAGAGTTACCTAGAGTTACCTAGAGTTAGCTAAAGTTAGCTAGAATTACCTAGAGTTAGCTAGAGTTAGCTAGAGTTAGCTAGAGTTAGCTAGAATTACCTAGAGTTACCTAGAGTTAGCTAGAGTTAGCTAGAATTACCTAGAGTTAGCTAGAGTTACCTAGAGTTAGCTAGAGTTAGCTAGAATTACCTAGAGTTACCTAGAGTTAGCTAGAGTTACCTTGAGTTACCTAGAGTTAGCTAGAATTACCTAGAGTTAGCTATAGTTAGCTAAAGTTAGCTAGAATTACCTAGAGTTAGCTAGAGTTAGCTAAAGTTAGCTAGAATTACCTAGAGTTACCTAGAGTTATCTAGAGTTACCTAGAGTTAGCTAGAGTTACCTAGAGTTACCTAGAGTTAGCTAAAGTTAGCTAGAGTTACCTAGAGTTAGCTAAAGTTAGCTAGAATTACATAGAGTTACCTAGAGTTAGCTAAAGTTAGCTAGAGATACCTAGAGTTAGCTAAAGTTAGCTAGAATTACCTAGAGTTACCTAGAGTTAGCTAGAGTTAGATAGAGTTAGCTAGAGTTAGCTAGAGTTACCTAGAGTTACCTAGAGTTAGCTAAAGTTAGCTAGAGTTACCTAGAGTTAGCTAAGGTTAGCTAGAATTACCTAGAGTTACCTAGAGTTAGCTAGAGTTAGCTAGAGTTAGCTAGAATTACCTAGAGTTATCTAGAGTTAGCTAGAGTTAGCTAGAGTTAGCTAAAGTTACCTAGAGTTAGCTAGAGTTACTTAGAGTTAGCTAGAGTTAGCTAGAGTTAGCTAAAGTTAGCTAGAATTACCTGGAGTTACCTAGAGTTAGCTAGAGTTAGCTAGAATTACCTAGAGTTACCTAGAGTTAGCTAGAGTTAGATAGAGTTACCTAGAGTTAGCTAGAGTTAGCTAGAGTTAGTTAGAGTTAGCTAGAGTTAGCTAGAGTTAGCTAAAGTTAGCTAAAGTTAGCTAGAATTACCTAGAGTTACCTAGAGTTAGCTAGAGTTAGCTAGAATTACCTAGAGTTAGCTAAAGTTAGCTAGAATTACCTAGAGTTACCTAGAGTTAGCTAGAGTTAGCTAAAGTTACCTAGAGTTACCTAGAGTTACCTAGAGTTAGCTAAAGTTAGCTAGAGTTACCTAGAGTTAGCTAAAGTTAGCTAGAATTACCTAGAGTTACCTAGAGTTAGATAGAGTTAGCTAGAGTTAGCTAGAATTACCTAGAGTTATCTAGAGTTAGCTAAAGTTAGCTAGAGTTACCTAGAGTTAGCTAGAGTTAGCTAGAGTTACCTAGAATTAGCTAAAGTTAGCTAGAATTACCTAAAGTTAGCTAGAATTACCTAGAGTTACCTAGAGTTAGCTAGAGTAACCTAGAGTTACCTAGAGTTAGCTAAAGTTAGCTAGAATTACCTAGAGTTACCTAGAGTTAGCTAGAATTACCTAGAGTTAGCTAAAGTTAGCTAGAATTACCTAGAGTTACCTAGAGTTAGCTAGAGTTAGCTAAAGTTACCTAGAGTTACCTAGAGTTACCTAGAGTTAGCTAAAGTTAGCTAGAGATACCTAGAGTTAGCTAAAGTTAGCTAGAATTACCTAGAGTTACCTAGAGTTAGCTAAAGTTAGATAGAGTTAGCTAGAGTTAGCTAGAGTTACCTAGAGTTAGCTAGAGTTAGCTAGAGTTAGCTAGAGTTACCTAGAGTTAGCTAAAGTTAGCTAGAATTACCTAGAGTTAGCTAGAGTTAGCTATAGTTAGCTAGAGTTACCTAGAGTTAGCTAGAGTTACCTAGAGTTAGCTAGAATTACCTATAGTTACCTAGAGTTACCTAGAGTACCAAGAGTTAGCTAGAGTTAGCTAGAGTTAGCTAGAGTTAGCTAAAGTTAGCTAGAGTTAGTTAGAGTTAGCTAGAGTTACCTAGAGTTAGCTAAAGTTAGCTAAAGTTAGCTAGAATTACCTAGAGTTACATAGAGTTAGCTAGAGTTAGCTAGAATTACCTAGAGTTAGCTAAAGTTAGCTAGAATTACCTAGAGTTACCTAGAGTTAGCTAGAGTTAGCTAAAGTTACCTAGAGTTACCTAGAGTTACCTAGAGTTAGCTAAAGTTAGCTAGAGTTACCAAGAGTTAGCTAAAGTTAGCTAGAATTACCTAGAGTTACCTAGAGTTAGCTAGAGTTAGCTAAAGTTAGCTAGAATTACCTAGAGTTAGCTAGAGTTAGCTAAAGTTAGCTAGAGTTACCTAGAGTTAGCTAGAGTTAGCTAGAGTTACCTAGAGTTAGCTAAAGTTAGCTAGAATTACCTAGAGTTACCTAGAGTTACCTAGAGTTACCTAGAATTAGCTAGAGTTACCTAGAGTTACCTAGAGTTAGCTAAAGTTAGCTAGAGTTACCTAGAGTTAGCTAGAGTTACCTAGAGTTAGCTAAAGTTAGCTAGAATTACCTAGAGTTACCTAGAGTTAGCTAGAGTTAGCTAGAATTACCTAGAGTTACCTAGAGTTAGCTAGAGTTAGATAGAGTTAGCTAGAGTTAGCTAGAGTTAGCTAGGGTTACATAGAGTTAGCTAGAGTTAGCTAGAATTACCTAGAGTTAGCTAAAGTTAGCTAGAATTACCTAGAGTTAGCTAGAGTTAACTAGAGTTAGCTAGAGTTACCTAGAGTTAGCTAGAGTTAACTAGAGTTAGCTAGAATTACCTAGAGTTACCTAGAGTTACCTAGAGTTACCAAGAGTTAGCTAGAGTTAGCTAGAGTTAGCTAGAGTTAGCTAAAGTTAGCTAGAGTTAGTTAGAGTTAGCTAGAGTTACCTAGAGTTAGCTAAAGTTAGCTAAAGTTAGCTAGAATTACCTAGAGTTACTTAGAGTTAGCTAGAGTTAGCTAGAATTACCTAGAGTTAGCTAAAGTTAGCTAGAATTACCTAGAGTTACCTAGAGTTAGCTAGAGTTAGCTAAAGTTACCTAGAGTTACCTAGAGTTACCTAAAGTTAGCTAAAGTTAGCTAGAGTTACCTAGAGTTAGCTAAAGTTAGCTAGAATTACCTAGAGTTACCTAGAGTTAGCTAGAGTTAGCTAGACTTAGCTAGAATTACCTAGAGTTACCTAGAGTTAGCTAGAGTTAGCTAGAGTTAGCTAAAGTTACCTAGAGTTAGCTAGAGTTACTTAGAGTTAGCTAGAGTTAGCTAGAATTACCTAGAGTTACCTAGAGTTAGCTAGAGTTACCTTGAGTTACCTAGAGTTAGCTAGAATTACCTAGAGTTAGCTAGAGTTAGCTAAAGTTAGCTAGAATTACCTAGAGTTAGCTAGAGTTAGCTAAAGTTAGCTAGAGTTACCTAGAATTAGCTAGAGTTAGCTAGAGTTACCTAGAGTTAGCTAAAGTTAGATAGAATTACCTAGAGTTACCTAGAGTTATCTAGAGTTACCTAGAGTTAGCTAGAGTTATCTAGAGTTACCTAGAGTTAGCTAAAGTTAGCTAGAGTTACCTAGAGTTAGCTAAAGTTAGCTAGATTTACCTAGAGTTACCTAGAGTTAGCTAGAGTTACCTAGAGTTACCTAGAGTTAGCTAAAGTTAGCTAGAATTACCTAGAGTTAGCTAGAGTTAGCTAAAGTTAGCTAGAGTTAGCTAGAGTTAGCTAGAGTTACCTAGAGTTACCTAGAGTTAGCTAGAGTTAGCTAGAGTTACCTTGAGTTACCTAGAGTTAGCTAGAGTTACCTAGAGTTACCTAGAGTTAGCTAGAGTTAGCTAAAGTTAGCTAGAATTACCTAGAGTTACCTAGAGTTAGCTAGAGTTAGCTAGAGTTAGCTAAAGTTACCTAGAGTTAGCTAGAGTTACCTAGAGTTAGCTAGAGTTAGCTAGAATTACCTAGAGTTACCTAGAGTTAGCTAGAGTTACCTTGAGTTACCTAGAGTTAGCTAGAATTACCTAGAGTTAGCTATAGTTAGCTAAAGTTAGCTAGAATTACTTAGAGTTAGCTAGAGTTAGCTAAAGTTAGCTAGAATTACCTAGAGTTACCTAGAGTTATCTAGAGTTACCTAGAGTTAGCTAGAGTTAGCTAGAGTTACCTAGAGTTAGCTAAAGTTAGCTAGAGTAACCTAGAGTTAGCTAAAGTTAGCTAGAATTACCTAGAGTTACCTAGAGTTAGCTAAAGTTAGCTAGAGATACCTAGAGTTAGCTAAAGTTAGCTAGAATTACCTAGAGTTACCTAGAGTTAGCTAGAGTTAGATAGAGTTAGCTAGAGTTAGCTAGAGTTACCTAGAGTTACCTAGAGTTAGCTAAAGTTAGCTAGAGTTACCTAGAGTTAGCTAAGGTTAGCTAGAATTACCTAGAGTTACCTAGAGTTAGCTAGAGTTAGCTAGAGTTAGCTAGAATTACCTAGAGTTACCTAGAGTTAGCTAGAGTTAGCTAGAGTTAGCTAAAGTTACCTAGAGTTAGCTAGAGTTACTTAGAGTTAGCTAGAGTTAGCTAGAATTACCTAGAGTTACCTAGAGTTAGCTAGAGTTACCTTGAGTTACCTAGAGTTAGCTAGAATTACCTAGAGTTAGCTAGAGTTAGCTAAAGTTAGCTAGAATTACCTAGAGTTACCTAGAGTTAGCTAGAGTTAGCTAGAGTTAGCTAAAGTTACCTAGAGTTACCTAGAGTTACCTAGAGTTAGCTAAAGTTAGCTAGAGTTACCTAGAGTTAGCTAAAGTTAGCTAGAATTACCTAGAGTTACCTAGAGTTAGCTAGAGTTAGCTAAAGTTAGCTAGAATTACCTAGAGTTAGCTAGAGTTAGCTAAAGTTAGCTAGAGTTACCTAGAGTTAGCTAGAGTTAGCTAGAGTTACCTAGAGTTAGCTAAAGTTAGCTAGAATTACCTAGAGTTACCTAGAGTTAACTAGAGTTACCTAGAATTAGCTAGAGTTACCTAGAGTTACCTAGAGTTAGCTAGAGTTAGCTAGAATTACCTAGAGTTACCTAGAGTTAGCTAGAGTTAGATAGAGTTAGCTAGAGTTAGCTAGAATTAGCTAGAGTTACTTAGAGTTAGCTAGAGTTAGCTAGAATTACCTAGAGTTAGCTAAAGTTAGCTAGAATTACCTAGAGTTAGCTAGAGTTAGCTAGAGTTAGCTAGAGTTACCTAGAGTTAGCTAGAGTTAACTAGAGTTAGCTAGAATTACCTAGAGTTACCTAGAGTTACCTAGAGTTACCAAGAGTTAGCTAGAGTTAGCTAAAGTTAGCTAGAGTTAGTTAGAGTTAGCTAGAGTTACCTAGAGTTAGCTAAAGTTAGCTAAAGTTAGCTAGAATTACCTAGAGTTACCTAGAGTTAGCTAGAGTTAGCTAGAATTACCTAGAGTTAGCTAAAGTTAGCTAGAATTACCTAGAGTTACCTAGAGTTAGCTAGAGTTAGCTAAAGTTACCTAGAGTTACCTAGAGTTACCTAGAGTTAGCTAAAGTTAGCTAGAGTTACCTAAAGTTAGCTAAGGTTAGCTAGAATTACCTAGAGTTACCTAGAGTTAGCTAGAGTTAGCTAGAGTTAGCTAGAATTACCTAGAGTTACCTAGAGTTAGCTAGAGTTAGCTAAAGTTAGCTAGAATTACCTAGAGTTAGCTAGAGTTAGCTAAAGTTAGCTAGAGTTACCTAGAGTTAGCTAGAGTTAGCTAGAGTTACCTAGAGTTAGCTAAAGTTAGCTAGAATTACCTAGAGTTACCTAGAGTTACCTAGAGTTACCTAGAATTAGCTAGAGTTACCTAGAGTTACCTAGAGTTAGCTAAAGTTAGCTAGAGTTACCTAGAGTTAGCTAGAGTTACCTAGAGTTAGCTAAAGTTAGCTAGAATTACCTAGAGTTACCTAGAGTTAGCTAGAGTTAGCTAGAATTACCTAGAGTTACCTAGAGTTAGCTAGAGTTAGATAGAGTTAGCTAGAGTTAGCTAGAGTTAGCTAGGGTTACATAGAGTTAGCTAGAGTTAGCTAGAATTACCTAGAGTTAGCTAAAGTTAGCTAGAATTACCTAGAGTTAGCTAGAGTTAACTAGAGTTAGCTAGAGTTACCTAGAGTTAGCTAGAGTTAACTAGAGTTAGCTAGAATTACCTAGAGTTACCTAGAGTTACCTAGAGTTACCAAGAGTTAGCTAGAGTTAGCTAGAGTTAGCTAGAGTTAGCTAAAGTTAGCTAGAGTTAGTTAGAGTTAGCTAGAGTTACCTAGAGTTAGCTAAAGTTAGCTAAAGTTAGCTAGAATTACCTAGAGTTACTTAGAGTTAGCTAGAGTTAGCTAGAATTACCTAGAGTTAGCTAAAGTTAGCTAGAATTACCTAGAGTTACCTAGAGTTAGCTAGAGTTAGCTAAAGTTACCTAGAGTTACCTAGAGTTACCTAAAGTTAGCTAAAGTTAGCTAGAGTTACCTAGAGTTAGCTAAAGTTAGCTAGAATTACCTAGAGTTACCTAGAGTTAGCTAGAGTTAGCTAGACTTAGCTAGAATTACCTAGAGTTACCTAGAGTTAGCTAGAGTTAGCTAGAGTTAGCTAAAGTTACCTAGAGTTAGCTAGAGTTACTTAGAGTTAGCTAGAGTTAGCTAGAATTACCTAGAGTTACCTAGAGTTAGCTAGAGTTACCTTGAGTTACCTAGAGTTAGCTAGAATTACCTAGAGTTAGCTAGAGTTAGCTAAAGTTAGCTAGAATTACCTAGAGTTAGCTAGAGTTAGCTAAAGTTAGCTAGAGTTACCTAGAATTAGCTAGAGTTAGCTAGAGTTACCTAGAGTTAGCTAAAGTTAGATAGAATTACCTAGAGTTACCTAGAGTTATCTAGAGTTACCTAGAGTTAGCTAGAGTTATCTAGAGTTACCTAGAGTTAGCTAAAGTTAGCTAGATTTACCTAGAGTTACCTAGAGTTAGCTAGAGTTACCTAGAGTTACCTAGAGTTAGCTAAAGTTAGCTAGAATTACCTAGAGTTAGCTAGAGTTAGCTAGAGTTAGCTAGAGTTAGCTAGAGTTAGCTAGAGTTACCTAGAGTTACCTAGAGTTAGCTAGAGTTAGCTAGAGTTACCTTGAGTTACCTAGAGTTAGCTAGAGTTACCTAGAGTTACCTAGAGTTAGCTAGAGTTAGCTAAAGTTAGCTAGAATTACCTAGAGTTACCTAGAGTTAGCTAGAGTTAGCTAGAGTTAGCTAAAGTTACCTAGAGTTAGCTAGAGTTACCTAGAGTTAGCTAGAGTTAGCTAGAATTACCTAGAGTTACCTAGAGTTAGCTAGAGTTACCTTGAGTTACCTAGAGTTAGCTAGAATTACCTAGAGTTAGCTATAGTTAGCTAAAGTTAGCTAGAATTACCTAGAGTTAGCTAGAGTTAGCTAAAGTTAGCTAGAATTACCTAGAGTTACCTAGAGTTATCTAGAGTTACCTAGAGTTAGCTAGAGTTAGCTAGAGTTACCTAGAGTTAGCTAAAGTTAGCTAGAGTAACCTAGAGTTAGCTAAAGTTAGCTAGAATTACCTAGAGTTACCTAGAGTTAGCTAAAGTTAGCTAGAGATACCTAGAGTTAGCTAAAGTTAGCTAGAATTACCTAGAGTTACCTAGAGTTAGCTAGAGTTAGATAGAGTTAGCTAGAGTTAGCTAGAGTTACCTAGAGTTACCTAGAGTTAGCTAAAGTTAGCTAGAGTTACCTAGAGTTAGCTAAGGTTAGCTAGAATTACCTAGAGTTACCTAGAGTTAGCTAGAGTTAGCTAGAGTTAGCTAGAATTACCTAGAGTTACCTAGAGTTAGCTAGAGTTAGCTAGAGTTAGCTAAAGTTACCTAGAGTTAGCTAGAGTTACTTAGAGTTAGCTAGAGTTAGCTAGAATTACCTAGAGTTACCTAGAGTTAGCTAGAGTTACCTTGAGTTACCTAGAGTTAGCTAGAATTACCTAGAGTTAGCTAGAGTTAGCTAAAGTTAGCTAGAATTACCTAGAGTTACCTAGAGTTACCTAGAGTTAGCTAGAGTTAGCTAAAGTTACCTAGAGTTACCTAGAGTTACCTAGAGTTAGCTAAAGTTAGCTAGAGTTACCTAGAGTTAGCTAAAGTTAGCTAGAATTACCTAGAGTTACCTAGAGTTAGCTAGAGTTAGCTAAAGTTAGCTAGAATTACCTAGAGTTAGCTAGAGTTAGCTAAAGTTAGCTAGAGTTACCTAGAGTTAGCTAGAGTTAGCTAGAGTTACCTAGAGTTAGCTAAAGTTAGCTAGAATTACCTAGAGTTACCTAGAGTTAACTAGAGTTACCTAGAATTAGCTAGAGTTACCTAGAGTTACCTAGAGTTAGCTAGAGTTAGCTAGAATTACCTAGAGTTACCTAGAGTTAGCTAGAGTTAGATAGAGTTAGCTAGAGTTAGCTAGAATTAGCTAGAGTTACTTAGAGTTAGCTAGAGTTAGCTAGAATTACCTAGAGTTAGCTAAAGTTAGCTAGAATTACCTAGAGTTAGCTAGAGTTAGCTAGAGTTAGCTAGAGTTACCTAGAGTTAGCTAGAGTTAACTAGAGTTAGCTAGAATTACCTAGAGTTACCTAGAGTTACCTAGAGTTACCAAGAGTTAGCTAGAGTTAGCTAAAGTTAGCTAGAGTTAGTTAGAGTTAGCTAGAGTTACCTAGAGTTAGCTAAAGTTAGCTAAAGTTAGCTAGAATTACCTAGAGTTACCTAGAGTTAGCTAGAGTTAGCTAGAATTACCTAGAGTTAGCTAAAGTTAGCTAGAATTACCTAGAGTTACCTAGAGTTAGCTAGAGTTAGCTAAAGTTACCTAGAGTTACCTAGAGTTACCTAGAGTTAGCTAAAGTTAGCTAGAGTTACCTAAAGTTAGCTAAGGTTAGCTAGAATTACCTAGAGTTACCTAGAGTTAGCTAGAGTTAGCTAGAGTTAGCTAGAATTACCTAGAGTTACCTAGAGTTAGCTAGAGTTAGCTAGAGTTAGCTAAAGTTACCTAGAGTTAGCTAGAGTTACTTAGAGTTAGCTAGAGTTAGCTAGAATTACCTAGAGTTACCTAGAGTTAGCTAGAGTTACCTTGAGTTACCTAGAGTTAGCTAGAATTACCTAGAGTTAGCTAGAGTTAGCTAAAGTTAGCTAGAATTACCTAGAGTTAGCTAGAGTTAGCTAAAGTTAGCTAGAATTACCTAGAGTTAGCTAGAGTTAGCTAAAGTTAGCTAGAGTTACCTAGAATTAGCTAGAGTTAGCTAGAGTTAGCTAGAGTTAGCTAGAGTTACCTAGAGTTAGCTAAAGTTAGCTAGATTTACCTAGAGTTACCTAGAGTTAGCTAGAGTTACCTAGAGTTAGCTAAAGTTAGCTAGAATTACCTAGAGTTACCTAGAGTTACATAGAGTTACCTAGAATTAGCTAGAGTTACCTAGAGTTACCTAGAGTTAGCTAAAGTTAGCTAGAGTTACCTAGAGTTAGCTAGAGTTACCTAGAGTTAGCTAAAGTTAGCTAGAATTACCTAGAGTTACCTAGAGTTAGCTAGAGTTAGCTAGAATTACCTAGAGTTATCTAGAGTTAGCTAGAGTTAGATAGAGTTAGCTAGAGTTAGCTAGAGTTAGCTAGGGTTACATAGAGTTAGCTAGAGTTAGCTAGAATTACCTAGAGTTAGCTAAAGTTAGCTAGAATTACCTAGAGTTAGCTAGAGTTAGCTAGAGTTAGCTAGAGTTACCTAGAGTTAGCTAGAGTTAACTAGAGTTAGCTAGAATTACCTAGAGTTACCTAGAGTTACCTAGAGTTACCAAGAGTTAGCTAGAGTTAGCTAGAGTTAGCTAGAGTTAGCTAAAGTTAGCTAGAGTTAGTTAGAGTTAGCTAGAGTTACCTAGAGTTAGCTAAAGTTAGCTAAAGTTAGCTAGAATTACCTAGAGTTACTTAGAGTTAGCTAGAGTTAGCTAGAATTACCTAGAGTTAGCTAGAGTTAGCTAAAGTTACCTAGAGTTACCTAGAGTTACCTAAAGTTAGCTAAAGTTAGCTAGAGTTACCTAGAGTTAGCTAAAGTTAGCTAGAATTACCTAGAGTTACCTAGAGTTAGCTAGAGTTAGCTAGACTTAGCTAGAATTACCTAGAGTTACCTAGAGTTAGCTAGAGTTAGCTAGAGTTAGCTAAAGTTACCTAGAGTTAGCTAGAGTTACTTAGAGTTAGCTAGAGTTAGCTAGAATTACCTAGAGTTACCTAGAGTTAGCTAGAGTTACCTTGAGTTACCTAGAGTTAGCTAGAATTACCTAGAGTTAGCTAGAGTTAGCTAAAGTTAGCTAGAATTATCTAGAGTTAGCTAGAGTTAGCTAAAGTTAGCTAGAATTACCTAGAGTTAGCTAGAGTTAGCTAAAGTTAGCTAGAGTTACCTAGAATTAGCTAGAGTTAGCTAGAGTTACCTAGAGTTAGCTAAAGTTAGATAGAATTACCTAGAGTTACCTAGAGTTATCTAGAGTTACCTAGAGTTAGCTAGAGTTATCTAGAGTTACCTAGAGTTAGCTAAAGTTAGCTAGAGTTACCTAGAGTTAGCTAAAGTTAGCTAGATTTACCTAGAGTTACCTAGAGTTAGCTAGAGTTACCTAGAGTTACCTAGAGTTAGCTAAAGTTAGCTAGAATTACCTAGAGTTAGCTAGAGTTAGCTAGAGTTAGCTAGAGTTAGCTAGAGTTAGCTAGAGTTACCTAGAGTTACCTAGAGTTAGCTAGAGTTAGCTAGAGTTACCTTGAGTTACCTAGAGTTAGCTAGAGTTACCTAGAGTTACCTAGAGTTATCTAGAGTTACCTAGAGTTAGCTAAAGTTAGCTAGAGTTACCTAGAGTTAGCTAAAGTTAGCTAGATTTACCTAGAGTTACCTAGAGTTAGCTAGAGTTACCTAGAGTTACCTAGAGTTAGCTAAAGTTAGCTAGAATTACCTAGAGTTAGCTAGAGTTAGCTAAAGTTAGCTAGAATTACCTAGAGTTACCTAGAGTTATCTAGAGTTACCTAGAGTTAGCTAGAGTTAGCTAGAGTTACCTAGAGTTAGCTAAAGTTAGCTAGAGTAACCTAGAGTTAGCTAAAGTTAGCTAGAATTACCTAGAGTTACCTAGAGTTAGCTAAAGTTAGCTAGAGATACCTAGAGTTAGCTAAAGTTAGCTAGAATTACCTAGAGTTACCTAGAGTTAGCTAGAGTTAGATAGAGTTAGCTAGAGTTAGCTAGAGTTACCTAGAGTTACCTAGAGTTAGCTAAAGTTAGCTAGAGTTACCTAGAGTTAGCTAAGGTTAGCTAGAATTACCTAGAGTTACCTAGAGTTAGCTAGAGTTAGCTAGAGTTAGCTAGAATTACCTAGAGTTACCTAGAGTTAGCTAGAGTTAGCTAGAGTTAGCTAAAGTTACCTAGAGTTAGCTAGAGTTACTTAGAGTTAGCTAGAGTTAGCTAGAATTACCTAGAGTTACCTAGAGTTAGCTAGAGTTACCTTGAGTTACCTAGAGTTAGCTAGAATTACCTAGAGTTAGCTAGAGTTAGCTAAAGTTAGCTAGAATTACCTAGAGTTACCTAGAGTTACCTAGAGTTAGCTAGAGTTAGCTAAAGTTACCTAGAGTTACCTAGAGTTACCTAGAGTTAGCTAAAGTTAGCTAGAGTTACCTAGAGTTAGCTAAAGTTAGCTAGAATTACCTAGAGTTACCTAGAGTTAGCTAGAGTTAGCTAAAGTTAGCTAGAATTACCTAGAGTTAGCTAGAGTTAGCTAAAGTTAGCTAGAGTTACCTAGAGTTAGCTAGAGTTAGCTAGAGTTACCTAGAGTTAGCTAAAGTTAGCTAGAATTACCTAGAGTTACCTAGAGTTAACTAGAGTTACCTAGAATTAGCTAGAGTTACCTAGAGTTACCTAGAGTTAGCTAGAGTTAGCTAGAATTACCTAGAGTTACCTAGAGTTAGCTAGAGTTAGATAGAGTTAGCTAGAGTTAGCTAGAATTAGCTAGAGTTACTTAGAGTTAGCTAGAGTTAGCTAGAATTACCTAGAGTTAGCTAAAGTTAGCTAGAATTACCTAGAGTTAGCTAGAGTTAGCTAGAGTTAGCTAGAGTTACCTAGAGTTAGCTAGAGTTAACTAGAGTTAGCTAGAATTACCTAGAGTTACCTAGAGTTACCTAGAGTTACCAAGAGTTAGCTAGAGTTAGCTAAAGTTAGCTAGAGTTAGTTAGAGTTAGCTAGAGTTACCTAGAGTTAGCTAAAGTTAGCTAAAGTTAGCTAGAATTACCTAGAGTTACCTAGAGTTAGCTAGAGTTAGCTAGAATTACCTAGAGTTAGCTAAAGTTAGCTAGAATTACCTAGAGTTACCTAGAGTTAGCTAGAGTTAGCTAAAGTTACCTAGAGTTACCTAGAGTTACCTAGAGTTAGCTAAAGTTAGCTAGAGTTACCTAAAGTTAGCTAAGGTTAGCTAGAATTACCTAGAGTTACCTAGAGTTAGCTAGAGTTAGCTAGAGTTAGCTAGAATTACCTAGAGTTACCTAGAGTTAGCTAGAGTTAGCTAGAGTTAGCTAAAGTTACCTAGAGTTAGCTAGAGTTACTTAGAGTTAGCTAGAGTTAGCTAGAATTACCTAGAGTTACCTAGAGTTAGCTAGAGTTACCTTGAGTTACCTAGAGTTAGCTAGAATTACCTAGAGTTAGCTAGAGTTAGCTAAAGTTAGCTAGAATTACCTAGAGTTAGCTAGAGTTAGCTAAAGTTAGCTAGAATTACCTAGAGTTAGCTAGAGTTAGCTAAAGTTAGCTAGAGTTACCTAGAATTAGCTAGAGTTAGCTAGAGTTAGCTAGAGTTAGCTAGAGTTACCTAGAGTTAGCTAAAGTTAGCTAGATTTACCTAGAGTTACCTAGAGTTAGCTAGAGTTACCTAGAGTTAGCTAAAGTTAGCTAGAATTACCTAGAGTTACCTAGAGTTACATAGAGTTACCTAGAATTAGCTAGAGTTACCTAGAGTTACCTAGAGTTAGCTAAAGTTAGCTAGAGTTACCTAGAGTTAGCTAGAGTTACCTAGAGTTAGCTAAAGTTAGCTAGAATTACCTAGAGTTACCTAGAGTTAGCTAGAGTTAGCTAGAATTACCTAGAGTTATCTAGAGTTAGCTAGAGTTAGATAGAGTTAGCTAGAGTTAGCTAGAGTTAGCTAGGGTTACATAGAGTTAGCTAGAGTTAGCTAGAATTACCTAGAGTTAGCTAAAGTTAGCTAGAATTACCTAGAGTTAGCTAGAGTTAGCTAGAGTTAGCTAGAGTTACCTAGAGTTAGCTAGAGTTAACTAGAGTTAGCTAGAATTACCTAGAGTTACCTAGAGTTACCTAGAGTTACCAAGAGTTAGCTAGAGTTAGCTAGAGTTAGCTAGAGTTAGCTAAAGTTAGCTAGAGTTAGTTAGAGTTAGCTAGAGTTACCTAGAGTTAGCTAAAGTTAGCTAAAGTTAGCTAGAATTACCTAGAGTTACTTAGAGTTAGCTAGAGTTAGCTAGAATTACCTAGAGTTAGCTAGAGTTAGCTAAAGTTACCTAGAGTTACCTAGAGTTACCTAAAGTTAGTTAAAGTTAGCTAGAGTTACCTAGAGTTAGCTAAAGTTAGCTAGAATTACCTAGAGTTACCTAGAGTTAGCTAGAGTTAGCTAGACTTAGCTAGAATTACCTAGAGTTACCTAGAGTTAGCTAGAGTTAGCTAGAGTTAGCTAAAGTTACCTAGAGTTAGCTAGAGTTAGCTAGAATTACCTAGAGTTACCTAGAGTTAGCTAGAGTTACCTTGAGTTACCTAGAGTTAGCTAGAATTACCTAGAGTTAGCTAGAGTTAGCTAAAGTTAGCTAGAATTATCTAGAGTTAGCTAGAGTTAGCTAAAGTTAGCTAGAATTACCTAGAGTTAGCTAGAGTTAGCTAAAGTTAGCTAGAGTTACCTAGAATTAGCTAGAGTTAGCTAGAGTTACCTAGAGTTAGCTAAAGTTAGATAGAATTACCTAGAGTTACCTAGAGTTATCTAGAGTTACCTAGAGTTAGCTAGAGTTATCTAGAGTTACCTAGAGTTAGCTAAAGTTAGCTAGAGTTACCTAGAGTTAGCTAAAGTTAGCTAGATTTACCTAGAGTTACCTAGAGTTAGCTAGAGTTACCTAGAGTTACCTAGAGTTAGCTAAAGTTAGCTAGAATTACCTAGAGTTAGCTAGAGTTAGCTAGAGTTAGCTAGAGTTAGCTAGAGTTAGCTAGAGTTACCTAGAGTTACCTAGAGTTAGCTAGAGTTAGCTAGAGTTACCTTGAGTTACCTAGAGTTAGCTAGAGTTACCTAGAGTTACCTAGAGTTATCTAGAGTTACCTAGAGTTAGCTAAAGTTAGCTAGAGTTACCTAGAGTTAGCTAAAGTTAGCTAGATTTACCTAGAGTTACCTAGAGTTAGCTAGAGTTACCTAGAGTTACCTAGAGTTAGCTAAAGTTAGCTAGAATTACCTAGAGTTACCTAGAGTTAGCTAGAGTTAGCTAGAGTTAGCTAAAGTTACCTAGAGTTAGCTAGAGTTACCTAGAGTTAGCTAGAGTTAGCTAGAATTACCTAGAGTTACCTAGAGTTAGCTAGAGTTACCTTGAGTTACCTAGAGTTAGCTAGAATTACCTAGAGTTAGCTATAGTTAGCTAAAGTTAGCTAGAATTACCTAGAGTTAGCTAGAGTTAGCTAAAGTTAGCTAGAATTACCTAGAGTTACCTAGAGTTATCTAGAGTTACCTAGAGTTAGCTAGAGTTAGCTAGAGTTACCTAGAGTTAGCTAAAGTTAGCTAGAGTTACCTAGAGTTAGCTAAAGTTAGCTAGAATTACCTAGAGTTACCTAGAGTTAGCTAAAGTTAGCTAGAGATACCTAGAGTTAGCTAAAGTTAGCTAGAATTACCTAGAGTTACCTAGAGTTAGCTAGAGTTAGATAGAGTTAGCTAGAGTTAGCTAGAGTTACCTAGAGTTACCTAGAGTTAGCTAAAGTTAGCTAGAGTTACCTAGAGTTAGCTAAGGTTAGCTAGAATTACCTAGAGTTACCTAGAGTTAGCTAGAGTTAGCTAGAGTTAGCTAGAATTACCTAGAGTTACCTAGAGTTAGCTAGAGTTAGCTAGAGTTAGCTAAAGTTACCTAGAGTTAGCTAGAGTTACTTAGAGTTAGCTAGAGTTAGCTAGAATTACCTAGAGTTACCTAGAGTTAGCTAGAGTTACCTTGAGTTACCTAGAGTTAGCTAGAATTACCTAGAGTTAGCTAGAGTTAGCTAAAGTTAGCTAGAATTACCTAGAGTTACCTAGAGTTACCTAGAGTTAGCTAGAGTTAGCTAAAGTTACCTAGAGTTACCTAGAGTTACCTAGAGTTAGCTAAAGTTAGCTAGAGTTACCTAGAGTTAGCTAAAGTTAGCTAGAATTACCTAGAGTTACCTAGAGTTAGCTAGAGTTAGCTAAAGTTAGCTAGAATTACCTAGAGTTAGCTAGAGTTAGCTAAAGTTAGCTAGAGTTACCTAGAGTTAGCTAGAGTTAGCTAGAGTTACCTAGAGTTAGCTAAAGTTAGCTAGAATTACCTAGAGTTACCTAGAGTTAACTAGAGTTACCTAGAATTAGCTAGAGTTACCTAGAGTTACCTAGAGTTAGCTAGAGTTAGCTAGAATTACCTAGAGTTAGCTAAAGTTAGCTAGAATTACCTAGAGTTAGCTAGAGTTAGCTAGAGTTAGCTAGAGTTACCTAGAGTTAGCTAGAGTTAACTAGAGTTAGCTAGAATTACCTAGAGTTACCTAGAGTTACCTAGAGTTACCAAGAGTTAGCTAGAGTTAGCTAAAGTTAGCTAGAGTTAGTTAGAGTTAGCTAGAGTTACCTAGAGTTAGCTAAAGTTAGCTAAAGTTAGCTAGAATTACCTAGAGTTACCTAGAGTTAGCTAGAGTTAGCTAGAATTACCTAGAGTTAGCTAAAGTTAGCTAGAATTACCTAGAGTTACCTAGAGTTAGCTAGAGTTAGCTAAAGTTACCTAGAGTTACCTAGAGTTACCTAGAGTTAGCTAAAGTTAGCTAGAGTTACCTAAAGTTAGCTAAGGTTAGCTAGAATTACCTAGAGTTACCTAGAGTTAGCTAGAGTTAGCTAGAGTTAGCTAGAATTACCTAGAGTTACCTAGAGTTAGCTAGAGTTAGCTAGAGTTAGCTAAAGTTACCTAGAGTTAGCTAGAGTTACTTAGAGTTAGCTAGAGTTAGCTAGAATTACCTAGAGTTACCTAGAGTTAGCTAGAGTTACCTTGAGTTACCTAGAGTTAGCTAGAATTACCTAGAGTTAGCTAGAGTTAGCTAAAGTTAGCTAGAATTACCTAGAGTTAGCTAGAGTTAGCTAAAGTTAGCTAGAATTACCTAGAGTTAGCTAGAGTTAGCTAAAGTTAGCTAGAGTTACCTAGAATTAGCTAGAGTTAGCTAGAGTTAGCTAGAGTTAGCTAGAGTTACCTAAAGTTAGCTAAAGTTAGCTAGATTTACCTAGAGTTACCTAGAGTTAGCTAGAGTTACCTAGAGTTACCTAGAGTTAGCTAAAGTTAGCTAGAATTACCTAGAGTTAGCTAGAGTTAGCTAAAGTTAGCTAGAGTTAGCTAGAGTTAGCTAGAGTTAGCTAGAGTTACCTAGAGTTACCTAGAGTTAACTAGAGTTAGCTAGAGTTACCTTGAGTTACCTAGAGTTAGCTAGAGTTACCTAGAGTTACCTAGAGTTAGCTAGAGTTAGCTAAAGTTAGCTAGAATTACCTAGAGTTAGCTAGAGTTAGCTAGAGTTAGCTAGAGTTAGCTAAAGTTACCTAGAGTTAGCTAGAGTTACCTAGAGTTAGCTAGAGTTAGCTAGAATTACCTAGAGTTACCTAGAGTTAGCTAGAGTTACCTTGAGTTACCTAGAGTTAGCTAGAATTACCTAGAGTTAGCTATAGTTAGCTAAAGTTAGCTAGAATTATCTAGAGTTAGCTAGAGTTAGCTAGAGTTAACTAGAGTTAGCTAGAATTACCTAGAGTTACCTAGAGTTACCTAGAGTTACCAAGAGTTAGCTAGAGTTAGCTAAAGTTAGCTAGAGTTAGCTAAAGTTAGCTAGAGTTACCTAAAGTTAGCTAAGGTTAGCTAGAATTACCTAGAGTTACCTAGAGTTAGCTAGAGTTAGCTAGAGTTAGCTAGAATTACCTAGAGTTACCTAGAGTTAGCTAGAGTTAGCTAGAGTTAGCTAAAGTTACCTAGAGTTAGCTAGAGTTACTTAGAGTTAGCTAGAGTTAGCTAGAATTACCTAGAGTTACCTAGAGTTAGCTAGAGTTACCTTGAGTTACCTAGAGTTAGCTAGAATTACCTAGAGTTAGCTAGAGTTAGCTAAAGTTAGCTAGAATTACCTAGAGTTACCTAGAGTTACCTAGAGTTAGCTAGAGTTAGCTAAAGTTACCTAGAGTTACCTAGAGTTACCTAGAGTTAGCTAAAGTTAGCTAGAGTTACCTAGAGTTAGCTAAAGTTAGCTAGAATTACCTAGAGTTACCTAGAGTTAGCTAGAGTTAGCTAAAGTTAGCTAGAATTACCTAGAGTTAGCTAGAGTTAGCAAAAGTTAGCTAGAATTACCTAGAGTTAGCTATAGTTAGCTAAAGTTAGCTAGAATTATCTAGAGTTAGCTAGAGTTAGCTAGAGTTAACTAGAGTTAGCTAGAATTACCTAGAGTTACCTAGAGTTACCTAGAGTTACCAAGAGTTAGCTAGAGTTAGCTAAAGTTAGCTAGAGTTAGCTAAAGTTAGCTAGAGTTACCTAAAGTTAGCTAAGGTTAGCTAGAATTACCTAGAGTTACCTAGAGTTAGCTAGAGTTAGCTAGAGTTAGCTAGAATTACCTAGAGTTACCTAGAGTTAGCTAGAGTTAGCTAGAGTTAGCTAAAGTTACCTAGAGTTAGCTAGAGTTACTTAGAGTTAGCTAGAGTTAGCTAGAATTACCTAGAGTTACCTAGAGTTAGCTAGAGTTACCTTGAGTTACCTAGAGTTAGCTAGAATTACCTAGAGTTAGCTAGAGTTAGCTAAAGTTAGCTAGAATTACCTAGAGTTACCTAGAGTTACCTAGAGTTAGCTAGAGTTAGCTAAAGTTACCTAGAGTTACCTAGAGTTACCTAGAGTTAGCTAAAGTTAGCTAGAGTTACCTAGAGTTAGCTAAAGTTAGCTAGAATTACCTAGAGTTACCTAGAGTTAGCTAGAGTTAGCTAAAGTTAGCTAGAATTACCTAGAGTTAGCTAGAGTTAGCAAAAGTTAGCTAGAGTTACCTAGAGTTAGCTAGAGTTAGCTAGAGTTACCTAGAGTTAGCTAAAGTTAGCTAGAATTACCTAGAGTTACCTAGAGTTAACTAGAGTTACCTAGAATTAGCTAGAGTTACCTAGAGTTACCTAGAGTTAGCTAAAGTTAGCTAGAGTTACCTAGAGTTAGCTAGAGTTACCTAGAGTTAGCTAAAGTTAGCTAGAATTACCTGGAGTTACCTAGAGTTAACTAGAGTTAGCTAGAATTACCTAGAGTTACCTAGAGTTAGCTAGAGTTAGATAGAGTTAGCTAGAGTTAGCTAGAGTTAGCTAGAGTTACTTAGAGTTAGCTAGAGTTAGCTAGAATTACCTAGAGTTAGCTAAAGTTAGCTAGAATTACCTAGAGTTAGCTAGAGTTAGCTAGAGTTAGCTAGAGTTACCTAGAGTTAGCTAGAGTTAACTAGAGTTAGCTAGAATTACCTAGAGTTACCTAGAGTTACCTAGAGTTACCAAGAGTTAGCTAGAGTTAGCTAAAGTTAGCTAGAGTTAGTTAGAGTTAGCTAGAGTTACCTAGAGTTAGCTAAAGTTAGCTAAAATTAGCTAGAATTACCTAGAGTTACCTAGAGTTAGCTATAGTTAGCTAGAATTACCTAGAGTTAGCTAAAGTTAGCTAGAATTACCTAGAGTTACCTAGAGTTAGCTAGAGTTAGCTAAAGTTACCTAGAGTTACCTAGAGTTACCTAGAGTTAGCTAAAGTTAGCTAGAGTTACCTAAAGTTAGCTAAGGTTAGCTAGAATTACCTAGAGTTACCTAGAGTTAGCTAGAGTTAGCTAGAGTTAGCTAGAATTACCTAGAGTTACCTAGAGTTAGCTAGAGTTAGCTAGAGTTAGCTAAAGTTACCTAGAGTTAGCTAGAGTTACTTAGAGTTAGCTAGAGTTAGCTTGAATTACCTAGAGTTACCTAGAGTTAGCTAGAGTTACCTTGAGTTACCTAGAGTTAGCTAGAATTACCTAGAGTTAGCTAGAGTTAGCTAAAGTTAGCTAGAATTACCTAGAGTTAGCTAGAGTTAGCTAAAGTTAGCTAGAATTACCTAGAGTTAGCTAGAGTTAGCTAAAGTTAGCTAGAGTTACCTAGAATTAGCTAGAGTTAGCTAGAGTTAGCTAGAATTAGCTAGAGTTACCTAGAGTTAGCTAAAGTTAGCTAGATTTACCTAGAGTTACCTAGAGTTAGCTAGAGTTACCTAGAGTTACCTAGAGTTAGCTAAAGTTAGCTAGAATTACCTAGAGTTAGCTAGAGTTAGCTAAAGTTAGCTAGAGTTAGCTAGAGTTAGCTAGAGTTAGCTAGAGTTACCTAGAGTTACCTAGAGTTAACTAGAGTTAGCTAGAGTTACCTTGAGTTACCTAGAGTTAGCTAGAGTTACCTAGAGTTACCTAGAGTTAGCTAGAGTTAGCTAAAGTTAGCTAGAATTACCTAGAGTTAGCTAGAGTTAGCTAGAGTTAGCTAGAGTTAGCTAAAGTTACCTAGAGTTAGCTAGAGTTACCTAGAGTTAGCTAGAGTTAGCTAGAATTACCTAGAGTTACCTAGAGTTAGCTAGAGTTACCTTGAGTTACCTAGAGTTAGCTAGAATTACCTAGAGTTAGCTATAGTTAGCTAAAGTTAGCTAGAATTATCTAGAGTTAGCTAGAGTTAGCTAAAGTTAGCTAGAATTACCTAGAGTTACCTAGAGTTATCTAGAGTAACCTAGAGTTAGCTAGAGTTAGCTAGAGTTACCTAGAGTTAGCTAAAGTTAGCTAGAGTTACCTAGAGTTAGCTAAAGTTAGCTAGAATTACCTAGAGTTACCTAGAGTTAGCTAGAGTTACCTAGAGTTACCTAGAGTTAGCTAAAGTTAGCTAGAATTACCTAGAGTTAGCTAGAGTTAGCTAGAGTTAGCTAGAGTTAGCTAGAGTTAGCTAGAGTTACCTAGAGTTACCTAGAGTTAGCTAGAGTTAGCTAGAGTTACCTTGAGTTACCTAGAGTTAGCTAGAGTTACCTAGAGTCACCTAGAGTTAGCTAGAGTTACCTAGAATTAGCTAGAGTTACCTAGAGTTACCTAGAGTTAGCTAAAGTTAGCTAGAGTTACCTAGAGTTAGCTAGAGTTACTTAGAGTTAGCTAAAGTTAGCTAGAGTTAGCTAGAGTTACTTAGAGTTAGCTAGAGTTAGCTAAAATTACCTAGAGTTAGCTAAAGATAGCTAGAATTACCTAGAGTTTGCTAGAGTTAGCTAGAGTTAGCTAGAGTTACCTAGAGTTAGCTAGAGTTAACTAGAGTTAGCTAGAATTACCTAGAGTTACCTAGAGTTACTTAGAGTTACCTAGAGTTAGCTAGAATTACCTAGAGTTAGCTAGAGTTAATTAAGTTAGCTAGAATTACCTAGAGTTACCTAGAGTTACCTAGAGTTAGCTAGAGTTAGCTAAAGTTACCTAGAGTTACCTAGAGTTAGCTAGAGTTAGCTAAAGTTAGCTAGAATTACCTAGAGTTAGCTAGAGTTAGCTAAAGTTAGCTAGAGTTACCTAGAGTTAGCTAGAGTTAGCTAGAGTTACCTAGAGTTAGCTAAAGTTAGCTAGAATTACCTAGAGTTACCTAGAGTTAACTAGAGTTACCTAGAATTAGCTAGAGTTACCTAGAGTTACCTAGAGTTAGCTAGAGTTAGCTAGAATTACCTAGAGTTACCTAGAGTTAGCTAGAGTTAGATAGAGTTAGCTAGAGTTAGCTAGAGTTAGCTAGAGTTACTTAGAGTTAGCTAGAGTTAGCTAGAATTACCTAGAGTTAGCTAAAGTTAGCTAGAATTACCTAGAGTTAGCTAGAGTTAGCTAGAGTTAGCTAGAGTTACCTAGAGTTAGCTAGAGTTAACTAGAGTTAGCTAGAATTACCTAGAGTTACCTAGAGTTACCTAGAGTTACCAAGAGTTAGCTAGAGTTAGCTAAAGTTAGCTAGAGTTAGTTAGAGTTAGCTAGAGTTACCTAGAGTTAGCTAAAGTTAGCTAAAGTTAGCTAGAATTACCTAGAGTTAGCTAGAGTTAGCTAGAATTACCTAGAGTTAGCTAAAGTTAGCTAGAATTACCTAGAGTTACCTAGAGTTAGCTAGAGTTAGCTAAAGTTACCTAGAGTTACCTAGAGTTACCTAGAGTTAGCTAAAGTTAGCTAGAGTTACCTAAAGTTAGCTAAGGTTAGCTAGAATTACCTAGAGTTACCTAGAGTTAGCTAGAGTTAGCTAGAGTTAGCTAGAATTACCTAGAGTTACCTAGAGTTAGCTAGAGTTAGCTAGAGTTAGCTAAAGTTACCTAGAGTTAGCTAGAGTTACTTAGAGTTAGCTAGAGTTAGCTAGAATTACCTAGAGTTACCTAGAGTTAGCTAGAGTTACCTTGAGTTACCTAGAGTTAGCTAGAATTACCTAGAGTTAGCTAGAGTTAGCTAAAGTTAGCTAGAATTACCTAGAGTTAGCTAGAGTTAGCTAAAGTTAGCTAGAATTACCTAGAGTTAGCTAGAGTTAGCTAAAGTTAGCTAGAGTTACCTAGAATTAGCTAGAGTTAGCTAGAGTTAGCTAGAGTTAGCTAGAGTTACCTAGAGTTAGCTAAAGTTAGCTAGATTTACCTAGAGTTACCTAGAGTTAGCTAGAGTTACCTAGAGTTACCTAGAGTTAGCTAAAGTTAGCTAGAATTACCTAGAGTTAGCTAGAGTTAGCTAAAGTTAGCTAGAGTTAGCTAGAGTTAGCTAGAGTTAGCTAGAGTTACCTAGAGTTACCTAGAGTTAACTAGAGTTAGCTAGAGTTACCTTGAGTTACCTAGAGTTAGCTAGAGTTACCTAGAGTTACCTAGAGTTAGCTAGAGTTAGCTAAAGTTAGCTAGAATTACCTAGAGTTAGCTAGAGTTAGCTAGAGTTAGCTAGAGTTAGCTAAAGTTACCTAGAGTTAGCTAGAGTTACCTAGAGTTAGCTAGAGTTAGCTAGAATTACCTAGAGTTACCTAGAGTTAGCTAGAGTTACCTTGAGTTACCTAGAGTTAGCTAGAATTACCTAGAGTTAGCTATAGTTAGCTAAAGTTAGCTAGAATTATCTAGAGTTAGCTAGAGTTAGCTAGAGTTAACTAGAGTTAGCTAGAATTACCTAGAGTTACCTAGAGTTACCTAGAGTTACCAAGAGTTAGCTAGAGTTAGCTAAAGTTAGCTAGAGTTAGCTAAAGTTAGCTAGAGTTACCTAAAGTTAGCTAAGGTTAGCTAGAATTACCTAGAGTTACCTAGAGTTAGCTAGAGTTAGCTAGAGTTAGCTAGAATTACCTAGAGTTACCTAGAGTTAGCTAGAGTTAGCTAGAGTTAGCTAAAGTTACCTAGAGTTAGCTAGAGTTACTTAGAGTTAGCTAGAGTTAGCTAGAATTACCTAGAGTTACCTAGAGTTAGCTAGAGTTACCTTGAGTTACCTAGAGTTAGCTAGAATTACCTAGAGTTAGCTAGAGTTAGCTAAAGTTAGCTAGAATTACCTAGAGTTACCTAGAGTTACCTAGAGTTAGCTAGAGTTAGCTAAAGTTACCTAGAGTTACCTAGAGTTACCTAGAGTTAGCTAAAGTTAGCTAGAGTTACCTAGAGTTAGCTAAAGTTAGCTAGAATTACCTAGAGTTACCTAGAGTTAGCTAGAGTTAGCTAAAGTTAGCTAGAATTACCTAGAGTTAGCTAGAGTTAGCTAAAGTTAGCTAGAGTTACCTAGAGTTAGCTAGAGTTAGCTAGAGTTACCTAGAGTTAGCTAAAGTTAGCTAGAATTACCTAGAGTTACCTAGAGTTAACTAGAGTTACCTAGAATTAGCTAGAGTTACCTAGAGTTACCTAGAGTTAGCTAAAGTTAGCTAGAGTTACCTAGAGTTAGCTAGAGTTACCTAGAGTTAGCTAAAGTTAGCTAGAATTACCTGGAGTTACCTAGAGTTAGCTAGAGTTAGCTAGAATTACCTAGAGTTACCTAGAGTTAGCTAGAGTTAGATAGAGTTAGCTAGAGTTAGCTAGAGTTAGCTAGAGTTACTTAGAGTTAGCTAGAGTTAGCTAGAATTACCTAGAGTTAGCTAAAGTTAGCTAGAATTACCTAGAGTTAGCTAGAGTTAGCTAGAGTTAGCTAGAGTTACCTAGAGTTAGCTAGAGTTAACTAGAGTTAGCTAGAATTACCTAGAGTTACCTAGAGTTACCTAGAGTTACCAAGAGTTAGCTAGAGTTAGCTAAAGTTAGCTAGAGTTAGTTAGAGTTAGCTAGAGTTACCTAGAGTTAGCTAAAGTTAGCTAAAATTAGCTAGAATTACCTAGAGTTACCTAGAGTTAGCTATAGTTAGCTAGAATTACCTAGAGTTAGCTAAAGTTAGCTAGAATTACCTAGAGTTACCTAGAGTTAGCTAGAGTTAGCTAAAGTTACCTAGAGTTACCTAGAGTTACCTAGAGTTAGCTAAAGTTAGCTAGAGTTACCTAAAGTTAGCTAAGGTTAGCTAGAATTACCTAGAGTTACCTAGAGTTAGCTAGAGTTAGCTAGAGTTAGAGTGAATTACCTAGAGTTACCTAGAGTTAGCTAGAGTTAGCTAGAGTTAGCTAAAGTTACCTAGAGTTAGCTAGAGTTACTTAGAGTTAGCTAGAGTTAGCTAGAATTACCTAGAGTTACCTAGAGTTAGCTAGAGTTACCTTGAGTTACCTAGAGTTAGCTAGAATTACCTAGAGTTAGCTAGAGTTAGCTAAAGTTAGCTAGAATTACCTAGAGTTAGCTAGAGTTAGCTAAAGTTAGCTAGAATTACCTAGAGTTAGCTAGAGTTAGCTAAAGTTAGCTAGAGTTACCTAGAATTAGCTAGAGTTAGCTAGAGTTAGCTAGAGTTAGCTAGAGTTACCTAGAGTTAGCTAAAGTTAGCTAGATTTACCTAGAGTTACCTAGAGTTAGCTAGAGTTACCTAGAGTTACCTAGAGTTAGCTAAAGTTAGCTAGAATTACCTAGAGTTAGCTAGAGTTAGCTAAAGTTAGCTAGAGTTAGCTAGAGTTAGCTAGAGTTAGCTAGAGTTACCTAGAGTTACCTAGAGTTAACTAGAGTTAGCTAGAGTTACCTTGAGTTACCTAGAGTTAGCTAGAGTTACCTAGAGTTACCTAGAGTTAGCTAGAGTTAGCTAAAGTTAGCTAGAATTACCTAGAGTTAGCTAGAGTTAGCTAGAGTTAGCTAGAGTTAGCTAAAGTTACCTAGAGTTAGCTAGAGTTACCTAGAGTTAGCTAGAGTTAGCTAGAATTACCTAGAGTTACCTAGAGTTAGCTAGAGTTACCTTGAGTTACCTAGAGTTAGCTAGAATTACCTAGAGTTAGCTATAGTTAGCTAAAGTTAGCTAGAATTATCTAGAGTTAGCTAGAGTTAGCTAAAGTTAGCTAGAATTACCTAGAGTTACCTAGAGTTATCTAGAGTAACCTAGAGTTAGCTAGAGTTAGCTAGAGTTACCTAGAGTTAGCTAAAGTTAGCTAGAGTTACCTAGAGTTAGCTAAAGTTAGCTAGAATTACCTAGAGTTACCTAGAGTTAGCTAGAGTTACCTAGAGTTACCTAGAGTTAGCTAAAGTTAGCTAGAATTACCTAGAGTTAGCTAGAGTTAGCTAGAGTTAGCTAGAGTTAGCTAGAGTTAGCTAGAGTTACCTAGAGTTACCTAGAGTTAGCTAGAGTTAGCTAGAGTTACCTTGAGTTACCTAGAGTTAGCTAGAGTTACCTAGAGTCACCTAGAGTTAGCTAGAGTTACCTAGAATTAGCTAGAGTTACCTAGAGTTACCTAGAGTTAGCTAAAGTTAGCTAGAGTTACCTAGAGTTAGCTAGAGTTACTTAGAGTTAGCTAAAGTTAGCTAGAGTTAGCTAGAGTTACTTAGAGTTAGCTAGAGTTAGCTAAAATTACCTAGAGTTAGCTAAAGATAGCTAGAATTACCTAGAGTTTGCTAGAGTTAGCTAGAGTTAGCTAGAGTTACCTAGAGTTAGCTAGAGTTAACTAGAGTTAGCTAGAATTACCTAGAGTTACCTAGAGTTACTTAGAGTTACCAAGAGTTAGCTAGAGTTAGCTAAAGTTAACTAAAGTTAGCTAGAGTTAGCTAGAATTACATAGAGTTAGCTAAAGTTAGCTAGAATTACCTAGAGTTACCTAGAGTTAGCTAGAGTTAGCTAAAGTTACCTAGAGTTACCTAGAGTTACCTAGAGTTAGCTAAAGTTAGCTAGAGTTACCTAGAGTTAGCTAAAGTTAGCTAGAATTACCTAGAGTTACCTAGAGTTAGCTAGAGTTACCTTGAGTTACCTAGAGTTAGCTAGAATTACCTAGAGTTAGCTAGAGTTAGCTAAAGTTAGCTAGAATTACCTAGAGTTACCTAGAGTTACTTAGAGTTAGCTAGAGTTAGCTAGAATTACCTAGAGTTACCTAGAGTTAGCTAGAGTTACCTTGAGTTACCAAGAGTTAGCTAGAGTTAGCTAGAGTTAGCTAGAGTTAGCTAAAGTTAGCTAGAGTTAGTTAGAGTTAGCTAAAGTTAGCTAGAGTTACCTAGAGTTAGCTAGAGTTAGCTAGAGTTACCTAGAGTTAGCTAAAGTTAGCTAGAATTACCTAGAGTTACCTAGAGTTAGCTAGAGTTAGCTAAAGTTAGCTAGAGTTAGCTAGAGTTAGCTAGAGTTAGCTAGAGTTACCTAGAGTTACCTAGAGTTAACTAGAGTTAGCTAGAGTTACCTTGAGTTACCTAGAGTTAGCTAGAGTTACCTAGAGTTACCTAGAGTTAGCTAGAGTTAGCTAAAGTTAGCTAGAATTACCTAGAGTTAGCTAGAGTTAGCTAGAGTTAGCTAGAGTTAGCTAAAGTTACCTAGAGTTAGCTAGAGTTACCTAGAGTTAGCTAGAGTTAGCTAGAATTACCTAGAGTTACCTAGAGTTAGCTAGAGTTACCTTGAGTTACCTAGAGTTAGCTAGAATTACCTAGAGTTAGCTATAGTTAGCTAAAGTTAGCTAGAATTATCTAGAGTTAGCTAGAGTTAGCTAAAGTTAGCTAGAATTACCTAGAGTTACCTAGAGTTATCTAGAGTAACCTAGAGTTAGCTAGAGTTAGCTAGAGTTACCTAGAGTTAGCTAAAGTTAGCTAGAGTTACCTAGAGTTAGCTAAAGTTAGCTAGAATTACCTAGAGTTACCTAGAGTTAGCTAGAGTTACCTAGAGTTACCTAGAGTTAGCTAAAGTTAGCTAGAATTACCTAGAGTTAGCTAGAGTTAGCTAGAGTTAGCTAGAGTTAGCTAGAGTTAGCTAGAGTTACCTAGAGTTACCTAGAGTTAGCTAGAGTTAGCTAGAGTTACCTTGAGTTAACTAGAGTTAGCTAGAGTTACCTAGAGTCACCTAGAGTTAGCTAGAGTTACCTAGAATTAGCTAGAGTTACCTAGAGTTACCTAGAGTTAGCTAAAGTTAGCTAGAGTTACCTAGAGTTAGCTAGAGTTACTTAGAGTTAGCTAAAGTTAGCTAGAGTTAGCTAGAGTTACTTAGAGTTAGCTAGAGTTAGCTAAAATTACCTAGAGTTAGCTAAAGATAGCTAGAATTACCTAGAGTTTGCTAGAGTTAGCTAGAGTTAGCTAGAGTTACCTAGAGTTACCTAGAGTTACCTAGAGTTACCAAGAGTTAGCTAGAGTTAGCTAAAGTTAGCTAGAGTTAGTTAGAGTTAGCTAGAGTTACCTAGAGTTAGCTAAAGTTAGCTAAAGTTAGCTAGAATTACCTAGAGTTACCTAGAGTTACCTAGAGTTAGCTAAAGTTAGCTAGAGTTACCTAGAGTTAGCTAGAGTTACCTAGAGTTAGCTAAAGTTAGCTAGAATTACCTAGAGTTACCTAGAGTTAGCTAGAGTTAGCTAGAGTTAGATAGAGTTAGCTAGAGTTAGCTAGAGTTAGCTAGAGTTACTTAGAGTTAGCTAGAGTTAGCTAGAATTACCTAGAGTTAGCTAAAGTTAGCTAGAATTACCTAGAGTTAGCTAGAGTTAGCTAGAGTTAGCTAGAGTTACCTAGAGTTACCTAGAGTTACCTAGAGTTACCAAGAGTTAGCTAGAGTTAGCTAAAGTTAGCTAGAGTTAGTTAGAGTTAGCTAGAGTTACCTAGAGTTAGCTAAAGTTAGCTAAAGTTAGCTAGAATTACCTAGAGTTACCTAGAGTTAGCTAGAGTTAGCTAGAATTACCTAGAGTTAGCTAAAGTTAGCTAGAATTACCTAGAGTTACCTAGAGTTAGCTAGAGTTAGCTAAAGTTACCTAGAGTTACCTAGAGTTACCTAGAGTTAGCTAAAGTTAGCTAGAGTTACCTAGAGTTAGCTAAGGTTAGCTAGAATTACCTATAGTTACCTAGAGTTAGCTAGAGTTAGCTAGAGTTAGCTAGAATTACCTATAGTTACCTAGAGTTAGCTAGAGTTAGCTAGAGTTAGCTAAAGTTACCTAGAGTTAGCTAGAGTTACTTAGAGTTAGCTAGAGTTAGCTAGAATTACCTAGAGTTACCTAGAGTTAGCTAGAGTTACCTTGAGTTACCTAGAGTTAGCTAGAATTACCTAGAGTTAGCTAGAGTTAGCTAAAGTTAGCTAGAATTACCTAGAGTTAGCTAGAGTTAGCTAAAGTTAGCTAGAATTACCTAGAGTTAGCTAGAGTTAGCTAAAGTTAGCTAGAGTTACCTAGAGTTAGCTAGAGTTAGCTAGAGTTACCTAGAGTTAGCTAAAGTTACCTAGAGTTAGCTAGAGTTAGCTAGAGTTACCTAGAGTTAGCTAAAGTTAGCTAGATTTACCTAGAGTTACCTAGAGTTAGCTAGAGTTACCTAGAGTTACCTAGAGTTAGCTAAAGTTAGCTAGAATTACCTAGAGTTAGCTAGAGTTAGCTAAAGTTAGCTAGAGTTAGCTAGAGTTACCTAGAGTTACCTAGAGTTATCTAGAGTTAGCTAGAGTTACCTTGAGTTACATAGAGTTAGCTAGAGTTACCTAGAGTTACCTAGAGTTAGCTAGAGTTAGCTAGAGTTAGCTAAAGTTACCTAGAGTTAGCTAGAGTTACCTAGAGTTAGCTAGAGTTAGCTAGAATTACCTAGAGTTACCTAGAGTTAGCTAGAATTACCTAGAGTTAGCTATAGTTAGCTAAAGTTAGCTAGAATTATCTAGAGTTAGCTAGAGTTAGCTAAAGTTAGCTAGAATTACCTAGAGTTACCTAGAGTTATCTAGAGTTACCTAGAGTTAGCTAGAGTTAGCTAGAGTTACCTAGAGTTAGCTAAAGTTAGCTAGAGTTACCTAGAGTTAGCTAAAGTTAGCTAGAATTACCTAGAGTTACCTAGAGTTAGCTAGAGTTACCTAGAGTTACCTAGAGTTAGCTAAAGTTAGCTAGAATTACCTAGAGTTAGCTAGAGTTAGCTAGAGTTATCTAGAGTTAGCTAGAGTTAGCTAGAGTTACCTAGAGTTACCTAGAGTTAGCTAGAGTTAGCTAGAGTTACCTTGAGTTACCTAGAGTTAGCTAGAGTTACCTAGAGTCACCTAGAGTTAGCTAGAGTTACCTAGAATTAGCTAGAGTTACCTAGAGTTACCTAGAGTTAGCTAAAGTTAGCTAGAGTTACCTAGAGTTAGCTAGAGTTACCTAGAGTTAGCTAAAGTTAGCTAGAATTACCTAGAGTTACCTAGAGTTAGCTAGAGTTAGCTAGAATTACCTAGAGTTACCTAGAGTTAGCTAGAGTTAGATATAGTTAGCTAGAGTTAGCTAGAGTTAGCTAGAGTTACTTAGAGTTAGTTAGAGTTAGCTAGAATTACCTAGAGTTAGCTAAAGTTAGCTAGAATTACCTAGAGTTAGCTAGAGTTAGCTAGAGTTAGCTAGAATTACCTAGAGTTACCTAGAGTTACTTAGAGTTACCAAGAGTTAGCTAGAGTTAGCTAGAGTTAGCTAGAGTTAGCTAAAGTTAGCTAGAGTTAGTTAGAGTTAGCTAGAGTTACCTAGAGTTAGCTAAAGTTAGCTAAAGTTAGCTAGAATTACCTAGAGTTACCTAGAGTTAGCTAGAGTTAGCTAGAATTACCTAGAGTTAGCTAAAGTTAGCTAGAATTACCTAGAGTTACCTAGAGTTAGCTAGAGTTAGCTAAAGTTACCTAGAGTTACCTAGAGTTACCTAGAGTTAGCTAAAGTTAGCTAGAATTACCTAGAGTTAGCTAAAGTTAGCTAGAATTACCTAGAGTTACCTAGAGTTAGCTAGAGTTAGCTAGAGTTAGCTAGAGTTAGCTAAAGTTACCTAGAGTTAGCTAGAGTTACTTAGAGTTAGCTAGAGTTAGCTAGAATTACCTAGAGTTACCTAGAGTTAGCTAGAGTTACCTTGAGTTACCAATAGTTAGCTAGAGTTAGCTAGAGTTAGCTAGAGTTAGCTAAAGTTAGCTAGAGTTAGTTAGAGTTAGCTAAAGTTAGCTAGAGTTACCTAGAGTTAGCTAGAGTTAGCTAGAGTTACCTAGAGTTAGCTAAAGTTAGCTAGAATTACCTAGAGTTACCTAGAGTTACCTAGAGTTACCTAGAATTAGCTAGAGTTACCTAGAGTTACCTAGAGTTAGCTAAAGTTAGCTAGAGTTACCTAGAGTTAGCTAGAGTTACATAGAGTTAGCTAAAGTTAGCTAGAATTACCTAGAGTTACCTAGAGTTAGTTAGAGTTAGCTAGAATTACCTAGAGTTACCTAGAGTTAGCTAGAGTTAGATAGAGTTAGCTAGAGTTAGCTAGAGTTAGCTAGAGTTACTTAGATTTAGCTAGAGTTAGCTAGAATTACCTAGAGTTAGCTAAAGTTAGCTAGAATTACCTAGAGTTACCTAGAGTTAGCTAGAGTTACCTAGAGTTACCTAGAGTTAGCTAAAGTTAGCTAGAATTACCTAGAGTTAGCTAGAGTTAGCTAGAGTTAGCTAAAGTTAGCTAGAATTACCTAGAGTTACCTAGAGTTAGCTAGAGTTACCTAGAGTTACCTAGAGTTAGCTAAAGTTAGCTAGAATTACCTAGAGTTAGCTAGAGTTAGCTAGAGTTAGCTAGAGTTAGCTAGAGTTAGCTAGAGTTACCTAGAGTTACCTAGAGTTAGCTAGAGTTAGCTAGAGTTACCTTGAGTTACCTAGAGTTAGCTAGAGTTACCTAGAGTCACCTAGAGTTAGCTAGAGTTACCTAGAATTAGCTAGAGTTACCTAGAGTTACCTAGAGTTAGCTAAAGTTAGCTAGAGTTACCTAGAGTTAGCTAGAGTTACCTAGAGTTAGCTAAAGTTAGCTAGAATTTCCTAGAGTTACCTAGAGTTAGCTAGAGTTAGCTAGAATTACCTAGAGTTACCTAGAGTTAGCTAGAGTTAGATAGAGTTAGCTAGAGTTAGCTAGAGTTAGCTAGAGTTACTTAGAGTTAGCTAGAGTTAGCTAGAATTACCTAGAGTTTGCTAAAGTTAGCTAGAATTACCTAGAGTTAGCTAGAGTTAGCTAGAGTTAGCTAGAGTTACCTAGAGTTAGCTAGAGTTAACTAGAGTTAGCTAGAATTACCTAGAGTTACCTAGAGTTACTTAGAGTTACCAAGAGTTAGCTAGAGTTAGCTAGAGTTAGCTAGAGTTAGCTAAAGTTAGCTAGAGTTAGTTAGAGTTAGCTAGAGTTACCTAGAGTTAGCTAAAGTTAGCTAAAGTTAGCTAGAATTACCTAGAGTTACCTAGAGTTAGCTAGAGTTAGCTAGAATTACCTAGAGTTAGCTAAAGTTAGCTAGAATTACCTAGAGTTACATAGAGTTAGCTAGAGTTAGCTAAAGTTACCTAGAGTTACCTAGAGTTACCTAGAGTTAGCTAAAGTTAGCTAGAGTTACCTAGAGTTAGCTAAAGTTAGCTAGAATTACCTAGAGTTACCTAGAGTTAGCTAGAGTTAGCTAGAGTTAGCTAGAATTACCTAGAGTTACCTAGAGTTATCTAGAGTTACTTAGAGTTAGCTAGAGTTAGCTAGAATTACCTAGAGTTACCTAGAGTTAGCTAGAGTTACCTTGAGTTACCTAGAGTTAGCTAGAATTACCTAGAGTTAGCTAGAGTTAGCTAAAGTTAGCTAGAATTACCTAGAGTTAGCTAGAGTTAGCTAAAGTTAGCTAGAATTACCTAGAGTTAGCTAGAGTTAGCTAAAGTTAGCTAGAGTTACCTAGAATTAGCTAGAGTTAGCTAGAGTTACCTAGAGTTAGCTAAAGTTAGCTAGAATTACCTAGAGTTACCTAGAGTTATCTATAGTTACCTATAGTTAGCTAGAGTTAGCTAGAGTTACCTAGAGTTAGCTAAAGTTAGCTAGAGTTACCTAGAGTTAGCTAGAGTTAGCTAGAGTTAGCTAGAGTTAGCTAAAGTTATCTAGAATTAGCTAGAGTTACTTAGAGTTAGCTAGAGTTAGCTAGAATTACCTAGAGTTACCTAGAGTTAGCTAGAGTTACCTTGAGTTACCTAGAGTTAGCTAGAATTACCTAGAGTTAGCTAGAGTTAGCTAAAGTTAGCTAGAATTACCTAGAGTTACCTAGAGTTACCTAGAGTTAGCTAGAGTTAGCTAGATTTACCTAGAGTTACCTAGAGTTAGCTAGAGTTACCTAGAGTTACCTAGAGTTAGCTAAAGTTAGCTAGAATTACCTAGAGTTAGCTAGAGTTAGCTAGAGTTAGCTAGAGTTAGCTAGAGTTAGCTAGAGTTACCTAGAGTTACCTAGAGTTAGCTAGAGTTAGCTAGAGTTACCTTGAGTTACCTAGAGTTAGCTAGAGTTACCTAGAGTTACCTAGAGTTAGCTAGAGTTAGCTAAAGTTAGCTAGAATTACCTAGAGTTACCTAGAGTTAGCTAGAGTTAGCTAGAGTTAGCTAAAGTTACCTAGAGTTAGCTAGAGTTACCTAGAGTTAGCTAGAGTTAGCTAGAATTACCTAGAGTTACCTAGAGTTAGCTAGAGTTACCGTAAGTTACCTAGAGTTAGCTAGAATTACCTAGAGTTAGCTAGAGTTAGCTAAAGTTAGCTAGAATTACATAGAGTTAGCTAGAGTTAGCTAAAGTTAGCTAGAATTACCTAGAGTTAGCTAGAGTTACCTAGAGTTAGCTAGAGTTAGCTAGAGTTACCTAGAGTTACCTAGAGTTAGCTAGAGTTAGCTAGAGTTAGCTAAAGTTACCTAGAGTTAGCTAGAATTACCTAGAGTTAGCTAGAGTTAGCTAAAGTTAGCTAGAATTACCTAGAGTTAGCTAGAGTTAGCTAAAGTTAGCTAGAATTACCTAGAGTTAGCTAGAGTTAGCTAAAGTTAGCTAGAGTTACCTAGAGTTAGCTAGAGTTAGCTAGAGTTACCTAGAATTAGCTAAAGTTAGTTAGAATTACCTAAAGTTAGCTAGAGTTACCTAGAGTTAGCTAGAGTTAGCTAGAGTTACCTAGAGTTACCTAGAGTTAGCTAGAGTTAGCTAGAGTTAGCTAAAGTTACCTAGAGTTACCTAGAGTTAGCTAGAGTTACCTTGAGTTACCTAGAGTTAGCTAGAATTACCTAGAGTTAGCTAGAGTTAGCTACAGTTAGCTAGAATTACCTAGAGTTAGCTAGAGTTAGCTAAAGTTAGCTAGAATTACCTAGAGTTAGCTAGAGTTAGCTAAAGTTAGCTAGAGTTACCTAGAGTTAGCTAGAGTTAGCTAGAGTTACCTAGAATTAGCTAAAGTTAGTTAGAATTACCTAAAGTTAGCTAGAATTACCTAGAGTTACCTAGAGTTAGCTAGAGTAACCTAGAGTTACCTAGAGTTAGCTAAAGTTAGCTAGAATTACCTAGAGTTACCTAGAGTTAGCTAAAGTTAGCTAGAATTACCTAGAGTTACCTAGAGTTAGCTATAGTTACCTAGAGTTACCTAGAGTTAGCTAAAGTATGCTAGAATTACCTAGAGTTAGCTAGAGTTAGCTAGAGTTAGCTAGAGTTAGCTAGAGTTAGCTAGAGTTAGCTAGAGTTACCTAGAGTTAGCTAGAGTTACCTAGAGTTAGCTAGAGTTAGCTAGAGTTACCTTGAGTTACCTAGAGTTAGATAGAGTTACCTAGAGTTACCTAGAGTTAGCTAGAGTTAGCTAAAGTTAGCTAGAATTACCTAGAGTTACCTAGAGTTAGCTAGAGTTAGCTAGAGTTAGCTAAAGTTACCTAGAGTTAGCTAGAGTTACCTAGAGTTAGCTAGAGTTAGCTAGAATTACCTAGAGTTACCTAGAGTTAGCTAGAGTTACCTTGAGTTACCTAGAGTTAGCTAGAATTACCTAGAGTTAGCTAGAGTTAGCTAAAGTTAGCTAGAATTACCTAGAGTTAGCTAGAGTTAGCTAGAGTTACCTAGAGTTACATAGAGTTAGCTAGAGTTAGCTAGAGTTAGCTAAAGTTACCTAGAGTTAGCTAGAATTACCTAGAGTTAGCTAGAGTTAGCTAGAATTACCTAGAGTTACCTAGAGTTAGCTAGAGTTACCTTGAGTTACCTAGAGTTAGCTAGAATTACCTAGAGTTAGCTAGAGTTAGCTAAAGTTAGCTAGAATTACCTAGAGTTAGCTAGAGTTAGCTAAAGTTAGCTAGAGTTACCTAGAGTTAGCTAGAGTTAGCTAGAGTTATCTAGAATTAGCTAAAGTTAGCTAGAATTACCTAAAGTTAGCTAGAATTACCTAGAGTTACCTAGAGTTAGCTAGAGTAACCTAGAGTTACCTAGAGTTAGCTAAAGTTAGCTAGAATTACCTAGAGTTACCTAGAGTTAGCTAGAGTTAGCTAGAATTACCTAGAGTTAGCTAAAGTTAGCTAGAATTACCTAGAGTTACCTAGAGTTAGCTAGAGTTAGCTAAAGTTACCTAGAGATACCTAGAGTTACCTAGAGTTAGCTAAAGTTAACTAGAGATACCTAGAGTTAGCTAAAGTTAGCTAGAATTACCTAGAGTTACCTAGAGTTAGCTAGAGTTAGCTAGAGTTAGCTAGAGTTAGCTAGAGTTAGCTAGAGTTACCTAGAGTTAGCTAGAGTTACCTAGAGTTAGCTAGAATTACCTAGAGTTACCTAGAGTTACCTAGAGTTACCAAAAGTTAGCTAGAGTTAGCTAGAGTTAGCTAGAGTTAGCTAAAGTTAGCTAGAGTTAGTTAGAGTTAGCTAGAGTTACCTAGAGTTAGCTAAAGTTAGCTAAAGTTAGCTAGAATTAACTAGAGTTACCTAGAGTTAGCTAGAGTTAGCTAGAATTACCTAGAGTTAGCTAAAGTTAGCTAGAATTACCTAGAGTTACCTAGAGTTAGCTAGAGTTAGCTAGAGTTAGCTAGAGTTACCTAGAGTTACCTAGAGTTAGCTAGAGTTAGCTAGAGTTACCTTGAGTTACCTAGAGTTAGCTAGAGTTACCTAGAGTTACCTAGAGTTAGCTAGAGTTAGCTAAAGTTAGCTAGAATTACCTAGAGTTACCTAGAGTTAGCTAGAGTTAGCTAGAGTTAGCTAAAGTTACCTAGAGTTAGCTAGAATTACCTAGAGTTAGCTAGAGTTAGCTAAAGTTAGCTAGAATTACCTAGAGTTAGCTAGAGTTAGCTAAAGTTAGCTAGAATTACCTAGAGTTAGCTAGAGTTAGCTAAAGTTAGCTAGAGTTACCTAGAGTTAGCTAGAGTTAGCTAGAGTTACCTAGAATTAGCTAAAGTTAGTTAGAATTACCTAAAGTTAGCTAGAGTTACCTAGAGTTAGCTAGAGTTAGCTAGAGTTACCTAGAGTTACCTAGAGTTAGCTAGAGTTAGCTAGAGTTAGCTAAAGTTACCTAGAGTTACCTAGAGTTAGCTAGAGTTACCTTGAGTTACCTAGAGTTAGCTAGAATTACCTAGAGTTAGCTAGAGTTAGCTAAAGTTAGCTAGAATTACCTAGAGTTAGCTAGAGTTAGCTAAAGTTAGCTAGAATTACCTAGAGTTATCTAGAGTTAGCTAAAGTTAGCTAGAGTTACCTAGAGTTAGCTAGAGTTAGCTAGAGTTACCTAGAATTAGCTAAAGTTAGTTAGAATTACCTAAAGTTAGCTAGAATTACCTAGAGTTACCTAGAGTTAGCTAGAGTAACCTAGAGTTACCTAGAGTTAGCTAAAGTTAGCTAGAATTACCTAGAGTTACCTAGAGTTAGCTAAAGTTAGCTAGAATTACCTAGAGTTACCTAGAGTTAGCTATAGTTACCTAGAGTTACCTAGAGTTAGCTAAAGTATGCTAGAATTACCTAGAGTTAGCTAGAGTTAGCTAGAGTTAGCTAGAGTTAGCTAGAGTTAGCTAGAGTTACCTAGAGTTACCTAGAGTTAGCTAGAGTTAGCTAGAGTTACCTTGAGTTACCTAGAGTTAGCTAGAGTTACCTAGAGTTACCTAGAGTTAGCTAGAGTTAGCTAAAGTTAGCTAGAATTACCTAGAGTTACCTAGAGTTAGCTAGAGTTAGCTAGAGTTAGCTAAAGTTACCTAGAGTTAGCTAGAGTTACCTAGAGTTAGCTAGAGTTAGCTAGAATTACCTAGAGTTACTTAGAGTTAGCTAGAGTTACCTTGAGTTACCTAGAGTTAGCTAGAATTACCTAGAGTTAGCTAGAGTTAGCTAAAGTTAGCTAGAATTACCTAGAGTTAGCTAGAGTTAGCTAGAGTTACCTAGAGTTACATAGAGTTAGCTAGAGTTAGCTAGAGTTAGCTAAAGTTACCTAGAGTTAGCTAGAATTACCTAGAGTTAGCTAGAGTTAGCTAGAATTACCTAGAGTTACCTAGAGTTAGCTAGAGTTACCTTGAGTTACCTAGAGTTAGCTAGAATTACCTAGAGTTAGCTAGAGTTAGCTAAAGTTAGCTAGAATTACCTAGAGTTAGCTAGAGTTAGCTAAAGTTAGCTAGAGTTACCTAGAGTTAGCTAGAGTTAGCTAGAGTTATCTAGAATTAGCTAAAGTTAGCTAGAATTACCTAAAGTTAGCTAGAATTACCTAGAGTTACCTAGAGTTAGCTAGAGTAACCTAGAGTTACCTAGAGTTAGCTAAAGTTAGCTAGAATTACCTAGAGTTACCTAGAGTTAGCTAGAGTTAGCTAGAATTACCTAGAGTTAGCTAAAGTTAGCTAGAATTACCTAGAGTTACCTAGAGTTAGCTAGAGTTAGCTAAAGTTACCTAGAGATACCTAGAGTTACCTAGAGTTAGCTAAAGTTAACTAGAGATACCTAGAGTTAGCTAAAGTTAGCTAGAATTACCTAGAGTTACCTAGAGTTAGCTAGAGTTAGCTAGAGTTAGCTAGAGTTAGCTAGAGTTAGCTAGAGTTACCTAGAGTTAGCTAGAGTTACCTAGAGTTAGCTAGAATTACCTAGAGTTACCTAGAGTTACCTAGAGTTACCAAAAGTTAGCTAGAGTTAGCTAGAGTTAGCTAGAGTTAGCTAAAGTTAGCTAGAGTTAGTTAGAGTTAGCTAGAGTTAGCTAGAATTACCTAGAGTTAGCTAAAGTTAGCTAGAATTACCTAGAGTTACCTAGAGTTAGCTAGAGTTAGCTAGAGTTAGCTAGAGTTACCTAGAGTTACCTAGAGTTAGCTAGAGTTAGCTAGAGTTACCTTGAGTTACCTAGAGTTAGCTAGAGTTACCTAGAGTTACCTAGAGTTAGCTAGAGTTAGCTAAAGTTAGCTAGAATTACCTAGAGTTACCTAGAGTTAGCTAGAGTTAGCTAGAGTTAGCTAAAGTTACCTAGAGTTAGCTAGAGTTACCTAGAGTTAGCTAGAGTTAGCTAGAATTACCTAGAGTTACCTAGAGTTAGCTAGAGTTACCGTGAGTTACCTAGAGTTAGCTAGAATTACCTAGAGTTAGCTAGAGTTAGCTAAAGTTAGCTAGAATTACATAGAGTTAGCTAGAGTTAGCTAAAGTTAGCTAGAATTACCTAGAGTTAGCTAGAGTTACCTAGAGTTAGCTAGAGTTAGCTAGAGTTACCTAGAGTTACCTAGAGTTAGCTAGAGTTAGCTAGAGTTAGCTAAAGTTACCTAGAGTTAGCTAGAGTTAGCTAGAGTTACCTAGAATTAGCTAAAGTTAGTTAGAATTACCTAAAGTTAGCTAGAGTTACCTAGAGTTAGCTAGAGTTAGCTAGAGTTACCTAGAGTTACCTAGAGTTAGCTAGAGTTAGCTAGAGTTAGCTAAAGTTACCTAGAGTTAGCTAGAATTACCTAGAGTTACCTAGAGTTAGCTAGAGTTAGCTAAAGTTACCTAGAGTTACCTAGAGTTACCTAGAGTTAGCTAAAGTTAGCTAGAGTTACCTAGAGTTAGCTAAAGTTAGCTAGAATTACCTAGAGTTACCTAGAGTTAGCTAGAGTTAGCTAGAGTTAGCTAGAATTACCTAGAGTTACCTAGAGTTAGCTAGAGTTAGCTAGAGTTAGCTAAAGTTACCTAGAGTTAGCTAGAGTTACTTAGAGTTAGCTAGAGTTAGCTAGAATTACCTAGAGTTACCTAGAGTTAGCTAGAGTTACCTTGAGTTACCTAGAGTTAGCTAGAATTACCTAGAGTTAGCTAGAGTTAGCTAAAGTTAGCTAGAATTACCTAGAGTTAGCTAGAGTTAGCTAAAGTTAGCTAGAATTACCTAGAGTTAGCTAGAGTTAGCTAAAGTTAGCTAGAGTTACCTAGAATTAGCTAGAGTTAGCTAGAGTTACCTAGAGTTAGCTAAAGTTAGCTAGAATTACCTAGAGTTACCTAGAGTTAGCTAGAGTTAGCTAGAATTACCTAGAGTTAGCTAAAGTTAGCTAGAATTACCTAGAGTTACCTAGAGTTAGCTAGAGTTAGCTAAAGTTACCTAGAGATACCTAGAGTTACCTAGAGTTAGCTAAAGTTAACTAGAGATACCTAGAGTTAGCTAAAGTTAGCTAGAATTACCTAGAGTTACCTAGAGTTAGCTAGAGTTAGCTAGAGTTAGCTAGAGTTAGCTAGAGTTAGCTAGAGTTACCTAGAGTTAGCTAGAGTTACCTAGAGTTAGCTAGAATTACCTAGAGTTACCTAGAGTTACCTAGAGTTACCAAAAGTTAGCTAGAGTTAGCTAGAGTTAGCTAGAGTTAGCTAAAGTTAGCTAGAGTTAGTTAGAGTTAGCTAGAGTTACCTAGAGTTAGCTAAAGTTAGCTAAAGTTAGCTAGAATTAACTAGAGTTACCTAGAGTTAGCTAGAGTTAGCTAGAATTACCTAGAGTTAGCTAAAGTTAGCTAGAATTACCTAGAGTTACCTAGAGTTAGCTAGAGTTAGCTAGAATTACCTAGAGTTAGCTAGAGTTAGCTAAAGTTAGCTAGAATTACATAGAGTTAGCTAGAGTTAGCTAAAGTTAGCTAGAATTACCTAGAGTTAGCTAGAGTTACCTAGAGTTAGCTAGAGTTAGCTAGAGTTACCTAGAGTTACCTAGAGTTAGCTAGAGTTAGCTAGAGTTAGCTAAAGTTACCTAGAGTTAGCTAGAGTTAGCTAGAGTTACCTAGAATTAGCTAAAGTTAGTTAGAATTACCTAAAGTTAGCTAGAGTTACCTAGAGTTAGCTAGAGTTAGCTAGAGTTACCTAGAGTTACCTAGAGTTAGCTAGAGTTAGCTAGAGTTAGCTAAAGTTACCTAGAGTTAGCTAGAATTACCTAGAGTTACCTAGAGTTAGCTAGAGTTAGCTAAAGTTACCTAGAGTTACCTAGAGTTACCTAGAGTTAGCTAAAGTTAGCTAGAGTTACCTAGAGTTAGCTAAAGTTAGCTAGAATTACCTAGAGTTAGCTAGAGTTAGCTAGAGTTACCTAGAGTTAGCTAGAGTTAGGTAGAATTACCTAGAGTTACCTAGAATTAGCTAGAGTTACCTTGAGTTACCTAGAGTTAGCTAGAATTACCTAGAGTTAGCTATAGTTAGCTAAAGTTAGCTAGAATTACCTAGAGTTAGCTAGAGTTAGCTAAAGTTAGCTAGAATTACCTAGAGTTACCTAGAGTTATCTAGAGTTACCTAGAGTTAGCTAGAGTTAGCTAGAGTTACCTAGAGTTAGCTAAAGTTAGCTAGAGTTACCTAGAGTTAGCTAAAGTTAGCTAGAATTACCTAGAGTTACCTAGAGTTAGCTAGAGTTACCTAGAGTTACCTAGAGTTAGCTAAAGTTAGCTAGAATTACCTAGAGTTAGCTAGAGTTAGCTAGAGTTAGCTAGAGTTAGCTAGAGTTAGCTAGAGTTACCTAGAGTTACCTAGAGTTAGCTAGAGTTAGCTAGAGTTACCTTGAGTTACCTAGAGTTAGCTAGAGTTACCTAGAGTCACCTAGAGTTAGCTAGAGTTACCTAGAATTAGCTAGAGTTACCTAGAGTTACCTAGAGTTAGCTAAAGTTAGCTAGAGTTACCTAGAGTTAGCTAGAGTTACCTAGAGTTAGCTAAAGTTAGCTAGAATTACCTAGAGTTACCTAGAGTTAGCTAGAGTTAGCTAGAATTACCTAGAGTTACCTAGAGTTAGCTAGAATTACCTAGAGTTAGCTAAAGTTAGCTAGAATTACCTAGAGTTAGCTAGAGTTAGCTAGAGTTAGCTAGAGTTAGCTAGAGTTACCTAGAGTTAGCTAGAGTTAACTAGAGTTAGCTAGAATTACCTAGAGTTACCTAGAGTTACTTAGAGTTACCAAGAGTTAGCTAGAGTTAGCTAGAGTTAGCTAGAGTTAGCTAAAGTTAGCTAGAGTTAGTTAGAGTTAGCTAGAGTTACCTAGAGTTAGCTAAAGTTAGCTAAAGTTAGCTAGAATTACCTAGAGTTACCTAGAGTTAGCTAGAGTTAGCTAGAATTACCTAGAGTTAGCTAAAGTTAGCTAGAATTACCTAGAGTTACATAGAGTTAGCTAGAGTTAGCTAAAGTTACCTAGAGTTACCTAGAGTTACCTAGAGTTAGCTAAAGTTAGCTAGAGTTACCTAGAGTTAGCTAAAGTTAGCTAGAATTACCTAGAGTTACCTAGAGTTAGCTAGAGTTAGCTAGAGTTAGCTAGAATTACTTAGAGTTACCTAGAGTTATCTAGAGTTACTTAGAGTTAGCTAGAGTTAGCTAGAATTACCTAGAGTTACCTAGAGTTAGCTAGAGTTACCTTGAGTTACCTAGAGTTAGCTAGAATTACCTAGAGTTAGCTAGAGTTAGCTAAAGTTAGCTAGAATTACCTAGAGTTAGCTAGAGTTAGCTAAAGTTAGCTAGAATTACCTAGAGTTAGCTAGAGTTAGCTAAAGTTAGCTAGAGTTACCTAGAATTAGCTAGAGTTAGCTAGAGTTACCTAGAGTTAGCTAAAGTTAGCTAGAATTACCTAGAGTTACCTAGAGTTATCTAGAGTTACCTATAGTTAGCTAGAGTTAGCTAGAGTTACCTAGAGTTAGCTAAAGTTAGCTAGAGTTACCTAGAGTTAGCTAGAGTTAGCTAGAGTTACCTAGAGTTAGCTAAAGTTAGCTAGATTTACCTAGAGTTACCTAGAGTTAGCTAGAGTTACCTAGAGTTACCTAGAGTTAGCTAAAGTTAGCTAGAATTACCTAGAGTTAGCTAGAGTTAGCTAGAGTTAGCTAGAGTTAGCTAGAGTTAGCTAGAGTTACCTAGAGTTACCTAGAGTTAGCTAGAGTTAGCTAGAGTTACCTTGAGTTACCTAGAGTTAGCTAGAGTTACCTAGAGTTACCTAGAGTTAGCTAGAGTTAGCTAAAGTTAGCTAGAATTACCTAGAGTTACCTAGAGTTAGCTAGAGTTAGCTAGAGTTAGCTAAAGTTACCTAGAGTTAGCTAGAGTTACCTAGAGTTAGCTAGAGTTAGCTAGAATTACCTAGAGTTACCTAGAGTTAGCTAGAGTTACCGTGAGTTACCTAGAGTTAGCTAGAATTACCTAGAGTTAGCTAGAGTTAGCTAAAGTTAGCTAGAATTACATAGAGTTAGCTAGAGTTAGCTAAAGTTAGCTAGAATTACCTAGAGTTAGCTAGAGTTACCTAGAGTTAGCTAGAGTTAGCTAGAGTTACCTAGAGTTACCTAGAGTTAGCTAGAGTTAGCTAGAGTTAGCTAAAGTTACCTAGAGTTAGCTAGAATTACCTAGAGTTAGCTAGAGTTAGCTAAAGTTAGCTAGAATTACCTAGAGTTAGCTAGAGTTAGCTAAAGTTAGCTAGAATTACCTAGAGTTAGCTAGAGTTAGCTAAAGTTAGCTAGAGTTACCTAGAGTTAGCTAGAGTTAGCTAGAGTTACCTAGAATTAGCTAAAGTTAGTTGGAATTACCTAAAGTTAGCTAGAGTTACCTAGAGTTAGCTAGAGTTAGCTAGAGTTACCTAGAGTTACCTAGAGTTAGCTAGAGTTAGCTAGAGTTAGCTAAAGTTACCTAGAGTTACCTAGAGTTAGCTAGAGTTACCTTGAGTTACCTAGAGTTAGCTATAATTACCTAGAGTTAGCTAGAGTTAGCTAAAGTTAGCTAGAATTACCTAGAGTTAGCTAGAGTTAGCTAAAGTTAGCTAGAATTACCTAGAGTTAGCTAGAGTTAGCTAAAGTTAGCTAGAGTTACCTAGAATTAGCTAGAGTTAGCTAGAGTTACCTAGAATTAGCTAAAGTTAGTTAGAATTACCTAAAGTTAGCTAGAATTACCTAGAGTTACCTAGAGTTAGCTAGAGTAACCTAGAGTTACCTAGAGTTAGCTTAAGTTAGCTAGAATTACCTAGAGTTACCTAGAGTTAGCTAAAGTTAGCTAGAATTACCTAGAGTTACCTAGAGTTAGCTAGAGTTACCTAGAGTTACCTAGAGTTAGCTAAAGTATGCTAGAATTACCTAGAGTTAGCTAGAGTTAGCTAGAGTTAGCTAGAGTTAGCTAGAGTTAGCTAGAGTTACCTAGAGTTACCTAGAGTTAGCTAGAGTTAGCTAGAGTTACCTTGAGTTACCTAGAGTTAGCTAGAGTTACCTAGAGTTACCTAGAGTTAGCTAGAGTTACCTAGAATTAGCTAAAGTTAGTTAGAATTACCTAAAGTTAGCTAGAATTACCTAGAGTTACCTAGAGTTAGCTAGAGTAACCTAGAGTTACCTAGAGTTAGCTTAAGTTAGCTAGAATTACCTAGAGTTACCTAGAGTTAGCTAAAGTTAGCTAGAATTACCTAGAGTTACCTAGAGTTAGCTAGAGTTACCTAGAGTTACCTAGAGTTAGCTAAAGTATGCTAGAATTACCTAGAGTTAGCTAGAGTTAGCTAGAGTTAGCTAGAGTTAGCTAGAGTTAGCTAGAGTTACCTAGAGTTACCTAGAGTTAGCTAGAGTTAGCTAGAGTTACCTTGAGTTACCTAGAGTTAGCTAGAGTTACCTAGAGTTACCTAGAGTTAGCTAGAGTTAGCTAAAGTTAGCTAGAATTACCTAGAGTTACCTAGAGTTAGCTAGAGTTAGCTAGAGTTAGCTAAAGTTACCTAGAGTTAGCTAGAGTTACCTAGAGTTAGCTAGAGTTAGCTAGAATTACCTTGAGTTACCTAGAGTTAGCTAGAATTACCTAGAGTTAGCTAGAGTTAGCTAAAGTTAGCTAGAATTACCTAGAGTTAGCTAGAGTTAGCTAGAGTTACCTAGAGTTACCTAGAGTTAGCTAGAGTTAGCTAGAGTTAGCTAAAGTTACCTAGAGTTAGCTAGAATTACCTAGAGTTAGCTAGAGTTAGCTAGAATTACCTAGAGTTACCTAGAGTTAGCTAGAGTTACCTTGAGTTACCTAGAGTTAGCTAGAATTACCTAGAGTTAGCTAGAGTTAGCTAAAGTTAGCTAGAATTACCTAGAGTTAGCTAGAGTTAGCTAAAGTTAGCTAGAGTTACCTAGAGTTAGCTAGAGTTAGCTAGAGTTATCTAGAATTAGCTAAAGTTAGATAGAATTACCTAAAGTTAGCTAGAATTACCTAGAGTTACCTAGAGTTAGCTAGAGTAACCTAGAGTTACCTAGAGTTAGCTAAAGTTAGCTAGAATTACCTAGAGTTACCTAGAGTTAGCTAGAATTAGCTAGAATTACCTAGAGTTAGCTAAAGTTAGCTAGAATTACCTAGAGTTACCTAGAGTTAGCTAGAGTTAGCTAAAGTTACCTAGAGTTACCTAGAGTTACCTAGAGTTAGCTAAAGTTAACTAGAGATACCTAGAGTTAGCTAAAGTTAGCTAGAATTACCTAGAGTTACCTAGAGTTAGCTAGAGTTAGATAGAGTTAGCTAGAGTTAGCTAGAGTTACCTAGAGTTAGCTAGCGTTACCTAGAGTTAGCTAAAGTTAGCTAGAATTACCTAGAGTTAGCTAGAGTTAGCTAGAGTTAGCTAGAGTTAGCTAGAGTTAGCTAGAGTTACCTAGAGTTAGGTAGAGTTACCTAGAGTTAGCTAGAATTACCTAGAGTTACCTAGAGTTACCTAGAGTTACCAAAAGTTAGCTAGAGTTAGCTAGAGTTAGCTAGAGTTAGCTAAAGTTAGCTAGAGTTAGTTAGAGTTAGCTAGAGTTACCTAGAGTTAGCTAAAGTTAGCTAAAGTTAGCTAGAATTAACTAGAGTTACCTAGAGTTAGCTAGAGTTAGCTAGAATTACCTAGAGTTAGCTAAAGTTAGCTAGAATTACCTAGAGTTACCTAGAGTTAGCTAGAGTTAGCTAGAGTTAGCTAGAGTTACCTAGAGTTACCTAGAGTTAGCTAGAGTTAGCTAGAGTTACCTTGAGTTACCTAGAGTTAGCTAGAGTTACCTAGAGTTACCTAGAGTTAGCTAGAGTTAGTAAAGTTAGCTAGAATTACCTAGAGTTACCTAGAGTTAGCTAGAGTTAGCTAGAGTTAGCTAAAGTTACCTAGAGTTAGCTAGAGTTACCTAGAGTTAGCTAGAGTTAGCTAGAATTACCTAGAGTTACCTAGAGTTAGCTAGAGTTACCGTGAGTTACCTAGAGTTAGCTAGAATTACCTAGAGTTAGCTAGAGTTAGCTAAAGTTAGCTAGAATTACATAGAGTTAGCTAGAGTTAGCTAAAGTTAGCTAGAATTACCTAGAGTTAGCTAGAGTTACCTAGAGTTAGCTAGAGTTAGCTAGAGTTACCTAGAGTTACCTAGAGTTAGCTAGAGTTAGCTAGAGTTAGCTAAAGTTACCTAGAGTTAGCTAGAATTACCTAGAGTTAGCTAGAGTTAGCTAAAGTTAGCTAGAATTACCTAGAGTTAGCTAGAGTTAGCTAAAGTTAGCTAGAATTACCTAGAGTTAGCTAGAGTTAGCTAAAGTTAGCTAGAGTTACCTAGAGTTAGCTAGAGTTAGCTAGAGTTACCTAGAATTAGCTAAAGTTAGTTAGAATTACCTAAAGTTAGCTAGAGTTACCTAGAGTTAGCTAGAGTTAGCTAGAGTTACCTAGAGTTACCTAGAGTTAGCTAGAGTTAACTAGAGTTAGCTAAAGTTACCTAGAGTTACCTAGAGTTAGCTAGAGTTACCTTGAGTTACCTAGAGTTAGCTAGAATTACCTAGAGTTAGCTAGAGTTAGCTAAAGTTAGCTAGAATTACCTAGAGTTAGCTAGAGTTAGCTAAAGTTAGCTAGAATTACCTAGAGTTAGCTAGAGTTAGCTAAAGTTAGCTAGAGTTACCTAGAGTTAGCTAGAGTTAGCTAGAGTTACCTAGAATTAGCTAAAGTTAGTTAGAATTACCTAAAGTTAGCTAGAATTACCTAGAGTTACCTAGAGTTAGCTAGAGTAACCTAGAGTTACCTAGAGTTAGCTAAAGTTAGCTAGAATTACCTAGAGTTACCTAGAGTTAGCTAAAGTTAGCTAGAATTACCTAGAGTTACCTAGAGTTAGCTAGAGTTACCTAGAGTTACCTAGAGTTAGCTAAAGTATGCTAGAATTACCTAGAGTTAGCTAGAGTTAGCTAGAGTTACCTAGAGTTAGCTAGAGTTAGCTAGAGTTACCTTGAGTTACCTAGAGTTAGCTAGAGTTACCTAGAGTTACCTAGAGTTAGCTAGAGTTAGCTAAAGTTAGCTAGAATTACCTAGAGTTACCTAGAGTTAGCTAGAGTTAGCTAGAGTTAGCTAAAGTTACCTAGAGTTAGCTAGAGTTACCTAGAGTTAGCTAGAGTTAGCTAGAATTACCTAGAGTTACCTAGAGTTAGCTAGAGTTACCTTGAGTTACCTAGAGTTAGCTAGAATTACCTAGAGTTAGCTAGAGTTAGCTAAAGTTAGCTAGAATTACCTAGAGTTAGCTAGAGTTAGCTAGAGTTACCTAGAGTTACCTAGAGTTAGCTAGAGTTAGCTAGAGTTAGCTAAAGTTACCTAGAGTTAGCTAGAATTACCTAGAGTTAGCTAGAGTTAGCTAGAATTACCTAGAGTTACCTAGAGTTAGCTAGAGTTACCTTGAGTTACCTAGAGTTAGCTAGAATTACCTAGAGTTAGCTAGAGTTAGCTAAAGTTAGCTAGAATTACCTAGAGTTAGCTAGAGTTAGCTAAAGTTAGCTAGAGTTACCTAGAGTTAGCTAGAGTTAGCTAGAGTTATCTAGAATTAGCTAAAGTTAGCTAGAATTACCTAAAGTTAGCTAGAATTACCTAGAGTTACCTAGAGTTAGCTAGAGTAACCTAGAGTTACCTAGAGTTAGCTAAAGTTAGCTAGAATTACCTAGAGTTACCTAGAGTTAGCTAGAGTTAGCTAGAATTACCTAGAGTTAGCTAAAGTTAGCTAGAATTACCTAGAGTTACCTAGAGTTAGCTAGAGTTAGCTAAAGTTACCTAGAGTTACCTAGAGTTACCTAGAGTTAGCTAAAGTTAACTAGAGATACCTAGAGTTAGCTAAAGTTAGCTAGAATTACCTAGAGTTACCTAGAGTTAGCTAGAGTTAGATAGAGTTAGCTAGAGTTAGCTAGAGTTACCTAGAGTTAGCTAGCGTTACCTAGAGTTAGCTAAAGTTAGCTAGAATTACCTAGAGTTAGCTAGAGTTAGCTAGAGTTAGCTAGAGTTAGCTAGAGTTAGCTAGAGTTACCTAGAGTTAGCTAGAGTTACCTAGAGTTAGCTAGAATTACCTAGAGTTACCTAGAGTTACCTAGAGTTACCAAAAGTTAGCTAGAGTTAGCTAGAGTTAGCTAGAGTTAGCTAAAGTTAGCTAGAGTTAGTTAGAGTTAGCTAGAGTTACCTAGAGTTAGCTAAAGTTAGCTAAAGTTAGCTAGAATTAACTAGAGTTACCTAGAGTTAGCTAGAGTTAGCTAGAATTACCTAGAGTTAGCTAAAGTTAGCTAGAATTACCTAGAGTTACCTAGAGTTAGCTAGAGTTAGCTAAAGTTACCTAGAGATACCTAGAGTTACCTAGAGTTAGCTAAAGTTAGCTAGAGTTACCTAGAGTTAGCTAAAGTTAGCTAGAGTTACCTAGAGTTAGCTAGAGTTAGCTAGAGTTAGCTAGAGTTAGCTAAAGTTAGCTAGAATTACCTAGAGTTAGCTAGAGTTAGCTAAAGTTAGATAGAGTTACCTAGAGTTAGCTAGAGTTACCTAGAGTTACCTAGAGTTAGCTAAAGTTAGCTAGAATTACCTAGAGTTACCTAGAGTTACCTAGAGTTACCTAGAATTAGCTAGAGTTACCTAGAGTTACCTAGAGTTAGCTAAAGTTAGCTAGAGTTACCTAGAGTTAGCTAGAGTTACCTAGAGTTAGCTAAAGTTAGCTAGAATTACCTAGAGTTACCTAGAGTTAGCTAGAGTTAGCTAGAATTACCTAGAGTTACCTAGAGTTAGCTAGAGTTAGATAGAGTTAGCTAGAGTTAGCTAGAGTTAGCTAGAGTTACTTAGAGTTAGCTAGAGTTAGCTAGAGTTAGCTAAAGTTACCTAGAGTTAGCTAGAGTTACCTAGAGTTAGCTAGAGTTAGCTAGAATTACCTAGAGTTACCTAGAGTTAGCTAGAGTTACCTTGAGTTACCTAGAGTTAGCTAGAATTACCTAGAGTTAGCTAGAGTTAGCTAAAGTTAGCTAGAATTACCTAGAGTTAGCTAGAGTTAGCTAGAGTTACCTAGAGTTACCTAGAGTTAGCTAGAGTTAGCTAGAGTTAGCTAAAGTTACCTAGAGTTAGCTAGAATTACCTAGAGTTAGCTAGAATTAACTAGAGTTACCTAGAGTTAGCTAGAGTTAGCTAGAATTACCTAGAGTTAGCTAAAGTTAGCTAGAATTACCTAGAGTTAGCTAGAATTACCTAGAGTTAGCTAAAGTTAGCTAGAGTTAGCTAAAGTTACCTAGAGTTAGCTAGAGTTAGCTAGAGTTAGCTAGAGTTAGCTAGAATTACCTAAAGTTAGCTAGAATTACCTAGAGTTAGCTAGAGTTAGCTAAAGTTAGCTAGAATTACCTAGAGTTAGCTAGAGTTAGCTAAAGTTAGCTAGAGTTACCTAGAATTAGCTAGAGTTAGCTAGAGTTACCTAGAGTTAGCTAAAGTTAGCTAGAATTACCTAGAGTTACCTAGAGTTATCTAGAGTTACCTAGAGTTAGCTAGAGTTAGCTAGAGTTACCTAGAGTTACCTAGAGTTACCTAGAGTTAGCTAAAGTATGCTAGAATTACCTAGAGTTAGCTAGAGTTAGCTAGAGTTACCTAGAGTTAGCTAGAGTTAGCTAGAGTTACCTTGAGTTACCTAGAGTTAGCTAGAGTTACCTAGAGTTACCTAGAGTTAGCTAGAGTTAGCTAAAGTTAGCTAGAATTACCTAGAGTTACCTAGAGTTAGCTAGAGTTAGCTAGAGTTAGCTAAAGTTACCTAGAGTTAGCTAGAGTTACCTAGAGTTAGCTAGAGTTAGCTAGAATTACCTAGAGTTACCTAGAGTTAGCTAGAGTTACCTTGAGTTACCTAGAGTTAGCTAGAATTACCTAGAGTTAGCTAGAGTTAGCTAAAGTTAGCTAGAATTACCTAGAGTTAGCTAGAGTTAGCTAGAGTTACCTAGAGTTACCTAGAGTTAGCTAGAGTTAGCTAGAGTTAGCTAAAGTTACCTAGAGTTAGCTAGAATTACCTAGAGTTAGCTAGAGTTAGCTAGAATTACCTAGAGTTACCTAGAGTTAGCTAGAGTTACCTTGAGTTACCTAGAGTTAGCTAGAATTACCTAGAGTTAGCTAGAGTTAGCTAAAGTTAGCTAGAATTACCTAGAGTTAGCTAGAGTTAGCTAAAGTTAGCTAGAGTTACCTAGAGTTAGCTAGAGTTAGCTAGAGTTATCTAGAATTAGCTAAAGTTAGCTAGAATTACCTAAAGTTAGCTAGAATTACCTAGAGTTACCTAGAGTTAGCTAGAGTAACCTAGAGTTACCTAGAGTTAGCTAAAGTTAGCTAGAATTACCTAGAGTTACCTAGAGTTAGCTAGAGTTAGCTAGAATTACCTAGAGTTAGCTAAAGTTAGCTAGAATTACCTAGAGTTACCTAGAGTTAGCTAGAGTTAGCTAAAGTTACCTAGAGTTACCTAGAGTTACCTAGAGTTAGCTAAAGTTAACTAGAGATACCTAGAGTTAGCTAAAGTTAGCTAGAATTACCTAGAGTTACCTAGAGTTAGCTAGAGTTAGATAGAGTTAGCTAGAGTTAGCTAGAGTTACCTAGAGTTAGCTAGCGTTACCTAGAGTTAGCTAAAGTTAGCTAGAATTACCTAGAGTTAGCTAGAGTTAGCTAGAGTTAGCTAGAGTTAGCTAGAATTACCTAGAGTTACCTAGAGTTACCTAGAGTTACCAAAAGTTAGCTAGAGTTAGCTAGAGTTAGCTAGAGTTAGCTAAAGTTAGCTAGAGTTAGTTAGAGTTAGCTAGAGTTACCTAGAGTTAGCTAAAGTTAGCTAAAGTTAGCTAGAATTAACTAGAGTTACCTAGAGTTAGCTAGAGTTAGCTAGAATTACCTAGAGTTAGCTAAAGTTAGCTAGAATTACCTAGAGTTACCTAGAGTTAGCTAGAGTTAGCTAAAGTTACCTAGAGATACCTAGAGTTACCTAGAGTTAGCTAAAGTTAGCTAGAGTTACCTAGAGTTAGCTAAAGTTAGCTAGAGTTACCTAGAGTTAGCTAGAGTTAGCTAGAGTTAGCTAGAGTTAGCTAAAGTTAGCTAGAATTACCTAGAGTTAGCTAGAGTTAGCTAAAGTTAGATAGAGTTACCTAGAGTTAGCTAGAGTTACCTAGAGTTACCTAGAGTTAGCTAAAGTTAGCTAGAATTACCTAGAGTTACCTAGAGTTACCTAGAGTTACCTAGAATTAGCTAGAGTTACCTAGAGTTACCTAGAGTTAGCTAAAGTTAGCTAGAGTTACCTAGAGTTAGCTAGAGTTACCTAGAGTTAGCTAAAGTTAGCTAGAATTACCTAGAGTTACCTAGAGTTAGCTAGAGTTAGCTAGAATTACCTAGAGTTACCTAGAGTTAGCTAGAGTTAGATAGAGTTAGCTAGAGTTAGCTAGAGTTAGCTAGAGTTACTTAGAGTTAGCTAGAGTTAGCTAGAATTACCTAGAGTTAGCTAAAGTTAGCTAGAGTTAGCTAGAGTTAGCTAGAGTTACCTAGAGTTAGCTAGAGTTAGCTAAAGTTAGCTAGAGTTACCTAGAGTTAGCTAGAGTTATCTAAAGTTAGCTAGAGTTACCTAGAGTTAGCTAAAGTTAGCTAGAATTACCTAGAGTTAGCTAGAATTACCTAGAGTTAGCTAAAGTTAGCTAGAGTTAGCTAAAGTTACCTAGAGTTAGCTAGAGTTAGCTAGAGTTAGCTAGAATTACCTAAAGTTAGCTAGAATTACCTAGAGTTAGCTAGAGTTAGCTAAAGTTAGCTAGAATTACCTAGAGTTAGCTAGAGTTAGCTAAAGTTAGCTAGAGTTACCTAGAATTAGCTAGAGTTAGCTAGAGTTACCTAGAGTTAGCTAAAGTTAGCTAGAATTACCTAGAGTTACCTAGAGTTATCTAGAGTTACCTAGAGTTAGCTAGAGTTAGCTAGAGTTACCTAGAGTTAGCTAAAGTTAGCTAGAGTTACCTAGAGTTAGCTAGAGTTAGCTAGAGTTACCTAGAGTTAGCTAAAGTTAGCTAGATTTACCTAGAGTTACCTAGAGTTAGCTAGAGTTACCTAGAGTTACCTAGAGTTAGCTAAAGTTAGCTAGAATTACCTAGAGTTAGCTAGAGTTAGCTAGAGTTAGCTAGAGTTAGCTAGAGTTAGCTAGAGTTACCTAGAGTTACCTAGAGTTAGCTAGAGTTAGCTAGAGTTACCTTGAGTTACCTAGAGTTAGCTAGAGTTACCTAGAGTTACCTAGAGTTAGCTAGAGTTAGCTAAAGTTAGCTAGAATTAGCTAGAATTACCTAGAGTTAGCTAGAGTTAGCTAGAGTTAGCTAAAGTTACCTAGAGTTAGCTAGAGTTACCTAGAGTTAGCTAGAGTTAGGTAGAATTACCTAGAGTTACCTAGAGTTAGCTAGAGTTACCTTGAGTTACCTAGAGTTAGCTAGAATTACCTAGAGTTAGCTATAGTTAGCTAAAGTTAGCTAGAATTACCTAGAGTTAGCTAGAGTTAGCTAAAGTTAGCTAGAATTACCTAGAGTTACCTAGAGTTATCTAGAGTTACCTAGAGTTAGCTAGAGTTAGCTAGAGTTACCAAGAGTTAGCTAAAGTTAGCTAGAGTTACCTAGAGTTAGCTAAAGTTAGCTAGAATTACCTAGAGTTACCTAGAGTTAGCTAGAGTTACCTAGAGTTACCTAGAGTTAGCTAAAGTTAGCTAGAATTACCTAGAGTTAGCTAGAGTTAGCTAGAGTTAGCTAAAGTTAGCTAGAGTTACCTAGAGTTAGCTAGAGTTAGCTAGAGTTACCTAGAGTTAGCTAAAGTTAGCTAGATTTACCTAGAGTTAGCTAAAGTTAGCTAGAATTACCTAGAGTTAGCTAGAGTTAGCTAGAGTTAGCTAGAGTTACCTAGAGTTAGCTAGAGTTAACTAGAGTTAGCTAGAATTACCTAGAGTTACCTAGAGTTACTTAGAGTTACCAAGAGTTAGCTAGAGTAAGCTAGAGTTAGCTAGAGTTAGCTAAAGTTAGCTAGAGTTAGTTAGAGTTAGCTAGAGTTACCTAGAGTTAGCTAAAGTTAGCTAGTGTTAGCTAGAATTACCTAGAGTTACCTAGAGTTAGCTAGAGTTACCTTGAGTTACCTAGAGTTAGCTAGAATTACCTAGAGTTAGCTAGAGTTAGCTAAAGTTAGCTAGAATTACCTAGAGTTAGCTAGAGTTAGCTAAAGTTAGCTAGAGTTACCTAGAGTTAGCTAGAGTTAGCTAGAGTTATCTAGAATTAGCTAAAGTTAGCTAGAATTACCTAAAGTTAGCTAGAATTACCTAGAGTTACCTAGAGTTAGCTAGAGTTACCTAGAGTTAGCTAGAGTTAGCTAAAGTTACCTAGAGTTACCTAGAGTTACCTAGAGTTAGCTAAAGTTAACTAGAGATACCTAGAGTTAGCTAAAGTTAGCTAGAATTACCTAGAGTTACCTAGAGTTAGCTAGAGTTAGATAGAGTTAGCTAGAGTTAGCTAGAGTTACCTAGAGTTAGCTAGCGTTACCTAGAGTTAGCTAAAGTTAGCTAGAATTACCTAGAGTTAGCTAGAGTTAGCTAGAGTTAGCTAGAGTTAGCTAGAGTTAGCTAGAGTTACCTAGAGTTAGCTAGAGTTACCTAGAGTTAGCTAGAATTACCTAGAGTTACCTAGAGTTACCTAGAGTTACCAAAAGTTAGCTAGAGTTAGCTAGAGTTAGCTAGAGTTAGCTAAAGTTAGCTAGAGTTAGTTAGAGTTAGCTAGAGTTACCTAGAGTTAGCTAAAGTTAGCTAAAGTTAGCTAGAATTAACTAGAGTTACCTAGAGTTAGCTAGAGTTAGCTAGAATTACCTAGAGTTAGCTAAAGTTAGCTAGAATTACCTAGAGTTACCTAGAGTTAGCTAGAGTTAGCTAAAGTTACCTAGAGATACCTAGAGTTACCTAGAGTTAGCTAAAGTTAGCTAGAGTTACCTAGAGTTAGCTAAAGTTAGCTAGAGTTACCTAGAGTTAGCTAGAGTTAGCTAGAGTTAGCTAGAGTTAGCTAAAGTTAGCTAGAATTACCTAGAGTTAGCTAGAGTTAGCTAAAGTTAGATAGAGTTACCTAGAGTTAGCTAGAGTTACCTAGAGTTACCTAGAGTTAGCTAAAGTTAGCTAGAATTACCTAGAGTTACCTAGAGTTACCTAGAGTTACCTAGAATTAGCTAGAGTTACCTAGAGTTACCTAGAGTTAGCTAAAGTTAGCTAGAGTTACCTAGAGTTAGCTAGAGTTACCTAGAGTTAGCTAAAGTTAGCTAGAATTACCTAGAGTTACCTAGAGTTAGCTAGAGTTAGCTAGAATTACCTAGAGTTACCTAGAGTTAGCTAGAGTTAGATAGAGTTAGCTAGAGTTAGCTAGAGTTAGCTAGAGTTACTTAGAGTTAGCTAGAGTTAGCTAGAGTTAGCTAAAGTTACCTAGAGTTAGCTAGAGTTACCTAGAGTTAGCTAGAGTTAGCTAGAATTACCTAGAGTTACCTAGAGTTAGCTAGAGTTACCTTGAGTTACCTAGAGTTAGCTAGAATTACCTAGAGTTAGCTAGAGTTAGCTAAAGTTAGCTAGAATTACCTAGAGTTAGCTAGAGTTAGCTAGAGTTACCTAGAGTTACCTAGAGTTAGCTAGAGTTAGCTAGAGTTAGCTAAAGTTACCTAGAGTTAGCTAGAATTACCTAGAGTTAGCTAGAATTAACTAGAGTTACCTAGAGTTAGCTAGAGTTAGCTAGAATTACCTAGAGTTAGCTAAAGTTAGCTAGAATTACCTAGAGTTAGCTAGAATTACCTAGAGTTAGCTAAAGTTAGCTAGAGTTAGCTAAAGTTACCTAGAGTTAGCTAGAGTTAGCTAGAGTTAGCTAGAGTTAGCTAGAATTACCTAAAGTTAGCTAGAATTACCTAGAGTTAGCTAGAGTTAGCTAAAGTTAGCTAGAATTACCTAGAGTTAGCTAGAGTTAGCTAAAGTTAGCTAGAGTTACCTAGAATTAGCTAGAGTTAGCTAGAGTTACCTAGAGTTAGCTAAAGTTAGCTAGAATTACCTAGAGTTACCTAGAGTTATCTAGAGTTACCTAGAGTTAGCTAGAGTTAGCTAGAGTTACCTAGAGTTACCTAGAGTTACCTAGAGTTAGCTAAAGTATGCTAGAATTACCTAGAGTTAGCTAGAGTTAGCTAGAGTTACCTAGAGTTAGCTAGAGTTAGCTAGAGTTACCTTGAGTTACCTAGAGTTAGCTAGAGTTACCTAGAGTTACCTAGAGTTAGCTAGAGTTAGCTAAAGTTAGCTAGAATTACCTAGAGTTACCTAGAGTTAGCTAGAGTTAGCTAGAGTTAGCTAAAGTTACCTAGAGTTAGCTAGAGTTACCTAGAGTTAGCTAGAGTTAGCTAGAATTACCTAGAGTTACCTAGAGTTAGCTAGAGTTACCTTGAGTTACCTAGAGTTAGCTAGAATTACCTAGAGTTAGCTAGAGTTAGCTAAAGTTAGCTAGAATTACCTAGAGTTAGCTAGAGTTAGCTAGAGTTACCTAGAGTTACCTAGAGTTAGCTAGAGTTAGCTAGAGTTAGCTAAAGTTACCTAGAGTTAGCTAGAATTACCTAGAGTTAGCTAGAGTTAGCTAGAATTACCTAGAGTTACCTAGAGTTAGCTAGAGTTACCTTGAGTTACCTAGAGTTAGCTAGAATTACCTAGAGTTAGCTAGAGTTAGCTAAAGTTAGCTAGAATTACCTAGAGTTAGCTAGAGTTAGCTAAAGTTAGCTAGAGTTACCTAGAGTTAGCTAGAGTTAGCTAGAGTTATCTAGAATTAGCTAAAGTTAGCTAGAATTACCTAAAGTTAGCTAGAATTACCTAGAGTTACCTAGAGTTAGCTAGAGTAACCTAGAGTTACCTAGAGTTAGCTAAAGTTAGCTAGAATTACCTAGAGTTACCTAGAGTTAGCTAGAGTTAGCTAGAATTACCTAGAGTTAGCTAAAGTTAGCTAGAATTACCTAGAGTTACCTAGAGTTAGCTAGAGTTAGCTAAAGTTACCTAGAGTTACCTAGAGTTACCTAGAGTTAGCTAAAGTTAACTAGAGATACCTAGAGTTAGCTAAAGTTAGCTAGAATTACCTAGAGTTACCTAGAGTTAGCTAGAGTTAGATAGAGTTAGCTAGAGTTAGCTAGAGTTACCTAGAGTTAGCTAGCGTTACCTAGAGTTAGCTAAAGTTAGCTAGAATTACCTAGAGTTAGCTAGAGTTAGCTAGAGTTAGCTAGAGTTAGCTAGAGTTAGCTAGAGTTACCTAGAGTTAGCTAGAGTTACCTAGAGTTAGCTAGAATTACCTAGAGTTACCTAGAGTTACCTAGAGTTACCAAAAGTTAGCTAGAGTTAGCTAGAGTTAGCTAGAGTTAGCTAAAGTTAGCTAGAGTTAGTTAGAGTTAGCTAGAGTTACCTAGAGTTAGCTAAAGTTAGCTAAAGTTAGCTAGAATTAACTAGAGTTACCTAGAGTTAGCTAGAGTTAGCTAGAATTACCTAGAGTTAGCTAAAGTTAGCTAGAATTACCTAGAGTTACCTAGAGTTAGCTAGAGTTAGCTAAAGTTACCTAGAGATACCTAGAGTTACCTAGAGTTAGCTAAAGTTAGCTAGAGTTACCTAGAGTTAGCTAAAGTTAGCTAGAGTTACCTAGAGTTAGCTAGAGTTAGCTAGAGTTAGCTAGAGTTAGCTAAAGTTAGCTAGAATTACCTAGAGTTAGCTAGAGTTAGCTAAAGTTAGATAGAGTTACCTAGAGTTAGCTAGAGTTACCTAGAGTTACCTAGAGTTAGCTAAAGTTAGCTAGAATTACCTAGAGTTACCTAGAGTTACCTAGAGTTACCTAGAATTAGCTAGAGTTACCTAGAGTTACCTAGAGTTAGCTAAAGTTAGCTAGAGTTACCTAGAGTTAGCTAGAGTTACCTAGAGTTAGCTAAAGTTAGCTAGAATTACCTAGAGTTACCTAGAGTTAGCTAGAGTTAGCTAGAATTACCTAGAGTTACCTAGAGTTAGCTAGAGTTAGATAGAGTTAGCTAGAGTTAGCTAGAGTTAGCTAGAGTTACTTAGAGTTAGCTAGAGTTAGCTAGAATTACCTAGAGTTAGCTAAAGTTAGCTAGAGTTAGCTAGAGTTAGCTAGAGTTACCTAGAGTTAGCTAGAGTTAGCTAAAGTTAGCTAGAGTTACCTAGAGTTAGCTAGAGTTATCTAAAGTTAGCTAGAGTTACCTAGAGTTAGCTAAAGTTAGCTAGAATTACCTAGAGTTAGCTAGAATTACCTAGAGTTAGCTAAAGTTAGCTAGAGTTAGCTAAAGTTACCTAGAGTTAGCTAGAGTTAGCTAGAGTTAGCTAGAGTTAGCTAGAATTACCTAAAGTTAGCTAGAATTACCTAGAGTTAGCTAGAGTTAGCTAAAGTTAGCTAGAATTACCTAGAGTTAGCTAGAGTTAGCTAAAGTTAGCTAGAGTTACCTAGAATTAGCTAGAGTTAGCTAGAGTTACCTAGAGTTAGCTAAAGTTAGCTAGAATTACCTAGAGTTACCTAGAGTTATCTAGAGTTACCTAGAGTTAGCTAGAGTTAGCTAGAGTTACCTAGAGTTAGCTAAAGTTAGCTAGAGTTACCTAGAGTTAGCTAGAGTTAGCTAGAGTTACCTAGAGTTAGCTAAAGTTAGCTAGATTTACCTAGAGTTACCTAGAGTTAGCTAGAGTTACCTAGAGTTACCTAGAGTTAGCTAAAGTTAGCTAGAATTACCTAGAGTTAGCTAGAGTTAGCTAGAGTTAGCTAGAGTTAGCTAGAGTTAGCTAGAGTTACCTAGAGTTACCTAGAGTTAGCTAGAGTTAGCTAGAGTTACCTTGAGTTACCTAGAGTTAGCTAGAGTTACCTAGAGTTACCTAGAGTTAGCTAGAGTTAGCTAAAGTTAGCTAGAATTAGCTAGAATTACCTAGAGTTAGCTAGAGTTAGCTAGAGTTAGCTAAAGTTACCTAGAGTTAGCTAGAGTTACCTAGAGTTAGCTAGAGTTAGGTAGAATTACCTAGAGTTACCTAGAGTTAGCTAGAGTTACCTTGAGTTACCTAGAGTTAGCTAGAATTACCTAGAGTTAGCTATAGTTAGCTAAAGTTAGCTAGAATTACCTAGAGTTAGCTAGAGTTAGCTAAAGTTAGCTAGAATTACCTAGAGTTACCTAGAGTTATCTAGAGTTACCTAGAGTTAGCTAGAGTTAGCTAGAGTTACCAAGAGTTAGCTAAAGTTAGCTAGAGTTACCTAGAGTTAGCTAAAGTTAGCTAGAATTACCTAGAGTTACCTAGAGTTAGCTAGAGTTACCTAGAGTTACCTAGAGTTAGCTAAAGTTAGCTAGAATTACCTAGAGTTAGCTAGAGTTAGCTAGAGTTAGCTAAAGTTAGCTAGAGTTACCTAGAGTTAGCTAGAGTTAGCTAGAGTTACCTAGAGTTAGCTAAAGTTAGCTAGATTTACCTAGAGTTAGCTAAAGTTAGCTAGAATTACCTAGAGTTAGCTAGAGTTAGCTAGAGTTAGCTAGAGTTACCTAGAGTTAGCTAGAGTTAACTAGAGTTAGCTAGAATTACCTAGAGTTACCTAGAGTTACTTAGAGTTACCAAGAGTTAGCTAGAGTAAGCTAGAGTTAGCTAGAGTTAGCTAAAGTTAGCTAGAGTTAGTTAGAGTTAGCTAGAGTTACCTAGAGTTAGCTAAAGTTAGCTAGTGTTAGCTAGAATTACCTAGAGTTACCTAGAGTTAGCTAGAGTTAGCTAGAATTACCTAGAGTTAGCTAAAGTTAGCTAGAATTACCTAGAGTTACATAGAGTTAGCTAGAGTTAGCTAAAGTTACCTAGAGTTACCTAGAGTTACCTAGAGTTAGCTAAAGTTAGCTAGAGTTACCTAGAGTTAGCTAAAGTTAGCTAGAATTATCTAGAGTTACCTAGAGTTAGCTAGAGTTAGCTAGAGTTAGCTAGAATTACCTAGAGTTACCTAGAGTTATCTAGAGTTAGCTAGAGTTAGCTAAAGTTACCTAGAGTTAGCTAGAGTTACTTAGAGTTAGCTAGAGTTAGCTAGAATTACCTAGAGTTACCTAGAGTTAGCTAGAGTTACCTTGAGTTACCTAGAGTTAGCTAGAATTACCTAGAGTTAGCTAGAGTTAGCTAAAGTTAGCTAGAATTACCTAGAGTTAGCTAGAGTTAGCTAAAGTTAGCTAGAATTACCTAGAGTTAGCTAGAGTTAGCTAAAGTTAGCTAGAGTTACCTAGAATTAGCTAGAGTTAGCTAGAGTTACCTAGAGTTAGCTAAAGTTAGCTAGAATTACCTAGAGTTACCTAGAGTTATCTAGAGTTACCTAGAGTTAGCTAGAGTTAGCTAGAGTTACCTAGAGTTAGCTAAAGTTAGCTAGAGTTACCTAGAGTTAGCTAGAGTTAGCTAGAGTTACCTAGAGTTAGCTAAAGTTAGCTAGATTTACCTAGAGTTACCTAGAGTTAGCTAGAGTTACCTAGAGTTACCTAGAGTTAGCTAAAGTTAGCTAGAATTACCTAGAGTTAGCTAGAGTTAGCTAGAGTTAGCTAGAGTTAGCTAGAGTTAGCTAGAGTTACCTAGAGTTACCTAGAGTTAGCTAGAGTTAGCTAGAGTTACCTTGAGTTACCTAGAGTTAGCTAGAGTTACCTAGAGTTACCTAGAGTTAGCTAGAGTTAGCTAAAGTTAGCTAGAATTACCTAGAGTTACCTAGAGTTAGCTAGAGTTAGCTAGAGTTAGCTAAAGTTACCTAGAGTTAGCTAGAGTTACCTAGAGTTAGCTAGAGTTAGCTAGAATTACCTAGAGTTACCTAGAGTTAGCTAGAGTTACCGTGAGTTACCTAGAGTTAGCTAGAATTACCTAGAGTTAGCTAGAGTTAGCTAAAGTTAGCTAGAATTACCTAGAGTTAGCTAGAGTTAGCTAAAGTTAGCTAGAATTACCTAGAGTTAGCTAGAGTTAGCTAAAGTTAGCTAGAGTTACCTAGAGTTAGCTAGAGTTAGCTAGAGTTACCTAGAGTTACCTAGAGTTAGCTAGAGTTAGCTAGAGTTAGCTAAAGTTACCTAGAGTTAGCTAGAATTACCTAGAGTTAGCTAGAGTTAGCTAAAGTTAGCTAGAATTACCTAGAGTTAGCTAGAGTTAGCTAAAGTTAGCTAGAATTACCTAGAGTTAGCTAGAGTTAGCTAAAGTTAGCTAGAGTTACCTAGAGTTAGCTAGAGTTAGCTAGAGTTACCTAGAATTAGCTAAAGTTAGTTAGAATTACCTAAAGTTAGCTAGAGTTACCTAGAGTTAGCTAGAGTTAGCTAGAGTTACCTAGAGTTACCTAGAGTTAGCTAGAGTTAGCTAGAGTTAGCTAAAGTTACCTAGAGTTACCTAAAGTTAGCTAGAGTTACCTTGAGTTACCTAGAGTTAGCTAGAATTACCTAGAGTTAGCTAGAGTTAGCTAAAGTTAGCTAGAATTACCTAGAGTTAGCTAGAGTTAGCTAAAGTTAGCTAGAATTACCTAGAGTTAGCTAGAGTTAGCTAAAGTTAGCTAGAGTTACCTAGAGTTAGCTAGAGTTAGCTAGAGTTACCTAGAATTAGCTAAAGTTAGTTAGAATTACCTAAAGTTAGCTAGAATTACCTAGAGTTACCTAGAGTTAGCTAGAGTAACCTAGAGTTACCTAGAGTTAGCTAAAGTTAGCTAGAATTACCTAGAGTTACCTAGAGTTAGCTAAAGTTAGCTAGAATTACCTAGAGTTACCTAGAGTTAGCTAGAGTTACCTAGAGTTACCTAGAGTTAGCTAAAGTTAGCTAGAATTACCTAGAGTTAGCTAGAGTTAGCTAGAGTTAGCTAGAGTTAGCTAGAGTTAGCTAGAGTTACCTAGAGTTACCTAGAGTTAGCTAGAGTTAGCTAGAGTTACCTTGAGTTACCTAGAGTTAGCTAGAGTTACCTAGAGTTACCTAGAGTTAGCTAGAGTTAGCTAAAGTTAGCTAGAATTACCTAGAGTTACCTAGAGTTAGCTAGAGTTAGCTAGAGTTAGCTAAAGTTACCTAGAGTTAGCTAGAGTTACCTAGAGTTAGCTAGAGTTAGCTAGAATTACCTAGAGTTACCTAGAGTTAGCTAGAGTTACCTTGAGTTACCTAGAGTTAGCTAGAATTACCTAGAGTTAGCTAGAGTTAGCTAAAGTTAGCTAGAATTACCTAGAGTTAGCTAGAGTTAGCTAGAGTTACCTAGAGTTACCTAGAGTTACCTAGAGTTAGCTAGAGTTAGCTAAAGTTACCTAGAGTTAGCTAAAGTTAGCTAGAATTACCTAGAGTTACCTAGAGTTAGCTAGAGTTAGCTAGAGTTAGCTAAAGTTACCTAGAGTTAGCTAGAGTTACCTAGAGTTAGCTAGAGTTAGCTAGAATTACCTAGAGTTACCTAGAGTTAGCTAAAGTTAGCTAGAATTACCTAGAGTTAGCTAGAGTTAGCTAAAGTTAGCTAGAATTACCTAGAGTTAGCTAGAGTTAGCTAAAGTTAGCTAGAGTTACCTAGAGTTAGCTAGAGTTAGCTAGAGTTACCTAGAGTTACCTAGAGTTAGCTAGAGTTAGCTAGAGTTAGCTAAAGTTACCTAGAGTTAGCTAGAATTACCTAGAGTTAGCTAGAGTTAGCTAAAGTTAGCTAGAATTACCTAGAGTTAGCTAGAGTTAGCTAAAGTTAGCTAGAATTACCTAGAGTTAGCTAGAGTTAGCTAAAGTTAGCTAGAGTTACCTAGAGTTAGCTAGAGTTAGCTAGAGTTACCTAGAATTAGCTAAAGTTAGTTAGAATTACCTAAAGTTAGCTAGAGTTACCTAGAGTTAGCTAGAGTTAGCTAGAGTTACCTAGAGTTACCTAGAGTTAGCTAGAGTTAGCTAGAGTTAGCTAAAGTTACCTAGAGTTACCTAAAGTTAGCTAGAGTTACCTTGAGTTACCTAGAGTTAGCTAGAATTACCTAGAGTTAGCTAGAGTTAGCTAAAGTTAGCTAGAATTACCTAGAGTTAGCTAGAGTTAGCTAAAGTTAGCTAGAATTACCTAGAGTTAGCTAGAGTTAGCTAAAGTTAGCTAGAGTTACCTAGAGTTAGCTAGAGTTAGCTAGAGTTACCTAGAATTAGCTAAAGTTAGTTAGAATTACCTAAAGTTAGCTAGAATTACCTAGAGTTACCTAGAGTTAGCTAGAGTAACCTAGAGTTACCTAGAGTTAGCTAAAGTTAGCTAGAATTACCTAGAGTTACCTAGAGTTAGCTAAAGTTAGCTAGAATTACCTAGAGTTACCTAGAGTTAGCTAGAGTTACCTAGAGTTACCTAGAGTTAGCTAAAGTTAGCTAGAATTACCTAGAGTTAGCTAGAGTTAGCTAGAGTTAGCTAGAGTTAGCTAGAGTTAGCTAGAGTTACCTAGAGTTACCTAGAGTTAGCTAGAGTTAGCTAGAGTTACTTTGAGTTACCTAGAGTTAGCTAGAGTTACCTAGAGTTACCTAGAGTTAGCTAGAGTTAGCTAAAGTTAGCTAGAATTACCTAGAGTTACCTAGAGTTAGCTAGAGTTAGCTAGAGTTAGCTAAAGTTACCTAGAGTTAGCTAGAGTTACCTAGAGTTAGCTAGAGTTAGCTAGAATTACCTAGAGTTACCTAGAGTTAGCTAGAGTTACCTTGAGTTACCTAGAGTTAGCTAGAATTACCTAGAGTTAGCTAGAGTTAGCTAAAGTTAGCTAGAATTACCTAGAGTTAGCTAGAGTTAGCTAGAGTTACCTAGAGTTACCTAGAGTTACCTAGAGTTAGCTAGAGTTAGCTAAAGTTACCTAGAGTTAGCTAGAATTACCTAGAGTTAGCTAGAGTTAGCTAGAATTACCTAGAGTTACCTAGAGTTAGCTAGAGTTACCTTGAGTTACCTAGAGTTAGCTAGAATTACCTAGAGTTAGCTAGAGTTAGCTAAAGTTAGCTAGAATTACCTAGAGTTAGCTAGAGTTAGCTAAAGTTAGCTAGAATTACCTAGAGTTAGCTAGAGTTAGCTAAATTAAATAGAGTTACCTAGAGTTAGCTAGAGTTAGCTAGAGTTATCTAGAATTAGCTAAAGTTAGCTAGAATTACCTAAAGTTAGCTAAAATTACCTAGAGTTACCTAGAGTTAGCTAGAGTAACCTAGAGTTACCTAGAGTTAGCTAAAGTTAGCTAGAATTACCTAGAGTTACCTAGAGTTAGCTAGAGTTAGCTAGAATTACCTAGAGTTAGCTAAAGTTAGCTAGAATTACCTAGAGTTACCTAGAGTTAGCTAGAGTTAGCTAAAGTTACCTAGAGTTACCTAGAGTTACCTAGAGTTAGCTAAAGTTAACTAGAGATACCTAGAGTTAGCTAAAGTTAGCTAGAATTACCTAGAGTTACCTAGAGTTAGCTAGAGTTAGATAGAGTTAGCTAGAGTTAGCTAGAGTTACCTAGAGTTAGCTAGAGTTAGCTAGAGTTAGCTAGAGTTACCTAGAGTTAGCTAGAGTTAGCTAGAATTACCTAGAGTTACCTAGAGTTAGCTAGAGTTACCTTGAGTTACCTAGAGTTAGCTAGAATTACCTAGAGTTAGCTAGAGTTAGCTAAAGTTAGCTAGAATTACCTAGAGTTAGCTAGAGTTAGCTAGAGTTACCTAGAGTTACCTAGAGTTACCTAGAGTTAGCTAGAGTTAGCTAAAGTTACCTAGAGTTAGCTAAAGTTAGCTAGAATTACCTAGAGTTACCTAGAGTTAGCTAGAGTTAGCTAGAGTTAGCTAAAGTTACCTAGAGTTAGCTAGAGTTACCTAGAGTTAGCTAGAGTTAGCTAGAATTACCTAGAGTTACCTAGAGTTAGCTAAAGTTAGCTAGAATTACCTAGAGTTAGCTAGAGTTAGCTAAAGTTAGCTAGAATTACCTAGAGTTAGCTAGAGTTAGCTAAAGTTAGCTAGAGTTACCTAGAGTTAGCTAGAGTTAGCTAGAGTTACCTAGAGTTACCTAGAGTTAGCTAGAGTTAGCTAGAGTTAGCTAAAGTTACCTAGAGTTAGCTAGAATTACCTAGAGTTAGCTAGAGTTAGCTAAAGTTAGCTAGAATTACCTAGAGTTAGCTAGAGTTAGCTAAAGTTAGCTAGAATTACCTAGAGTTAGCTAGAGTTAGCTAAAGTTAGCTAGAGTTACCTAGAGTTAGCTAGAGTTAGCTAGAGTTACCTAGAATTAGCTAAAGTTAGTTAGAATTACCTAAAGTTAGCTAGAGTTACCTAGAGTTAGCTAGAGTTAGCTAGAGTTACCTAGAGTTACCTAGAGTTAGCTAGAGTTAGCTAGAGTTAGCTAAAGTTACCTAGAGTTACCTAAAGTTAGCTAGAGTTACCTTGAGTTACCTAGAGTTAGCTAGAATTACCTAGAGTTAGCTAGAGTTAGCTAAAGTTAGCTAGAATTACCTAGAGTTAGCTAGAGTTAGCTAAAGTTAGCTAGAATTACCTAGAGTTAGCTAGAGTTAGCTAAAGTTAGCTAGAGTTACCTAGAGTTAGCTAGAGTTAGCTAGAGTTACCTAGAATTAGCTAAAGTTAGTTAGAATTACCTAAAGTTAGCTAGAATTACCTAGAGTTACCTAGAGTTAGCTAGAGTAACCTAGAGTTACCTAGAGTTAGCTAAAGTTAGCTAGAATTACCTAGAGTTACCTAGAGTTAGCTAAAGTTAGCTAGAATTACCTAGAGTTACCTAGAGTTAGCTAGAGTTACCTAGAGTTACCTAGAGTTAGCTAAAGTTAGCTAGAATTACCTAGAGTTAGCTAGAGTTAGCTAGAGTTAGCTAGAGTTAGCTAGAGTTAGCTAGAGTTACCTAGAGTTACCTAGAGTTAGCTAGAGTTAGCTAGAGTTACTTTGAGTTACCTAGAGTTAGCTAGAGTTACCTAGAGTTACCTAGAGTTAGCTAGAGTTAGCTAAAGTTAGCTAGAATTACCTAGAGTTACCTAGAGTTAGCTAGAGTTAGCTAGAGTTAGCTAAAGTTACCTAGAGTTAGCTAGAGTTACCTAGAGTTAGCTAGAGTTAGCTAGAATTACCTAGAGTTACCTAGAGTTAGCTAGAGTTACCTTGAGTTACCTAGAGTTAGCTAGAATTACCTAGAGTTAGCTAGAGTTAGCTAAAGTTAGCTAGAATTACCTAGAGTTAGCTAGAGTTAGCTAGAGTTACCTAGAGTTACCTAGAGTTACCTAGAGTTAGCTAGAGTTAGCTAAAGTTACCTAGAGTTAGCTAGAATTACCTAGAGTTAGCTAGAGTTAGCTAGAATTACCTAGAGTTACCTAGAGTTAGCTAGAGTTACCTTGAGTTACCTAGAGTTAGCTAGAATTACCTAGAGTTAGCTAGAGTTAGCTAAAGTTAGCTAGAATTACCTAGAGTTAGCTAGAGTTAGCTAAAGTTAGCTAGAATTACCTAGAGTTAGCTAGAGTTAGCTAAATTAAATAGAGTTACCTAGAGTTAGCTAGAGTTAGCTAGAGTTATCTAGAATTAGCTAAAGTTAGCTAGAATTACCTAAAGTTAGCTAAAATTACCTAGAGTTACCTAGAGTTAGCTAGAGTAACCTAGAGTTACCTAGAGTTAGCTAAAGTTAGCTAGAATTACCTAGAGTTACCTAGAGTTAGCTAGAGTTAGCTAGAATTACCTAGAGTTAGCTAAAGTTAGCTAGAATTACCTAGAGTTACCTAGAGTTAGCTAGAGTTAGCTAAAGTTACCTAGAGTTACCTAGAGTTACCTAGAGTTAGCTAAAGTTAACTAGAGATACCTAGAGTTAGCTAAAGTTAGCTAGAATTACCTAGAGTTACCTAGAGTTAGCTAGAGTTAGATAGAGTTAGCTAGAGTTAGCTAGAGTTACCTAGAGTTAGCTAGAGTTAGCTAGAGTTAGCTAGCGTTACCTAGAGTTAGCTAAAGTTAGCTAGAATTACCTAGAGTTAGCTAGAGTTAGCTAGAGTTAGCTAGAGTTACCTAGAGTTAGCTAGAGTTACCTAGAGTTAGCTAGAATTACCTAGAGTTACCTAGAGTTACCTAGAGTTACCAAGAGTTAGCTAGAGTTAGCTAGAGTTAGCTAGAGTTAGCTAAAGTTAGCTAGAGTTAGTTAGAGTTAGCTAGAGTTACCTAGAGTTAGCTAAAGTTAGCTAAAGTTAGCTAGAATTAACTAGAGTTACCTAGAGTTAGCTAGAGTTAGCTAGAATTACCTAGAGTTAGCTAAAGTTAGCTAGAATTACCTAGAGTTACCTAGAGTTAGCTAGAGTTAGCTAAAGTTACCTAGAGATACCTAGAGTTACCTAGAGTTAGCTAAAGTTAGCTAGAGTTACCTAGAGTTAGCTAAAGTTAGCTAGAGTTACCTAGAGTTAGCTAGAGTTAGCTAGAGTTAGCTAGAGTTAGCTAAAGTTAGCTAGAGTTACCTAGAGTTAGCTAGAGTTAGCTAGAGTTAGCTAGAGTTAGCTAAAGTTAGCTAGAATTACCTAGAGTTAGCTAGAGTTAGCTAAAGTTAGCTAGAGTTACCTAGAGTTAGCTAGAGTTACCTAGAGTTACCTAGAGTTAGCTAAAGTTAGCTAGAATTACCTAGAGTTACCTAGAGTTACCTAGAGTTACCTAGAATTAGCTAGAGTTACCTAGAGTTACCTAGAGTTAGCTAAAGTTAGCTAGAGTTACCTAGAGTTAGATAGAGTTACCTAGAGTTAGCTAAAGTTAGCTAGAATTACCTAGAGTTACCTAGAGTTAGCTAGAGTTAGATAGAGTTAGCTAGAGTTAGCTAGAGTTAGCTAGAGTTACTTAGAGTTAGCTAGAGTTAGCTAGAATTACCTAGAGTTAGCTAAAGTTAGCTAGAATTACCTAGAGTTAGCTAGAGTTAGCTAGAGTTAGCTAGAGTTACCTAGAGTTAGCTAGAGTTAACTAGAGTTAACTAGAATTACCTAGAGTTACCTAGAGTTACCTAGAGTTACCAAGAGTTAGCTAGAGTTAGCTAGAGTTAGCTAGAGTTAGCTAAAGTTAGCTAGAGTTAGTTAGAGTTAGCTAGAGTTACCTAGAGTTAGCTAAAGTTAGCTAAAGTTAGCTAGAATTACCTAGAGTTACCTAGAGTTAGCTAGAGTTAGCTAGAATTACCTAGAGTTAGCTAAAGTTAGCTAGAATTACCTAGAGTTACCTAGAGTTAGCTAGAGTTAGCTAAAGTTACCTAGAGTTACCTAGAGTTACCTAGAGTTAGCTAAAGTTAGCTAGAGTTACCTATAGTTAGCTAAAGTTAGCTAGAATTACCTAGAGTTACCTAGAGTTAGCTAGAGTTAGCTAGAGTTAGCTAGAATTACATAGAGTTACCTAGAGTTAGCTAAAGTTAGCTAGAGTTACCTAGAGTTAGCTAGAGTTAGCTAGAGTTACCTAGAGTTAGCTAAAGTTAGCTAGAATTACCTAGAGTTACCTAGAATTACCTAGAGTTACCTAGAATTAGCTAGAGTTACCTAGAGTTACCTAGAGTTAGCTAAAGTTAGCTAGAGTTACCTAGAGTTAGCTAGAGTTACCTAGAGTTAACTAAAGTTAGCTAGAATTACCTAGAGTTACTTAGAGTTAGCTAGAGTTAGCTAGAATTACCTAGAGTTAGCTAAAGTTAGCTAGAATTACCTAGAGTTAGCTAGAGTTAGCTAGAGTTAGCTAGAGTTACCTAGAGTTAGCTAGAGTTAACTAGAGTTAGCTAGAATTACCTAGAGTTACCTAGAGTTACCTAGAGTTACCAAGAGTTAGCTAGAGTTAGCTAGAGTTACCTAGAGTTAGCTAAAGTTAGCTAAAGTTAGCTAGAATTACCTAGAGTTACCTAGAGTTAGCTAGAGTTAGCTAGAATGACCTAGAGTTAGCTAAAGTTAGCTAGAATTACCTAGAGTTACCTAGAGTTAGCTAGAGTTAGCTAAAGTTACCTAGAGTTACCTAGAGTTACCTAGAGTTAGCTAAAGTTAGCTAGAGTTACCTAGAGTTAGCTAAAGTTAGCTAGAATTACCTAGAGTTACCTAGAGTTAGCTAGAGTTAGCTAGAGTTAGCTAGAATTACCTAGAGTTACCTAGAGTTAGCTAGAGTTATCTAGAGTTAGCTAAAGTTACCTAGAGTTAGCTAGAGTTAGCTAGAGTTACCTAGAGTTAGCTAAAGTTAGCTAGAATTACCTAGAGTTACCTAGAGTTAGCTAGAGTTACCTTGAGTTACCTAGAGTTAGCTAGAATTACCTAGAGTTAGCTAGAGTTAGCTAAAGTTAGCTAGAATTACCTAGAGTTAGCTAGAGTTAGCTAAAGTTAGCTAGAATTACCTAGAGTTAGCTAGAGTTAGCTAAAGTTAGCTAGAGTTACCTAGAATTATCTAGAGTTAGCTAGAGTTACCTAGAGTTAGCTAAAGTTAGCTAGAATTACCTAGAGTTACCTAGAGTTATCTAGAGTTACCTAGAGTTAGCTAGAGTTAGCTAGAGTTACCTAGAGTTAGCTAAAGTTAGCTAGAATTACCTAAAGTTAGCTAGAGTTACCTAGAGTTAGCTAGAGTTACCTAGAGTTAGCTAAAGTTAGCTAGAATTACCTAGAGTTACCTAGAGTTAGCTAGAGTTAGCTAGAATTACCTAGAGTTACCTAGAGTTAGCTAGAGTTAGATAGAGTTAGCTAGAATTACCTAGAGTTAGCTGGAGTTAGCTAGAGTTAGCTAGAGTTACCTAGAGTTAGCTAGAGTTAACTAGAGTTAGCTAGAATTACTTAGAGTTAGCTAGAGTTAGCTAGAATTACCTAGAGTTACCAAGAGTTAGCTAGAGTTACCTTGAGTTACCTAGAGTTAGCTAGAATTACCTAGAGTTAGCTAGAGTTAGCTAAAGTTAACTAGAATTACCTAGAGTTAGCTAGAGTTAGCTAAAGTTAGCTAGAATTAGCTAAAGTTAGCTAGAATTACCTAAAGTTAGCTAAAATTACCTAGAGTTACCTAGAGTTAGCTAGAGTAACCTAGAGTTACCTAGAGTTAGCTAAAGTTAGCTAGAATTACCTAGAGTTACCTAGAGTTAGCTAGAGTTAGCTAGAATTACCTAGAGTTAGCTAAAGTTAGCTAGAATTACCTAGAGTTACCTAGAGTTAGCTAGAGTTAGCTAAAGTTACCTAGAGTTACCTAGAGTTACCTAGAGTTAGCTAAAGTTAACTAGAGATACCTAGAGTTAGCTAAAGTTAGCTAGAATTACCTAGAGTTACCTAGAGTTAGCTAGAGTTAGATAGAGTTAGCTAGAGTTAGCTAGAGTTACCTAGAGTTAGCTAGAGTTAGCTAGAGTTAGCTAGCGTTACCTAGAGTTAGCTAAAGTTAGCTAGAATTACCTAGAGTTAGCTAGAGTTAGCTAGAGTTAGCTAGAGTTACCTAGAGTTAGCTAGAGTTACCTAGAGTTAGCTAGAATTACCTAGAGTTAACTAGAGTTACCTAGAGTTACCAAGAGTTAGCTAGAGTTAGCTAGAGTTAGCTAGAGTTAGCTAAAGTTAGCTAGAGTTAGTTAGAGTTAGCTAGAGTTACCTAGAGTTAGCTAAAGTTAGCTAAAGTTAGCTAGAATTAACTAGAGTTACCTAGAGTTAGCTAGAGTTAGCTAGAATTACCTAGAGTTAGCTAAAGTTAGCTAGAATTACCTAGAGTTACCTAGAGTTAGCTAGAGTTAGCTAAAGTTACCTAGAGATACCTAGAGTTACCTATAGTTAGCTAAAGTTAGCTAGAGTTACCTAGAGTTAGCTAAAGTTAGCTAGAGTTACCTAGAGTTAGCTAGAGTTAGCTAGAGTTAGCTAGAGTTAGCTAAAGTTAGCTAGAATTACCTAGAGTTAGCTAGAGTTAGCTAAAGTTAGCAAGAGTTACCTAGAGTTAGCTAGAGTTACCTAGAGTTACCTAGAGTTAGCTAAAGTTAGCTAGAATTACCTAGAGTTACCTAGAGTTACCTAGAGTTACCTAGAATTAGCTAGAGTTACCTAGAGTTACCTAGATTTAGCTAAAGTTAGCTAGAGTTACCTAGAGTTACCTAGAGTTAGCTAGAGTAACCTAGAGTTACCTAGAGTTAGCTAAAGTTAGCTAGAATTACCTAGAGTTACCTAGAGTTAGCTAAAGTTAGCTAGAATTACCTAGAGTTACCTAGAGTTAGCTAGAGTTACCTAGAGTTACCTAGAGTTAGCTAAAGTTAGCTAGAATTACCTAGAGTTAGCTAGAGTTAGCTAGAGTTAGCTAGAGTTAGCTAGAGTTAGCTAGAGTTACCTAGAGTTACCTAGAGTTAGCTAGAGTTAGCTAGAGTTACTTTGAGTTACCTAGAGTTAGCTAGAGTTACCTAGAGTTACCTAGAGTTAGCTAGAGTTAGCTAAAGTTAGCTAGAATTACCTAGAGTTACCTAGAGTTAGCTAGAGTTAGCTAGAGTTAGCTAAAGTTACCTAGAGTTAGCTAGAGTTACCTAGAGTTAGCTAGAGTTAGCTAGAATTACCTAGAGTTACCTAGAGTTAGCTAGAGTTACCTTGAGTTACCTAGAGTTAGCTAGAATTACCTAGAGTTAGCTAGAGTTAGCTAAAGTTAGCTAGAATTACCTAGAGTTAGCTAGAGTTAGCTAGAGTTACCTAGAGTTACCTAGAGTTACCTAGAGTTAGCTAGAGTTAGCTAAAGTTACCTAGAGTTAGCTAGAATTACCTAGAGTTAGCTAGAGTTAGCTAAAGTTAGCTAGAGTTACCTAGAGTTAGCTAGAGTTAGCTAGAGTTACCTAGAATTAGCTAAAGTTAGTTAGAATTACCTAAAGTTAGCTAGAATTACCTAGAGTTACCTAGAGTTAGCTAGAGTAACCTAGAGTTACCTAGAGTTAGCTAAAGTTAGCTAGAATTACCTAGAGTTACCTAGAGTTAGCTAAAGTTAGCTAGAATTACCTAGAGTTACCTAGAGTTAGCTAGAGTTACCTAGAGTTACCTAGAGTTAGCTAAAGTTAGCTAGAATTACCTAGAGTTAGCTAGAGTTAGCTAGAGTTAGCTAGAGTTAGCTAGAGTTAGCTAGAGTTACCTAGAGTTACCTAGAGTTAGCTAGAGTTAGCTAGAGTTACTTTGAGTTACCTAGAGTTAGCTAGAGTTACCTAGAGTTACCTAGAGTTAGCTAGAGTTAGCTAAAGTTAGCTAGAATTACCTAGAGTTACCTAGAGTTAGCTAGAGTTAGCTAGAGTTAGCTAAAGTTACCTAGAGTTAGCTAGAGTTACCTAGAGTTAGCTAGAGTTAGCTAGAATTACCTAGAGTTACCTAGAGTTAGCTAGAGTTACCTTGAGTTACCTAGAGTTAGCTAGAATTACCTAGAGTTAGCTAGAGTTAGCTAAAGTTAGCTAGAATTACCTAGAGTTAGCTAGAGTTAGCTAGAGTTACCTAGAGTTACCTAGAGTTACCTAGAGTTAGCTAGAGTTAGCTAAAGTTACCTAGAGTTAGCTAGAATTACCTAGAGTTAGCTAGAGTTAGCTAGAATTACCTAGAGTTACCTAGAGTTAGCTAGAGTTACCTTGAGTTACCTAGAGTTAGCTAGAATTACCTAGAGTTAGCTAGAGTTAGCTAAAGTTAGCTAGAATTACCTAGAGTTAGCTAGAGTTAGCTAAAGTTAGCTAGAATTACCTAGAGTTAGCTAGAGTTAGCTAAATTAAATAGAGTTACCTAGAGTTAGCTAGAGTTAGCTAGAGTTATCTAGAATTAGCTAAAGTTAGCTAGAATTACCTAAAGTTAGCTAAAATTACCTAGAGTTACCTAGAGTTAGCTAGAGTAACCTAGAGTTACCTAGAGTTAGCTAAAGTTAGCTAGAATTACCTAGAGTTACCTAGAGTTAGCTAGAGTTAGCTAGAATTACCTAGAGTTAGCTAAAGTTAGCTAGAATTACCTAGAGTTACCTAGAGTTAGCTAGAGTTAGCTAAAGTTACCTAGAGTTACCTAGAGTTACCTAGAGTTAGCTAAAGTTAACTAGAGATACCTAGAGTTAGCTAAAGTTAGCTAGAATTACCTAGAGTTACCTAGAGTTAGCTAGAGTTAGATAGAGTTAGCTAGAGTTAGCTAGAGTTACCTAGAGTTAGCTAGAGTTAGCTAGAGTTAGCTAGCGTTACCTAGAGTTAGCTAAAGTTAGCTAGAATTACCTAGAGTTAGCTAGAGTTAGCTAGAGTTAGCTAGAGTTACCTAGAGTTAGCTAGAGTTACCTAGAGTTAGCTAGAATTACCTAGAGTTACCTAGAGTTACCTAGAGTTACCAAGAGTTAGCTAGAGTTAGCTAGAGTTAGCTAGAGTTAGCTAAAGTTAGCTAGAGTTAGTTAGAGTTAGCTAGAGTTACCTAGAGTTAGCTAAAGTTAGCTAAAGTTAGCTAGAATTAACTAGAGTTACCTAGAGTTAGCTAGAGTTAGCTAGAATTACCTAGAGTTAGCTAAAGTTAGCTAGAATTACCTAGAGTTACCTAGAGTTAGCTAGAGTTAGCTAAAGTTACCTAGAGATACCTAGAGTTACCTAGAGTTAGCTAAAGTTAGCTAGAGTTACCTAGAGTTAGCTAAAGTTAGCTAGAGTTACCTAGAGTTAGCTAGAGTTAGCTAGAGTTAGCTAGAGTTAGCTAAAGTTAGCTAGAGTTACCTAGAGTTAGCTAGAGTTAGCTAGAGTTAGCTAGAGTTAGCTAAAGTTAGCTAGAATTACCTAGAGTTAGCTAGAGTTAGCTAAAGTTAGCTAGAGTTACCTAGAGTTAGCTAGAGTTACCTAGAGTTACCTAGAGTTAGCTAAAGTTAGCTAGAATTACCTAGAGTTACCTAGAGTTACCTAGAGTTACCTAGAATTAGCTAGAGTTACCTAGAGTTACCTAGAGTTAGCTAAAGTTAGCTAGAGTTACCTAGAGTTAGATAGAGTTACCTAGAGTTAGCTAAAGTTAGCTAGAATTACCTAGAGTTACCTAGAGTTAGCTAGAGTTAGATAGAGTTAGCTAGAGTTAGCTAGAGTTAGCTAGAGTTACTTAGAGTTAGCTAGAGTTAGCTAGAATTACCTAGAGTTAGCTAAAGTTAGCTAGAATTACCTAGAGTTAGCTAGAGTTAGCTAGAGTTAGCTAGAGTTACCTAGAGTTAGCTAGAGTTAACTAGAGTTAACTAGAATTACCTAGAGTTACCTAGAGTTACCTAGAGTTACCAAGAGTTAGCTAGAGTTAGCTAGAGTTAGCTAGAGTTAGCTAAAGTTAGCTAGAGTTAGTTAGAGTTAGCTAGAGTTACCTAGAGTTAGCTAAAGTTAGCTAAAGTTAGCTAGAATTACCTAGAGTTACCTAGAGTTAGCTAGAGTTAGCTAGAATTACCTAGAGTTAGCTAAAGTTAGCTAGAATTACCTAGAGTTACCTAGAGTTAGCTAGAGTTAGCTAAAGTTACCTAGAGTTACCTAGAGTTACCTAGAGTTAGCTAAAGTTAGCTAGAGTTACCTATAGTTAGCTAAAGTTAGCTAGAATTACCTAGAGTTACCTAGAGTTAGCTAGAGTTAGCTAGAGTTAGCTAGAATTACATAGAGTTACCTAGAGTTAGCTAAAGTTAGCTAGAGTTACCTAGAGTTAGCTAGAGTTAGCTAGAGTTACCTAGAGTTAGCTAAAGTTAGCTAGAATTACCTAGAGTTACCTAGAATTACCTAGAGTTACCTAGAATTAGCTAGAGTTACCTAGAGTTACCTAGAGTTAGCTAAAGTTAGCTAGAGTTACCTAGAGTTAGCTAGAGTTACCTAGAGTTAACTAAAGTTAGCTAGAATTACCTAGAGTTACTTAGAGTTAGCTAGAGTTAGCTAGAATTACCTAGAGTTAGCTAAAGTTAGCTAGAATTACCTAGAGTTAGCTAGAGTTAGCTAGAGTTAGCTAGAGTTACCTAGAGTTAGCTAGAGTTAACTAGAGTTAGCTAGAATTACCTAGAGTTACCTAGAGTTACCTAGAGTTACCAAGAGTTAGCTAGAGTTAGCTAGAGTTACCTAGAGTTAGCTAAAGTTAGCTAAAGTTAGCTAGAATTACCTAGAGTTACCTAGAGTTAGCTAGAGTTAGCTAGAATGACCTAGAGTTAGCTAAAGTTAGCTAGAATTACCTAGAGTTACCTAGAGTTAGCTAGAGTTAGCTAAAGTTACCTAGAGTTACCTAGAGTTACCTAGAGTTAGCTAAAGTTAGCTAGAGTTACCTAGAGTTAGCTAAAGTTAGCTAGAATTACCTAGAGTTACCTAGAGTTAGCTAGAGTTAGCTAGAGTTAGCTAGAATTACCTAGAGTTACCTAGAGTTAGCTAGAGTTATCTAGAGTTAGCTAAAGTTACCTAGAGTTAGCTAGAGTTAGCTAGAGTTACCTAGAGTTAGCTAAAGTTAGCTAGAATTACCTAGAGTTACCTAGAGTTAGCTAGAGTTACCTTGAGTTACCTAGAGTTAGCTAGAATTACCTAGAGTTAGCTAGAGTTAGCTAAAGTTAGCTAGAATTACCTAGAGTTAGCTAGAGTTAGCTAAAGTTAGCTAGAATTACCTAGAGTTAGCTAGAGTTAGCTAAAGTTAGCTAGAGTTACCTAGAATTATCTAGAGTTAGCTAGAGTTACCTAGAGTTAGCTAAAGTTAGCTAGAATTACCTAGAGTTACCTAGAGTTATCTAGAGTTACCTAGAGTTAGCTAGAGTTAGCTAGAGTTACCTAGAGTTAGCTAAAGTTAGCTAGAATTACCTAAAGTTAGCTAGAGTTACCTAGAGTTAGCTAGAGTTACCTAGAGTTAGCTAAAGTTAGCTAGAATTACCTAGAGTTACCTAGAGTTAGCTAGAGTTAGCTAGAATTACCTAGAGTTACCTAGAGTTAGCTAGAGTTAGATAGAGTTAGCTAGAATTACCTAGAGTTAGCTGGAGTTAGCTAGAGTTAGCTAGAGTTACCTAGAGTTAGCTAGAGTTAACTAGAGTTAGCTAGAATTACTTAGAGTTAGCTAGAGTTAGCTAGAATTACCTAGAGTTACCAAGAGTTAGCTAGAGTTACCTTGAGTTACCTAGAGTTAGCTAGAATTACCTAGAGTTAGCTAGAGTTAGCTAAAGTTAACTAGAATTACCTAGAGTTAGCTAGAGTTAGCTAAAGTTAGCTAGAATTAGCTAAAGTTAGCTAGAATTACCTAAAGTTAGCTAAAATTACCTAGAGTTACCTAGAGTTAGCTAGAGTAACCTAGAGTTACCTAGAGTTAGCTAAAGTTAGCTAGAATTACCTAGAGTTACCTAGAGTTAGCTAGAGTTAGCTAGAATTACCTAGAGTTAGCTAAAGTTAGCTAGAATTACCTAGAGTTACCTAGAGTTAGCTAGAGTTAGCTAAAGTTACCTAGAGTTACCTAGAGTTACCTAGAGTTAGCTAAAGTTAACTAGAGATACCTAGAGTTAGCTAAAGTTAGCTAGAATTACCTAGAGTTACCTAGAGTTAGCTAGAGTTAGATAGAGTTAGCTAGAGTTAGCTAGAGTTACCTAGAGTTAGCTAGAGTTAGCTAGAGTTAGCTAGCGTTACCTAGAGTTAGCTAAAGTTAGCTAGAATTACCTAGAGTTAGCTAGAGTTAGCTAGAGTTAGCTAGAGTTACCTAGAGTTAGCTAGAGTTACCTAGAGTTAGCTAGAATTACCTAGAGTTAACTAGAGTTACCTAGAGTTACCAAGAGTTAGCTAGAGTTAGCTAGAGTTAGCTAGAGTTAGCTAAAGTTAGCTAGAGTTAGTTAGAGTTAGCTAGAGTTACCTAGAGTTAGCTAAAGTTAGCTAAAGTTAGCTAGAATTAACTAGAGTTACCTAGAGTTAGCTAGAGTTAGCTAGAATTACCTAGAGTTAGCTAAAGTTAGCTAGAATTACCTAGAGTTACCTAGAGTTAGCTAGAGTTAGCTAAAGTTACCTAGAGATACCTAGAGTTACCTATAGTTAGCTAAAGTTAGCTAGAGTTACCTAGAGTTAGCTAAAGTTAGCTAGAGTTACCTAGAGTTAGCTAGAGTTAGCTAGAGTTAGCTAGAGTTAGCTAAAGTTAGCTAGAATTACCTAGAGTTAGCTAGAGTTAGCTAAAGTTAGCAAGAGTTACCTAGAGTTAGCTAGAGTTACCTAGAGTTACCTAGAGTTAGCTAAAGTTAGCTAGAATTACCTAGAGTTACCTAGAGTTACCTAGAGTTACCTAGAATTAGCTAGAGTTACCTAGAGTTACCTAGATTTAGCTAAAGTTAGCTAGAGTTACCTAGAGTTAGCTAGAGTTACCTAGAGTTAGCTAAAGTTAGCTAGAATTACCTAGAGTTACCTAGAGTTAGCTAGAGTTAGCTAGAATTACCTAGAGTTACCTAGAGTTAGCTAGAGTTAGATAGAGTTAGCTAGAGTTAGCTAGAGTTAGCTAGAGTTACTTAGAGTTAGCTAGAGTTAGCTAGAATTACCTAGAGTTAGCTAGAGTTAGCTAGAGTTAGCTAGAGTTACCTAGAGTTAGCTAGAGTTAACTAGATTTAACTAGAATTACCTAGAGTTACCTAGAGTTACCTAGAGTTACCAAGAGTTAGCTAGAGTTAGCTAGAGTTAGCTAGAGTTAGCTAAAGTTAGCTAGAGTTAGTTAGAGTTAGCTAGAGTTACCTAGAGTTAGCTAAAGTTAGCTAAAGTTAGCTAGAATTACCTAGAGTTACCTAGAGTTAGCTAGAGTTAGCTAGAATTACCTAGAGTTAGCTAAAGTTAGCTAGAATTACCTAGAGTTACCTAGAGTTAGCTAGAGTTAGCTAAAGTTACCTAGAGTTACCTATAGTTACCTAGAGTTAGCTAAAGTTAGCTAGAGTTACCTAGAGTTAGCTAGAGTTAGCTAAAGTTAGCTAGAATTACCTAGAGTTAGCTAGAGTTAGCTAAAGTTAGCTAGAATTACCTAGAGTTAGCTAGAGTTAGCTAAAGTTAGCTAGAGTTACCTAGAATTAGCTAGAGTTAGCTAGAGTTACCTAGAGTTAGCTAATGTTAGCTAGAATTACCTAGAGTTACCTAGAGTTATCTAGAGTTACCTAGAGTTAGCTAGAGTTAGCTAGAGTTACCTAGAGTTAGCTAAAGTTAGCTAGAATTACCTAAAGTTAGCTAGAGTTACCTAGAGTTAGCTAGAGTTACCTAAAGTTAGCTAAAGTTAGCTAGAATTACCTAGAGTTACCTAGAGTTAGCTAGAGTTAGCTAGAATTACCTAGAGTTACCTAGAGTTAGCTAGAGTTAGATAGAGTTAGCTAGAATTACCTAGAGTTAGCTGGAGTTAGCTAGAGTTAGCTAGAGTTACCTAGAGTTAGCTAGAGTTAACTAGAGTTAGCTAGAATTACTTAGAGTTAGCTAGAGTTAGCTAGAATTACCTAGAGTTACCAAGAGTTAGCTAGAGTTACCTTGAGTTACCTAGAGTTAGCTAGAATTACCTAGAGTTAGCTAGAGTTAGCTAAAGTTAACTAGAATTACCTAGAGTTAGCTAGAGTTAGCTAAAGTTAGCTAGAATTAGCTAAAGTTAGCTATAATTACCTAAAGTTAGCTAAAATTACCTAGAGTTACCTAGAGTTAGCTAGAGTAACCTAGAGTTACCTAGAGTTAGCTAAAGTTAGCTAGAATTACCTAGAGTTACCTAGAGTTAGCTAGAGTTAGCTAGAATTACCTAGAGTTAGCTAAAGTTAGCTAGAATTACCTAGAGTTACCTAGAGTTAGCTAGAGTTAGCTAAAGTTACCTAGAGTTACCTAGAGTTACCTAGAGTTAGCTAAAGTTAACTAGAGATACCTAGAGTTAGCTAAAGTTAGCTAGAATTACCTAGAGTTACCTAGAGTTAGCTAGAGTTAGATAGAGTTAGCTAGAGTTAGCTAGAGTTACCTAGAGTTAGCTAGAGTTAGCTAGAGTTAGCTAGCGTTACCTAGAGTTAGCTAAAGTTAGCTAGAATTACCTAGAGTTAGCTAGAGTTAGCTAGAGTTAGCTAGAGTTACCTAGAGTTAGCTAGAGTTACCTAGAGTTAGCTAGAATTACCTAGAGTTAACTAGAGTTACCTAGAGTTACCAAGAGTTAGCTAGAGTTAGCTAGAGTTAGCTAGAGTTAGCTAAAGTTAGCTAGAGTTAGTTAGAGTTAGCTAGAGTTACCTAGAGTTAGCTAAAGTTAGCTAAAGTTAGCTAGAATTAACTAGAGTTACCTAGAGTTAGCTAGAGTTAGCTAGAATTACCTAGAGTTAGCTAAAGTTAGCTAGAATTACCTAGAGTTACCTAGAGTTAGCTAGAGTTAGCTAAAGTTACCTAGAGATACCTAGAGTTACCTAGAGTTAGCTAAAGTTAGCTAGAGTTACCTAGAGTTAGCTAAAGTTAGCTAGAGTTACCTAGAGTTAGCTAGAGTTAGCTAGAGTTAGCTAGAGTTAGCTAAAGTTAGCTAGAATTACCTAGAGTTAGCTAGAGTTAGCTAAAGTTAGCAAGAGTTACCTAGAGTTAGCTAGAGTTACCTAAAGTTACCTAGAGTTAGCTAAAGTTAGCTAGAATTACCTAGAGTTACCTAGAGTTACCTAGAGTTACCTAGAATTAGCTAGAGTTACCTAGAGTTACCTAGAGTTAGCTAAAGTTACCTAGAGTTAGCTAAAGTTAGCTAGAATTACCTAGAGTTACCTAGAGTTAGCTAGAGTTAGCTAGAATTACCTAGAGTTACCTAGAGTTAGCTAGAGTTAGATAGAGTTAGCTAGAGTTAGCTAGAGTTAGCTAGAGTTACTTAGAGTTAGCTAGAGTTAGCTAGAATTACCTAGAGTTAGCTAAAGTTAGCTAGAATTACCTAGAGTTAGCTAGAGTTAGCTAGAGTTAGCTAGAGTTACCTAGAGTTAGCTAGAGTTAACTAGAGTTAACTAGAATTACCTAGAGTTACCTAGAGTTACCTAGAGTTACCAAGAGTTAGCTAGAGTTAGCTAGAGTTAGCTAGAGTTAGCTAAAGTTAGCTAGAGTTAGTTAGAGTTAGCTAGAGTTACCTAGAGTTAGCTAAAGTTAGCTAAAGTTAGCTAGAATTACCTAGAGTTACCTAGAGTTAGCTAGAGTTAGCTAGAATTACCTAGAGTTAGCTAAAGTTAGCTAGAATTACCTAGAGTTACCTAGAGTTAGCTAGAGTTAGCTAAAGTTACCTAGAGTTACCTATAGTTACCTAGAGTTAGCTAGAGTTAGCTAGAGTTAGCTAGAGTTAGCTAAAGTTAGCTAGAATTACCTAGAGTTACCTAGAGTTAGCTAGAGTTAGCTAGAGTTAGCTAGAATTACATAGAGTTACCTAGAGTTAGCTAAAGTTAGCTAGAGTTACCTAGAGTTAGCTAGAGTTAGCTAGAGTTACCTAGAGTTAGCTAAAGTTAGCTAGAATTACCTAGAGTTACCTAGAATTACCTAGAGTTACCTAGAATTAGCTAGAGTTACCTAGAGTTACCTAGAGTTAGCTAAAGTTAGCTAGAGTTACCTAGAGTTAGCTAGAGTTACCTAGAGTTAGCTAAAGTTAGCTAGAATTACTTAGAGTTACTTAGAGTTAGCTAGAGTTAGCTAGAATTACCTAGAGTTAGCTAAAGTTAGCTAGAATTACCTAGAGTTAGCTAGAGTTAGCTAGAGTTAGCTAGAGTTACCTAGAGTTAGCTAGAGTTAACTAGAGTTAGCTAGAATTACCTAGAGTTACCTAGAGTTACCTAGAGTTACCAAGAGTTAGCTAGAGTTAGCTAGAGTTACCTAGAGTTAGCTAAAGTTAGCTAAAGTTAGCTAGAATTACCTAGAGTTACCTAGAGTTAGCTAGAGTTAGCTAGAATGACCTAGAGTTAGCTAAAGTTAGCTAGAATTACCTAGAGTTACCTAGAGTTAGCTAGAGTTAGCTAAAGTTACCTAGAGTTACCTAGAGTTACCTAGAGTTAGCTAAAGTTAGCTAGAGTTACCTAGAGTTAGCTAAAGTTAGCTAGAATTACCTAGAGTTACCTAGAGTTAGCTAGAGTTAGCTAGAGTTAGCTAGAATTACCTAGAGTTACCTAGAGTTAGCTAGAGTTAGCTAGAGTTAGCTAAAGTTACCTAGAGTTAGCTAGAGTTACTTAAGGTTAGCTAGAGTTAGCTAGAATTACCTAGAGTTACCTAGAGTTAGCTAGAGTTACCTTGAGTTACCTAGAGTTAGCTAGAATTACCTAGAGTTAGCTAGAGTTAGCTAAAGTTAGCTAGAATTACCTAGAGTTAGCTAGAGTTAGCTAAAGTTAGCTAGAATTACCTAGAGTTAGCTAGAGTTAGCTAAAGTTAGCTAGAGTTACCTAGAATTAGCTAGAGTTAGCTAGAGTTACCTAGAGTTAGCTAAAGTTAGCTAGAATTACCTAGAGTTACCTAGAGTTATCTAGAGTTACCTAGAGTTAGCTAGAGTTAGCTAGAGTTACCTAGAGTTAGCTAAAGTTAGCTAGAATTACCTAAAGTTAGCTAGAGTTACCTAGAGTTAGCTAGAGTTACCTAGAGTTAGCTAAAGTTAGCTAGAATTACCTAGAGTTACCTAGAGTTAGCTAGAGTTAGCTAGAATTACCTAGAGTTACCTAGAGTTAGCTAGAGTTAGATAGAGTTAGCTAGAATTACCTAGAGTTAGCTGGAGTTAGCTAGAGTTAGCTAGAGTTACCTAGAGTTAGCTAGAGTTAACTAGAGTTAGCTAGAATTACTTAGAGTTAGCTAGAGTTAGCTAGAATTACCTAGAGTTACCAAGAGTTAGCTAGAGTTACCTTGAGTTACCTAGAGTTAGTTAGAATTACCTAGAGTTAGCTAGAGTTAGCTAAAGTTAGCTAGAATTACCTAGAGTTAGCTAGAGTTAGCTAAAGTTAGCTAGAGTTACCTAGAATTAGCTAGAGTTAGCTAGAGTTACGTAGAGTTAGCTAAAGTTAGCTAGAATTACCTAGAGTTACCTAGAGTTATCTAGAGTTACCTAGAGTTACCTAGAGTTAGCTAGAGTTACCTAGAGTTAGCTAAAGTTAGCTAAAGTTACCTAGAGTTAGCTAGAGTTAGCTAGAGTTACCTAGAGTTAGCTAAAGTTAGCTAGAATTACCTAGAGTTACCTAGAGTTAGCTAGAGTTACCTAGAGTTACCTAGAGTTAGCTAAAGTTAGCTAGAATTACCTAGAGTTAGCTAGAGTTAGCTAGAGTTAGCTAGAGTTAGCTAGAGTTAGCTAGAGTTAGCTAGAGTTACCTTGAGTTACCTAGAGTTAGCTAGAGTTACCTAGAGTTACCTAGAGTTAGCTAGAGTTAGCTAAAGTTAGCTAGAATTACCTAGAGTTACCTAGAGTTAGCTAGAGTTAGCTAAAGTTAGCTAGAATTACCTAGAGTTAGCTAGAGTTAGCTAAAGTTAGCTAGAGTTACCTAGAGTTAGCTAGAGTTAGCTAGAGTTACCTAGAGTTAGCTAAAGTTAGCTAGAATTACCTAGAGTTACCTAGAGTTACCTAGAGTTACCTAGAGTTAGCTAGAGTTACCTAGAGTTACCTAGAGTTAGCTAAAGTTAGCTAGAGTTACCTAGAGTTAGCTAGAGTTACCTAGAGTTAGCTAAAGTTAGCTAGAATTACCTAGAGTTACCTAGAGTTAGCTAGAGTTAGCTAGAATTACCTAGAGTTACCTAGAGTTAGCTAGAGTTAGCTAGAGTTAGCTAAAGTTACCTAGAGTTAGCTAGAGTTACTTAGAGTTAGCTAGAGTTAGCTAGAATTACCTAGAGTTACCTAGAGTTAGCTAGAGTTACCTTGAGTTACCTAGAGTTAGCTAGAATTACCTAGAGTTAGCTAGAGTTAGCTAAAGTTAGCTAGAATTACCTAGAGTTAGCTAGAGTTAGCTAAAGTTAGCTAGAATTACCTAGAGTTAGCTAGAGTTAGCTAAAGTTAGCTAGAGTTACCTAGAATTAGCTAAAGTTAGCTAGAATTACCTAGAGTTACCTAGAGTTAGCTAGAGTTACCTAGAGTTAGCTAGAGTTAGCTAGAGTAACCTAGAGTTACCTAGAGTTACCTTGAGTTACCTAAAGTTAGCTAGAATTACCTAGAGTTAGCTAGAGTTAGCTAAAGTTAGCTAGAGTTACCTAGAGTTAGCTAGAATTAGCTAGAGTTACCTAGAGTTAGCTAAAGTTAGCTAGAATTACCTAGAGTTACCTAGAGTTACCTAGAGTTACCTAGAGTTAGCTAGAGTTACCTAGAGTTACCTAGAGTTAGCTAAAGTTAGCTAGAGTTACCTAGAGTTAGCTAGAGTTACCTAGAGTTAGCTAAAGTTAGCTAGAATTACCTAGAGTTACCTAGAGTTAGCTAGAGTTAGCTAGAATTACCTAGAGTTACCTAGAGTTAGCTAGAGTTACCTAGAGTTACCTAGAGTTAGCTAAAGTTAGCTAGAGTTACCTAGAGTTAGCTAGAGTTACCTAGAGTTAGCTAAAGTTAGCTAGAATTACCTAGAGTTACCTAGAGTTAGCTAGAGTTAGCTAGAATTACCTAGAGTTACCTAGAGTTAGCTAGAGTTAGCTAGAGTTAGCTAAAGTTACCTAGAGTTAGCTAGAGTTACTTAGAGTTAGCTAGAGTTAGCTAGAGTTACTTAGAGTTAGCTAGAGTTAGCTAGAATTACCTAGAGTTACCTAGAGTTAGCTAGAATTACTTAGAGTTACCTAGAGTTAGCTAGAGTTACCTTGAGTTAGCTAGAGTTAGCTAAAGTTAGCTAGAATTACCTAGAGTTAGCTAGAGTTAGCTAAAGTTAGCTAGAATTACCTAGAGTTAGCTAGAGTTAGCTAGAGTAACCTAGAGTTACCTAGAGTTAGCTAAAGTTAGCTAGAATTACCTAGAGTTACCTAGAGTTACCTAGAGTTACCAAGAGTTAGCTAGAGTTAGCTAGAGTTAGCTAGAGTTACCTAGAGTTAGCTAGAGTTACCTAGAGTTAGCTAGAATTACCTAGAGTTACCTAGAGTTACCTAGAGTTACCAAGAGTTAGCTAGAGTTAGCTAGAGTTAGCTAGAGTTAGCTAAAGTTAGCTAGAGTTAGTTAGAGTTAGCTAGAGTTACCCAGAGTTAGCTAAAGTTAGCTAAAGTTAGCTAGAATTACCTAGAGTTACCTAGAGTTACCTTGAGTTACCTAGAGTTAGCTAGAATTACCTAGAGTTAGCTAGAGTTAGCTAGAGTTAGCTAGAATTACCTAGAGTTACCTAGAGTTAGCTAGAGTTACCTTGAGTTAGCTAGAGTTAGCTAAAGTTAGCTAGAATTACCTAGAGTTAGCTAGAGTTAGCTAAAGTTAGCTAGAGATACCTAGAGTTAGCTAAAGTTAGCTAGAATTACCTAGAGTTACCTATAGTTAGCTAGAGTTAGATAGAGTTAGCTAGAGTAAGCTAGAGTTACCTAGAGTTTGCTAGAGTTAGCTAGAGTTAGCTAGAGTTACCTAGAGTTAGCTAAAGTTAGCTAGAATTACCTAGAGTTAGATAGAGTTAGCTAGAGTTAGCTAGAGTTACCTAGAGTTAGCTAGAGTTACCTAGAGTTAGCTAGAATTACCTAGAGTTACCTAGAGTTACCTAGAGTTACCAAGAGTTAGCTAGAGTTAGCTAGAGTTAGCTAGAGTTAGCTAAAGTTAGCTAGAGTTAGTTAGAGTTAGCTAGAGTTACCTAGAGTTAGCTAAAGTTAGCTAAAGTTAGCTAGAATTAACTAGAGTTACCTAGAGTTAGCTAGAGTTAGCTAGAATTACCTAGAGTTAGCTAAAGTTAGCTAGAATTACCTAGAGTTACCTAGAGTTAGCTAGAGTTAGCTAAAGTTAGCTAGAGTTACCTAGAGTTAGCTAGAGTTAGCTAGAGTTACCTAGAGTTAGCTAAAGTTAGCTAGAATTACCTAGAGTTACCTAGAGTTACCTAGAGTTACCTTGAGTTACCTAAAGTTAGCTAGAATTACCTAGAGTTAGCTAGAGTTAGCTAAAGTTAGCTAGAGTTACCTAGAGTTAGCTAGAATTAGCTAGAGTTACCTAGAGTTAGCTAAAGTTAGCTAGAATTACCTAGAGTTACCTAGAGTTACCTAGAGTTACCTAGAGTTAGCTAGAGTTACCTAGAGTTACCTAGAGTTAGCTAAAGTTAGCTAGAGTTACCTAGAGTTAGCTAGAGTTACCTAGAGTTAGCTAAAGTTAGCTAGAATTACCTAGAGTTACCTAGAGTTAGCTAGAGTTAGCTAGAATTACCTAGAGTTACCTAGAGTTAGCTAGAGTTACCTAGAGTTACCTAGAGTTAGCTAAAGTTAGCTAGAGTTACCTAGAGTTAGCTAGAGTTACCTAGAGTTAGCTAAAGTTAGCTAGAATTACCTAGAGTTACCTAGAGTTAGCTAGAGTTAGCTAAAATTACCTAGAGTTACCTAGAGATAGCTAGAGTTAGCTAGAGTTAGCTAAAGTTACCTAGAGTTAGCTAGAGTTACTTAGAGTTAGCTAGAGTTAGCTAGAGTTACTTAGAGTTAGCTAGAGTTAGCTAGAATTACCTAGAGTTACCTAGAGTTAGCTAGAGTTACCTTGAGTTACCTAGAGTTAGCTAGAATTACCTAGAGTTAGCTAGAGTTAGCTAGAGTTAGCTAGAATTACCTAGAGTTACCTAGAGTTAGCTAGAGTTACCTTGAGTTAGCTAGAGTTAGCTAAAGTTAGCTAGAATTACCTAGAGTTAGCTAGAGTTAGCTAAAGTTAGCTAGAATTACCTAGAGTTAGCTAGAGTTAGCTAGAGTAACCTAGAGTTACCTAGAGTTAGCTAAAGTTAGCTAGAATTACCTAGAGTTACCTAGAGTTAGCTAGAGTTAGCTAGAATTACCTAAAGTTAGCTAAAGTTAGCTAGAATTACCTAGAGTTACCTAGAGTTAGCTAGAGTTAGCTAAAGTTACCTAGAGTTACCTAGAGTTACCTAGAGTTAGCTAGAGTTACCTAGAGTTAGCTAGAATTACCTAGAGTTACCTAGAGTTACCTAGAGTTACCAAGAGTTAGCTAGAGTTAGCTAGAGTTAGCTAGAGTTACCTAGAGTTAGCTAGAGTTACCTAGAGTTAGCTAGAATTACCTAGAGTTACCTAGAGTTACCTAGAGTTACCAAGAGTTAGCTAGAGTTAGCTAAAGTTAGCTAGAGTTAGTTAGAGTTAGCTAGAGTTACCCAGAGTTAGCTAAAGTTAGCTAAAGTTAGCTAGAATTACCTAGAGTTACCTAGAGTTAGCTAGAGTTAACTAGAATTACCTAGAGTTAGCTAAAGTTAGCTAGAATTACCTAGAGTTACCTAGAGTTAGCTAGAGTTAGCTAGAATTAGCTAGAGTTACCTAGAGTTACCTAGAGTTAGCTAAAGTTAGCTAGATTTACCTAGAGTTAGCTAAAGTTAGCTAGAATTACCTAGAGTTACCTAGAGTTAGCTAGAGTTAGCTAGAGTTAGCTAGAATTACATAGAGTTACCTAGAGTTAGCTAGAGTTAGCTAGAGTTAGCTTGAGTTACCTAGAGTTAGCTAGAGTTAGCTAGAGTTAGCTAGAGTTACCTAGAGTTAGCTAAAGTTAGCTAGAATTACCTAGAGTTACCTAGAGTTACCTAGAGTTACCAAGAGTTAGCTAGAGTTAGCTAGAGTTAGCTAGAGTTACCTAGAGTTAGCTAGAGTTACCTAGAGTTAGCTAGAATTACCTAGAGTTACCTAGAGTTACCTAGAGTTACCAAGAGTTAGCTAGAGTTAGCTAGAGTTAGCTAGAGTTAGCTAAAGTTAGCTAGAGTTAGTTAGAGTTAGCTAGAGTTACCTAGAGTTAGCTAAAGTTAGCTAAAGTTAGCTAGAATTAACTAGAGTTACCTAGAGTTAGCTAGAGTTAGCTAAAGTTAGCTAGAGTTACCTAGAGTTAGCTAGAGTTAGCTAGAGTTACCTAGAGTTAGCTAAAGTTAGCTAGAATTACCTAGAGTTACCTAGAGTTACCTAGAGTTACCTTGAGTTACCTAAAGTTAGCTAGAATTACCTAGAGTTAGCTAGAGTTAGCTAAAGTTAGCTAGAGTTACCTAGAGTTAGCTAGAATTAGCTAGAGTTACCTAGAGTTAGCTAAAGTTAGCTAGAATTACCTAGAGTTACCTAGAGTTAGCTAGAGTTACCTAGAGTTAGCTAGAGTTACCTAGAGTTACCTAGAGTTAGCTAAAGTTAGCTAGAGTTACCTAGAGTTAGCTAGAGTTACCTAGAGTTAGCTAAAGTTAGCTAGAATTACCTAGAGTTACCTAGAGTTAGCTAGAGTTAGCTAGAATTACCTAGAGTTACCTAGAGTTAGCTAGAGTTACCTAGAGTTACCTAGAGTTAGCTAAAGTTAGCTAGAGTTACCTAGAGTTAGCTAGAGTTACCTAGAGTTAGCTAAAGTTAGCTAGAATTACCTAGAGTTACCTAGAGTTAGCTAGAGTTAGCTAGAATTACCTAGAGTTACCTAGAGTTAGCTAGAGTTAGCTAGAGTTAGCTAAAGTTACCTAGAGTTAGCTAGAGTTACTTAGAGTTAGCTAGAGTTAGCTAGAGTTACTTAGAGTTAGCTAGAGTTAGCTAGAATTACCTAGAGTTACCTAGAGTTAGCTAGAGTTACCTTGAGTTACCTAGAGTTAGCTAGAATTACCTAGAGTTAGCTAGAGTTAGCTAGAGTTAGCTAGAATTACCTAGAGTTACCTAGAGTTAGCTAGAGTTACCTTGAGTTAGCTAGAGTTAGCTAAAGTTAGCTAGAATTACCTAGAGTTACCTAGAGTTACCTAGAGTTACCAAGAGTTAGCTAGAGTTAGCTAGAGTTAGCTAGAGTTAGCTAAAGTTAGCTAGAGTTAGTTAGAGTTAGCTAGAATTACCCAGAGTTAGCTAAAGTTAGCTAAAGTTAGCTAGAATTACCTAGAGTTACCTAGAGTTACCTTGAGTTACCTAGAGTTAGCTAGAATTACCTAGAGTTAGCTAGAGTTAGCTAGAGTTAGCTAGAATTACCTAGAGTTAGCTAGAGTTAGCTAAAGTTAGCTAGAGATACCTAGAGTTAGCTAAAGTTAGCTAGAATTACCTAGAGTTACCTAGAGTTAGCTAGAGATAGATAGAGTTAGCTAGAGTTAGCTAGAGTTACCTAGCATTAGCTAGAGTTAGCTAGAGTTACCTAGAGTTACCTAGAGTTAGCTAAAGTTAGCTAGAATTACCTAGAGTTAGCTAGAATTACCTAGAGTTACCTAGAGTTAGCTAGAGTTACCTTGAGTTAGCTAGAGTTAGCTAAAGTTAGCTAGAATTACCTAGAGTTAGCTAGAGTTAGCTAAAGTTAGCTAGAGATACCTAGAGTTAGCTAAAGTTAGCTATAATTACCTAGAGTTACCTATAGTTAGCTAGAGTTAGATAGAGTTAGCTAGAGTAAGCTAGAGTTACCTAGAGTTTGCTAGAGTTAGCTAGAGTTAGCTAGAGTTACCTAGAGTTAGCTAAAGTTAGCTAGAATTACCTAGAGTTAGCTAGAGTTAGCTAGAGTTAGCTAGAGTTACCTAGAGTTAGCTAGAGTTACCTAGAGTTAGCTAGAATTACCTAGAGTTACCTAGAGTTACCTAGAGTTACCAAGAGTTAGCTAGAGTTAGCTAGAGTTAGCTAGAGTTAGCTAAAGTTAGCTAGAGTTAGTTAGAGTTAGCTAGAGTTACCTAGAGTTAGCTAAAGTTATCTAAAGTTAGCTAGAATTAACTAGAGTTACCTAGAGTTAGCTAGAGTTAGCTAGAATTACCTAGAGTTAGCTAAAGTTAGCTAGAATTACCTAGAGTTACCTAGAGTTAGCTAGAGTTAGCTAAAGTTAGCTAGAGTTACCTAGAGTTAGCTAGAGTTAGCTAGAGTTACCTAGAGTTAGCTAAAGTTAGCTAGAATTACCTAGAGTTACCTAGAGTTACCTAGAGTTACCTTGAGTTACCTAAAGTTAGCTAGAATTACCTAGAGTTAGCTAGAGTTAGCTAAAGTTAGCTAGAGTTACCTAGAGTTAGCTAGAATTAGCTAGAGTTACCTAGAGTTAGCTAAAGTTAGCTAGAATTACCTAGAGTTACCTAGAGTTACCTAGAGTTACCTAGAGTTAGCTAGAGTTACCTAGAGTTACCTAGAGTTAGCTAAAGTTAGCTAGAGTTACCTAGAGTTAGCTAGAGTTACCTAGAGTTAGCTAAAGTTAGCTAGAATTACCTAGAGTTACCTAGAGTTAGCTAGAGTTAGCTAGAATTACCTAGAGTTACCTAGAGTTAGCTAGAGTTACCTAGAGTTACCTAGAGTTAGCTAAAGTTAGCTAGAGTTACCTAGAGTTAGCTAGAGTTACCTAGAGTTAGCTAAAGTTAGCTAGAATTACCTAGAGTTACCTAGAGTTAGCTAGAGTTAGCTAAAATTACCTAGAGTTACCTAGAGTTAGCTAGAGTTAGCTAGAGTTAGCTAAAGTTACCTAGAGTTAGCTAGAGTTACTTAGAGTTAGCTAGAGTTAGCTAGAGTTACTTAGAGTTAGCTAGAGTTAGCTAGAATTACCTAGAGTTACCTAGAGTTAGCTAGAGTTACCTTGAGTTACCTAGAGTTAGCTAGAATTACCTAGAGTTAGCTAGAGTTAGCTAGAGTTAGCTAGAATTACCTAGAGTTACCTAGAGTTAGCTAGAGTTACCTTGAGTTAGCTAGAGTTAGCTAAAGTTAGCTAGAATTACCTAGAGTTAGCTAGAGTTAGCTAAAGTTAGCTAGAATTACCTAGAGTTAGCTAGAGTTAGCTAGAGTAACCTAGAGTTACCTAGAGTTAGCTAAAGTTAGCTAGAATTACCTAGAGTTACCTAGAGTTAGCTAGAGTTAGCTAGAATTACCTAAAGTTAGCTAAAGTTAGCTAGAATTACCTAGAGTTACCTAGAGTTAGCTAGAGTTAGCTAAAGTTACCTAGAGTTACCTAGAGTTACCTAGAGTTAGCTAGAGTTACCTAGAGTTAGCTAGAATTACCTAGAGTTACCTAGAGTTACCTAGAGTTACCAAGAGTTAGCTAGAGTTAGCTAGAGTTAGCTAGAGTTACCTAGAGTTAGCTAGAGTTACCTAGAGTTAGCTAGAATTACCTAGAGTTACCTAGAGTTACCTAGAGTTACCAAGAGTTAGCTAGAGTTAGCTAAAGTTAGCTAGAGTTAGTTAGAGTTAGCTAGAGTTACCCAGAGTTAGCTAAAGTTAGCTAAAGTTAGCTAGAATTACCTAGAGTTACCTAGAGTTAGCTAGAGTTAACTAGAATTACCTAGAGTTAGCTAAAGTTAGCTAGAATTACCTAGAGTTACCTAGAGTTAGCTAGAGTTAGCTAGAATTAGCTAGAGTTACCTAGAGTTACCTAGAGTTAGCTAAAGTTAGCTAGATTTACCTAGAGTTAGCTAAAGTTAGCTAGAATTACCTAGAGTTACCTAGAGTTAGCTAGAGTTAGCTAGAGTTAGCTAGAATTACATAGAGTTACCTAGAGTTAGCTAGAGTTAGCTAGAGTTAGCTTGAGTTACCTAGAGTTAGCTAGAGTTAGCTAGAGTTAGCTAGAGTTACCTAGAGTTAGCTAAAGTTAGCTAGAATTACCTAGAGTTACCTAGAGTTACCTAGAGTTACCAAGAGTTAGCTAGAGTTAGCTAGAGTTAGCTAGAGTTACCTAGAGTTAGCTAGAGTTACCTAGAGTTAGCTAGAATTAGCTAGAGTTACCTAGAGTTACCTAGAGTTACCAAGAGTTAGCTAGAGTTAGCTAGAGTTAGCTAGAGTTAGCTAAAGTTAGCTAGAGTTAGTTAGAGTTAGCTAGAGTTACCTAGAGTTAGCTAAAGTTAGCTAAAGTTAGCTAGAATTAACTAGAGTTACCTAGAGTTAGCTAGAGTTAGCTAAAGTTAGCTAGAGTTACCTAGAGTTAGCTAGAGTTAGCTAGAGTTACCTAGAGTTAGCTAAAGTTAGCTAGAATTACCTAGAGTTACCTAGAGTTACCTAGAGTTACCTTGAGTTACCTAAAGTTAGCTAGAATTACCTAGAGTTAGCTAGAGTTAGCTAAAGTTAGCTAGAGTTACCTAGAGTTAGCTAGAATTAGCTAGAGTTACCTAGAGTTAGCTAAAGTTAGCTAGAATTACCTAGAGTTACCTAGAGTTAGCTAGAGTTACCTAGAGTTAGCTAGAGTTACCTATAGTTACCTAGAGTTAGCTAAAGTTAGCTAGAGTTACCTAGAGTTAGCTAGAGTTACCTAGAGTTAGCTAAAGTTAGCTAGAATTACCTAGAGTTACCTAGAGTTAGCTAGAGTTAGCTAGAATTACCTAGAGTTACCTAGAGTTAGCTAGAGTTACCTAGAGTTACCTAGAGTTAGCTAAAGTTAGCTAGAATTACCTAGAGTTAGCTAGAGTTACCTAGAGTTAGCTAAAGTTAGCTAGAATTACCTAGAGTTACCTAGAGTTAGCTAGAGTTAGCTAGAATTACCTAGAGTTACCTAGAGTTAGCTAGAGTTAGCTAGAGTTAGCTAAAGTTACCTAGAGTTAGCTAGAGTTACTTAGAGTTAGCTAGAGTTAGCTAGAGTTACTTAGAGTTAGCTAGAGTTAGCTAGAATTACCTAGAGTTACCTAGAGTTAGCTAGAGTTACCTTGAGTTACCTAGAGTTAGCTAGAATTACCTAGAGTTAGCTAGAGTTAGCTAGAGTTAGCTAGAATTACCTAGAGTTACCTAGAGTTAGCTAGAGTTACCTTGAGTTAGCTAGAGTTAGCTAAAGTTAGCTAGAATTACCTAGAGTTAGCTAGAGTTAGCTAAAGTTAGCTAGAATTACCTAGAGTTAGCTAGAGTTAGCTAGAGTAACCTAGAGTTACCTAGAGTTAGCTAAAGTTAGCTAGAATTACCTAGAGTTACCTAGAGTTAGCTAGAGTTAGCTAGAATTACCTAGAGTTAGCTAAAGTTAGCTAGAATTACCTAGAGTTACCTAGAGTTAACTAGAGTTAGCTAAAGTTACCTAGAGTTACCTAGAGTTACCTAGAGTTAGCTAGAGTTACCTAGAGTTAGCTAGAATTACCTAGAGTTACCTAGAGTTACCTAGAGTTACCTAGAGTTAGCTAGAATTACCTAGAGTTACCTAGAGTTACCTAGAGTTACCAAGAGTTAGCTAGAGTTAGCTAGAGTTACCTAGAGTTAGCTAGAATTACCTAGAGTTACCTAGAGTTACCTAGAGTTACCAAGAGTTAGCTAGAGTTAGCTAGAGTTAGCTAGAGTTAGCTAAAGTTAGCTAGAGTTAGTTAGAGTTAGCTAGAGTTACCCAGAGTTAGCTAAAGTTAGTTAAAGTTAGCTAGAATTACCTAGAGTTACCTAGAGTTAGCTAGAGTTAGCTAGAATTACCTAGAGTTAGCTAAAGTTAACTAGAATTACCTAGAGTTACCTAGAGTTAGCTAGAGTTAGCTAGAATTAGCTAGAGTTACCTAGAGTTACCTAGAGTTAGCTAAAGTTAGCTAGATTTACCTAGAGTTAGCTAAAGTTAGCTAGAATTACCTAGAGTTAGCTAGAGTTAGCTAGAGTTAGCTAGAGTTAGCTAGAATTACATAGAGTTACCTAGAGTTAGCTAGAGTTAGCTAGAGTTAGCTTGAGTTACCTAGAGTTAGCTAGAGTTAGCTAGAGTTAGCTAGAGTTACCTAGAGTTAGCTAAAGTTAGCTAGAATTACCTAGAGTTACCTAGAGTTACCTAGAGTTACCAAGAGTTAGCTAGAGTTAGCTAGAGTTAGCTAGAGTTACCTAGAGTTAGCTAGAGTTACCTAGAGTTAGCTAGAATTACCTAGAGTTACCTAGAGTTACCTAGAGTTACCAAGAGTTAGCTAGAGTTAGCTAGAGTTAGCTAGAGTTAGCTAAAGTTAGCTAGAGTTAGTTAGAGTTAGCTAGAGTTACCCAGAGTTAGCTAAAGTTAGCTAAAGTTAGCTAGAATTACCTAGAGTTACCTAGAGTTACCTTGAGTTACCTAGAGTTAGCTAGAATTACCTAGAGTTAGCTAGAGTTAGCTAGAGTTAGCTAGAATTACCTAGAGTTACCTAGAGTTAGCTAGAGTTACCTTGAGTTAGCTAGAGTTAGCTAAAGTTAGCTAGAATTACCTAGAGTTAGCTAGAGTTAGCTAAAGTTAGCTAGAGATACCTAGAGTTAGCTAAAGTTAGCTAGAATTACCTAGAGTTACCTAGAGTTAGCTAGAGATAGATAGAGTTAGCTAGAGTTACCCATAGTTAGCTAAAGTTAGCTAAAGTTAGCTAGAATTACCTAGAGTTACCTAGAGTTACCTTGAGTTACCTAGAGTTAGCTAGAATTACCTAGAGTTAGCTAGAGTTAGCTAGAGTTAGCTAGAATTACCTAGAGTTACCTAGAGTTAGCTAGAGTTACCTTGAGTTAGCTAGAGTTAGCTAAAGTTAGCTAGAATTACCTAGAGTTAGCTAGAGTTAGCTAAAGTTAGCTAGAGATACCTAGAGTTAGCTAAAGTTAGCTAGAATTACCTAGAGTTACCTATAGTTAGCTAGAGTTAGATAGAGTTAGCTAGAGTAAGCTAGAGTTACCTAGAGTTTGCTAGAGTTAGCTAGAGTTAGCTAGAGTTACCTAGAGTTAGCTAAAGTTAGCTAGAATTACCTAGAGTTAGATAGAGTTAGCTAGAGTTAGCTAGAGTTACCTAGAGTTAGCTAGAGTTACCTAGAGTTAGCTAGAATTACCTAGAGTTACCTAGAGTTACCTAGAGTTACCAAGAGTTAGCTAGAGTTAGCTAGAGTTAGCTAGAGTTAGCTAAAGTTAGCTAGAGTTAGTTAGAGTTAGCTAGAGTTACCTAGAGTTAGCTAAAGTTAGCTAAAGTTAGCTAGAATTAACTAGAGTTACCTAGAGTTAGCTAGAGTTAGCTAGAATTACCTAGAGTTAGCTAAAGTTAGCTAGAATTACCTAGAGTTACCTAGAGTTAGCTAGAGTTAGCTAAAGTTAGCTAGAGTTACCTAGAGTTAGCTAGAGTTAGCTAGAGTTACCTAGAGTTAGCTAAAGTTAGCTAGAATTACCTAGAGTTACCTAGAGTTACCTAGAGTTACCAAGAGTTAGCTAGAGTTAGCTAGAGTTAGCTAGAGTTACCTAGAGTTAGCTAGAGTTACCTAGAGTTAGCTAGAATTACCTAGAGTTACCTAGAGTTACCTAGAGTTACCAAGAGTTAGCTAGAGTTAGCTAGAGTTAGCTAGAGTTAGCTAAAGTTAGCTAGAGTTAGTTAGAGTTAGCTAGAGTTACCCAGAGTTAGCTAAAGTTAGCTAAAGTTAGCTAGAATTACCTAGAGTTACCTAGAGTTACCTTGAGTTACCTAGAGTTAGCTAGAATTACCTAGAGTTAGCTAGAGTTAGCTAGAGTTAGCTAGAATTACCTAGAGTTACCTAGAGTTAGCTAGAGTTACCTTGAGTTAGCTAGAGTTAGCTAAAGTTAGCTAGAATTACCTAGAGTTAGCTAGAGTTAGCTAAAGTTAGCTAGAGATACCTAGAGTTAGCTAAAGTTAGCTAGAATTACCTAGAGTTACCTAGAGTTAGCTAGAGATAGATAGAGTTAGCTAGAGTTACCCATAGTTAGCTAAAGTTAGCTAAAGTTAGCTAGAATTACCTAGAGTTACCTAGAGTTACCTTGAGTTACCTAGAGTTAGCTAGAATTACCTAGAGTTAGCTAGAGTTAGCTAGAGTTAGCTAGAATTACCTAGAGTTACCTAGAGTTAGCTAGAGTTACCTTGAGTTAGCTAGAGTTAGCTAAAGTTAGCTAGAATTACCTAGAGTTAGCTAGAGTTAGCTAAAGTTAGCTAGAGATACCTAGAGTTAGCTAAAGTTAGCTAGAATTACCTAGAGTTACCTATAGTTAGCTAGAGTTAGATAGAGTTAGCTAGAGTAAGCTAGAGTTACCTAGAGTTTGCTAGAGTTAGCTAGAGTTAGCTAGAGTTACCTAGAGTTAGCTAAAGTTAGCTAGAATTACCTAGAGTTAGATAGAGTTAGCTAGAGTTAGCTAGAGTTACCTAGAGTTAGCTAGAGTTACCTAGAGTTAGCTAGAATTACCTAGAGTTACCTAGAGTTACCTAGAGTTACCAAGAGTTAGCTAGAGTTAGCTAGAGTTAGCTAGAGTTAGCTAAAGTTAGCTAGAGTTAGTTAGAGTTAGCTAGAGTTACCTAGAGTTAGCTAAAGTTAGCTAAAGTTAGCTAGAATTAACTAGAGTTACCTAGAGTTAGCTAGAGTTAGCTAGAATTACCTAGAGTTAGCTAAAGTTAGCTAGAATTACCTAGAGTTACCTAGAGTTAGCTAGAGTTAGCTAAAGTTAGCTAGAGTTACCTAGAGTTAGCTAGAGTTAGCTAGAGTTACCTAGAGTTAGCTAAAGTTAGCTAGAATTACCTAGAGTTACCTAGAGTTACCTAGAGTTACCTTGAGTTACCTAAAGTTAGCTAGAATTACCTAGAGTTAGCTAGAGTTAGCTAAAGTTAGCTAGAGTTACCTAGAGTTAGCTAGAATTAGCTAGAGTTACCTAGAGTTAGCTAAAGTTAGCTAGAATTACCTAGAGTTACCTAGAGTTACCTAGAGTTACCTAGAGTTAGCTAGAGTTACCTAGAGTTACCTAGAGTTAGCTAAAGTTAGCTAGAGTTACCTAGAGTTAGCTAGAGTTACCTAGAGTTAGCTAAAGTTAGCTAGAATTACCTAGAGTTACCTAGAGTTAGCTAGAGTTAGCTAGAATTACCTAGAGTTACCTAGAGTTAGCTAGAGTTACCTAGAGTTACCTAGAGTTAGCTAAAGTTAGCTAGAGTTACCTAGAGTTAGCTAGAGTTACCTAGAGTTAGCTAAAGTTAGCTAGAATTACCTAGAGTTACCTAGAGTTAGCTAGAGTTAGCTAAAATTACCTAGAGTTACCTAGAGATAGCTAGAGTTAGCTAGAGTTAGCTAAAGTTACCTAGAGTTAGCTAGAGTTACTTAGAGTTAGCTAGAGTTAGCTAGAGTTACTTAGAGTTAGCTAGAGTTAGCTAGAATTACCTAGAGTTACCTAGAGTTAGCTAGAGTTACCTTGAGTTACCTAGAGTTAGCTAGAATTACCTAGAGTTAGCTAGAGTTAGCTAGAGTTAGCTAGAATTACCTAGAGTTACCTAGAGTTAGCTAGAGTTACCTTGAGTTAGCTAGAGTTAGCTAAAGTTAGCTAGAATTACCTAGAGTTAGCTAGAGTTAGCTAAAGTTAGCTAGAATTACCTAGAGTTAGCTAGAGTTAGCTAGAGTAACCTAGAGTTACCTAGAGTTAGCTAAAGTTAGCTAGAATTACCTAGAGTTACCTAGAGTTAGCTAGAGTTAGCTAGAATTACCTAAAGTTAGCTAAAGTTAGCTAGAATTACCTAGAGTTACCTAGAGTTAGCTAGAGTTAGCTAAAGTTACCTAGAGTTACCTAGAGTTACCTAGAGTTAGCTAGAGTTACCTAGAGTTAGCTAGAATTACCTAGAGTTACCTAGAGTTACCTAGAGTTACCAAGAGTTAGCTAGAGTTAGCTAGAGTTAGCTAGAGTTACCTAGAGTTAGCTAGAGTTACCTAGAGTTAGCTAGAATTACCTAGAGTTACCTAGAGTTACATAGAGTTACCAAGAGTTAGCTAGAGTTAGCTAAAGTTAGCTAGAGTTAGTTAGAGTTAGCTAGAGTTACCCAGAGTTAGCTAAAGTTAGCTAAAGTTAGCTAGAATTACCTAGAGTTACCTAGAGTTAGCTAGAGTTAACTAGAATTACCTAGAGTTAGCTAAAGTTAGCTAGAATTACCTAGAGTTACCTAGAGTTAGCTAGAGTTAGCTAGAATTAGCTAGAGTTACCTAGAGTTACCTAGAGTTAGCTAAAGTTAGCTAGATTTACCTAGAGTTAGCTAAAGTTAGCTAGAATTACCTAGAGTTACCTAGAGTTAGCTAGAGTTAGCTAGAGTTAGCTAGAATTACATAGAGTTACCTAGAGTTAGCTAGAGTTAGCTAGAGTTAGCTTGAGTTACCTAGAGTTAGCTAGAGTTAGCTAGAGTTAGCTAGAGTTACCTAGAGTTAGCTAAAGTTAGCTAGAATTACCTAGAGTTACCTAGAGTTACCTAGAGTTACCAAGAGTTAGCTAGAGTTAGCTAGAGTTAGCTAGAGTTACCTAGAGTTAGCTAGAGTTACCTAGAGTTAGCTAGAATTACCTAGAGTTACCTAGAGTTACCTAGAGTTACCAAGAGTTAGCTAGAGTTAGCTAGAGTTAGCTAGAGTTAGCTAAAGTTAGCTAGAGTTAGTTAGAGTTAGCTAGAGTTACCTAGAGTTAGCTAAAGTTAGCTAAAGTTAGCTAGAATTAACTAGAGTTACCTAGAGTTAGCTAGAGTTAGCTAAAGTTAGCTAGAGTTACCTAGAGTTAGCTAGAGTTAGCTAGAGTTACCTAGAGTTAGCTAAAGTTAGCTAGAATTACCTAGAGTTACCTAGAGTTACCTAGAGTTACCTTGAGTTACCTAAAGTTAGCTAGAATTACCTAGAGTTAGCTAGAGTTAGCTAAAGTTAGCTAGAGTTACCTAGAGTTAGCAAGAATTAGCTAGAGTTACCTAGAGTTAGCTAAAGTTAGCTAGAATTACCTAGAGTTACCTAGAGTTAGCTAGAGTTACCTAGAGTTAGCTAGAGTTACCTAGAGTTACCTAGAGTTAGCTAAAGTTAGCTAGAGTTACCTAGAGTTAGCTAGAGTTACCTAGAGTTAGCTAAAGTTAGCTAGAATTACCTAGAGTTACCTAGAGTTAGCTAGAGTTAGCTAGAATTACCTAGAGTTACCTAGAGTTAGCTAGAGTTACCTAGAGTTACCTAGAGTTAGCTAAAGTTAGCTAGAGTTACCTAGAGTTAGCTAGAGTTACCTAGAGTTAGCTAAAGTTAGCTAGAATTACCTAGAGTTACCTAGAGTTAGCTAGAGTTAGCTAGAATTACCTAGAGTTACCTAGAGTTAGCTAGAGTTAGCTAGAGTTAGCTAAAGTTACCTAGAGTTAGCTAGAGTTACTTAGAGTTAGCTAGAGTTAGCTAGAGTTACTTAGAGTTAGCTAGAGTTAGCTAGAATTACCTAGAGTTACCTAGAGTTAGCTAGAGTTACCTTGAGTTACCTAGAGTTAGCTAGAATTACCTAGAGTTAGCTAGAGTTAGCTAGAGTTAGCTAGAATTACCTAGAGTTACCTAGAGTTAGCTAGAGTTACCTTGAGTTAGCTAGAGTTAGCTAAAGTTAGCTAGAATTACCTAGAGTTACCTAGAGTTACCTAGAGTTACCAAGAGTTAGCTAGAGTTAGCTAGAGTTAGCTAGAGTTAGCTAAAGTTAGCTAGAGTTAGTTAGAGTTAGCTAGAATTACCCAGAGTTAGCTAAAGTTAGCTAAAGTTAGCTAGAATTACCTAGAGTTACCTAGAGTTACCTTGAGTTACCTAGAGTTAGCTAGAATTACCTAGAGTTAGCTAGAGTTAGCTAGAGTTAGCTAGAATTACCTAGAGTTACCTAGAGTTAGCTAGAGTTACCTTGAGTTAGCTAGAGTTAGCTAAAGTTAGCTAGAATTACCTAGAGTTAGCTAGAGTTAGCTAAAGTTAGCTAGAGATACCTAGAGTTAGCTAAAGTTAGCTAGAATTACCTAGAGTTACCTAGAGTTAGCTAGAGATAGATAGAGTTAGCTAGAGTTAGCTAGAGTTACCTAGCATTAGCTAGAGTTAGCTAGAGTTACCTAGAGTTACCTAGAGTTAGCTAAAGTTAGCTAGAATTACCTAGAGTTAGCTAGAATTACCTAGAGTTACCTAGAGTTAGCTAGAGTTACCTTGAGTTAGCTAGAGTTAGCTAAAGTTAGCTAGAATTACCTAGAGTTAGCTAGAGTTAGCTAAAGTTAGCTAGAGATACCTAGAGTTAGCTAAAGTTAGCTAGAATTACCTAGAGTTACCTATAGTTAGCTAGAGTTAGATAGAGTTAGCTAGAGTAAGCTAGAGTTACCTAGAGTTTGCTAGAGTTAGCTAGAGTTAGCTAGAGTTACCTAGAGTTAGCTAAAGTTAGCTAGAATTACCTAGAGTTAGCTAGAGTTAGCTAGAGTTAGCTAGAGTTACCTAGAGTTAGCTAGAGTTACCTAGAGTTAGCTAGAATTACTTAGAGTTACCTAGAGTTACCTAGAGTTACCAAGAGTTAGCTAGAGTTAGCTAGAGTTAGCTAGAGTTAGCTAAAGTTAGCTAGAGTTAGTTAGAGTTAGCTAGAGTTACCTAGAGTTAGCTAAAGTTATCTAAAGTTAGCTAGAATTAACTAGAGTTACCTAGAGTTAGCTAGAGTTAGCTAGAATTACCTAGAGTTAGCTAAAGTTAGCTAGAATTACCTAGAGTTACCTAGAGTTACCTAGAGTTAGCTAAAGTTAGCTAGATTTACCTAGAGTTAGCTAAAGTTAGCTAGAATTACCTAGAGTTACCTAGAGTTAGCTAGAGTTAGCTAGAGTTAGCTAGAATTACATAGAGTTACCTAGAGTTAGCTAGAGTTAGCTAGAGTTAGCTTGAGTTACCTAGAGTTAGCTAGAGTTAGCTAGAGTTAGCTAGAGTTACCTAGAGTTAGCTAAAGTTAGCTAGAATTACCTAGAGTTACCTAGAGTTACCTAGAGTTACCAAGAGTTAGCTAGAGTTAGCTAGAGTTAGCTAGAGTTACCTAGAGTTAGCTAGAGTTACCTAGAGTTAGCTAGAATTACCTAGAGTTACCTAGAGTTACCTAGAGTTACCAAGAGTTAGCTAGAGTTAGCTAGAGTTAGCTAGAGTTAGCTAAAGTTAGCTAGAGTTAGTTAGAGTTAGCTAGAGTTACCTAGAGTTAGCTAAAGTTAGCTAAAGTTAGCTAGAATTAACTAGAGTTACCTAGAGTTAGCTAGAGTTAGCTAAAGTTAGCTAGAGTTACCTAGAGTTAGCTAGAGTTAGCTAGAGTTACCTAGAGTTAGCTAAAGTTAGCTAGAATTACCTAGAGTTACCTAGAGTTACCTAGAGTTACCTTGAGTTACCTAAAGTTAGCTAGAATTACCTAGAGTTAGCTAGAGTTAGCTAAAGTTAGCTAGAGTTACCTAGAGTTAGCAAGAATTAGCTAGAGTTACCTAGAGTTAGCTAAAGTTAGCTAGAATTACCTAGAGTTACCTAGAGTTAGCTAGAGTTACCTAGAGTTAGCTAGAGTTACCTAGAGTTACCTAGAGTTAGCTAAAGTTAGCTAGAGTTACCTAGAGTTAGCTAGAGTTACCTAGAGTTAGCTAAAGTTAGCTAGAATTACCTAGAGTTACCTAGAGTTAGCTAGAGTTAGCTAGAATTACCTAGAGTTACCTAGAGTTAGCTAGAGTTACCTAGAGTTACCTAGAGTTAGCTAAAGTTAGCTAGAGTTACCTAGAGTTAGCTAGAGTTACCTAGAGTTAGCTAAAGTTAGCTAGAATTACCTAGAGTTACCTAGAGTTAGCTAGAGTTAGCTAGAATTACCTAGAGTTACCTAGAGTTAGCTAGAGTTAGCTAGAGTTAGCTAAAGTTACCTAGAGTTAGCTAGAGTTACTTAGAGTTAGCTAGAGTTAGCTAGAGTTATTTAGAGTTAGCTAGAGTTAGCTAGAATTACCTAGAGTTACCTAGAGTTAGCTAGAGTTACCTTGAGTTACCTAGAGTTAGCTAGAATTACCTAGAGTTAGCTAGAGTTAGCTAGAGTTAGCTAGAATTACCTAGAGTTACCTAGAGTTAGCTAGAGTTACCTTGAGTTAGCTAGAGTTAGCTAAAGTTAGCTAGAATTACCTAGAGTTACCTAGAGTTACCTAGAGTTACCAAGAGTTAGCTAGAGTTAGCTAGAGTTAGCTAGAGTTAGCTAAAGTTAGCTAGAGTTAGTTAGAGTTAGCTAGAATTACCCAGAGTTAGCTAAAGTTAGCTAAAGTTAGCTAGAATTACCTAGAGTTACCTAGAGTTACCTTGAGTTACCTAGAGTTAGCTAGAATTACCTAGAGTTAGCTAGAGTTAGCTAGAGTTAGCTAGAATTACCTAGAGTTACCTAGAGTTAGCTAGAGTTACCTTGAGTTAGCTAGAGTTAGCTAAAGTTAGCTAGAATTACCTAGAGTTAGCTAGAGTTAGCTAAAGTTAGCTAGAGATACCTAGAGTTAGCTAAAGTTAGCTAGAATTACCTAGAGTTACCTAGAGTTAGCTAGAGATAGATAGAGTTAGCTAGAGTTAGCTAGAGTTACCTAGCATTAGCTAGAGTTAGCTAGAGTTACCTAGAGTTACCTAGAGTTAGCTAAAGTTAGCTAGAATTACCTAGAGTTAGCTAGAATTACCTAGAGTTACCTAGAGTTAGCTAGAGTTACCTTGAGTTAGCTAGAGTTAGCTAAAGTTAGCTAGAATTACCTAGAGTTAGCTAGAGTTAGCTAAAGTTAGCTAGAGATACCTAGAGTTAGCTAAAGTTAGCTAGAATTACCTAGAGTTACCTATAGTTAGCTAGAGTTAGATAGAGTTAGCTAGAGTAAGCTAGAGTTACCTAGAGTTTGCTAGAGTTAGCTAGAGTTAGCTAGAGTTACCTAGAGTTAGCTAAAGTTAGCTAGAATTACCTAGAGTTAGCTAGAGTTAGCTAGAGTTAGCTAGAGTTACCTAGAGTTAGCTAGAGTTACCTAGAGTTAGCTAGAATTACCTAGAGTTACCTAGAGTTACCTAGAGTTACCAAGAGTTAGCTAGAGTTAGCTAGAGTTAGCTAGAGTTAGCTAAAGTTAGCTAGAGTTAGTTAGAGTTAGCTAGAGTTACCTAGAGTTAGCTAAAGTTATCTAAAGTTAGCTAGAATTAACTAGAGTTACCTAGAGTTAGCTAGAGTTAGCTAGAATTACCTAGAGTTAGCTAAAGTTAGCTAGAATTACCTAGAGTTACCTAGAGTTAGCTAGAGTTAGCTAAAGTTAGCTAGAGTTACCTAGAGTTAGCTAGAGTTAGCTAGAGTTACCTAGAGTTAGCTAAAGTTAGCTAGAATTACCTAGAGTTACCTAGAGTTACCTAGAGTTACCTTGAGTTACCTAAAGTTAGCTAGAATTACCTAGAGTTAGCTAGAGTTAGCTAAAGTTAGCTAGAGTTACCTAGAGTTAGCTAGAATTAGCTAGAGTTACCTAGAGTTAGCTAAAGTTAGCTAGAATTACCTAGAGTTACCTAGAGTTACCTAGAGTTACCTAGAGTTAGCTAGAGTTACCTAGAGTTACCTAGAGTTAGCTAAAGTTAGCTAGAGTTACCTAGAGTTAGCTAGAGTTACCTAGAGTTAGCTAAAGTTAGCTAGAATTACCTAGAGTTACCTAGAGTTAGCTAGAGTTAGCTAGAATTACCTAGAGTTACCTAGAGTTAGCTAGAGTTACCTAGAGTTACCTAGAGTTAGCTAAAGTTAGCTAGAGTTACCTAGAGTTAGCTAGAGTTACCTAGAGTTAGCTAAAGTTAGCTAGAATTACCTAGAGTTACCTAGAGTTAGCTAGAGTTAGCTAAAATTACCTAGAGTTACCTAGAGTTAGCTAGAGTTAGCTAGAGTTAGCTAAAGTTACCTAGAGTTAGCTAGAGTTACTTAGAGTTAGCTAGAGTTAGCTAGAGTTACTTAGAGTTAGCTAGAGTTAGCTAGAATTACCTAGAGTTACCTAGAGTTAGCTAGAGTTACCTTGAGTTACCTAGAGTTAGCTAGAATTACCTAGAGTTAGCTAGAGTTAGCTAGAGTTAGCTAGAATTACCTAGAGTTACCTAGAGTTAGCTAGAGTTACCTTGAGTTAGCTAGAGTTAGCTAAAGTTAGCTAGAATTACCTAGAGTTAGCTAGAGTTAGCTAAAGTTAGCTAGAATTACCTAGAGTTAGCTAGAGTTAGCTAGAGTAACCTAGAGTTACCTAGAGTTAGCTAAAGTTAGCTAGAATTACCTAGAGTTACCTAGAGTTAGCTAGAGTTAGCTAGAATTACCTAAAGTTAGCTAAAGTTAGCTAGAATTACCTAGAGTTACCTAGAGTTAGCTAGAATTAGCTAAAGTTACCTAGAGTTACCTAGAGTTACCTAGAGTTAGCTAGAGTTACCTAGAGTTAGCTAGAATTACCTAGAGTTACCTAGAGTTACCTAGAGTTACCAAGAGTTAGCTAGAGTTAGCTAGAGTTAGCTAGAGTTACCTAGAGTTAGCTAGAGTTACCTAGAGTTAGCTAGAATTACCTAGAGTTACCTAGAGTTACCTAGAGTTACCAAGAGTTAGCTAGAGTTAGCTAAAGTTAGCTAGAGTTAGTTAGAGTTAGCTAGAGTTACCCAGAGTTATCTAAAGTTAGCTAAAGTTAGCTAGAATTACCTAGAGTTACCTAGAGTTAGCTAGAGTTAACTAGAATTACCTAGAGTTAGCTAAAGTTAGCTAGAATTACCTAGAGTTACCTAGAGTTAGCTAGAGTTAGCTAGAATTAGCTAGAGTTACCTAGAGTTACCTAGAGTTAGCTAAAGTTAGCTAGATTTACCTAGAGTTAGCTAAAGTTAGCTAGAATTAGTTAGAGTTAGCTAGAGTTACCCAGAGTTAGCTAAAGTTAGCTAAAGTTAGCTAGAATTACCTAGAGTTACCTAGAGTTAGCTAGAGTTAACTAGAATTACCTAGAGTTAGCTAAAGTTAGCTAGAATTACCTAGAGTTACCTAGAGTTAGCTAGAGTTAGCTAGAATTAGCTAGAGTTACCTAGAGTTACCTAGAGTTAGCTAAAGTTAGCTAGATTTACCTAGAGTTAGCTAAAGTTAGCTAGAATTACCTAGAGTTACCTAGAGTTAGCTAGAGTTAGCTAGAGTTAGCTAGAATTACATAGAGTTACCTAGAGTTAGCTAGAGTTAGCTAGAGTTAGCTTGAGTTACCTAGAGTTAGCTAGAGTTAGCTAGAGTTAGCTAGAGTTACCTAGAGTTAGCTAAAGTTAGCTAGAATTACCTAGAGTTACCTAGAGTTACCTAGAGTTACCAAGAGTTAGCTAGAGTTAGCTAGAGTTAGCTAGAGTTACCTAGAGTTAGCTAGAGTTACCTAGAGTTAGCTAGAATTACCTAGAGTTACCTAGAGTTACCTAGAGTTACCAAGAGTTAGCTAGAGTTAGCTAGAGTTAGCTAGAGTTAGCTAAAGTTAGCTAGAGTTAGTTAGAGTTAGCTAGAGTTACCTAGAGTTAGCTAAAGTTAGCTAAAGTTAGCTAGAATTAACTAGAGTTACCTAGAGTTAGCTAGAGTTAGCTAAAGTTAGCTAGAGTTACCTAGAGTTAGCTAGAGTTAGCTAGAGTTACCTAGAGTTAGCTAAAGTTAGCTAGAATTACCTAGAGTTACCTAGAGTTACCTAGAGTTACCTTGAGTTACCTAAAGTTAGCTAGAATTACCTAGAGTTAGCTAGAGTTAGCTAAAGTTAGCTAGAGTTACCTAGAGTTAGCTAGAATTAGCTAGAGTTACCTAGAGTTAGCTAAAGTTAGCTAGAATTACCTAGAGTTACCTAGAGTTAGCTAGAGTTACCTAGAGTTAGCTAGAGTTACCTAGAGTTACCTAGAGTTAGCTAAAGTTAGCTAGAGTTACCTAGAGTTAGCTAGAGTTACCTAGAGTTAGCTAAAGTTAGCTAGAATTACCTAGAGTTACCTAGAGTTAGCTAGAGTTAGCTAGAATTACCTAGAGTTACCTAGAGTTAGCTAGAGTTACCTAGAGTTACCTAGAGTTAGCTAAAGTTAGCTAGAGTTACCTAGAGTTAGCTAGAGTTACCTAGAGTTAGCTAAAGTTAGCTAGAATTACCTAGAGTTACCTAGAGTTAGCTAGAGTTAGCTAGAATTACCTAGAGTTACCTAGAGTTAGCTAGAGTTAGCTAGAGTTAGCTAAAGTTACCTAGAGTTAGCTAGAGTTACTTAGAGTTAGCTAGAGTTAGCTAGAGTTACTTAGAGTTAGCTAGAGTTAGCTAGAATTACCTAGAGTTACCTAGAGTTAGCTAGAGTTACCTTGAGTTACCTAGAGTTAGCTAGAATTACCTAGAGTTAGCTAGAGTTAGCTAGAGTTAGCTAGAATTACCTAGAGTTACCTAGAGTTAGCTAGAGTTACCTTGAGTTAGCTAGAGTTAGCTAAAGTTAGCTAGAATTACCTAGAGTTAGCTAGAGTTAGCTAAAGTTAGCTAGAATTACCTAGAGTTAGCTAGAGTTAGCTAGAGTAACCTAGAGTTACCTAGAGTTAGCTAAAGTTAGCTAGAATTACCTAGAGTTACCTAGAGTTAGCTAGAGTTAGCTAGAATTACCTAGAGTTAGCTAAAGTTAGCTAGAATTACCTAGAGTTACCTAGAGTTAACTAGAGTTAGCTAAAGTTACCTAGAGTTACCTAGAGTTACCTAGAGTTAGCTAGAGTTACCTAGAGTTAGCTAGAATTACCTAGAGTTACCTAGAGTTACCTAGAGTTACCTAGAGTTAGCTAGAATTACCTAGAGTTACCTAGAGTTACCTAGAGTTACCAAGAGTTAGCTAGAGTTAGCTAGAGTTACCTAGAGTTAGCTAGAATTACCTAGAGTTACCTAGAGTTACCTAGAGTTACCAAGAGTTAGCTAGAGTTAGCTAGAGTTAGCTAGAGTTAGCTAAAGTTAGCTAGAGTTAGTTAGAGTTAGCTAGAGTTACCCAGAGTTAGCTAAAGTTAGTTAAAGTTAGCTAGAATTACCTAGAGTTACCTAGAGTTAGCTAGAGTTAGCTAGAATTACCTAGAGTTAGCTAAAGTTAGCTAGAATTACCTAGAGTTACCTAGAGTTAGCTAGAGTTAGCTAGAATTAGCTAGAGTTACCTAGAGTTACCTAGAGTTAGCTAAAGTTAGCTAGATTTACCTAGAGTTAGCTAAAGTTAGCTAGAATTACCTAGAGTTACCTAGAGTTAGCTAGAGTTAGCTAGAGTTAGCTAGAATTACATAGAGTTACCTAGAGTTAGCTAGAGTTAGCTAGAGTTAGCTTGAGTTACCTAGAGTTAGCTAGAGTTAGCTAGAGTTAGCTAGAGTTACCTAGAGTTAGCTAAAGTTAGCTAGAATTACCTAGAGTTACCTAGAGTTACCTAGAGTTACCAAGAGTTAGCTAGAGTTAGCTAGAGTTAGCTAGAGTTACCTAGAGTTAGCTAAAGTTACCTAGAGTTAGCTAGAATTACCTAGAGTTACCTAGAGTTACCTAGAGTTACCAAGAGTTAGCTAGAGTTAGCTAGAGTTAGCTAGAGTTAGCTAAAGTTAGCTAGAGTTAGTTAGAGTTAGCTAGAGTTACCCAGAGTTAGCTAAAGTTAGCTAAAGTTAGCTAGAATTACCTAGAGTTACCTAGAGTTACCTTGAGTTACCTAGAGTTAGCTAGAATTACCTAGAGTTAGCTAGAGTTAGCTAGAGTTAGCTAGAATTACCTAGAGTTACCTAGAGTTAGCTAGAGTTACCTTGAGTTAGCTAGAGTTAGCTAAAGTTAGCTAGAATTACCTAGAGTTAGCTAGAGTTAGCTAAAGTTAGCTAGAGATACCTAGAGTTAGCTAAAGTTAGCTAGAATTACCTAGAGTTACCTAGAGTTAGCTAGAGATAGATAGAGTTAGCTAGAGTTAGCTAGAGTTACCTAGCATTAGCTAGAGTTAGCTAGAGTTACCTAGAGTTACCTAGAGTTAGCTAAAGTTAGCTAGAATTACCTAGAGTTAGCTAGAGTTAGCTAGAGTTAGCTAGAGTTACCTAGAGTTAGCTAGAGTTACCTAGAGTTAGCTAGAGTTAGCTAGAATTACCTAGAGTTAGCTAAAGTTAGCTAGAATTACCTAGAGTTAGCTAGAGTTAGCTAGAGTTAGCTAGAATTACCTAGAGTTAGCTAGAGTTAACTAGAGTTAGCTAGAATTACCTAGAGTTACCTAGAGTTACCTAGAGTTACCAAGAGTTAGCTAGAGTTAGCTAGAGTTACCTAGAGTTAGCTAAAGTTAGCTAAAGTTAGCTAGAATTACCTAGAGTTACCTAGAGTTAGCTAGAGTTAGCTAGAATGACCTAGAGTTAGCTAAAGTTAGCTAGAATTACCTAGAGTTACCTAGAGTTAGCTAGAGTTAGCTAAAGTTACCTAGAGTTACCTAGAGTTACCTAGAGTTAGCTAAAGTTAGCTAGAGTTACCTAGAGTTAGCTAAAGTTAGCTAGAATTACCTAGAGTTACCTAGAGTTAGCTAGAGTTAGCTAGAGTTAGCTAGAATTACCTAGAGTTACCTAGAGTTAGCTAGAGTTAGCTAGAGTTAGCTAAAGTTACCTAGAGTTAGCTAGAGTTACTTAAGGTTAGCTAGAGTTAGCTAGAATTACCTAGAGTTACCTAGAGTTAGCTAGAGTTACCTTGAGTTACCTAGAGTTAGCTAGAATTACCTAGAGTTAGCTAGAGTTAGCTAAAGTTAGCTAGAATTACCTAGAGTTAGCTAGAGTTAGCTAAAGTTAGCTAGAATTACCTAGAGTTAGCTAGAGTTAGCTAAAGTTAGCTAGAGTTACCTAGAATTAGCTAGAGTTAGCTAGAGTTACCTAGAGTTAGCTAAAGTTAGCTAGAATTACCTAGAGTTACCTAGAGTTATCTAGAGTTACCTAGAGTTAGCTAGAGTTAGCTAGAGTTACCTAGAGTTAGCTAAAGTTAGCTAGAATTACCTAAAGTTAGCTAGAATTACCTAGAGTTACCTAGAGTTAGCTAGAGTTAGCTAGAATTACCTAGAGTTACCTAGAGTTAGCTAGAGTTAGATAGAGTTAGCTAGAATTACCTAGAGTTACCTAGAGTTAGCTAGAGTTACCTAGAGTTAGCTAAAGTTAGCTAGAATTACCTAGAGTTACCTAGAGTTAGCTAGAGTTAGCTAGAATTACCTAGAGTTACCTAGAGTTAGCTAGAGTTAGATAGAGTTAGCTAGAATTACCTAGAGTTAGCTAGAGTTAGCTAGAGTTAGCTAGAGTTACCTAGAGTTAGCTAGAGTTAACTAAAGTTAGCTAGAATTACTTAGAGTTAGCTAGAGTTAGCTAGAATTACCTAGAGTTACCAAGAGTTAGCTAGAGTTACCTTGAGTTACCTAGAGTTAGCTAGAATTACCTAGAGTTAGCTAGAGTTAGCTAAAGTTAGCTAGAATTACCTAGAGTTAGCTAGAGTTAGCTAAAGTTAGCTAGAATTACCTAGAGTTAGCTAGAGTTAGCTAAAGTTAGCTAGAGTTACCTAGAATTAGCTAGAGTTAGCTAGAGTTACCTAGAGTTAGCTAAAGTTAGCTAGAATTACCTAGAGTTACCTAGAGTTATCTAGAGTTACCTAGAGTTAGCTAGAGTTAGCTAGAGTTACCTAGAGTTAGCTAAAGTTAGCTAGAGTTACCTAGAGTTAGCTAGAGTTAGCTAGAGTTACCTAGAGTTAGCTAAAGTTAGCTAGAATTACCTAGAGTTACCTAGAGTTAGCTAGAGTTACCTAGAGTTACCTAGAGTTAGCTAAAGTTAGCTAGAATTACCTAGAGTTAGCTAGAGTTAGCTAGAGTTAGCTAGAGTTAGCTAGAGTTAGCTAGAGTTACCTAGAGTTACCTAGAGTTAGCCAGAGTTAGCTAGAGTTACCTTGAGTTACCTAGAGTTAGCTAGAGTTACCTAGAGTTACCTAGAGTTAGCTAGAGTTACCTAGAGTTACCTAGAGTTAGCTAAAGTTAGCTAGAGTTACCTAGAGTTAGCTAGAGTTAGCTAGAGTTAGCTAAAGTTACCTAGAGTTAGCTAGAGTTACTTAGAGTTAGCTAGAGTTAGCTAGAATTACCTAGAGTTACCTAGAGTTAGCTAGAGTTACCTTGAGTTACCTAGAGTTAGCTAGAATTACCTAGAGTTAGCTAGAGTTAGCTAAAGTTAGCTAGAATTACCTAGAGTTAGCTAGAGTTAGATAGAGTTAGCTAGAATTACCTAGAGTTAGCTAGAGTTAGCTAGAGTTAGCTAGAGTTACCTAGAGTTAGCTAGAGTTAACTAGAGTTAGCTAGAATTACTTAGAGTTAGCTAGAGTTAGCTAGAATTACCTAGAGTTACCAAGAGTTAGCTAGAGTTACCTTGAGTTACCTAGAGTTAGCTAGAATTACCTAGAGTTAGCTAGAGTTAGCTAAAGTTAGCTAGAATTACCTAGAGTTAGCTAGAGTTAGCTAAAGTTAGCTAGAATTACCTAGAGTTAGCTAGAGTTAGCTAAAGTTAGCTAGAGTTACCTAGAATTAGCTAGAGTTAGCTAGAGTTACCTAGAGTTAGCTAAAGTTAGCTAGAATTACCTAGAGTTACCTAGAGTTATCTAGAGTTACCTAGAGTTAGCTAGAGTTAGCTAGAGTTACCTAGAGTTAGCTAAAGTTAGCTAGAGTTACCTAGAGTTAGCTAGAGTTAGCTAGAGTTAGCTAAAGTTAGCTAGAGTTACCTAGAATTAGCTAGAGTTAGCTAGAGTTACCTAGAGTTAGCTAAAGTTAGCTAGAATTACCTAGAGTTACCTAGAGTTATCTAGAGTTACCTAGAGTTAGCTAGAGTTAGCTAGAGTTACCTAGAGTTAGCTAAAGTTAGCTAGAGTTACCTAGAGTTAGCTAGAGTTAGCTAGAGTTACCTAGAGTTAGCTAAAGTTAGCTAGAATTACCTAGAGTTACCTAGAGTTAGCTAGAATTACCTAGAGTTACCTAGAGTTAGCTAGAGTTAGCTAAAGTTAGCTAGAATTACCTAGAGTTAGCTAGAGTTAGCTAAAGTTAGCTAGAGTTACCTAGAGTTAGCTAGAGTTAGCTAGAGTTACCTAGAGTTAGCTAAAGTTAGCTAGAATTACCTAGAGTTACCTAGAGTTACCTAGAGTTACCTAGAGTTAGCTAGAGTTACCTAGAGTTACCTAGAGTTAGCTAAAGTTAGCTAGAGTTACCTAGAGTTAGCTAGAGTTACCTAGAGTTAGCTAAAGTTAGCTAGAATTACCTAGAGTTACCTAGAGTTAGCTAGAGTTAGCTAGAATTACCTAGAGTTACCTAGAGTTAGCTAGAGTTAGCTAGAGTTAGCTAAAGTTACCTAGAGTTAGCTAGAGTTACTTAGAGTTAGCTAGAGTTAGCTAGAATTACCTAGAGTTACCTAGAGTTAGCTAGAGTTACCTTGAGTTACCTAGAGTTAGCTAGAATTACCTAGAGTTAGCTAGAGTTAGCTAAAGTTAGCTAGAATTACCTAGAGTTAGCTAGAGTTAGCTAAAGTTAGCTAGAATTACCTAGAGTTAGCTAGAGTTAGCTAAAGTTAGCTAGAGTTACTTAGAATTAGCTAAAGTTAGCTAGAATTACCTAGAGTTACCTAGAGTTAGCTAGAGATACCTAGAGTTAGCTAGAGTTAGCTAGAGTAACCTAGAGTTACCTAGAGTTACCTTGAGTTACCTAAAGTTAGATAGAATTACCTAGAGTTAGCTAGAGTTAGCTAAAGTTAGCTAGAGTTACCTAGAGTTAGCTAGAATTAGCTAGAGTTACCTAGAGTTAGCTAAAGTTAGCTAGAATTACCTAGAGTTACCTAGAGTTACCTAGAGTTACCTAGAGTTAGCTAGAGTTAGCTAGAATTACCTAGAGTTAGCTAGAGTTAACTAGAGTTAGCTAGAATTACCTAGAGTTACCTAGAGTTACCTAGAGTTACCTAGAGTTAGCTAGAGTTAGCTAGAATGACCTAGAGTTAGCTAAAGTTAGCTAGAATTACCTAGAGTTACCTAGAGTTACCTAGAGTTAGCTAAAGTTAGCTAGAGTTACCTAGAGTTAGCTAGAGTTACCTAGAGTTAGCTAAAGTTAGCTAGAATTACCTAGAGTTACCTAGAGTTAGCTAGAGTTAGCTAGAGTTAGCTAGAATTACCTAGAGTTAGCTAGAGTTAACTAGAGTTAGCTAGAATTACCTAGAGTTACCTAGAGTTACCTAGAGTTACCTAGAGTTAGCTAGAGTTAGCTAGAATGACCTAGAGTTAGCTAAAGTTAGCTAGAATTACCTAGAGTTACCTAGAGTTAGCTAGAGTTAGCTAAAGTTACCTAGAGTTACCTAGAGTTACCTAGAGTTAGCTAAAGTTAGCTAGAGTTACCTAGAGTTAGCTAAAGTTAGCTAGAATTACCTAGAGTTACCTAGAGTTAGCTAGAGTTAGCTAGAGTTAGCTAGAATTACCTAGAGTTACCTAGAGTTAGCTAGAGTTAGCTAGAGTTAGCTAAAGTTACCTAGAGTTAGCTAGAGTTACTTAAGGTTAGCTAGAGTTAGCTAGAATTACCTAGAGTTACCTAGAGTTAGCTAGAGTTACCTTGAGTTACCTAGAGTTAGCTAGAATTACCTAGAGTTAGCTAGAGTTAGCTAAAGTTAGCTAGAATTACCTAGAGTTAGCTAGAGTTAGCTAAAGTTAGCTAGAATTACCTAGAGTTAGCTAGAGTTAGCTAAAGTTAGCTAGAGTTACCTAGAATTAGCTAGAGTTAGCTAGAGTTACCTAGAGTTAGCTAAAGTTAGCTAGAATTACCTAGAGTTACCTAGAGTTATCTAGAGTTACCTAGAGTTAGCTAGAGTTAGCTAGAGTTACCTAGAGTTAGCTAAAGTTAGCTAGAATTACCTAAAGTTAGCTAGAGTTACCTAGAGTTAGCTAGAGTTACCTAGAGTTAGCTAAAGTTAGCTAGAATTACCTAGAGTTACCTAGAGTTAGCTAGAGTTAGCTAGAATTACCTAGAGTTACCTAGAGTTAGCTAGAGTTAGATAGAGTTAGCTAGAATTACCTAGAGTTAGCTAGAGTTAGCTAGAGTTAGCTAGAGTTACCTAGAGTTAGCTAGAGTTAACTAGAGTTAGCTAGAATTACTTAGAGTTAGCTAGAGTTAGCTAGAATTACCTAGAGTTACCAAGAGTTAGCTAGAGTTACCTTGAGTTACCTAGAGTTAGCTAGAATTACCTAGAGTTAGCTAGAGTTAGCTAAAGTTAGCTAGAATTACCTAGAGTTAGCTAGAGTTAGCTAAAGTTAGCTAGAATTACCTAGAGTTAGCTAGAGTTAGCTAAAGTTAGCTAGAGTTACCTAGAATTAGCTAGAGTTAGCTAGAGTTACCTAGAGTTAGCTAAAGTTAGCTAGAATTACCTAGAGTTACCTAGAGTTATCTAGAGTTACCTAGAGTTAGCTAGAGTTAGCTAGAGTTACCTAGAGTTAGCTAAAGTTAGCTAGAGTTACCTAGAGTTAGCTAGAGTTAGCTAGAGTTACCTAGAGTTAGCTAAAGTTAGCTAGAATTACCTAGAGTTACCTAGAGTTAGCTAGAGTTACCTAGAGTTACCTAGAGTTAGCTAAAGTTAGCTAGAATTACCTAGAGTTAGCTAGAGTTAGCTAGAGTTAGCTAGAGTTAGCTAGAGTTAGCTAGAGTTACCTAGAGTTACCTAGAGTTAGCCAGAGTTAGCTAGAGTTACCTTGAGTTACCTAGAGTTAGCTAGAGTTACCTAGAGTTACCTAGAGTTAGCTAGAGTTACCTAGAGTTACCTAGAGTTAGCTAAAGTTAGCTAGAGTTACCTAGAGTTAGCTAGAGTTACCTAGAGTTAGCTAAAGTTAGCTAGAATTACCTAGAGTTACCTAGAGTTAGCTAGAGTTAGCTAGAATTACCTAGAGTTACCTAGAGTTAGCTAGAGTTAGCTAGAGTTAGCTAAAGTTACCTAGAGTTAGCTAGAGTTACTTAGAGTTAGCTAGAGTTAGCTAGAATTACCTAGAGTTACCTAGAGTTAGCTAGAGTTACCTTGAGTTACCTAGAGTTAGCTAGAATTACCTAGAGTTAGCTAGAGTTAGCTAAAGTTAGCTAGAATTACCTAGAGTTAGCTAGAGTTAGATAGAGTTAGCTAGAATTACCTAGAGTTAGCTAGAGTTAGCTAGAGTTAGCTAGAGTTACCTAGAGTTAGCTAGAGTTAACTAGAGTTAGCTAGAATTACTTAGAGTTAGCTAAAGTTAGCTAGAATTACCTAGAGTTAGCTAGAGTTAGCTAAAGTTAGCTAGAGTTACCTAGAATTAGCTAGAGTTAGCTAGAGTTACCTAGAGTTAGCTAAAGTTAGCTAGAATTACCTAGAGTTACCTAGAGTTATCTAGAGTTACCTAGAGTTAGCTAGAGTTAGCTAGAGTTACCTAGAGTTAGCTAAAGTTAGCTAGAGTTACCTAGAGTTAGCTAGAGTTAGCTAGAGTTAGCTAAAGTTAGCTAGAGTTACCTAGAATTAGCTAGAGTTAGCTAGAGTTACCTAGAGTTAGCTAAAGTTAGCTAGAATTACCTAGAGTTACCTAGAGTTATCTAGAGTTACCTAGAGTTAGCTAGAGTTAGCTAGAGTTACCTAGAGTTAGCTAAAGTTAGCTAGAGTTACCTAGAGTTAGCTAGAGTTAGCTAGAGTTACCTAGAGTTAACTAAAGTTAGCTAGAATTACCTAGAGTTACCTAGAGTTAGCTAGAATTACCTAGAGTTACCTAGAGTTAGCTAGAGTTAGCTAAAGTTAGCTAGAATTACCTAGAGTTAGCTAGAGTTAGCTAAAGTTAGCTAGAGTTACCTAGAGTTAGCTAGAGTTAGATAGAGTTACCTAGAGTTAGCTAAAGTTAGCTAGAATTACCTAGAGTTACCTAGAGTTACCTAGAGTTACCTAGAGTTAGCTAGAGTTACCTAGAGTTACCTAGAGTTAGCTAAAGTTAGCTAGAGTTACCTAGAGTTAGCTAGAGTTACCTAGAGTTAGCTAAAGTTAGCTAGAATTACCTAGAGTTACCTAGAGTTAGCTAGAGTTAGCTAGAATTACCTAGAGTTACCTAGAGTTAGCTAGAGTTAGCTAGAGTTAGCTAAAGTTACCTAGAGTTAGCTAGAGTTACTTAGAGTTAGCTAGAGTTAGCTAGAATTACCTAGAGTTACCTAGAGTTAGCTAGAGTTACCTTGAGTTACCTAGAGTTTGCTAGAATTACCTAGAGTTAGCTAGAGTTAGCTAAAGTTAGCTAGAATTACCTAGAGTTAGCTAGAGTTAGCTAAAGTTAGCTAGAATTACCTAGAGTTAGCTAGAGTTAGCTAAAGTTAGCTAGAGTTAGCTAGAGTTAGCTAGAGTTAGCTAGAGTTACCTAGAGTTAGCTAAAGTTAGCTAGAATTACCTAGAGTTACCTAGAGTTAGCTAGAGTTACCTAGAGTTACCTAGAGTTAGCTAAAGTTAGCTAGAATTACCTAGAGTTAGCTAGAGTTAGCTAGAGTTAGCTAGAGTTAGCTAGAGTTAGGTAGAGTTACCTAGAGTTACCTAGAGTTAGCCAGAGTTAGCTAGAGTTACCTTGAGTTACCTAGAGTTAGCTAGAGTTACCTAGAGTTACCTAGAGTTAGCTAGAGTTAGCTAAAGTTAGCTAGAATTACCTAGAGTTACCTAGAGTTAGCTAGAGTTAGCTAAAGTTAGCTAGAATTACCTAGAGTTAGCTAGAGTTAGCTAAAGTTAGCTAGAGTTACCTAGAGTTAGCTAGAGTTAGCTAGAGTTACCTAGAGTTAGCTAAAGTTAGCTAGAATTACCTAGAGTTACCTAGAGTTACCTAGAGTTACCTAGAGTTAGCTAGAGTTACCTAGAGTTACCTAGAGTTAGCTAAAGTTAGCTAGAGTTACCTAGAGTTAGCTAGAGTTACCTAGAGTTAGCTAAAGTTAGCTAGAATTACCTAGAGTTACCTAGAGTTAGCTAGAGTTAGCTAGAATTACCTAGAGTTACCTAGAGTTAGCTAGAGTTAGCTAGAGTTAGCAAAAGTTACCTAGAGTTAGCTAGAGTTACTTAGAGTTAGCTAGAGTTAGCTAGAATTACCTAGAGTTACCTAGAGTTAGCTAGAGTTACCTTTAGTTACCTAGAGTTAGCTAGAATTACCTAGAGTTAGCTAGAGTTAGCTAAAGTTAGCTAGAATTACCTAGAGTTAGCTAGAGTTAGCTAAAGTTAGCTAGAATTACCTAGAGTTAGCTAGAGTTAGCTAAATTTAGCTAGAGTTACTTAGAATTAGCTAAAGTTAGCTAGAATTACCTAGAGTTACCTAGAGTTAGCTAGAGATACCTAGAGTTAGCTAGAGTTAGCTAGAGTAACCTAGAGTTACCTAGAGTTACCTTGAGTTACCTAAAGTTAGCTAGAATTACCTAGAGTTAGCTAGAGTTAGCTAAAGTTAGCTAGAGTTACCTAGAGTTAGCTAGAATTAGCTAGAGTTACCTAGAGTTAGCTAAAGTTAGCTAGAATTACCTAGAGTTACCTAGAGTTACCTAGAGTTACCTAGAGTTAGCTAGAGTTACCTAGAGTTACCTAGAGTTAGCTAAAGTTAGCTAGAGTTACCTAGAGTTAGCTAGAGTTACCTAGAGTTAGCTAAAGTTAGCTAGAATTACCTAGAGTTACCTAGAGTTAGCTAGAGTTAGCTAGAATTACCTAGAGTTACCTAGAGTTAGCTAGAGTTACCTAGAGTTACCTAGAGTTAGCTAAAGTTAGCTAGAGTTACCTAGAGTTAGCTAGAGTTACCTAGAGTTAGCTAAAGTTAGCTAGAATTACCTAGAGTTACCTAGAGTTAGCTAGAGTTAGCTAGAATTACCTAGAGTTACCTAGAGTTAGCTAGAGTTAGCTAGAGTTAGCTAAAGTTACCTAGAGTTAGCTAGAGTTACTTAGAGTTAGCTAGAGTTAGCTAGAGTTACTTAGAGTTAGCTAGAGTTAGCTAGAATTACCTAGAGTTACCTAGAGTTAGCTAGAGTTACCTTGAGTTACCTAGAGTTAGCTAGAATTACCTAGAGTTAGCTAGAGTTAGCTAGAGTTAGCTAGAATTACCTAGAGTTACCTAGAGTTAGCTAGAGTTACCTTGAGTTAGCTAGAGTTAGCTAAAGTTAGCTAGAATTACCTAGAGTTAGCTAGAGTTAGCTAAAGTTAGCTAGAATTACCTAGAGTTAGCTAGAGTTAGCTAGAGTAATCTAGAGTTACCTAGAGTTAGCTAAAGTTAGCTAGAATTACCTAGAGTTACCTAGAGTTACCTAGAGTTACCAAGAGTTAGCTAGAGTTAGCTAAAGTTAGCTAGAATTACCTAGAGTTACCTAGAGTTAGCTAGAGTTAGCTAAAATTAGCTAGAATTACCTAGAGTTAGCTAGAGTTAGCTAAAGTTAGCTAGAGTTACCTAGAGTTAGCTAGAGTTAGCTAGAGTTACCTAGAGTTAGCTAAAGTTAGCTAGAATTACCTAGAGTTACCTAGAGTTACCTAGAGTTACCTAGAGTTAGCTAGAGTTACTTAGAGTTAGCTAAAGTTAGCTAGAATTACCTAGAGTTACCTAGAGTTAGCTAGAGTTAGCTAGAATTACCTAGAGTTACCTAGAGTTAGCTAGAGTTAGCTAGAATTACCTAGAGTTACCTAGAGTTAGCTAGAGTTACCTTGAGTTACCTAGAGTTAGCTAGAGTTAGCTAGAGTTACCTAGAGTTAGCTAAAGTTAGCTAGAATTACCTAGAGTTACCTAGAGTTACCTAGAGTTACCTAGAGTTAGCTAGAGTTACCTAGAGTTACCTAGAGTTAGCTAAAGTTAGCTAGAGTTACCTAGAGTTAGCTAGAGTTACTTAGAGTTAGCTAAAGTTAGCTAGAGTTAGCTAAAGTTAGCTAGAATTACCTAGAGGTAGCTAGAGTTAGCTAAAGTTAGCTAGAGTTACCTAGAATTAGCTAAAGTTAGCTAGAATTACCTAGAGTTACCTAGAGTTAGCTAGAGTTACCTAGAGTTAGCTAGAGTTAGCTAGAGTAACCTAGAGTTACCTAGAGTTACCTTGAGTTACCTAAAGTTAGCTAGAATTACCTAGAGTTAGCTAGAGTTAGCAAAAGTTAGCTAGAGTTACCTAGAGTTAGCTAGAATTAGCTAGAGTTACCTAGAGTTAACTAAAGTTAGCTAGAATTACCTAGAGTTACCTAGAGTTACCTAGAGTTACCTAGAGTTAGCTAGAGTTACATAGAGTTACCTAGAGTTAGCTAAAGTTAGCTAGAGTTACCTAGAGTTAGCTAGAGTTACCTAGAGTTAGCTAAAGTTAGCTATAATTACCTAGAGTTACCTAGAGTTAGCTAGAGTTAGCTAGAATTACCTAGAGTTACCTAGAGTTAGCTAGAGTTACCTAGAGTTACCTAGAGTTAGCTAAAGTTAGCTAGAGATACCTAGAGTTAGCTAAAGTTAGCTAGAATTACCTAGAGTTACCTAGAGTTAGCTAGAGTTAGATAGAGTTAGCTAGAGTTAGCTAGAGTTACCTAGAGTTAGCTAGAGTTAGCTAGAGTTAGCTAGAGTTAGCTAGAGTTATCTAGAGTTAGCTAGAGTTACCTAGAGTTAGCTAAAGTTAGCTAGAATTACCTAGAGTTAGCTAGAGTTAGCTAGAGTTAGCTAGAGTTAGCTAGAGTTAGCTAGAGTTACCTAGAGTTAGCTAGAATTACCTAGAATTACCTAGAGTTACCTAGAGTTACCAAGAGTTAGCTAGAGTTAGCTAGAGTTAGCTAGAGTTAGCTAAAGTTAGCTAGAGTTAGTTAGAGTTAGCTAGAGTTACCTAGAGTTAGCTAAAGTTAGCTAAAGTTAGCTAGAATTAACTAGAGTTACCTAGAGTTAGCTAGAGTTAGCTAGAATTACCTAGAGTTAGCTAAAGTTAGCTAGAATTACCTAGAGTTACCTAGAGTTAGCTAGAGTTAGCTAATGTTAGCTAGAGTTACCTAGAGTTAGCTAGAGTTAGCTAGAGTTACCTAGAGTTATCTAAAGTTAGCTAGAATTACCTAGAGTTACCTAGAGTTACCTAGAGTTACCTTGAGTTACCTAAAGTTAGCTAGAATTACCTAGAGTTAGCTAGAGTTAGCTAAAGTTAGCTAGAGTTACCTAGAGTTAGCTAGAATTAGCTAGAGTTACCTAGAGTTAGTTAAAGTTAGCTAGAATTACCTAGAGTTACCTAGAGTTACCTAGAGTTACCTAGAGTTAGCTAGAGTTACCTAGAGTTACCTAGAGTTAGCTAAAGTTAGCTAGAGTTACCTAGAGTTAGCTAGAGTTACCTAGAGTTAGCTAAAGTTAGCTAGAATTACCTAGAGTTACCTAGAGTTAGCTAGAGTTAGCTAGAATTACCTAGAGTTACCTAGAGTTAGCTAGAGTTAGCTAGAGTTAGCTAAAGTTACCTAGAGTTAGCTAGAGTTACTTAGAGTTAGCTAGAGTTAGCTAGAATTACCTAGAGTTACCTAGAGTTAGCTAGAGTTACCTTGAGTTACCTAGAGTTAGCTAGAATTACCTAGAGTTAGCTAGAGTTAGCTAAAGTTAGCTAGAATTACCTAGAGTTAGCTAGAGTTAGCTAAAGTTAGCTAGAATTACCTAGAGTTAGCTAGAGTTAGTTAAAGTTAGCTAGAGTTACCTAGAATTAGCTAAAGTTAGCTAGAATTACCTAGAGTTACCTAGAGTTAGCTAGAGTTACCTAGAGTTAGCTAGAGTTAGCTAGAGTAACCTAGAGTTACCTAGAGTTACCTTGAGTTACCTAAAGTTAGCTAGAATTACCTAGAGTTAGCTAGAGTTAGCTAAAGTTAGCTAGAGTTACCTAGAGTTAGCTAGAATTAGCTAGAGTTACCTAGAGTTAGCTAAAGTTAGCTAGAATTACCTAGAGTTACCTAGAGTTACCTAGAGTTACCTAGAGTTAGCTAGAGTTACATAGAGTTACCTAGAGTTAGCTAAAGTTAGCTAGAGTTACCTAGAGTTAGCTAGAGTTACCTAGAGTTAGCTAAAGTTAGCTAGAATTACCTAGAGTTACCTAGAGTTAGCTAGAGTTAGCTAGAATTACCTAGAGTTACCTAGAGTTAGCTAGAGTTACCTAGAGTTACCTAGAGTTAGCTAAAGTTAGCTAGAGTTACCTAGAGTTAGCTAGAGTTACCTAGAGTTAGCTAAAGTTAGCTAGAATTACCTAGAGTTACCTAGAGTTAGCTAGAGTTAGCTAGAATTACCTAGAGTTACCTAGAGTTAGCTAGAGTTAGCTAGAGTTAGCTAAAGTTACCTAGAGTTAGCTAGAGTTACTTAGAGTTAGCTAGAGTTAGCTAGAGTTACTTAGAGTTAGCTAGAGTTAGCTAGAATTACCTAGAGTTACCTAGAGTTAGCTAGAGTTACCTTGAGTTACCTAGAGTTAGCTAGAATTACCTAGAGTTAGCTAGAGTTAGCTAGAGTTAGCTAGAATTACCTAGAGTTACCTAGAGTTAGCTAGAGTTACCTTGAGTTAGCTAGAGTTAGCTAAAGTTAGCTAGAATTACCTAGAGTTAGCTAGAGTTAGCTAAAGTTAGCTAGAATTACCTAGAGTTAGCTAGAGTTAGCTAGAGTAACCTAGAGTTACCTAGAGTTAGCTAAAGTTAGCTAGAATTACCTAGAGTTACCTAGAGTTACCTAGAGTTACCAAGAGTTAGCTAGAGTTAGCTAGAGTTAGCTAGAGTTACCTAGAGTTAGCTAGAGTTACCTAGAGTTAGCTAGAATTACCTAGAGTTACCTAGAGTTACCTAGAGTTACCAAGAGTTAGCTAGAGTTAGCTAGAGTTAGCTAGAGTTAGCTAAAGTTAGCTAGAGTTAGTTAGAGTTAGCTAGAGTTACCCAGAGTTAGCTAAAGTTAGCTAAAGTTAGCTAGAATTACCTAGAGTTACCTAGAGTTACCTTGAGTTACCTAGAGTTAGCTAGAATTACCTAGAGTTAGCTAGAGTTAGCTAGAGTTAGCTAGAATTACCTAGAGTTACCTAGAGTTAGCTAGAGTTACCTTGAGTTAGCTAGAGTTAGCTAAAGTTAGCTAGAATTACCTAGAGTTAGCTAGAGTTAGCTAAAGTTAGCTAGAGATACCTAGAATTAGCTAAAGTTAGCTAGAATTACCTAGAGTTACCTAGAGTTAGCTAGAGTTAGATAGAGTTAGCTAGAGTTAGCTAGAGTTAGCTAGAGTTAGCTAGAGTTAGCTAGAGTTAGCTAGAGTTAGCTAGAGTTAGCTAGAGTTAGCTAGAGTTACCTAGAGTTAGCTAAAGTTAGCTAGAATTACCTAGAGTTAGCTAGAGTTAGCTAGAGTTAGCTAGAGTTAGCTAGAGTTAGCTAGAGTTACCTAGAGTTAGCTAGAATTACCTAGAGTTACCTAGAGTTACCTAGAGTTACCAAGAGTTAGCTAGAGTTAGCTAGAGTTAGCTAGAGTTAGCTAAAGTTAGCTAGAGTTAGTTAGAGTTAGCTAGAGTTACCTAGAGTTAGCTAAAGTTAGCTAAAGTTAGCTAGAATTAACTAGAGTTACCTAGAGTTAGCTAGAGTTAGCTAGAATTACCTAGAGTTAGCTAAAGTTAGCTAGAATTACCTAGAGTTACCTAGAGTTAGCTAGAGTTAGCTAAAGTTAGCTAGAGTTACCTAGAGTTAGCTAGAGTTAGCTAGAGTTACCTAGAGTTAGCTAAAGTTAGCTAGAATTACCTAGAGTTAGCTAGAGTTAGCTAAAGTTAGCTAGAGATACCTAGAATTAGCTAAAGTTAGCTAGAATTACCTAGAGTTACCTAGAGTTAGCTAGAGTTAGATAGAGTTAGCTAGAGTTAGCTAGAGTTACCTAGAGTTAGCTAGAGTTAGCTAGAGTTAGCTAGAGTTAGCTAGAGTTAGCTAGAGTTAGCTAGAGTTACCTAGAGTTAGCTAAAGTTAGCTAGAATTACCTAGAGTTAGCTAGAGTTAGCTAGAGTTAGCTAGAGTTAGCTAGAGTTAGCTAGAGTTACCTAGAGTTAGCTAGAATTACCTAGAGTTACCTAGAGTTACCTAGAGTTACCAAGAGTTAGCTAGAGTTAGCTAGAGTTAGCTAGAGTTAGCTAAAGTTAGCTAGAGTTAGTTAGAGTTAGCTAGAGTTACCTAGAGTTAGCTAAAGTTAGCTAAAGTTAGCTAGAATTAACTAGAGTTACCTAGAGTTAGCTAGAGTTAGCTAGAATTACCTAGAGTTAGCTAAAGTTAGCTAGAATTACCTAGAGTTACCTAGAGTTAGCTAGAGTTAGCTAAAGTTAGCTAGAGTTACCTAGAGTTAGCTAGAGTTAGCTAGAGTTACCTAGAGTTAGCTAAAGTTAGCTAGAGTTACCTAGAGTTAGCTAGAATTAGCTAGAGTTACCTAGAGTTAGCTAAAGTTAGCTAGAATTACCTAGAGTTACCTAGAGTTACCTAGAGTTACCTAGAGTTAGCTAGAGTTACCTAGAGTTACCTAGAGTTAGCTAAAGTTAGCTAGAGTTACCTAGAGTTAGCTAGAGTTACCTAGAGTTAGCTAAAGTTAGCTAGAATTACCTAGAGTTACCTAGAGTTAGCTAGAGTTAGCTAGAATTACCTAGAGTTACCTAAAGTTAGCTAGAGTTACCTAGAGTTACCTAGAGTTAGCTAAAGTTAGCTAGAGTTACCTAGAGTTAGCTAGAGTTACCTAGAGTTAGCTAAAGTTAGCTAGAATTACCTAGAGTTACCTAGAGTTAGCTAGAGTTAGCTAGAATTACCTAGAGTTACCTAGAGTTAGCTAGAGTTAGCTAGAATGACCTAGAGTTAGCTAAAGTTAGCTAGAATTAACTAGAGTTACCTAGAGTTAGCTAGAGTTAGCTAAAGTTACCTAGAGTTACCTAGAGTTACCTAGAGTTAGCTAAAGTTAGCTAGAGTTACCTAGAGTTAGCTAAAGTTAGCTAGAATTACCTAGAGTTACCTAGAGTTAGCTAGAGTTAGCTAGAGTTAGCTAGAATTACCTAGAGTTACCTAGAGTTAGCTAGAGTTAGCTAGAGTTAGCTAAAGTTACCTAGAGTTAGCTAGAGTTACTTAAGGTTAGCTAGAGTTAGCTAGAATTACCTAGAGTTACCTAGAGTTAGCTAGAGTTACCTTGAGTTACCTAGAGTTAGCTAGAATTACCTAGAGTTAGCTAGAGTTAGCTAAAGTTAGCTAGAATTACCTAGAGTTAGCTAGAGTTAGCTAAAGTTAGCTAGAGTTACCTAGAATTAGCTAGAGTTAGCTAGAGTTACCTAGAGTTAGCTAAAGTTAGCTAGAATTACCTAGAGTTACCTAGAGTTATCTAGAGTTACCTAGAATTAGCTAGAGTTAGCTAGAGTTACCTAGAGTTAGCTAAAGTTAGTTAGAATTACCTAAAGTTAGCTAGAGTTACCTAGAGTTAGCTAGAGTTACCTAGAGTTAGCTAAAGTTAGCTAGAATTACCTAGAGTTACCTAGAGTTAGCTAGAGTTAGCTAGAATTACCTAGAGTTACCTAGAGTTAGCTAGAGTTAGATAGAGTTAGCTAGAATTACCTAGAGTTAGCTAGAGTTAGCTAGAGTTACCTAGAGTTAGCTAGAGTTAGCTAGAGTTAGCTAGAGTTAGCTAGAGTTAGCTAGAGTTAGCTAGAGTTACCTAGAGTTAGCTAAAGTTAGCTAGAATTAACTAGAGTTAGCTAGAGTTAGCTAGAGTTAGCTAGAGTTAGCTAGAGTTAGCTAGAGTTACCTAGAGTTAGCTAGAATTACCTAGAGTTACCTAGAGTTACCTAGAGTTACCAAGAGTTAGCTAGAGTTAGCTAGAGTTAGCTAGAGTTAGCTAAAGTTAGCTAGAGTTAGTTAGAGTTAGCTAGAGTTACCTAGAGTTAGCTAAAGTTAGCTAAAGTTAGCTAGAATTAACTAGAGTTACCTAGAGTTAGCTAGAGTTAGCTAGAATTACCTAGAGTTAGCTAAAGTTAGCTAGAATTACCTAGAGTTACCTAGAGTTAGCTAGAGTTAGCTAAAGTTAGCTAGAGTTACCTAGAGTTAGCTAGAGTTAGCTAGAGTTACCTAGAGTTAGCTAAAGTTAGCTAGAATTACCTAGAGTTAGCTAGAGTTAGCTAAAGTTAGCTAGAGTTACCTAGAGTTAGCTAGAATTAGCTAGAGTTACCTAGAGTTAGCTAAAGTTAGCTAGAATTACCTAGAGTTACCTAGAGTTACCTAGAGTTACCTAGAGTTAGCTAGAGTTACCTAGAGTTACCTAGAGTTAGCTAAAGTTAGCTAGAGTTACCTAGAGTTAGCTAGAGTTACCTAGAGTTAGCTAAAGTTAGCTAGAATTACCTAGAGTTACCTAGAGTTAGCTAGAGTTAGCTAGAATTACCTAGAGTTACCTAAAGTTAGCTAGAGTTACCTAGAGTTACCTAGAGTTAGCTAAAGTTAGCTAGAGTTACCTAGAGTTAGCTAGAGTTACCTAGAGTTAGCTAAAGTTAGCTAGAATTACCTAGAGTTACCTAGAGTTAGCTAGAGTTAGCTAGAATTACCTAGAGTTACCTAGAGTTAGCTAGAGTTAGCTAGAGTTAGCTAAAGTTACCTAGAGTTAGCTAGAGTTACTTAGAGTTAGCTAGAGTTAGCTAGAGTTACTTAGAGTTAGCTAGAGTTAGCTAGAATTACCTAGAGTTACCTAGAGTTAGCTAGAGTTATCTTGAGTTACCTAGAGTTAGCTAGAATTACCTAGAGTTAGCTAGAGTTAGCTAGAGTTAGCTAGAATTACCTAGAGTTACCTTGAGTTAGCTAGAATTAGCTAAAGTTAGCTAGAATTACCTAGAGTTAGCTAGAGTTAGCTAAAGTTAGCTAGAATTACCTAGAGTTAGCTAGAGTTAGCTAGAGTAACCTAGAGTTACCTAGAGTTAGCTAGAGTTAGCTAGAATTACCTAGAGTTAGCTAAAGTTAGCTAGAATTACCTAGAGTTAGCTAGAGTTAGCTAGAGTTAGCTAGAGTTAGCTAGAGTTACCTAGAGTTAGCTAAAGTTAGCTAAAGTTAGCTAGAATTAACTAGAGTTACCTAGAGTTAGCTAGAGTTAGCTAGAATTACCTAGAGTTAGCTAAAGTTAGCTAGAATTACCTAGAGTTACCTAGAGTTAGCTAGAGTTAGCTAAAGTTAGCTAGAGTTACCTAGAGTTAGCTAGAGTTAGCTAGAGTTACCTAGAGTTAGCTAAAGTTAGCTAGAGTTACCTAGAGTTAGCTAGAATTAGCTAGAGTTACCTAGAGTTAGCTAAAGTTAGCTAGAATTACCTAGAGTTACCTAGAGTTACCTAGAGTTACCTAGAGTTAGCTAGAGTTACCTAGAGATAGCTAGAGTTAGCTAGAGTTAGCTAGAATTACCTAGAGTTACCTAGAGTTAGCTAGAGTTAGCTAGAGTTAGCTAAAGTTACCTAGAGTTAGCTAGAGTTACTTAAGGTTAGCTAGAGTTAGCTAGAATTACCTAGAGTTACCTAGAGTTAGCTAGAGTTACCTAGAGTTAGCTAAAGTTAGCTAGAGTTACCTAGAGTTAGCTAGAGTTACCTAGAGTTAGCTAAAGTTAGCTAGAGTTACCTAGAGTTACCTAGAGTTAGCTAAAGTTAGCTAGAGTTACCTAGAGTTAGCTAGAGTTACCTAGAGTTAGCTAAAGTTAGCTAGAATTACCTAGAGTTACCTAGAGTTAGCTAGAGTTAGCTAGAATTACCTAGAGTTACCTAAAGTTAGCTAGAGTTACCTAGAGTTACCTAGAGTTAGCTAAAGTTAGCTAGAGTTACCTAGAGTTAGCTAGAGTTACCTAGAGTTAGCTAAAGTTAGCTAGAATTACCTAGAGTTACCTAGAGTTAGCTAGAGTTAGCTAGAATTACCTAGAGTTACCTAGAGTTAGCTAGAGTTAGCTAGAGTTAGCTAAAGTTACCTAGAGTTAGCTAGAGTTACTTAGAGTTAGCTAGAGTTAGCTAGAGTTACTTAGAGTTAGCTAGAGTTAGCTAGAATTACCTAGAGTTACCTAGAGTTAGCTAGAGTTATCTTGAGTTACCTAGAGTTAGCTAGAATTACCTAGAGTTAGCTAGAGTTAGCTAGAGTTAGCTAGAATTACCTAGAGTTACCTTGAGTTAGCTAGAATTAGCTAAAGTTAGCTAGAATTACCTAGAGTTAGCTAGAGTTAGCTAAAGTTAGCTAGAATTACCTAGAGTTAGCTAGAGTTAGCTAGAGTAACCTAGAGTTACCTAGAGTTAGCTAGAGTTAGCTAGAATTACCTAGAGTTAGCTAAAGTTAGCTAGAATTACCTAGAGTTAGCTAGAGTTAGCTAGAGTTAGCTAGAGTTAGCTAGAGTTACCTAGAGTTAGCTAAAGTTAGCTAAAGTTAGCTAGAATTAACTAGAGTTACCTAGAGTTAGCTAGAGTTAGCTAGAATTACCTAGAGTTAGCTAAAGTTAGCTAGAATTACCTAGAGTTACCTAGAGTTAGCTAGAGTTAGCTAAAGTTAGCTAGAGTTACCTAGAGTTAGCTAGAGTTAGCTAGAGTTACCTAGAGTTAGCTAAAGTTAGCTAGAGTTACCTAGAGTTAGCTAGAATTAGCTAGAGTTACCTAGAGTTAGCTAAAGTTAGCTAGAATTACCTAGAGTTACCTAGAGTTACCTAGAGTTACCTAGAGTTAGCTAGAGTTACCTAGAGATAGCTAGAGTTAGCTAGAGTTAGCTAGAATTACCTAGAGTTACCTAGAGTTAGCTAGAGTTAGCTAGAGTTAGCTAAAGTTACCTAGAGTTAGCTAGAGTTACTTAAGGTTAGCTAGAGTTAGCTAGAATTACCTAGAGTTACCTAGAGTTAGCTAGAGTTACCTAGAGTTAGCTAAAGTTAGCTAGAGTTACCTAGAGTTAGCTAGAGTTACCTAGAGTTAGCTAAAGTTAGCTAGAATTACCTAGAGTTACCTAGAGTTAGCTAGAGTTAGCTAGAATTACCTAGAGTTACCTAGAGTTAGCTAGAGTTAGCTAGAATGACCTAGAGTTAGCTAAAGTTAGCTAGAATTAACTAGAGTTACCTAGAGTTAGCTAGAGTTAGCTAAAGTTACCTAGAGTTACCTAGAGTTACCTAGAGTTAGCTAAAGTTAGCTAGAGTTACCTAGAGTTAGCTAAAGTTAGCTAGAATTACCTAGAGTTACCTAGAGTTAGCTAGAGTTAGCTAGAGTTAGCTAGAATTACCTAGAGTTACCTAGAGTTAGCTAGAGTTAGCTAGAGTTAGCTAAAGTTACCTAGAGTTAGCTAGAGTTACTTAAGGTTAGCTAGAGTTAGCTAGAATTACCTAGAGTTACCTAGAGTTAGCTAGAGTTACCTTGAGTTACCTAGAGTTAGCTAGAATTACCTAGAGTTAGCTAGAGTTAGCTAAAGTTAGCTAGAATTACCTAGAGTTAGCTAGAGTTAGCTAAAGTTAGCTAGAGTTACCTAGAATTAGCTAGAGTTAGCTAGAGTTACCTAGAGTTAGCTAAAGTTAGCTAGAATTACCTAGAGTTACCTAGAGTTATCTAGAGTTACCTAGAATTAGCTAGAGTTAGCTAGAGTTACCTAGAGTTAGCTAAAGTTAGTTAGAATTACCTAAAGTTAGCTAGAGTTACCTAGAGTTAGCTAGAGTTACCTAGAGTTAGCTAAAGTTAGCTAGAATTACCTAGAGTTACCTAGAGTTAGCTAGAGTTAGCTAGAATTACCTAGAGTTACCTAGAGTTAGCTAGAGTTAGATAGAGTTAGCTAGAATTACCTAGAGTTAGCTAGAGTTAGCTAGAGTTACCTAGAGTTAGCTAGAGTTAGCTAGAGTTAGCTAGAGTTAGCTAGAGTTAGCTAGAGTTAGCTAGAGTTACCTAGAGTTAGCTAAAGTTAGCTAGAATTAACTAGAGTTAGCTAGAGTTAGCTAGAGTTAGCTAGAGTTAGCTAGAGTTAGCTAGAGTTACCTAGAGTTAGCTAGAATTACCTAGAGTTACCTAGAGTTACCTAGAGTTACCAAGAGTTAGCTAGAGTTAGCTAGAGTTAGCTAGAGTTAGCTAAAGTTAGCTAGAGTTAGTTAGAGTTAGCTAGAGTTACCTAGAGTTAGCTAAAGTTAGCTAAAGTTAGCTAGAATTAACTAGAGTTACCTAGAGTTAGCTAGAGTTAGCTAGAATTACCTAGAGTTAGCTAAAGTTAGCTAGAATTACCTAGAGTTACCTAGAGTTAGCTAGAGTTAGCTAAAGTTAGCTAGAGTTACCTAGAGTTAGCTAGAGTTAGCTAGAGTTACCTAGAGTTAGCTAAAGTTAGCTAGAATTACCTAGAGTTAGCTAGAGTTAGCTAAAGTTAGCTAGAGTTACCTAGAGTTAGCTAGAATTAGCTAGAGTTACCTAGAGTTAGCTAAAGTTAGCTAGAATTACCTAGAGTTACCTAGAGTTACCTAGAGTTACCTAGAGTTAGCTAGAGTTACCTAGAGTTACCTAGAGTTAGCTAAAGTTAGCTAGAGTTACCTAGAGTTAGCTAGAGTTACCTAGAGTTAGCTAAAGTTAGCTAGAATTACCTAGAGTTACCTAGAGTTAGCTAGAGTTAGCTAGAATTACCTAGAGTTACCTAAAGTTAGCTAGAGTTACCTAGAGTTACCTAGAGTTAGCTAAAGTTAGCTAGAGTTACCTAGAGTTAGCTAGAGTTACCTAGAGTTAGCTAAAGTTAGCTAGAATTACCTAGAGTTACCTAGAGTTAGCTAGAGTTAGCTAGAATTACCTAGAGTTACCTAGAGTTAGCTAGAGTTAGCTAGAGTTAGCTAAAGTTACCTAGAGTTAGCTAGAGTTACTTAGAGTTAGCTAGAGTTAGCTAGAGTTACTTAGAGTTAGCTAGAGTTAGCTAGAATTACCTAGAGTTACCTAGAGTTAGCTAGAGTTACCTTGAGTTACCTAGAGTTAGCTAGAATTACCTAGAGTTAGCTAGAGTTAGCTAGAGTTAGCTAGAATTACCTAGAGTTACCTTGAGTTAGCTAGAATTAGCTAAAGTTAGCTAGAATTACCTAGAGTTAGCTAGAGTTAGCTAAAGTTAGCTAGAATTACCTAGAGTTAGCTAGAGTTAGCTAGAGTAACCTAGAGTTACCTAGAGTTAGCTAGAGTTAGCTAGAATTACCTAGAGTTAGCTAAAGTTAGCTAGAATTACCTAGAGTTAGCTAGAGTTAGCTAGAGTTAGCTAGAGTTACCTAGAGTTAGCTAGAGTTAACTAGAGTTAGCTAAAATTACCTAGAGTTACCTAGAGTTACCTAGAGTTACCAAGAGTTAGCTAGAGTTAGCTAGAGTTACCTAGAGTTAGCTAAAGTTAGCTAAAGTTAGCTAGAATTACCTAGAGTTACCTAGAGTTAGCTAGAGTTAGCTAGAGTTAGCTAAAGTTACCTAGAGTTAGCTAGAGTTACTTAGAGTTAGCTAGAGTTAGCTAGAGTTACTTAGAGTTAGCTAGAGTTAGCTAGAATTACCTAGAGTTACCTAGAGTTAGCTAGAGTTACCTTGAGTTACCTAGAGTTAGCTAGAATTACCTAGAGTTAGCTAGAGTTAGCTAGAGTTAGCTAGAATTACCTAGAGTTACCTTGAGTTAGCTAGAATTAGCTAAAGTTAGCTAGAATTACCTAGAGTTAGCTAGAGTTAGCTAAAGTTAGCTAGAATTACCTAGAGTTAGCTAGAGTTAGCTAGAGTAACCTAGAGTTACCTAGAGTTAGCTAGAGTTAGCTAGAATTACCTAGAGTTAGCTAAAGTTAGCTAGAATTACCTAGAGTTAGCTAGAGTTAGCTAGAGTTAGCTAGAGTTACCTAGAGTTAGCTAGAGTTAACTAGAGTTAGCTAAAATTACCTAGAGTTACCTAGAGTTACCTAGAGTTACCAAGAGTTAGCTAGAGTTAGCTAGAGTTACCTAGAGTTAGCTAAAGTTAGCTAGAGTTAGCTAGAATGACCTAGAGTTAGCTAAAGTTAGCTAGAATTACCTAGAGTTACCTAGAGTTAGCTAGAGTTAGCTAAAGTTACCTAGAGTTACCTAGAGTTACCTAGAGTTAGCTAAAGTTAGCTAGAGTTACCTAGAGTTAGCTAAAGTTAGCTAGAATTACCTAGAGTTACCTAGAGTTAGCTAGAGTTAGCTAGAGTTAGCTAGAATTACCTAGAGTTACCTAGAGTTAGCTAGAGTTAGCTAGAGTTAGCTAAAGTTACCTAGAGTTAGCTAGAGTTACTTAAGGTTAGCTAGAGTTAGCTAGAATTACCTAGAGTTACCTAGAGTTAGCTAGAGTTACCTTGAGTTACCTAGAGTTAGCTAGAATTACCTAGAGTTAGCTAGAGTTAGCTAAAGTTAGCTAGAATTACCTAGAGTTAGCTAGAGTTAGCTAAAGTTAGCTAGAATTACCTAGAGTTAGCTAGAGTTAGCTAAAGTTAGCTAGAGTTACCTAGAATTAGCTAGAGTTAGCTAGAGTTACCTAGAGTTAGCTAAAGTTAGCTAGAATTACCTAGAGTTACCTAGAGTTATCTAGAGTTACCTAGAGTTAGCTAGAGTTAGCTAGAGTTACCTAGAGTTAGCTAAAGTTAGTTAGAATTACCTAAAGTTAGCTAGAGTTACCTAGAGTTAGCTAGAGTTACCTAGAGTTAGCTAAAGTTAGCTAGAATTACCTAGAGTTAGCTAGAGTTAGCTAGAGTTAGCTAGAGTTACCTAGAGTTAGCTAGAGTTAACTAGAGTTAGCTAAAATTACCTAGAGTTACCTAGAGTTACCTAGAGTTACCAAGAGTTAGCTAGAGTTAGCTAGAGTTACCTAGAGTTAGCTAAAGTTAGCTAAAGTTAGCTAGAATTACCTAGAGTTACCTAGAGTTAGCTAGAGTTAGCTAGAATGACCTAGAGTTAGCTAAAGTTAGCTAGAATTACCTAGAGTTACCTAGAGTTAGCTAGAGTTAGCTAAAGTTACCTAGAGTTACCTAGAGTTACCTAGAGTTAGCTAAAGTTAGCTAGAGTTACCTAGAGTTAGCTAAAGTTAGCTAGAATTACCTAGAGTTACCTAGAGTTAGCTAGAGTTAGCTAGAGTTAGCTAGAATTACCTAGAGTTACCTAGAGTTAGCTAGAGTTAGCTAGAGTTAGCTAAAGTTACCTAGAGTTAGCTAGAGTTACTTAAGGTTAGCTAGAGTTAGCTAGAATTACCTAGAGTTACCTAGAGTTAGCTAGAGTTACCTTGAGTTACCTAGAGTTAGCTAGAATTACCTAGAGTTAGCTAGAGTTAGCTAAAGTTAGCTAGAATTACCTAGAGTTAGCTAGAGTTAGCTAAAGTTAGCTAGAATTACCTAGAGTTAGCTAGAGTTAGCTAAAGTTAGCTAGAGTTACCTAGAATTAGCTAGAGTTAGCTAGAGTTACCTAGAGTTAGCTAAAGTTAGCTAGAATTACCTAGAGTTACCTAGAGTTATCTAGAGTTACCTAGAGTTAGCTAGAGTTAGCTAGAGTTACCTAGAGTTAGCTAAAGTTAGTTAGAATTACCTAAAGTTAGCTAGAGTTACCTAGAGTTAGCTAGAGTTACCTAGAGTTAGCTAAAGTTAGCTAGAATTACCTAGAGTTACCTAGAGTTAGCTAGAGTTAGCTAGAATTACCTAGAGTTACCTAGAGTTAGCTAGAGTTAGATAGAGTTAGCTAGAATTACCTAGAGTTAGCTAGAGTTAGCTAGAGTTAGCTAGAGTTACCTAGAGTTAGCTAGAGTTAACTAGAGTTAGCTAGAATTACTTAGAGTTAGCTAGAGTTAGCTAGAATTACCTAGAGTTACCAAGAGTTAGCTAGATTTACCTTGAGTTACCTAGAGTTAGCTAGAATTACCTAGAGTTAGCTAGAGTTAGCTAGAGTTAGCTAGAATTACCTAGAGTTAGCTAAAGTTAGCTAGAATTACCTAGAGTTACCTAGAGTTAGCTAGAGTTAGCTAAAGTTAGCTAGAGTTACCTAGAGTTAGCTAGAGTTAGCTAGAGTTACCTAGAGTTAGCTAAAGTTAGCTAGAGTTACCTAGAGTTAGCTAGAATTAGCTAGAGTTACCTAGAGTTAGCTAAAGTTAGCTAGAATTACCTAGAGTTACCTAGAGTTACCTAGAGTTACCTAGAGTTAGCTAGAGTTACCTAGAGATAGCTAGAGTTAGCTAGAGTTAGCTAGAATTACCTAGAGTTACCTAGAGTTAGCTAGAGTTAGCTAGAGTTAGCTAAAGTTACCTAGAGTTAGCTAGAGTTACTTAAGGTTAGCTAGAGTTAGCTAGAATTACCTAGAGTTACCTAGAGTTAGCTAGAGTTACCTAGAGTTAGCTAAAGTTAGCTAGAGTTACCTAGAGTTAGCTAGAGTTACCTAGAGTTAGCTAAAGTTAGCTAGAATTACCTAGAGTTACCTAGAGTTAGCTAGAGTTAGCTAGAATTACCTAGAGTTACCTAGAGTTAGCTAGAGTTAGCTAGAATGACCTAGAGTTAGCTAAAGTTAGCTAGAATTAACTAGAGTTACCTAGAGTTAGCTAGAGTTAGCTAAAGTTACCTAGAGTTACCTAGAGTTACCTAGAGTTAGCTAAAGTTAGCTAGAGTTACCTAGAGTTAGCTAAAGTTAGCTAGAATTACCTAGAGTTACCTAGAGTTAGCTAGAGTTAGCTAGAGTTAGCTAGAATTACCTAGAGTTACCTAGAGTTAGCTAGAGTTAGCTAGAGTTAGCTAAAGTTACCTAGAGTTAGCTAGAGTTACTTAAGGTTAGCTAGAGTTAGCTAGAATTACCTAGAGTTACCTAGAGTTAGCTAGAGTTACCTTGAGTTACCTAGAGTTAGCTAGAATTACCTAGAGTTAGCTAGAGTTAGCTAAAGTTAGCTAGAATTACCTAGAGTTAGCTAGAGTTAGCTAAAGTTAGCTAGAGTTACCTAGAATTAGCTAGAGTTAGCTAGAGTTACCTAGAGTTAGCTAAAGTTAGCTAGAATTACCTAGAGTTACCTAGAGTTATCTAGAGTTACCTAGAATTAGCTAGAGTTAGCTAGAGTTACCTAGAGTTAGCTAAAGTTAGTTAGAATTACCTAAAGTTAGCTAGAGTTACCTAGAGTTAGCTAGAGTTACCTAGAGTTAGCTAAAGTTAGCTAGAATTACCTAGAGTTACCTAGAGTTAGCTAGAGTTAGCTAGAATTACCTAGAGTTACCTAGAGTTAGCTAGAGTTAGATAGAGTTAGCTAGAATTACCTAGAGTTAGCTAGAGTTAGCTAGAGTTACCTAGAGTTAGCTAGAGTTAGCTAGAGTTAGCTAGAGTTAGCTAGAGTTAGCTAGAGTTAGCTAGAGTTACCTAGAGTTAGCTAAAGTTAGCTAGAATTAACTAGAGTTAGCTAGAGTTAGCTAGAGTTAGCTAGAGTTAGCTAGAGTTAGCTAGAGTTACCTAGAGTTAGCTAGAATTACCTAGATTTACCTAGAGTTACCTAGAGTTACCAAGAGTTAGCTAGAGTTAGCTAGAGTTAGCTAGAGTTAGCTAAAGTTAGCTAGAGTTAGTTAGAGTTAGCTAGAGTTACCTAGAGTTAGCTAAAGTTAGCTAAAGTTAGCTAGAATTAACTAGAGTTACCTAGAGTTAGCTAGAGTTAGCTAGAATTACCTAGAGTTAGCTAAAGTTAGCTAGAATTACCTAGAGTTACCTAGAGTTAGCTAGAGTTAGCTAAAGTTAGCTAGAGTTACCTAGAGTTAGCTAGAGTTAGCTAGAGTTACCTAGAGTTAGCTAAAGTTAGCTAGAATTACCTAGAGTTAGCTAGAGTTAGCTAAAGTTAGCTAGAGTTACCTAGAGTTAGCTAGAATTAGCTAGAGTTACCTAGAGTTAGCTAAAGTTAGCTAGAATTACCTAGAGTTACCTAGAGTTACCTAGAGTTACCTAGAGTTAGCTAGAGTTACCTAGAGTTACCTAGAGTTAGCTAAAGTTAGCTAGAGTTACCTAGAGTTAGCTAGAGTTACCTAGAGTTAGCTAAAGTTAGCTAGAATTACCTAGAGTTACCTAGAGTTAGCTAGAGTTAGCTAGAATTACCTAGAGTTACCTAAAGTTAGCTAGAGTTACCTAGAGTTACCTAGAGTTAGCTAAAGTTAGCTAGAGTTACCTAGAGTTAGCTAGAGTTACCTAGAGTTAGCTAAAGTTAGCTAGAATTACCTAGAGTTACCTAGAGTTAGCTAGAGTTAGCTAGAATTACCTAGAGTTACCTAGAGTTAGCTAGAGTTAGCTAGAGTTAGCTAAAGTTACCTAGAGTTAGCTAGAGTTACTTAGAGTTAGCTAGAGTTAGCTAGAGTTACTTAGAGTTAGCTAGAGTTAGCTAGAATTACCTAGAGTTACCTAGAGTTAGCTAGAGTTACCTTGAGTTACCTAGAGTTAGCTAGAATTACCTAGAGTTAGCTAGAGTTAGCTAGAGTTAGCTAGAATTACCTAGAGTTACCTTGAGTTAGCTAGAATTAGCTAAAGTTAGCTAGAATTACCTAGAGTTACCTAGAGTTAGCTAGAGTTAGCTAGAATTACCTAGAGTTACCTAAAGTTAGCTAGAGTTACCTAGAGTTACCTAGAGTTAGCTAAAGTTAGCTAGAGTTACCTAGAGTTAGCTAGAGTTACCTAGAGTTAGCTAAAGTTAGCTAGAATTACCTAGAGTTACCTAGAGTTAGCTAGAGTTAGCTAGAATTACCTAGAGTTACCTAGAGTTACCAAGAGTTAGCTAGAGTTAGCTAGAGTTACCTAGAGTTAGCTAAAGTTAGCTAAAGTTAGCTAGAATTACCTAGAGTTACCTAGAGTTAGCTAGAGTTAGCTAGAGTTAGCTAAAGTTACCTAGAGTTAGCTAGAGTTACTTAGAGTTAGCTAGAGTTAGCTAGAGTTACTTAGAGTTAGCTAGAGTTAGCTAGAATTACCTAGAGTTACCTAGAGTTAGCTAGAGTTACCTTGAGTTACCTAGAGTTAGCTAGAATTACCTAGAGTTAGCTAGAGTTAGCTAGAGTTAGCTAGAATTACCTAGAGTTACCTTGAGTTAGCTAGAATTAGCTAAAGTTAGCTAGAATTACCTAGAGTTAGCTAGAGTTAGCTAAAGTTAGCTAGAATTACCTAGAGTTAGCTAGAGTTAGCTAGAGTAACCTAGAGTTACCTAGAGTTAGCTAGAGTTAGCTAGAATTACCTAGAGTTAGCTAAAGTTAGCTAGAATTACCTAGAGTTAGCTAGAGTTAGCTAGAGTTAGCTAGAGTTACCTAGAGTTAGCTAGAGTTAACTAGAGTTAGCTAAAATTACCTAGAGTTACCTAGAGTTACCTAGAGTTACCAAGAGTTAGCTAGAGTTAGCTAGAGTTACCTAGAGTTAGCTAAAGTTAGCTAGAGTTAACTAGAATGACCTAGAGTTAGCTAAAGTTAGCTAGAATTACCTAGAGTTACCTAGAGTTAGCTAGAGTTAGCTAAAGTTACCTAGAGTTACCTAGAGTTACCTAGAGTTAGCTAAAGTTAGCTAGAGTTACCTAGAGTTAGCTAAAGTTAGCTAGAATTACCTAGAGTTACCTAGAGTTAGCTAGAGTTAGCTAGAGTTAGCTAGAATTACCTAGAGTTACCTAGAGTTAGCTAGAGTTAGCTAGAGTTAGCTAAAGTTACCTAGAGTTAGCTAGAGTTACTTAAGGTTAGCTAGAGTTAGCTAGAATTACCTAGAGTTACCTAGAGTTAGCTAGAGTTACCTTGAGTTACCTAGAGTTAGCTAGAATTACCTAGAGTTAGCTAGAGTTAGCTAAAGTTAGCTAGAATTACCTAGAGTTAGCTAGAGTTAGCTAAAGTTAGCTAGAATTACCTAGAGTTAGCTAGAGTTAGCTAAAGTTAGCTAGAGTTACCTAGAATTAGCTAGAGTTAGCTAGAGTTACCTAGAGTTAGCTAAAGTTAGCTAGAATTACCTAGAGTTACCTAGAGTTATCTAGAGTTACCTAGAGTTAGCTAGAGTTAGCTAGAGTTACCTAGAGTTAGCTAAAGTTAGTTAGAATTACCTAAAGTTAGCTAGAGTTACCTAGAGTTAGCTAGAGTTACCTAGAGTTAGCTAAAGTTAGCTAGAATTACCTAGAGTTAGCTAGAGTTAGCTAGAGTTAGCTAGAGTTACCTAGAGTTAGCTAGAGTTAACTAGAGTTAGCTAAAATTACCTAGAGTTACCTAGAGTTACCTAGAGTTACCAAGAGTTAGCTAGAGTTAGCTAGAGTTACCTAGAGTTAGCTAAAGTTAGCTAAAGTTAGCTAGAATTACCTAGAGTTACCTAGAGTTAGCTAGAGTTAGCTAGAATGACCTAGAGTTAGCTAAAGTTAGCTAGAATTACCTAGAGTTACCTAGAGTTAGCTAGAGTTAGCTAAAGTTACCTAGAGTTACCTAGAGTTACCTAGAGTTAGCTAAAGTTAGCTAGAGTTACCTAGAGTTAGCTAAAGTTAGCTAGAATTACCTAGAGTTACCTAGAGTTAGCTAGAGTTAGCTAGAGTTAGCTAGAATTACCTAGAGTTACCTAGAGTTAGCTAGAGTTAGCTAGAGTTAGCTAAAGTTACCTAGAGTTAGCTAGAGTTACTTAAGGTTAGCTAGAGTTAGCTAGAATTACCTAGAGTTACCTAGAGTTAGCTAGAGTTACCTTGAGTTACCTAGAGTTAGCTAGAATTACCTAGAGTTAGCTAGAGTTAGCTAAAGTTAGCTAGAATTACCTAGAGTTAGCTAGAGTTAGCTAAAGTTAGCTAGAATTACCTAGAGTTAGCTAGAGTTAGCTAAAGTTAGCTAGAGTTACCTAGAATTAGCTAGAGTTAGCTAGAGTTACCTAGAGTTAGCTAAAGTTAGCTAGAATTACCTAGAGTTACCTAGAGTTATCTAGAGTTACCTAGAGTTAGCTAGAGTTAGCTAGAGTTACCTAGAGTTAGCTAAAGTTAGTTAGAATTACCTAAAGTTAGCTAGAGTTACCTAGAGTTAGCTAGAGTTACCTAGAGTTAGCTAAAGTTAGCTAGAATTACCTAGAGTTACCTAGAGTTAGCTAGAGTTAGCTAGAATTACCTAGAGTTACCTAGAGTTAGCTAGAGTTAGATAGAGTTAGCTAGAATTACCTAGAGTTAGCTAGAGTTAGCTAGAGTTAGCTAGAGTTACCTAGAGTTAGCTAGAGTTAACTAGAGTTAGCTAGAATTACTTAGAGTTAGCTAGAGTTAGCTAGAATTACCTAGAGTTACCAAGAGTTAGCTAGATTTACCTTGAGTTACCTAGAGTTAGCTAGAATTACCTAGAGTTAGCTAGAGTTAGCTAGAGTTAGCTAGAATTACCTAGAGTTAGCTAAAGTTAGCTAGAATTACCTAGAGTTACCTAGAGTTAGCTAGAGTTAGCTAAAGTTAGCTAGAGTTACCTAGAGTTAGCTAGAGTTAGCTAGAGTTACCTAGAGTTAGCTAAAGTTAGCTAGAGTTACCTAGAGTTAGCTAGAATTAGCTAGAGTTACCTAGAGTTAGCTAAAGTTAGCTAGAATTACCTAGAGTTACCTAGAGTTACCTAGAGTTAGCTAGAGTTACCTAGAGATAGCTAGAGTTAGCTAGAGTTAGCTAGAATTACCTAGAGTTACCTAGAGTTAGCTAGAGTTAGCTAGAGTTAGCTAAAGTTACCTAGAGTTAGCTAGAGTTACTTAAGGTTAGCTAGAGTTAGCTAGAATTACCTAGAGTTACCTAGAGTTAGCTAGAGTTACCTAGAGTTAGCTAAAGTTAGCTAGAGTTACCTAGAGTTAGCTAGAGTTACCTAGAGTTAGCTAAAGTTAGCTAGAATTACCTAGAGTTACCTAGAGTTAGCTAGAGTTAGCTAGAATTACCTAGAGTTACCTAGAGTTAGCTAGAGTTAGCTAGAATGACCTAGAGTTAGCTAAAGTTAGCTAGAATTAACTAGAGTTACCTAGAGTTAGCTAGAGTTAGCTAAAGTTACCTAGAGTTACCTAGAGTTACCTAGAGTTAGCTAAAGTTAGCTAGAGTTACCTAGAGTTAGCTAAAGTTAGCTAGAATTACCTAGAGTTACCTAGAGTTAGCTAGAGTTAGCTAGAGTTAGCTAGAATTACCTAGAGTTACCTAGAGTTAGCTAGAGTTAGCTAGAGTTAGCTAAAGTTACCTAGAGTTAGCTAGAGTTACTTAAGGTTAGCTAGAGTTAGCTAGAATTACCTAGAGTTACCTAGAGTTAGCTAGAGTTACCTTGAGTTACCTAGAGTTAGCTAGAATTACCTAGAGTTAGCTAGAGTTAGCTAAAGTTAGCTAGAATTACCTAGAGTTAGCTAGAGTTAGCTAAAGTTAGCTAGAGTTACCTAGAATTAGCTAGAGTTAGCTAGAGTTACCTAGAGTTAGCTAAAGTTAGCTAGAATTACCTAGAGTTACCTAGAGTTATCTAGAGTTACCTAGAATTAGCTAGAGTTAGCTAGAGTTACCTAGAGTTAGCTAAAGTTAGTTAGAATTACCTAAAGTTAGCTAGAGTTACCTAGAGTTAGCTAGAGTTACCTAGAGTTAGCTAAAGTTAGCTAGAATTACCTAGAGTTACCTAGAGTTAGCTAGAGTTAGCTAGAATTACCTAGAGTTACCTAGAGTTAGCTAGAGTTAGATAGAGTTAGCTAGAATTACCTAGAGTTAGCTAGAGTTAGCTAGAGTTACCTAGAGTTAGCTAGAGTTAGCTAGAGTTAGCTAGAGTTAGCTAGAGTTAGCTAGAGTTAGCTAGAGTTACCTAGAGTTAGCTAAAGTTAGCTAGAATTAACTAGAGTTAGCTAGAGTTAGCTAGAGTTAGCTAGAGTTAGCTAGAGTTAGCTAGAGTTACCTAGAGTTAGCTAGAATTACCTAGAGTTACCTAGAGTTACCTAGAGTTACCAAGAGTTAGCTAGAGTTAGCTAGAGTTAGCTAGAGTTAGCTAAAGTTAGCTAGAGTTAGTTAGAGTTAGCTAGAGTTACCTAGAGTTAGCTAAAGTTAGCTAAAGTTAGCTAGAATTAACTAGAGTTACCTAGAGTTAGCTAGAGTTAGCTAGAATTACCTAGAGTTAGCTAAAGTTAGCTAGAATTACCTAGAGTTACCTAGAGTTAGCTAGAGTTAGCTAAAGTTAGCTAGAGTTACCTAGAGTTAGCTAGAGTTAGCTAGAGTTACCTAGAGTTAGCTAAAGTTAGCTAGAATTACCTAGAGTTAGCTAGAGTTAGCTAAAGTTAGCTAGAGTTACCTAGAGTTAGCTAGAATTAGCTAGAGTTACCTAGAGTTAGCTAAAGTTAGCTAGAATTACCTAGAGTTACCTAGAGTTACCTAGAGTTACCTAGAGTTAACTAGAGTTACCTAGAGTTACCTAGAGTTAGCTAAAGTTAGCTAGAGTTACCTAGAGTTAGCTAGAGTTACCTAGAGTTAGCTAAAGTTAGCTAGAATTACCTAGAGTTACCTAGAGTTAGCTAGAGTTAGCTAGAATTACCTAGAGTTACCTAAAGTTAGCTAGAGTTACCTAGAGTTACCTAGAGTTAGCTAAAGTTAGCTAGAGTTACCTAGAGTTAGCTAGAGTTACCTAGAGTTAGCTAAAGTTAGCTAGAATTACCTAGAGTTACCTAGAGTTAGCTAGAGTTAGCTAGAATTACCTAGAGTTACCTAGAGTTAGCTAGAGTTAGCTAGAGTTAGCTAAAGTTACCTAGAGTTAGCTAGAGTTACTTAGAGTTAGCTAGAGTTAGCTAGAGTTACTTAGAGTTAGCTAGAGTTAGCTAGAATTACCTAGAGTTACCTAGAGTTAGCTAGAGTTACCTTGAGTTACCTAGAGTTAGCTAGAATTACCTAGAGTTAGCTAGAGTTAGCTAGAGTTAGCTAGAATTACCTAGAGTTACCTTGAGTTAGCTAGAATTAGCTAAAGTTAGCTAGAATTACCTAGAGTTACCTAGAGTTAGCTAGAGTTAGCTAGAATTACCTAGAGTTACCTAAAGTTAGCTAGAGTTACCTAGAGTTACCTAGAGTTAGCTAAAGTTAGCTAGAGTTACCTAGAGTTAGCTAAAGTTAGCTAGAATTACCTAGAGTTACCTAGAGTTAGCTAGAGTTAGCTAGAATTACCTAGAGTTACCTAGAGTTAGCTAGAGTTAGCTAGAGTTAGCTAAAGTTACCTAGAGTTAGCTAGAGTTACTTAGAGTTAGCTAGAGTTAGCTAGAGTTACTTAGAGTTAGCTAGAGTTAGCTAGAATTACCTAGAGTTACCTAGAGTTAGCTAGAGTTACCTTGAGTTACCTAGAGTTAGCTAGAATTACCTAGAGTTAGCTAGAGTTAGCTAGAGTTAGCTAGAATTACCTAGAGTTACCTTGAGTTAGCTAGAATTAGCTAAAGTTAGCTAGAATTACCTAGAGTTAGCTAGAGTTAGCTAAAGTTAGCTAGAATTACCTAGAGTTAGCTAGAGTTAGCTAGAGTAACCTAGAGTTACCTAGAGTTAGCTAGAGTTAGCTAGAATTACCTAGAGTTAGCTAAAGTTAGCTAGAATTACCTAGAGTTAGCTAGAGTTAGCTAGAGTTAGCTAGAGTTACCTAGAGTTAGCTAGAGTTAACTAGAGTTAGCTAAAATTACCTAGAGTTACCTAGAGTTACCTAGAGTTACCAAGAGTTAGCTAGAGTTAGCTAGAGTTACCTAGAGTTAGCTAAAGTTAGCTAAAGTTAGCTAGATTTACCTAGAGTTACCTAGAGTTAGCTAGAGTTAGCTAGAGTTAGCTAAAGTTACCTAGAGTTAGCTAGAGTTACTTAGAGTTAGCTAGAGTTAGCTAGAGTTACTTAGAGTTAGCTAGAGTTAGCTAGAATTACCTAGAGTTACCTAGAGTTAGCTAGAGTTACCTTGAGTTACCTAGAGTTAGCTAGAATTACCTAGAGTTAGCTAGAGTTAGCTAGAGTTAGCTAGAATTACCTAGAGTTACCTTGAGTTAGCTAGAATTAGCTAAAGTTAGCTAGAATTACCTAGAGTTAGCTAGAGTTAGCTAAAGTTAGCTAGAATTACCTAGAGTTAGCTAGAGTTAGCTAGAGTAACCTAGAGTTACCTAGAGTTAGCTAGAGTTAGCTAGAATTACCTAGAGTTAGCTAAAGTTAGCTAGAATTACCTAGAGTTAGCTAGAGTTAGCTAGAGTTAGCTAGAGTTACCTAGAGTTAGCTAGAGTTAACTAGAGTTAGCTAAAATTACCTAGAGTTACCTAGAGTTACCTAGAGTTACCAAGAGTTAGCTAGAGTTAGCTAGAGTTACCTAGAGTTAGCTAAAGTTAGCTAGAGTTAGCTAGAATGACCTAGAGTTAGCTAAAGTTAGCTAGAATTACCTAGAGTTACCTAGAGTTAGCTAGAGTTAGCTAAAGTTACCTAGAGTTACCTAGAGTTACCTAGAGTTAGCTAAAGTTAGCTAGAGTTACCTAGAGTTAGCTAAAGTTAGCTAGAATTACCTAGAGTTACCTAGAGTTAGCTAGAGTTAGCTAGAGTTAGCTAGAATTACCTAGAGTTACCTAGAGTTAGCTAGAGTTAGCTAGAGTTAGCTAAAGTTACCTAGAGTTAGCTAGAGTTACTTAAGGTTAGCTAGAGTTAGCTAGAATTACCTAGAGTTACCTAGAGTTAGCTAGAGTTACCTTGAGTTACCTAGAGTTAGCTAGAATTACCTAGAGTTAGCTAGAGTTAGCTAAAGTTAGCTAGAATTACCTAGAGTTAGCTAGAGTTAGCTAAAGTTAGCTAGAGTTACCTAGAATTAGCTAGAGTTAGCTAGAGTTACCTAGAGTTAGCTAAAGTTAGCTAGAATTACCTAGAGTTACCTAGAGTTATCTAGAGTTACCTAGAGTTAGCTAGAGTTAGCTAGAGTTACCTAGAGTTAGCTAAAGTTAGTTAGAATTACCTAAAGTTAGCTAGAGTTACCTAGAGTTAGCTAGAGTTACCTAGAGTTAGCTAAAGTTAGCTAGAATTACCTAGAGTTAGCTAGAGTTAGCTAGAGTTAGCTAGAGTTACCTAGAGTTAGCTAGAGTTAACTAGAGTTAGCTAAAATTACCTAGAGTTACCTAGAGTTACCTAGAGTTACCAAGAGTTAGCTAGAGTTAGCTAGAGTTACCTAGAGTTAGCTAAAGTTAGCTAAAGTTAGCTAGAATTACCTAGAGTTACCTAGAGTTAGCTAGAGTTAGCTAGAATGACCTAGAGTTAGCTAAAGTTAGCTAGAATTACCTAGAGTTACCTAGAGTTAGCTAGAGTTAGCTAAAGTTACCTAGAGTTACCTAGAGTTACCTAGAGTTAGCTAAAGTTAGCTAGAGTTACCTAGAGTTAGCTAAAGTTAGCTAGAATTACCTAGAGTTACCTAGAGTTAGCTAGAGTTAGCTAGAGTTAGCTAGAATTACCTAGAGTTACCTAGAGTTAGCTAGAGTTAGCTAGAGTTAGCTAAAGTTACCTAGAGTTAGCTAGAGTTACTTAAGGTTAGCTAGAGTTAGCTAGAATTACCTAGAGTTACCTAGAGTTAGCTAGAGTTACCTTGAGTTACCTAGAGTTAGCTAGAATTACCTAGAGTTAGCTAGAGTTAGCTAAAGTTAGCTAGAATTACCTAGAGTTAGCTAGAGTTAGCTAAAGTTAGCTAGAATTACCTAGAGTTAGCTAGAGTTAGCTAAAGTTAGCTAGAGTTACCTAGAATTAGCTAGAGTTAGCTAGAGTTACCTAGAGTTAGCTAAAGTTAGCTAGAATTACCTAGAGTTACCTAGAGTTATCTAGAGTTACCTAGAGTTAGCTAGAGTTAGCTAGAGTTACCTAGAGTTAGCTAAAGTTAGTTAGAATTACCTAAAGTTAGCTAGAGTTACCTAGAGTTAGCTAGAGTTACCTAGAGTTAGCTAAAGTTAGCTAGAATTACCTAGAGTTACCTAGAGTTAGCTAGAGTTAGCTAGAATTACCTAGAGTTACCTAGAGTTAGCTAGAGTTAGATAGAGTTAGCTAGAATTACCTAGAGTTAGCTAGAGTTAGCTAGAGTTAGCTAGAGTTACCTAGAGTTAGCTAGAGTTAACTAGAGTTAGCTAGAATTACTTAGAGTTAGCTAGAGTTAGCTAGAATTACCTAGAGTTACCAAGAGTTAGCTAGATTTACCTTGAGTTACCTAGAGTTAGCTAGAATTACCTAGAGTTAGCTAGAGTTAGCTAGAGTTAGCTAGAATTACCTAGAGTTAGCTAAAGTTAGCTAGAATTACCTAGAGTTACCTAGAGTTAGCTAGAGTTAGCTAAAGTTAGCTAGAGTTACCTAGAGTTAGCTAGAGTTAGCTAGAGTTACCTAGAGTTAGCTAAAGTTAGCTAGAGTTACCTAGAGTTAGCTAGAATTAGCTAGAGTTACCTAGAGTTAGCTAAAGTTAGCTAGAATTACCTAGAGTTACCTAGAGTTACCTAGAGTTACCTAGAGTTAGCTAGAGTTACCTAGAGATAGCTAGAGTTAGCTAGAGTTAGCTAGAATTACCTAGAGTTACCTAGAGTTAGCTAGAGTTAGCTAGAGTTAGCTAAAGTTACCTAGAGTTAGCTAGAGTTACTTAAGGTTAGCTAGAGTTAGCTAGAATTACCTAGAGTTAGCTAAAGTTAGCTAGAGTTACCTAGAGTTAGCTAGAGTTACCTAGAGTTAGCTAAAGTTAGCTAGAATTACCTAGAGTTACCTAGAGTTAGCTAGAGTTAGCTAGAATTACCTAGAGTTACCTAGAGTTAGCTAGAGTTAGCTAGAATGACCTAGAGTTAGCTAAAGTTAGCTAGAATTAACTAGAGTTACCTAGAGTTAGCTAGAGTTAGCTAAAGTTACCTAGAGTTACCTAGAGTTACCTAGAGTTAGCTAAAGTTAGCTAGAGTTACCTAGAGTTAGCTAAAGTTAGCTAGAATTACCTAGAGTTACCTAGAGTTAGCTAGAGTTAGCTAGAGTTAGCTAGAATTACCTAGAGTTACCTAGAGTTAGCTAGAGTTAGCTAGAGTTAGCTAAAGTTACCTAGAGTTAGCTAGAGTTACTTAAGGTTAGCTAGAGTTAGCTAGAATTACCTAGAGTTACCTAGAGTTAGCTAGAGTTACCTTGAGTTACCTAGAGTTAGCTAGAATTACCTAGAGTTAGCTAGAGTTAGCTAAAGTTAGCTAGAATTACCTAGAGTTAGCTAGAGTTAGCTAAAGTTAGCTAGAGTTACCTAGAATTAGCTAGAGTTAGCTAGAGTTACCTAGAGTTAGCTAAAGTTAGCTAGAATTACCTAGAGTTACCTAGAGTTATCTAGAGTTACCTAGAATTAGCTAGAGTTAGCTAGAGTTACCTAGAGTTAGCTAAAGTTAGTTAGAATTACCTAAAGTTAGCTAGAGTTACCTAGAGTTAGCTAGAGTTACCTAGAGTTAGCTAAAGTTAGCTAGAATTACCTAGAGTTACCTAGAGTTAGCTAGAGTTAGCTAGAATTACCTAGAGTTACCTAGAGTTAGCTAGAGTTAGATAGAGTTAGCTAGAATTACCTAGAGTTAGCTAGAGTTAGCTAGAGTTACCTAGAGTTAGCTAGAGTTAGCTAGAGTTAGCTAGAGTTAGCTAGAGTTAGCTAGAGTTAGCTAGAGTTACCTAGAGTTAGCTAAAGTTAGCTAGAATTAACTAGAGTTAGCTAGAGTTAGCTAGAGTTAGCTAGAGTTAGCTAGAGTTAGCTAGAGTTACCTAGAGTTAGCTAGAATTACCTAGAGTTACCTAGAGTTACCTAGAGTTACCAAGAGTTAGCTAGAGTTAGCTAGAGTTAGCTAGAGTTAGCTAAAGTTAGCTAGAGTTAGTTAGAGTTAGCTAGAGTTACCTAGAGTTAGCTAAAGTTAGCTAAAGTTAGCTAGAATTAACTAGAGTTACCTAGAGTTAGCTAGAGTTAGCTAGAATTACCTAGAGTTAGCTAAAGTTAGCTAGAATTACCTAGAGTTACCTAGAGTTAGCTAGAGTTAGCTAAAGTTAGCTAGAGTTACCTAGAGTTAGCTAGAGTTAGCTAGAGTTACCTAGAGTTAGCTAAAGTTAGCTAGAATTACCTAGAGTTAGCTAGAGTTAGCTAAAGTTAGCTAGAGTTACCTAGAGTTAGCTAGAATTAGCTAGAGTTACCTAGAGTTAGCTAAAGTTAGCTAGAATTACCTAGAGTTACCTAGAGTTACCTAGAGTTACCTAGAGTTAGCTAGAGTTACCTAGAGTTACCTAGAGTTAGCTAAAGTTAGCTAGAGTTACCTAGAGTTAGCTAGAGTTACCTAGAGTTAGCTAAAGTTAGCTAGAATTACCTAGAGTTACCTAGAGTTAGCTAGAGTTAGCTAGAATTACCTAGAGTTACCTAAAGTTAGCTAGAGTTACCTAGAGTTACCTAGAGTTAGCTAAAGTTAGCTAGAGTTACCTAGAGTTAGCTAGAGTTACCTAGAGTTAGCTAAAGTTAGCTAGAATTACCTAGAGTTACCTAGAGTTAGCTAGAGTTAGCTAGAATTACCTAGAGTTACCTAGAGTTAGCTAGAGTTAGCTAGAGTTAGCTAAAGTTACCTAGAGTTAGCTAGAGTTACTTAGAGTTAGCTAGAGTTAGCTAGAGTTACTTAGAGTTAGCTAGAGTTAGCTAGAATTACCTAGAGTTACCTAGAGTTAGCTAGAGTTACCTTGAGTTACCTAGAGTTAGCTAGAATTACCTAGAGTTAGCTAGAGTTAGCTAGAGTTAGCTAGAATTACCTAGAGTTACCTTGAGTTAGCTAGAATTAGCTAAAGTTAGCTAGAATTACCTAGAGTTAGCTAGAGTTAGCTAAAGTTAGCTAGAATTACCTAGAGTTAGCTAGAGTTAGCTAGAGTAACCTAGAGTTACCTAGAGTTAGCTAGAGTTAGCTAGAATTACCTAGAGTTAGCTAAAGTTAGCTAGAATTACCTAGAGTTAGCTAGAGTTAGCTAGAGTTAGCTAGAGTTACCTAGAGTTAGCTAGAGTTAACTAGAGTTAGCTAAAATTACCTAGAGTTACCTAGAGTTACCTAGAGTTACCAAGAGTTAGCTAGAGTTAGCTAGAGTTACCTAGAGTTAGCTAAAGTTAGCTAAAGTTAGCTAGAATTACCTAGAGTTACCTAGAGTTAGCTAGAGTTAGCTAGAGTTAGCTAAAGTTACCTAGAGTTAGCTAGAGTTACTTAGAGTTAGCTAGAGTTAGCTAGAGTTACTTAGAGTTAGCTAGAGTTAGCTAGAATTACCTAGAGTTACCTAGAGTTAGCTAGAGTTACCTTGAGTTACCTAGAGTTAGCTAGAATTACCTAGAGTTAGCTAGAGTTAGCTAGAGTTAGCTAGAATTACCTAGAGTTACCTTGAGTTAGCTAGAATTAGCTAAAGTTAGCTAGAATTACCTAGAGTTAGCTAGAGTTAGCTAAAGTTAGCTAGAATTACCTAGAGTTAGCTAGAGTTAGCTAGAGTAACCTAGAGTTACCTAGAGTTAGCTAGAGTTAGCTAGAATTACCTAGAGTTAGCTAAAGTTAGCTAGAATTACCTAGAGTTAGCTAGAGTTAGCTAGAGTTAGCTAGAGTTACCTAGAGTTAACTAGAGTTAACTAGAGTTAGCTAAAATTACCTAGAGTTACCTAGAGTTACCTAGAGTTACCAAGAGTTAGCTAGAGTTAGCTAGAGTTACCTAGAGTTAGCTAAAGTTAGCTAGAGTTAGCTAGAATGACCTAGAGTTAGCTAAAGTTAGCTAGAATTACCTAGAGTTACCTAGAGTTAGCTAGAGTTAGCTAAAGTTACCTAGAGTTACCTAGAGTTACCTAGAGTTAGCTAAAGTTAGCTAGAGTTACCTAGAGTTAGCTAAAGTTAGCTAGAATTACCTAGAGTTACCTAGAGTTAGCTAGAGTTAGCTAGAGTTAGCTAGAATTACCTAGAGTTACCTAGAGTTAGCTAGAGTTAGCTAGAGTTAGCTAAAGTTACCTAGAGTTAGCTAGAGTTACTTAAGGTTAGCTAGAGTTAGCTAGAATTACCTAGAGTTACCTAGAGTTAGCTAGAGTTACCTTGAGTTACCTAGAGTTAGCTAGAATTACCTAGAGTTAGCTAGAGTTAGCTAAAGTTAGCTAGAATTACCTAGAGTTAGCTAGAGTTAGCTAAAGTTAGCTAGAATTACCTAGAGTTAGCTAGAGTTAGCTAAAGTTAGCTAGAGTTACCTAGAATTAGCTAGAGTTAGCTAGAGTTACCTAGAGTTAGCTAAAGTTAGCTAGAATTACCTAGAGTTACCTAGAGTTATCTAGAGTTACCTAGAGTTAGCTAGAGTTAGCTAGAGTTACCTAGAGTTAGCTAAAGTTAGTTAGAATTACCTAAAGTTAGCTAGAGTTACCTAGAGTTAGCTAGAGTTACCTAGAGTTAGCTAAAGTTAGCTAGAATTACCTAGAGTTAGCTAGAGTTAGCTAGAGTTAGCTAGAGTTACCTAGAGTTAGCTAGAGTTAACTAGAGTTAGCTAAAATTACCTAGAGTTACCTAGAGTTACCTAGAGTTACCAAGAGTTAGCTAGAGTTAGCTAGAGTTACCTAGAGTTAGCTAAAGTTAGCTAAAGTTAGCTAGAATTACCTAGAGTTACCTAGAGTTAGCTAGAGTTAGCTAGAATGACCTAGAGTTAGCTAAAGTTAGCTAGAATTACCTAGAGTTACCTAGAGTTAGCTAGAGTTAGCTAAAGTTACCTAGAGTTACCTAGAGTTACCTAGAGTTAGCTAAAGTTAGCTAGAGTTACCTAGAGTTAGCTAAAGTTAGCTAGAATTACCTAGAGTTACCTAGAGTTAGCTAGAGTTAGCTAGAGTTAGCTAGAATTACCTAGAGTTACCTAGAGTTAGCTAGAGTTAGCTAGAGTTAGCTAAAGTTACCTAGAGTTAGCTAGAGTTACTTAAGGTTAGCTAGAGTTAGCTAGAATTACCTAGAGTTACCTAGAGTTAGCTAGAGTTACCTTGAGTTACCTAGAGTTAGCTAGAATTACCTAGAGTTAGCTAGAGTTAGCTAAAGTTAGCTAGAATTACCTAGAGTTAGCTAGAGTTAGCTAAAGTTAGCTAGAATTACCTAGAGTTAGCTAGAGTTAGCTAAAGTTAGCTAGAGTTACCTAGAATTAGCTAGAGTTAGCTAGAGTTACCTAGAGTTAGCTAAAGTTAGCTAGAATTACCTAGAGTTACCTAGAGTTATCTAGAGTTACCTAGAGTTAGCTAGAGTTAGCTAGAGTTACCTAGAGTTAGCTAAAGTTAGTTAGAATTACCTAAAGTTAGCTAGAGTTACCTAGAGTTAGCTAGAGTTACCTAGAGTTAGCTAAAGTTAGCTAGAATTACCTAGAGTTACCTAGAGTTAGCTAGAGTTAGCTAGAATTACCTAGAGTTACCTAGAGTTAGCTAGAGTTAGATAGAGTTAGCTAGAATTACCTAGAGTTAGCTAGAGTTAGCTAGAGTTAGCTAGAGTTACCTAGAGTTAGCTAGAGTTAACTAGAGTTAGCTAGAATTACTTAGAGTTAGCTAGAGTTAGCTAGAATTACCTAGAGTTACCAAGAGTTAGCTAGATTTACCTTGAGTTACCTAGAGTTAGCTAGAATTACCTAGAGTTAGCTAGAGTTAGCTAAAGTTAGCTAGAATTACCTAGAGTTAGTTAGAGTTAGCTAAAGTTAGCTAGAATTACCTAGAGTTAGCTAGAGTTAGCTAAAGTTAGCTAGAGTTACCTAGAATTAGCTAGAGTTAGCTAGAGTTACCTAGAGTTAGCTAAAGTTAGCTAGAATTACCTAGAGTTACCTAGAGTTATCTAGAGTTACCTAGAGTTAGCTAGAGTTAGCTAGAGTTACCTAGAGTTAGCTAAAGTTAGCTAGAGTTACCTAGAGTTAGCT